>CM053405.1:123867357-123930968 GCA_028644305.1 Xerus rutilus
GAGGGGGAAGTCTTGGGGGAAGGTGCTATTTACCTAGTACAAAAACATGGCAGTGTATCAGTAAGTGGTGCAACTATGCCAATGAGTCCTGGCTGAATCAGCCTCAGGCATGGAGAGGATGGAGCTATATTGATAAGGCTAAGCCATTTTCGGAAGGCCGTGAGTTCTGGCCTGTGGGGTTGGACTTCTGCCAGTGGGCACCAGGGAATCATTGTTGGCAGTCCACTTGGGTCTTTGATTTAAGCAAAACAGAGCTCTAAGCCAGGACTTAACTGAAATAAAAAACAAAAAGATGTAGCTATTTTTCTAAGGAGAGATTTTGCTTGAAAATATTCTTGTTTGTTTGGTGTTCTCTTCGTTTGTGTGTTGGCACCAGTCTTTTGGAGGTTAATGTGAATTTTAGAGGAGAGTGGATAGCAATATTTAAGCCTTTGCAGATGCAAGTCTTTTTATGGTAATGATTTGGGATTTAATAAGTCATTAAAAATTCTCCAACAAATGCTTTGCAGGTGGCTCTTTTTATTTTTAAGAGGGAGGCTAGGAAAACAGTAAGTCGGAATGATACTTAATCTTAGGTAAATATCTTCTCTAGTTTTGGAGAGACACAGCTATCAGTTGATGCTACTGCCCCTGTATTGAAAATACTGGCTCTGCTTTTGGATATAATGTATCAACATCAACATCAACCTGGAAAAGTTGCTTGACTGACACCAGTTCCCCTTCCCATCACTGGTCTTTGACTATGCCTCTTTCACTGTGATAGCCTGTAAAGTTTGAGTCGGGCAGAAATGAATGAAGGACTTGTTTCCTGGAAGTCCAATGCAAGCCTAAAGTTATCATTGAAAGTTATTTTTACCCTCATATGATCCATCAAATGGATTTGGGTAGTGAGGGTTATGTGTATATTATAACAGTAAAATTTGAGTTTGAGTCAGCCAGGGGTTGAATCAAGATTTTTTTTTTTTTTTTTTTTTTTTTTTTTTAAAGAGAGAAGTTCAAAAGAGAAGCCAGAATAATCCTTAATCTTAGGTCAATAACTTCTGGTTTTGGAAAGACTTGGCCTTACTGTTCGTAATATCCCATATGACTTTGGGACCTTGGGTAAATAATTTAACTATTTAACATGTCAGCTTCCAATCTATAAAATGGGGATAAAACATGAATTTATAGGACTGCTATGGGGATGAAAATAATCTATAGTCTAGCAAAAATTTGCTTTTTTGTGAGAGGGGTGAGTTTTGGTGGGACTTAAAATAAGTAATTCACATTTTACAATGTATGGACCTCTGTGGTATATGGATTAGAGGCCATCCAGGAGACAGCAGTCATGCAGTAATTTGAGAGTTTAATAGAGAGGTTTAATTATTTTAGGGAGATGAGGTAGCAGGCAATTGGCTAATAAGTAGAACTAAAAAAAATCTAGAATATCACTTAAAAGGAGCAGCAACTACCCACAGAGCTGAGATCAAATGTCCCAGGAAGGAACCCCCTTTACCTCCAGGCTGAGATCTCTTGTTAGAGAGGATGTGGCCGGCCATGAGTCGGTGAATGACCGAAGTCGCTGCAGTGCTATGCTGGTGGAACTTACTAAAAATCTGCTCTGGAACTCATAGGCAGTGTGTCTCCATTGTGCTGGGGGAAGCTGTCACAGAGAGGTGTCCCTCGGGAGGTACTATACTATAAATCCCTCAGGTACTACTGACTACTATGCACTTTAGCAGGACGCTGCCTTACTGCAGAAGCCCAGTGGTAGAAAAGCTGTGCTTACTTAGAAGCCAGACCCAGAAGAAGCCATGTTTCCAGCAGGAAACAGGCATGGGAAGCCACCTGTGCTGCAGAAGCCTGCCTGGAGAGCACACTGGAACCAGGAAGAAAGGCCCCTTCCTGCTACCTGCCTCCTCGCCCTGTACTGATAAAGCAGAACAGCACACCATCTGTCCAGTGAAAAATTATTAAAAGGACTCAGTTTTCACAGAGCAGGCAATGAAGGGTGATTTTTAGAGCTGAAATGAATACATTGACAACTGGGATGAACGGTGAAGACACAAATCCTGAGTTCTGAGTATCTGTTACACTGCTCAGTTCTCTGTCTCCCTGGCATGAGTAATCTTCAATAGTAACTCAGCATCCCCTACTAAACACTTCCTTGGTCTGTTGGTGTTTGAGCTCACAATTGAAGTAACATCTTCCTTTTGCGAGGTTATTTGCATCAGAGAGTACTCCTGTGATCCTTCATGAGGATGAGCCCCGATGATAATCAAATGTGGTGTCACAACTAATAAACTGAGCCATTCTTTTTGCTACAACAGAGTACTTTTGACCCAAATGTGTTTTTGCAGACTGATAGTAGCTTTTTAACCTAGTATATCCCCTTCTTATATTTGTTTTGCCTTATTTTGAATGAATTAAATGCATTAAACAAATAGAAGCACATCAAAATCTTTCTTTGGACAGTGGAGCAAGAGAGCATTTGAACAGCACTGTGATGGGACTTCTTTAAGCAGAGTCAGCGAGATACCTGGCATGAAGGAAGTCCTTAATAAATGCTGGCTAACGAGGATTATTGCTGATGTGGATCTCTTCTGTGTTGTCTGAGTGATGGGTGTTTACCTTCTCTGAGAGGTCACCAGAGGGCCCAGGAAGAAGTAATCAGAAGCAAAACCAGCCAATTTTTTCCCCCTAGCATTGACTAAATAGAACTAGATAGAATGAGAAAGAGTGGCTTAGATTCTTTGGCATGGGCTTTGGCTTACACCTCTGGAGCTCATTTAAGAGTCTAATTAGACAAGAAAGACCTTGCCTGTTGACCCAGGAGTAGAGGTGAGAAGAAAGGGCATAATTAATTTAATGCTTGGGAAGGGGTGAGAGAAAGACAAATGCCATCCAAGGTCAGCGAGCAGCTGGGAATATCCTGCCCTCCCTCATCTCTTTCCAGTACCTTTTATGATGTTTCCAAATGAAGCTGTTACAGCAGGGATGTCAGTTTACATTTGTTTTCTACAGGTGTTCACGGAGTGCCTCCTGTATGTATGGGAGGGGGCTGTGTATGGTGCACAGGTGCTGTGGCCCCTCAGACAGAGCTGGGGGTTTTGAAGGGGACCTGGGAGACATAAACTACTCGTGTTGAGCTGAATACAGCAAGCATCATAACAGCACATTGGCATCTGCTCCCACCACTCTAGGAAAAAGCTTCCTGCACCGCCACCTCTGCCTGCTTGGTGCCTAAGTACAAAGGCTGATCGCCTTCCTTCACTTGACTTCCAACAGTCTCCTTGAAATGCTCTTTCCTTGGCCTGCATAGGGTCACTCTGTCTGGATTCCTCTTTCTGAAAGTATCTGTACTTGTTGCAGCCCTCCCTTTTCCTCACCCTACACTCCTTTTCTGGGTTGGTTTATTCTATGTTCAGGGCCTCAGTGATCCTTTACCCAGAGCTGCTGAGACCCAAATTGAAAGCGTAAGCTCAGGTCATTCTCTTCAACTCCAACCATATTTATCTTACGGTTGGCAATGGGACATTAGGCTTGGAGGATCCCACAAACATTTATTCAGCTCACTCCACACTGTTCCTACCCGCAGTTGCCTGTGTCTTAGTAAATGGTACTCCCATCCAGGCCAGAAACCCGAGCAGCACCCCTGATTTTTTCCCACCGTTACCCGATCAGTGGTAAATCCTGTAGGTTCTGCCTCTTAGTGCCTCCCAAATGGGTTGCCTCCTTTCTGTGTTCACAAACTGTTAGTGGAGGTTATGCTCACTTTTTTTTTCTTGTGCTGAAGATGGAACCCAGGGCCTTGCATGTGCTAGGCAGGCACTCTACCACTAAGCCACGCCCCCAGCACCGCCCTAAGTTTTTATCTTCATTTCTATAACAGCTGGATTAGTTCATCCACCTTCCTCACAGGAAGGTCTTACCAAAGGCATAAAGGATCTTGTATTTCCCTACAGTTATTCAGGAGCTTCCCCTGGCCTCAGTAGTAAGGCCTGGCTCTTTCACATGATTCAAAACCCTCTTTAAGCCAGGCCCCTTTCTAGTCTTTTCTCTTACCACTCCAGCATCTCTTTGAATTCTCTATTTTCTCAGTTATTTTAACCACATGCAGCCCTTTGAATAGACCATTTGCTCTATGTCAGAACAGATCTTTTGTTTCCCCATTTCTTCATCGGATGACTTATTTCTCCTAAAGGATTCCACTTGGATGTATGGATGCCATTTCCTCCAGGAATTCTTGCCCCCCCCATCTCTTCCTTAACCCAAGATGTGGGTAGGATTATAAATGTGGCTCTCACAACATCCTGTGTTTCCTTTGTCCCTATTTCTTCTTTCAGTATTATGGAAGTGTCCATTCACTGCTCACCCTAACACTGTCTTTGTTACTTATGCATAAGGTGGTGTCTGGCATGTGGAGGTTATTTACTCATGTATGAAATAAATAGTAATCTACTTATGTATGAGGTTATCTACTTATGTATGAAATAACTGTGTTACAAAGAGCTCCAGAAATAGAGGAGAGAGCCCTATGAGGAAGGACTGCCTGTCACCACAGGCACGTCATCTGGGCCTGAGGTGGCGGGTGGTATTGGAATAGCCAAGGGAGAGGGCATTCTAGGTGGCAGATATGGCTTGAGCTGTGGTGTGGAGCCAAGGAAGTGCAAGACCTTCCTGGGGCAAGCCTGTCTCTAGGGGAAGAATGGGATGCAGTTCTGGAAAGGCAGGTTGTGGTCGAGACCTTGAGAGCTGGACCGAGGAGTCCTTTAGATAACGAACGCTAGTATGTGTGTGAAATGACGAAATAGGTGCTGTGATGATAGGAACCTGGCAGAGGGATCAGGATGGCGTGCAGTGGGGAGAGCTGGGAGAGACGGGTGAAGACGCAAGAGTGTGGACTGTCTCACGGAGGTGGGCGGGGAGTGGGTAGGATGGTGGCAAAGGCAAGAGAAGCAGGGACAGATGTGAGGTTAGAAAGCTCTTAGTGGACGCTCTGGGTTTTAAGAGCATAGCAAGAGGGTATTGTGCTCAGAGTAAAGAGATACAGGTGGGCTGAAGGGTCGCAAAAAAAAGGGGATAGTTTTGTTATGGTGTAGACATCCCTCAAAAGCTCAAGTGAGAGGATGCAAGAAAGTTTAGAGGTGAAGGGATTGGGTGATGATAGCCTTAACCCAATCTGTGAATTAATCCCTGATAGGGATTAATGGAGTGGTAACTGTAAGCAGGTGGGGTACAGCTGGAGGAACCACTTTCCTTTGCCATGATGTTCTGCCTCACCTTGAGCCCCAAGGAATGGAGTAAGCCTTCTATGGACTGAGACCTCTGACACTGTGAGCCCTCAGATAAACTACTTTTCCTCCTCTAAAATTATTCTTGTCAGATCTTTTAGTCACAGCAGTGAAAAATGCTGACTACAATAGAGAAAGAGTTGCAATTGGAACTACAATTTGGAGTCATCTTGGAGTCCATGTTGTCTCACCATGAATAAGGAAATTCATTCATTGTCAAGGACAGTGAGGACCCAGGTGAACTGACCCAGGATGTACTGTAGTAGATCGAGCAAGCAGGTTTCGTCTGTCCCCTAAACTGTTCAAGAGCCAGAGCAAGGAAAGCAGTAGAGGGTCCAAGGAAAGGGAGCAGGAAGGTCCTTTTTTCATGAGCTTTGTAAGCTTGTATGATTTATAAGGAATGATACCTTTCATACTTTTTACAAAGATACTTTTATACTTGGGATAACTACGAAAATGATCATTTCTTTTTTTCTTCTTGTGATGAACAAGGCCCTGTAGGGTAATCAGAATAATAGCTTTGTAATGATAAATGGAAGCTCTAGTACTGAAATTGAGGGCAGGATGGAGTTTGTGTTTCAAGAATTAGAGCAAGTTGCTTGGTTCCTATTATCACGTTCTTTGACAGCATCCTATCTAACCCACATTTCCCAAACAGGGTCTGGGCTCTATGTTTGGAGTTTCCTTTGTGGTACGTAGCATCATTCAATGTAACCAACCAGCAGAAGAGGACCTTTTCCCATCCCAAGAACTCTGCTAACTCTAGGGCAGGCAAATTTTGTAGAGCGAGTGGGAAGGAAAGGGGGTGAAACCATTTTCCTTGAGAGGCCTGTGGAGTGTCTCTCACCTGCCCCCATAGCCAGGGCCATTGCTCACTGGGGGACAATCGTGTCCTTCTTCCCACCCAGGCTTCTAGACACATACCATATCCTGCTTGGAGATGTGAGAGAAGACAGCTGATTGCCAAAGCTGTTTCCCTCGCTACCTGAAGAGTTGAAAACTTTCTTAATCAGTCTGCATTTGCCTTCTAGATCAAATTATTAAAAAACAAAGTGGTTTTCAGGTGCTGTCTTCAAATAAAAGAAGGGTGGAGTCACATTTCTGTCATGGAATCTCTCCTTTGGCCTCCTGTTTTGTTATTTTGAATCTTGGTTTCTTATTAATTCTGGAATTAATAGCTTCTCCAGACTGATGATTTTGCATGACTTGTTCTCTTAATTCTGACCTTGCTCAGTGTTGGTCTGGTTTGCAGAATATTTAGGAAACAACTGTCCTTAATTTGGCTACTGGTACCAAGAGACTGGGTAATTTTTAGATTTCTAGCTTATCTCTACATAATACTGACCAAGTTTTAGGTGGCTTACGTCCTCCACATTGCAGTGTCTTTCACAGACCTGCAGCACCTTAGTCCCCTTCCTTCACCACATTAATGGCTACTGTACTGTGAGCAGAGGGGAAGTTATCAGGAGACACAGGGACACATCCACAAATGTAATCCTTTCTCCTACTCAGTAGCATTTGTCCTCAGGGATCTTATCTGGTAGCATCTCTTTCCTATGGGTTCTTGATGTCTCATGTGGTACAGTTCATCTATTAGAGAATTGAAAGATGGGGTAGAATTCAAAGTGCTATCAGAACTAATTCATTATTTTGTTTTTTCTATTTTTCTTTTTATCCATCTCTTTCTCTGTGCCATTTTGTTCTCTGCTATGCATGTTTTTTTTTTTTTTAAGATAGTAAAGGGAAGTTCAGACAAATAATCCAAGATTAGTTACTTTAGAGGAAAAAGAAATCTTTATGCCTCTCCCCTCTGGCCTTCAGTATATAAACATCCCAGGGAAGGACTCTCATTGGCTGCTGGAGAGAGAGGATTGTGTTTTGGGCCAATCAGGATCCATGGGCCTAACACTAGGGAGATAAGTTTTCCATAAGGGGGAGGAGCAGTTGGAATCATAATGGGAAGACAAACCATAGCTTTTACTGCTGGGAAGAATAGTAATAGAAATGATCATCTATGTTTAAGATTTTACTGTTTTCATGTAGATTCACTTCTCTGAAGATACAGGAATTAAATGACTGGGGAAGCTAATAGTCACAAAATTAGAAATGCTACCTAAGCCTACTTCTTCATCTGCCTTTCTCTCCTAGTCATTCATGCTGCCTTTTAAACAAAATTGACTAACTTTTCCTTATAGGAAGACACATGATAACCACCCTCCAGAACATTTGAGTGTCATACTCTTAAAGGAATACAGAAATGAAACACGTACTATCCTCAGGGCAAAGAAATCACCCCAGGTAAATGGGACTCTGCAGGGTTATAATCCTGCTGTGATGAATAGCAGGATAGAATTACTCATTTTGAAATAGTTTCCTGGTTCACTTTTGTTGAAAGGAAGTCCATGCTGACCTCTCTCTCTCTCTCTTGGTCACTTGGGTTGGAGATGATGAAGTGGTCTAAGCAGACAATAGATGAGTCCTCAAGCCAGTGGAGGACAACGTCATCAACACAAAATGATGGGAGGCTGAGAGATTTGAATGCGTCGTGTAGCTTCCATTCATGACTCTTGACTCATGTTATTTTTGAGTCATACTGTCCTCCTGAAGCTGTAAGAGATCCAGAGAGTTAATAGTTTTAACGTTGACAATTCAGTTTAAGCTGTCTAGATGAATACCACAACTGATAAGACTTATTGCAACTAGCACAAAATGGAAATGATTTAATTAGAGTTGGCCAAATGTTACTTTGAATACACTTTTTCTAAGATAAAGATCTTGGTACTAGTGATTGACAGTCATGGTGATTTTGATAGTTGCTATAGAAATCAATATTACTTGTACTCCCTATCTTTTCAGGGTGAAAAGTACCTTAATATGCGTGACCCTGCAGTGGCCCTGAGAATGTGCTGTTCTGATTTCCAACTGCAGAGAACATAATTAACCAATGGCCCCAGTGTCTGTTCTTTCAAATCCATTAATGTCATTTTGCCTGGGAAGCTTACCTGATGGCCTTGCTGAGCTTTCCTTAGAACTGTGCTGCAGTCTAAGCCTTTCCTATCCTACCTTCCTTCCTTTTCTCTTCTTTAGTTGGGATCAGATCTGCATCATGGTCCGGAGGTATCCTGGGTTGCTTAACCATTTTATCTCACAGGTATTTCCTCTGGCAAATTCTTGAAAATTATGGTACACTATGGCAAAAATTTCCACTAAAACCATTTGAAATGCACCAAATCATGGCACTAATTATATTCACAGTATTGTGTAACCATCACACTATTTTTCATCATTCTAAACATAAACTCTGTACCCATTTATCAATTAACCTCCATCCAAATACACGTCTTGACTTTCTGACTTGGCATCTGCTTTTCAGAGTACCCTGATTAATGGTATCCTATTTAAAGTCTTCCTAACAGTTGTTCAAGGTAGATATTATTTCTATACAGATGAGGAAACTGAGACTTCAGGATGTTAAGTGATTTGCACCAAATCACACACCTAGTAAACATTGAGTCAGAGTGCCAACCCAGATCTGGTTGTTAAACACAACCTTTGTGTAACATGTCCAGACATGAGCCTCAGAAAACCAGATGTGATCAGTCATAGCAGAGGACTGTGATTGGGAGGAGGGAAATGGGGTCAGCCAGATATATGCTTCTGTGCCCAAGAACTTTCCAGAAAGAATATGTCTCCACCCTCACACTGTACTAATATATGCTGTGCTACTGTCGACATTCTAGTGGGACTGTGCTGAGGCCTTTCTCTATGCTACCTCATTTAGCCTTTATGAGAACCATAAGAGAGAAGTAGTATTATCCTTACCATTTTACAGATCAGGAAACTGAAGTAATTTAAGAATGTCTGTTTATCATGAAGAAAATGATTTACAGGAAAATTTCTTGGAACTGACAGGTCAAGGAGAATTAATGTCCCAGTTTGTTTTCTTATTTTTATCATGGTAAAATCATGATTTAACCAAGCCATAGTTTAACCCATTAAATCCCAAGTTTTCAGTTCTGCACATACATCGTCATTGACACAAGTGTACTATAATGAATTGTAAATCACAATCTAGAGCTGTATATGTTAACTAATTCATATAATTATATTCTAATGTAATTATATTCTTACAATTATTTTATGCAACTATATTATATTTTGCATTTATAAGTGTTCCAAATCTGGGGCTATGGGACAAAATGGGTTAAAAAAATCCAATGATCCATAATAGCTTATACTGAAAATTAATACTATTCCACTGTCATTTCAGAGACATTCAGAGCTTTGTAAATACTTTATATGTCATGTCACTTGTAGGATCACAGCTGACTCACTGAGAACTGGCTTGGAGGCCTCTGTAAAGACCTCTTTTATTTTGTGGTCACAAGAAAGACCATACACATTATCGAGGTACTTTATGTTCTATAACATTGCCATGCGCGCTGAATTAGTGATTACCGAATCATTGTTCTTAGGGGAAAAACAGGGCTAAATTCTTGTGAGCTTCTGGTGATAATGTTTTTATCAACTGGAAAGTGCACATGATTTGCTCTTGTTTCAAGATGCCTTAGTTAATATATACTCTGGTTCCTTACTGCTAAACCTCACATCCAAGAAATCACAACTCGGGCCTGAACAAAGCTTATGTAATGCATATATCTTCTCTATAAGGCAGCCATAGTCTTTGAAGCACAAAGAGCATTTCAGCACTAGGCTGGGACTATTTCGAACAATGAAATCACTATTAGACGGCATAAAAATGCAAAAAAACCCAAAAAACAACAACAACAAAAACGCTACTAAGAAGACTGCAAACAGTATAAACATCTCCACTGTGGAACTTGAACCAAGAAAGCAAACATCTCCTTGTGTGAATTCAGCTGGGATCATGGACTTGGAGAGATTCAAAATTTTTTACTACTCTGAGCATGGCTGTGAATGACTGAAAAACACCATGGGTATTAATATTGGGGCTACAAATCAATTTCAGTAAGTGGGCAGACTCACATAGCTTAAATCCAGAATGAGCTTCAACTACACATCATTAAAGGGCAATTAGCTGAGGGGGAGCCCCTTCTGCCTTAATTGTTCCAAATCTCACCTATCAACCAATTCAGTAATTCATTCCCTAATTTATTCCTCTAAGCACTTGGATGGTAATGAAAAAAAAATTGAATAAGCAATATCAATGGTAGGTCAAGTTGTGGATTCACTGTTGTTGACTAGTGTTTCAATTTTATACTGAGTTGATAGATGGAATATTCCTCAACAGATGTCATATAGCACGTTCCTGATTGTGTGGGGCAACCTCTGCCCTCTGGCATATCAGTCCAGTGTCTCTGAGCCAAGTGTCCACTGCACTCATACCTGGTGGAGACTATCAGAAAGTGGCTTGTGCTGAGGGTCATCCAGTTCCAGACAAAGAGTCTCTGTTGTTACCATGAGCTCTTTGAAGGCAGGGGCCATGTCTTGTTCACCACCCTCCTTCCCAACCCTGGCAAGTGGAAAATTCTCACTAAACATTGTGTAGGTGGAAAGCATTGCAATGTCCTGAGTGAAATGGTGATCATTTTAGGATTTCTCACTGAACATGTATCAAGTGCACAGCAGCACAAGGCCCTATGAGAGATACAGAATTATAAGTGATGGTCCTTATAATGAAGATCATGGGATCTGGAGTTAGACCTGTGTTCGTGCTTGGTGGGTGACCTTGATCGCAACACTTGACCTCTCTGTGCCTCAGTTACCCTTATCTGTGACATGGGGATATTGCTAGTGCTACCACATGGGTAGGTGGTGAGGATTAATGTGATAGTGCTTATAAAGAGTTTAGCTTAATATCTCAAATTGTATTAAGGTTCAGTGAACATCAGCCATTGACTCTTAAGTCATTAGATTGATCAACTACATGGACATAGGAATCCATTAAATCCCAGGAGGGCCCACCATAAGATCCAGGGCCTTGAAGGATAAGGATAACTCGGGGAAGAGAGGATGTGGATAGAGACATTTGTAAAAGGCTTCTTGGGGAAAGAAGCATCTGATGTGGTTTTTAGGGGCAGTTCTGATTTTCCTGGAGTGCAAAGATGTCCAGGTAAAACTAAGGGCAAGAGCGGAGGCATAATAGCAAGATGACCCCTGACGTGCTGGTGAGACGCAGGAGAGGGTGGCTTGCCCATCATGCACTGAGCAGATTGGGGCTTTGTGATGGAGACTTGGAGGCTGTTGGCTGGGTGGAGGCATCCACCTGGTCCTGAGCTGCTCTGTGCTCCACTAGAACTCACAGGATGTTTCCTTTGACCAAAAGTACAGTATGAAGTTTGTGTCTTCACAACTTGTAGAGTTCTTTTTTTAAAACACACTTGTTTTTGAAGTTGCCATCTGGATATGGTGTGACCAGCAAATTTAAAAGGATAATTCAGCCAGCTTAGGGATTTTTTCTTTTTCCCACATCCCTCCCTGAGATGCTGTGGTTTCCTTGGGCAGGCTGAACAGGAGGTGCAGAAATAGGCTCACAACGGGGGACAACCAGACACTGTGCACCAGGAGGACCCTCTGCTGCTCACAGCTGTGTTTTGGAGCTCTGAGCACATTCCTGCCTCTACTGAGTGTGTCCACAGGCTCGACCTCTGGATCCCAGGAGTCACATACATTTCACCCAAGGCACTGATGTGTGTCCATCAGCTTCCTTTATGGACATTTTCTTTCAGCCTTAGCTGCCTGCAGTGTGCTAGGGGTTGGTATCTTTGAAATGGGGCAATCTATCAATGTTGCTGGAACGTACTTCCCGTCTGCCTTTGTGTACTTTATGTATGGATCCTTTCTCACGGTGGCTCAGGCTACCCATCAAGTTTCTGACTGTGTCATCTGTCTTTGCAAAAGGCCAGCGTGTGCATGGCTTCCCCCATCCCCCAAAGATTGGTTTGTTTCTTTTAGGTCAGCAAGCGGGAATATACATCTGAGGAGTGAATACCTCTTATACATCACTTACATCCGTTCTTTCCAGAGACTATGGAATGTTAAGCCTTAAAAAGAAGTGAAGGGATCTGTTAGTTTACCTCTTAGCCTCTGTGCAGAATCAGCAAGAGGGAATCCATGAAATAAGGCCAGTCCGAGAGCCCATCTTAGCACCAGGCTCTGTGCTCAGGACTGGGGACACAGGTGCACCAGACATGATTTACAAACCAAGCTCCAGACACAGGAGAGTGGCAGGGATTTGTAAACCATCCAAATTAACCATCCCAGTAGAGGACAGGAAGTGCTTTAGCAGAAGTGAGTGTGGCAGAGGAGGCAGGCCAACCCCATAGTTCATTGATGTATTAGTTGTCTCTTTTTTTTGGCTGTAACAAGGTTACAAAAACAGTTTTCACTCGTCTTTTTCATTTAGCAGAGCGTGCCTCCGTCTTTCATATTGTAATGATCGTGAGCTGGAGGACGGATCTGTTTTCTTTACTCTGATCCTTTAGCATTGCAAGTCATGAATGAAAATTAGGTTGTCTTAGAATTTCTTACTAACGATGATTCTGTGAATTTGGACAGAATTTGTTCCTGTTGGTGGAGGAGGAAAGAAAAGGGGAGGGAGATCGGCCCTTAGCCAATGCTCTGCACAGCCAGTCAGGCCTGGGGTTGATGAGGATTTGGTAAATATGATGCAAGTGAGTTTTGCAGGGGAGTCTCAGGGATCAAAACCACATGGTTAGAAATTTCTCTTATCAGCTCTGTGGTATTTGGGCAATTTCTCCAACTTTTATAAAATTTCATGTTTTTTAGTAGAACAATAATACCTACTTAGTACATTTACTTCAAGGATTTAATGTCAACATGTAAGCAAAGCATCTAATATACTGGCAGGGCATAGTAAATGCTCGATTAAAAGTAGCAGGCTACATAGGCCTTGGGAAGCCCAGCTGCTGTGTCTCCTTTTGTCACAATTGCCACTGAGACACAGAGATTGCATGACTGCAATCAAGGGAGAGGGAGAGACTTAGGGTTTGTGGTACCACTGTGAAACTCTTGATAGGACTAAACTCTGAAGTTTGGCTGAAATACAGTTCTTGCAATGTGACGTTGGTCAACTCAAAACCCCCCAAAAGCTTCTGCTAATCCAGTAGAGATGCTTTTCTTACTGAAAGATTAAGATTGTAAGGTGCTAAGGGTGGTAGTGCATGCCTGTAATCCTAGCAACTTGGGAGGCTGAGGCAGGAGGATCACAAGCTCGAGGCCAGCCTCAGCAACTTGGACCTTATCTCAAAAATAAAAAGGACTGTGATGTTGCTTAGCAGTAGAGCCCTGCTGGGTTCAATCCCTAGTACCACATATAAGAGGAAAAACTGTAAGGTACTGGGCAGAGACAGGCCACATTCTGTGCACTCGGAAGGTAGTTATGGTTGTTTTCCTCCACTGTCTTCATTTCTCAAATTCTACTTTTCCTTGACTGGTAACAACAACACTGATGTCATTCCAGACTTATGTAAAAGAGGGAGCCAGTTGTGGACCAATTCTTGTGCGTGATATAAGAGGATGCTAACCAGAATTTCAAGTTCAGACACGCCAAGGCTACTGAACATCCTACCTGTTCTCCCCCCGGGAGGGCCTGTTAGTGCCTCCACTGCGTGGGCTCATCCCCATACCCAGTCAGGCCTTCCCTCCTGGGGAGCAACGTTTTGTACCAAAACCCACTTCACGTTCTTTTGTCCTGTGGTATTTTCGCCCACTGCCAGGTGCTACCTGGCATGTGGCTTTGATTGACAAGATTACTAATCCATGGTAATCATATTTTCATAATTAGTCCCTGTGAGGCCCTGCTGGCTGCTTGTGCCCAGGTAAGCTCCTGCCTGCCGCAGACTGTTTTTACCAACTGTCATCTCCCCAGGAGGGACCTGTCGGTCTAGCACCCACAGCTGTTGCTAAGAATTACTTTTGAATTTTTCCTGATTTTCCCTTTTTTGGTGCTTGGCTGCTAGGAATCCTTGCTTGATTAAAAGTTACAGTTATTAACTTCAGATCTGAATGGGTCCCAGGAAGGACTTTGTTTTCTCCACCTTGATCACATACTGCCCAGTCCTCTCCTGCAGTTCCTTCTCTCACATCCTCCCCACCCCCAAATCCCTATGGCAAGGACCAGGTGAAACATCAAAGGCACTTCTGAATAAAAGAACACACTGCAGGACATCAATAATTCACCAGGCAAAGTTTTGGCAGGCGCAGGGGCCTTTCCCTGTTTGTCTTGTTTGAGACTGTGAGAACAGTGCCTTTGGAGGTGGCACCTTGCTGACCCACACTGACCATGTTGGCTACCGGAGGTTGGTGAATGTTCAGCCCTTTGCCTGCACTTGGGCTCTGTTGGTTCAATAAAGGCTACGGTGAATGCTACTCACTGAGCCCGTGCTGTTGGCTAGACACTGTGCCAAGGACTTTCTGTTCTTTCTTTTGTTTTTTTTTGGTACTACAGACTGAACTCAGGGGCACTCAACCACTGAGCCACATCCCCAGCCCGATTTTTTGTTTTATGTAGAGACAGAGTCTCACTGAATTGCTTAGCGCCTCACCGTTGCTGAGTCTGGCTTTGAACTTGTGATTCTCCTATCTCAGCCTCCCTAAGTGCTGGGATTACAGGCTTGCACCACTGCACCTGGCTGGGATTTCTATTCTTCTTATTTGACTCCTGCAATGTCCTTGGGAGTGGGACACTAATGGTTTGCTCGTGATAAAGGGGGAGCCACTGTATACAGAAGTGTGGTCACTTGTCCAGATCCTTGGCCTAGAAGGTAGTGGATGTGGGACTTGAGCCAGGGTTTCATAGCTCCAGGGCTGGTGGCTGTGTTAAGAATGATCTAGAGATACAGAGAGCTGGTGTGACTAGAAGGAAGTGACGGTGTCTTTGAGGACAGGGTAATCTTGGAGGAAGTAGGCCTTGGAGATGGGTCATTTCTCATCTTTTTGGTAAAAGGAGATGTGGGAATGGATTTCCTTTGAGACCTGGGTGGGGCCAGGGGAGGACATGACTGAAAGACCAGCACTAGGATTCTGGCTCCATCACTGGGAAAGTGGAAAACTGATGGTTTGGATTATGAATCTCAGTAGGACTCAGGTTGGAACAGCTTTATTGTTGATTTCCTGAAACTGTTCCATCTTGCCCGTTGGTAATTTTTAAATGAAGTTACATATGTGATAATTCTGTGTAGATCCATTAGTTCCATTTTATATTAGCCAGAATACTTCAACTATGTAAGGGGATAGTTTTCCAACCCAAATTGGCCACAGTATGTTTGTTAACCTTGAGGGACAGATGTCAAAATGGTAGACTTGCTGTGTGACTCAGGTAGCAAGGGTAGCAGAAGGCAGGATACCTCGGGATGTCCCTGCCTCCCCTTCCTGGATCAGGTCATATATGAAAATTTCATGTCTACTTGGTATATGCTCCTGGTTGGTTTTTTTCCCCTCTGAAATTGCTAGAAAAATCTGAGGTTCAAAAGCATCCCCATCAACTTCCCAGAACAGGTTTACCAGCCAGCAGAGGAGGTGGGAATGGCTAACTTCAGCTTGCTGTGAACTGTGCTGTGCCTCCTGACAGCCTCCCAGACCCACAGCTCCAGGGCCCTACTCACTTGGATGGGTGACATCCCATCTCAGGCACTATGGCAGCCTGGATTTCTGTTGAACTGTTTCTTGAATGGAAGTAACTTGCCTTGCATTTCTGCATTGAAAGTCAGTTGTTGCAAGTGTTCTGAGGGTCATTGGTACTGGGGTGGTTTTAGTGTCCACACCCCAGCACTCTCTCACCTTCCCACGTGGTAACACAATGTCTGCGTTTACAGTCTTGTTTTCCCCACTAGACCTCTGAAGAACAGGGCACAGGAGCTAAAAGGAGGATGACCCTTAATTTTTATAGCAGGAGGACATGGGCTAAATGGAAGGGTGGGGACATGGATCAGGTTTTCTCAAGTGCTTATTGTCTAAAACCATGAAGCCGTGTCCACGTGGCGCTACGCCTGCAGCTGGATGAACTCTGGCTAGTGTAGCATGGGGTATCCACGGCTTTGTTGGCAGAGACAGAGGAATAGCTCAGAGGGAGTGGAAAGCACGTTGAAATTCCATGAGCTTAATTTGATGTGGACAGCCACCTCCAAGAACCCACTTTAGCTTTCAAATGCCTTTGAGAACATTTACAATCAAACTCTTATCAGTAATTAAAGCCACGCTGTGAATGAATTCATCAAGCTAGCGTCCTGTCTGCTAGCTACCTAGAGCAAAGACACTGAGCTGGTGAGGGGCTGGGGAGGGAGAGAGTGGCAGAGGTGGGGATGCTGGCAGAGGAGGGTAGGGCTGGGGAAAGACAGGTGTTGAGCAAGCAAAGGAATGTCACCTACTTTATAACTTGGTGAGAGTCTGCTCTGCTGGACAGGAAGCACTGACTCGGCTGCCAGACTTCCTAGATTGCGTGCAGGTGTGTATGGGACAATACACACCTAATGCCAATCCATTTTTATAAGTACCTTGAAATTGTTTCCTGGGTAAATTCACAGCACTTGTCAACATCAGCCTTCTTTAGATAATGAAAAAGCAAAGCCAAAGGTGATCCATCTACTCATGAGGAGCCATGAAAAATCAAGCCTGCCAATGGCTCACGGTTTGAAGGAAACTTGGTTAAATGAGGGTCGAGAGAAATCTGCTCCTGGGATCTGCACAAATCTGACCACAGGGTTACGATACCATAGCTTGCCTCACATTTTGTGATAACCTGTGTAGGAATGGTTTTCTTTTTATTTTTTTAAATATTTTTTTTTAGTTGTAGATGGACACAAAATATTTATTTATTTTTATGTGGTGCTGAGGATCAAACCCAGTGCCTCATGCATGCGAGGCAAGTGCTCTACCACTGAGCCACAATACCAACCCCTAGGAATGGTTTCTGACCAGTGGGAAATAGAAATTTCTGGTCTGCAGAAAGGGGGTTGAAGGAGACTTGGGAATTTTCTAGAAGATGTGACTTGTGAGTTTACAAGGGCTGTGTAGAAAGGCCAGAGTGGGATGAGTATAAACTTGTATCTTATTTGGCAAGTGATCTAAAGCTGAAAGTGAGAGTGACAAACTCTTCAGACTGTAGAAAACCATGAGGCTAACCTGAAAGAAATAAAGCTTAGGGGCTCTGTCCCTCAGTGACCCAGGTTGGTGGGATCCTAGCTACATGTGCCAGGACCATGATCGTGTGGTTTGGACCTTGAATATCCCCCAAAGCTCATGTGTTGAGGGCTTGATCCTCAGTGCAACAGTGTTTGGAGTAGGGACTTTTGGGAAGTGACTGGGTCACGGGGGCTCTGACCTCATGAGTAGATTAGTTCACGTATGGATTCCCACCTTAGTGGGCTGTGGGAGGTGGTGGAAACCATGGGGAGGAGGGCCTAGTTGGAGGATGTAGACCACTGGGGACCAGCCCGGGTAGGGTATATTTTGTCCCCTGCTCCCCACCCCCACCCTTTCTTTTTCAGCCTCCATAAGGTGAGATGCTTTATACCACTACAGGCTTCTCACTGTGATTTTAGACCTTATCTCAAGCCCAAAGTGACATGGCCAAGTGACCATGGGCTGAAAACTCTGGAACCATGACTCAAAAGTAAATCTTTCCTCCTTTTGAGTTGATTTTTCTCAGGTGTTTTGTTACAGTTATGGAAAGCTGATTAACACAATGATCATCTTGACAGGGGAAGGGAATGTGGCTAACAGCCTCTGAATACCTCACCTGAATTTAGAAAAGTCCCTTCCAGGACTGGGGTGGTAGTTCAGTGGTAGAGGGCTTGCCTAGCCCATGTGAGGCACTGGGTTTGAGCCTTAGCACCACATAAAAATAAAGGTACTATGTCCATCTATAACTAAAAAGAAAAATCCCTTCTACTTACATTCCTTTGGGGCCAGTCACATGACCCAGTATCCTCATTCTCAGCAGAACAAAAGACATATTCTCTGAAGTACTCCAAATTATCCTCAGAGATCTCTTGAATAATTATTATATGGGCATTTTCATTGACCTGAGATTGTAGAGGTGAAAACCTGGGACTTCTGGCTAGTATTCCAAGAAGAGAGCCTGTCAGATAAAGAATCCAACATGGAAGAAAAGCTGAATGAACAATAAAATTGAATTCTAAGAAGATACTGTTTGAGGTCCTAGATCCAGCTATGCCTGAGGGTATCTGTGAACTTCTGCATTACAGGAAATGATACAGCCTATTTTTTTTATTAATACCATTTTATTAGTCACATAAAGGCAATATTCTGGATATGTTGGATTATGTTATTAAAATCATTTTCAACTGTTTCTTTTTATTTTTCATTTTTTTCATAACCTAGTTTTCCTTTATTCTTCTCAAAAGACATTAATGACCTATGCAGATATCAGTGATTTTACCTATTTTCTTATTTATTTATTTATTAAACAGAATGCATTTCAATTCACAGTACACATATGGAGCACAATTTTTCATTTCTCTGGTTGTAAACAAGGTAGAGTCATACCATTTGTCTTTATACATGTACCTAGGGTAGTGATGTCCATCTCATTCCGCCATCTTTCCTACCCCCATGCCCCTTCCCTTCCCCTCCCTCGCCTTTGCCCTATCCAAATTTCCTCCATTTCTCCAATGCCCCCCACCCCCACCCCCATTATGGATCAGCATCTAATAATCAGAGAAAACATTCAGCCTTTGGTTTTTTGGGGGTTGGCTTACTTCACTTAGCATGATATTCTCCAACTCCATCCACCTTCAAATGCCATGATTTTATTCTCTTTTATTGCTGAGTAATATTCCACTGTGTATAGATACCACATTTTCTTTACCTCTCCATCTATTGAAAGGCATCTAGGTTGCTTCCACAGTTTAGCTATTGTGTGAATTGTGCAGCTGTAAACATTGAAGTTGCTGCGTTACTGTAGTATGCTCTTCTTCTTCATTTTTTTTTTGTTTAGGCCAGTTTGCAGTGGTTCTCTATCCTTTGTTAGCTACAAGTTTCTTTACTAATAGAGTGATGAGAAGTAATACTTCACTTCTGAATTGTCAGTTATTCACTGAGTACCTGCTCTACTTTTCTGATTTAGCACATGTACTTCTGCTCCTCTCCTCCTCTCTTCCTCTTTTTCCCCTTCTACCTAGTACCCCAAATCTCATTTCTTTTTTTTTTTTTTTTAATATTTTTTCAGTTGTAGATGGACACAATGTCTTTATTTTATTGCTTTGTATGTGGTGCTGAGGATCGAACCCAGGGCCTCACGCATGCGAGGCAAGCGCTCTACCGCTGAGCTACAATCCCAGCCCCCCAAATCTCATTTCTAATTCAGTTTATATTTGGTTACCACCTCTTCGGAAAAATGTTCTGGAATCTATAGCACTCCTCTGTGCTCAGCCTAAATCAGTCTTATCCTCCAATGTTCAGTAATGAATTTGAACATTTGTTGTAACATTGGTAATATTCTGTCTTGTGTTACTCAATGTGCAAGCAGCACTTATTGGGTACTGGAGGCTTTATATTCCTACAGGCATAAATTATTTTATTTTTCAAATGACTCTATGGAGCAGATTATTTCTATTTTATACAGAAAGAAGGAGCAATATTAGAACAACTAGGTGATTTCTCTTAGGTAATAGAGTTAGAAGCTGGGATTTGGAACTTGGGAGATCTGGCCGCAGAGCTATCACTACTTATTATTTGGAGAACTGACTTCTGTCCTCTGAGACAGTATCCTGTCTTTGAGAAAACTAGAGTCAGACTGAGGATCACACTTGGCAAGCACACAGGTCTTTACAGCATGTAGTCTGGGTGCTAACTTCATTTCTGGCTTCACCTTATGCTGCTTGCTCTCATTTAATTTCTTGTCTGATTTTTTTTTCCACCAAGTTATTCAAGGTTTCATTTTAACCCATTCATTCATAGTAGCATTTGCATTTTTATAACCCACCTTCATCTTTTTTAGGTAGGTAAATAAATAAATGCATGAAAGTAAAATTAAGTGCTAAAAAGTTTCTTAAGGGTAAGGAACTTTGTTTATCTTATTTTCTGCAAGTCCCAGCTCTAGAACTCAAAGAATGATATCTTGAACTTACTTAAACTGAAATCATCAGATTTCGAGAATTAAAAGTAACAGGCAGCCAGGTGCAGTGGTGCACGCCTGTAATCCCAGCAGCAGCTTGGGAGGCTGAGGCAGGAGGATCACAAGTTCAAAGCCAGACTCGGCAAAAGCAAGGCTCTAAGTAACTCAGTGAGACCCTGTCTCTAAATAAAATACAAAATAGGGCTGGGGATGTGGCTCAATGATCGAGTGCCCCTGAGTTCAATCCCCAGTATCGCTACCCCCACAAAAAAAGTAATGGACATAAAGAAATATTCTGTGGTTTGACTTGTCCAAAATTTCTACGGGGCTGGCAGGGGCTATTGGGGCTGGCAGGGGCTAATGTCTTCTTTTATTCTCTATGGTATGTCTTTTATTCTCTATGGTATAGGAAAGAGGAAGGCCCTTCCTCTTTCCTATACCATAGAGAATAAAAGAAGACATTTTGCTGTGGCAGAAAACAATTCCCTTTTCTGTCCTGCTTTCTGGAGAGCTAAACATCTTACCTGCAGTGACATTCTGAATTCCTTGTGGAGATTCAAAACAGTGACTAAAAAACTATTTTTGAGTCTTAGGAAAGTACTAAGGTGCTGACTGGCAAGAAGAGCTGGGGGTGTCTTTTATCACAGCCCTTCACATTTGCAAATTGTTGGTGTGACAATGCAGAATGCAGTGCGAGCCACCCTCTGAGCTTGTTCCTTGCTGTGACCTCCTTGGAGATGAATTTGGAACTTGTTTTCTTCTCTTGTTAAGCATTTCTTGGAAGGAGGAAACCTAACTTGGGTTGAAATGCCTGTGCTAATGCTCACTTACAGCTGGAGTTAGGAAAGTGGCCATGTTTGTTGGGCTCCAGGAGAAAGAGGTGGGAACATGGGAGAGGAAGCCATGCAGAGACTCAGATGGCACCACCCTGCCTTGCTTTCTTCTCTCAGGACCCCTTCCACCTCTTCCTCATCTCTCTTTGATATGATTCCCCTGATCTAGCACTTTCCAAAGTCCTGAAGGCATTCCTTTTTATCCAAAAACATTTCCCCAGTGTCTGCCATATACCAGACACTGTGAGAGATCCTGGGGCATTCAGGAGACATAGGAAAGCTGTTCTGATTGAGTAAATTTGTCATCTGGGGCATGATCATTGCTAGTGTTTTGAGCACATTTGGTTGACGGGGATCAGTAAACACTAAAATAGCAACACAGGGTAATTTGCATGGGGAATGTTAGCTGATTATGTATGTATACCTGGTGAAGACAGAAGAATATGGTGACCCACTTAAAAGTTGTTCTCTAAGATTCAACTTTGAAATATACATTGCTCTCTCTATTTAGTTTATGCAGAATAAGAATGTCAGAAAATGAAGAGCTGGCTAAAATGCAGGTACAAGTTTTATCAATATACAGGCAATAGGGACTGGGCTGTCACTCATGGTTGTGCAGCTTTGTAGTTCTATACAATTTATCAAGCTGTCTCCTCTATTCATTGCCCTTCTCTGTCTCTGAGTCCTAGACTCTTTCCTCCACATGACCCTGGAGGAAAGTAGTTCCTCCTCTTTTTGGAGCTTTCTATGTGGAGGAGCAGAGATAATTCTCAATGTGAACATGAGCCAAGAGTGGGTCAAATGACTGCCCATTCTACACTCAGACCAACAGAGAATGCTTCCTTTGACATGAATGGAAAGAAGCTGGAATCCTGCATGGAGAAACACTTGTATCCCCTGACTAACACGAAGAGTTTTTGTGCATGGTGACTTGCAAGTAGAAGATTATAAACTCTATCCTTCTCAAAGCGTAATCTTTAGAATATTAAAAAAAACTATATAAGCCCTAGTCACATAATCCAGGCATCATCTGGCAGGAAGAGGATGAGACATGCCAATAGGTAATGCAGATGAGCTTCAATAGAGGGAAGGATTAAGGGTAACATGCATAGGATCAGGTAGCACTTCAGGGTTAGCAGAAGTTGGAAGTGATGATGCACAAAACCCTGGAAGTTCAGCGGAAGGAAGGAGTTTCTGGAATGTGGAGAAAGGAGAGACTATCCAACAGGAGCTATGGCCTCTGATAGGGAGATCCGGCAAGAAGGAATCCAGAAAATAATCTAACCTCACTCAGGTTTCTTGTTGGTGCTTTTGATCAATTCTGCTTGCTAGAAGCTGGAGGACCAGGGATCTGTTAATTCAATTGGTAAAGTCATCTTCTCAGACACAGCAAGATGGAGAAAGGTTGGAGTGTAGTTTTAGAGGGACAGATGGAAAAATATCTAGTAGTAGTTTAGGGGGAAGCAAAGCAGTATAGAAAAAGGGCAGCTGGATCTTGAGAACATGTGAATTTCAGAATTGACCTTACCTTTAAGTGAGAAGATATACATTTTAGCATTTCCTCAAATCAAAGTTGTTGACTTTGGGAACAACTTCATCCTTCTGAGCCTCAATTTTATCAGCTATTCCCTGGGAAGATACAGCCCTTGGCTTGTTAGGCCAAGTGAGTTAGGAGGTAACACTTTGAGGACAGCGTTCTTTGAAGGAAGGGGTTGTTATGCAAATCTATCAACACCACAGCTGACATTTAATCTGACTTGTGTGGATAATAACTGTAATCATGGTGAGGTCCTCACAATCTACCCATGCTTTTGGAACCAAGCAGAAATAACAAGTCCACGTGGACCTTAAATGAGCGCTTCCATCTTGGCCTGGCTTGTGTTCTGCAGGTGGTACTCTTTCCTGCTCTGTAGGGAGAAGGATGTCAGACTGAGCCATAAATAGAGGAGAATTAAGGGTCAACTGCACCCCATACCTCTGCCCACTTTGAGTGCATGTGGGAGATGTACTGTTCCATATTCAAAAACCATCTCTTTTGGCTCCAGTGGATCAAGGAGGAAGTAGTTGAAAGAACCCTAAGAAACACAGGCTTATGGGTAATGGACATCCTCAGGTCTGGGAAAACAACCAGTGGGCTGTGTTTACTCTTGAATTTTTCTTTTTTCTTTTTTTTCGTTGCCAGTCTTGGCCCTTCATAGAAAACCCTTTCCCCCAAACATGGATGGTCAAGCCAGTGGTTCCCAGGGCGCCCAATCAAGGTCAGAAAGCAGGTGATTCTCCCTGGAGGAAACAGAAAACCTCCACCCTGTGACTCTTCCAATTTTACAATTACATGAAATTATCAATGAATAGCCTTCCTGCAATGAGGGCATGAACTGATCTACCTCCTGAGCATATTTGTCATCAATAACTTTAGAGTATGAATTACATTCTCTACGCACTACTTCAGGCCCCTTGTAAACATCTATACTTTATGACTCTGTGCACTCAGAACAACTACAGAAATTATCCTTTGGTTAAACAAGCCAACCTCACCCTTTCCTTAAGCATTCATGACCTATACGCATGGCAATGGGAAAAAGGCCTCTTGGGATTTGCGTTGGTTCCAATGAAAATTGCTCATTGAGTTCATTATTACTAATAGTAATAGCAGTTTCTTATGTGTTTATGCACTTTGTGTTTACAAAGTGTTTTCTCCACCTTTCTAGTTGTGGCAGGAGGTAGGCATAGCTATGACCATTTACTCCTTTTTCATGTTCCCTTGAGCAATGGTACCTCCACTGGTAAAGGACGTACACTTAACTCAGATGGGCACTGGGTCAAGCCATTTCCAGGCATTTTCTCATTTAAATTTCAAGCCCAATGAGGTGGACATTATTTCTCACATTTGTAGATTAGGGGTTAAGCCACTCGTCAGAAGTTGCATAGCTGGTTAGTGGTGAGACCAGGGTTTGAAGCTGAGATGGAAATCACTAGTCAACAGGTGAAATTTCTTTTTGTTCAACCTTTCATTTCTAAAAAATTAAAAATGATTTTCCTGATAGTGATCATCTGCTACATACTAGTCTTCTATTCTTCCATGATTTAACAAAGTTTTAACTACCTCTCATTGTGTTTACATTATGTGAGTTGTTTTGCTTACTTAAAAATGATCTTACAACTGATTTCTAAGTAAGGTATTACCATTCTCATTTGATAGAAGAAGAAACTGACTCTCAGAGATTGCCTCTGAGAAAACTGCTAAGTAATGGAAAATTTTGGATTTGAATCCAGAACTGACTTCAAAGTCTATGCTCTTTAGGTCATATTAAAAAACAAAACAAAACAAAAAACTAGAATTAGGAATGGAACTCAAAGTAGCTTCTCCCTTGTCCTCTTTCCATTAACTATGGGGATTGCTCACTTTTTTCCCCCCTGAGTCATGAGTCACAGTCCTGGGAAAGCTAGAGGTATTGTGGACCTTCTTTAAAAGCATTACCTCTGCAGTGATTTTTAGTCAGCTTCTTTATTGCTGTGATGGAAAAACCTGACAAGAACAATTTTAAAGAAGCAAGAGTTTATTTGACACTCAGGATTTCAAAAGTCTCAGTCCATAGATGGCCAACTGTATTGCTCTGGGCCCAAGATGAGGCAGAACATCATGGTAGAAGAGTGTGGTAGAGGAAAGCAGCTCAGGTCATGGCACCACGAAGCAGAGAGAGTAAGTTCTCTTCACCATGGACAAAATATAAACCTGTAAGACCTGCCCCTAATAACCCACCTCCTCCACCCACACCCTATCTGCCTACAGTTACCAGTTAATCTCTATCAGAGGATTAATGCACTGATTAGGTTAAGGTTCTCATAATCCAATAATTTCTCCACTAAACCTTCTTGCATTGTCTCACACCTGGGCTTTTGGGGGACACCTCACATCCAAATCATAACATGGATGCAATGGACTGACATGGATATAGGGTTATTTCTTACATTCACTATAAAAGGGCCCACAAGTGTTCTCTGACTGGAAAAGTAGGTTGAGGAGGGATAGTGGGGAGAGATGGCCAAAGAGGTGAAAAGAAATGAACAAGAATAACAAGAATGGGAATAAAGTGTCTTGAAACCTGCAGGCGGGTAGCTGACGTGGAGTCAGGCGGAATCAAGGAATCTAATTCAGGGTTAGAGGTTAGGTGGCGTAAGCAGCTTTTCTGTGGTTCCACAGGGGAGCCAGAAATGAAAACTTTATCATTATCCAAACAACACTAACATGAAGAGGTGAAATAATTTATCCTTAAATAAGAGGCTGACCTATTCAGAATTATAATTTTAATGTAAGACTAACCTTTGAAAATAGATCGAGTGATATAAATTATTAAGGAGAAGACATTCATCAGATAGATGGTGTCTATTAGTAATTTTATGCATGAAGAGTTATCTCCTCAAGTACAGTTGTGGCTGCCTCTGCACAGAAAAAAATGAACCCAGTTACCCTTTTGTGACATGTTCGGCTGATTTTAATCAGTATTCCTCCTGTCAAATGAAATGAAAAGACTGAAATATGATCCTTCCTGTGGATGTACATACACTGCCTCCCACCTCCTTCCAGGCAGCTGCAGCAGGAGTATTCCTGGTGCTTAGGAAATGGAGACACACGTTTCAAGCATCTTTTTTCCCCCTTTCTGTAGGGAAAGATTTCTAAGACAGTTGATCAAAGTACAAAATATTTGCCAAGACTCATCTAGCCTAGGCTAAGTGTCATGTGGAGGCAGGGGAGTCTAAGATGTTTCTCGTCCTCTGGGAGTTTAATGTCAAGACCTGGAAGAGTCCTGAATTGAGTGCAGCCTTGCCAGCCCATCTAGAGCAAAGTGAGTTTGGGCAAGTTGCTAAGCTTCTCTGAGCCTGTTATTTTGTGTGTAAAATGGGGATGACATTAGTACCTGCTTCCTGTGGAAAAGCATGGTAGAGGAAAAGCAGCTCAGGACATGGCACCAGGAAGCAGAGAGCGCTCCTCACCATGGACAAAATATAAACCCCTGAGACATGCCCATAATGACTCACCTCCTCCAGCCATTAGGCTATGTCTGGAAGAACGGCTCACGGGGCTCCACACATATTTACTTACATATAGATTTCATGCAATAGTCAAGTGCCATTACTTCTGTTTTGCCACCGTCATTTGGTTGGGGTGGACTTGCTTTTCTTTTCACATAGCATCCAGCATCATTTCCTCAGGTGTTCATGGTTCTCTTTCTTTCCAGAAGCTATAGGCTGACAATGAGTACCCCACACTTTTGGTAAAAGAGTTGCTCACGTGGGATAATTTGGAAGGAGTTTTAGCAAAGTTTTGGGGCCCAAAAAGGTGATGTTCTTGCTGTGTTCAGTGGGAAGGCCCCCACAACAAGGACACTTGAGGAAGTTCCCTGGCCTTGGTTAAATAAGGGCTCACTCAGATGGAGACTGGGGAGTCAATGGGTGTCAATATGGCACAGGGCCCTAGGGGATGGGAGTGTCCTGATTTCTCAGGGGAAGCTCGGTGGTCGATTTCTATGATAGTGACTCCTACAGCTGTCAAGTGGCTCTGCCAGGTCCAGTCCCTTTAAAACACTAGGCTTCTTAATCTCCCCCTCCTGGTACCTTCTTCCTTCATCTTTTTTCAATTCACTCCATTCTTGTTTACAGGATCACTAGCTATAGCAATTTCTCTTTCAAATCTTTTTAGGGCACCAGATTTGTTCCTAGTGCTTCAGGTTTTGGATGGTTAAGCATAAAAAAAAAGCCTGGCTTTTATAACTCAGAAGATGTATCACAGAAACTCAGAAATGGCTTCTCAGCCCTTCTGCCCTAACAGCCGTCCCTTGGTACAAAGATTACCAAGGACTGAATGATGGTGGAGATGGTGTGTGAAGAATTGGGGATGGCGGGGAGGAGGTATTTTCTGTTTCTATCTCAAAATACTATCCTGAGAAATGACTGTCTCCCCCTCCTCCTCTACTCCTGTTCCCCTCATCTTGATGATGATGGTACCCACTTTAACAGAAAAGTAAGCAGGTGTAGACACGTGGATATTGTGTTGGAGCATTCCAGGAGAGATGTTGAGACTGGTTTAGGAGCACATGCCTTGGCAACTCTCATGAAAAGTAAAGGGAGAGGAAGTCAACTGATTACGGAGAGCTCTCAAAATAAGGCACTCAACTGATACCTGGAAGAAAAAGACGGAGGGAGCAGATCTTGGTGAGTGACAGCTGCGGCAGACCACCAGTACACATCGGATAGCTGTGGCGCTCCAGAGCAAAGAATCCACTGGAGGGATCCCACATTGAGCAGAAATAACTAGGATCTTGTACCCAAGCCACATTTAGTCATTGCCTCTGGGCTGCCAGCTCAAAGTTCAGATGCATATGGAGATACTAGAATTAACTGTAGGCTATCAGCCAACTGCTTTCCTTGCTGTTGCATGTCAAGCTCTTTCTGGAAGGCGGATCCATGTGGACCACATATGTGCCCATGGCCACGGAGGCATCATGAAGGGGAAGCACCCAGGCCTGTGGCTAGAACCCAGGGTTCTTGATAGTGGCCCAGCATTCTTTCCAGCCTACCTTGATATTCCTGAGACAGAGACCACTGCCAGATGGTACTTAAGCGCTAAGTTTCACAGTGTAGACACACAGAGCTAGATAAAGTCGTTAACCACATACAGTCTCCTTTGGCAATTTTGCCACCCAGAGACCAACAGACCAAGTCAAAAGGGAGTCACCGTACCTACAGCTACAAGTACTTAATTTTCCCCAACTTCTCTGATAGTGTCACATCCATGCCATGCTACCTGTTTTAGGAGTTTCATACAAATTGCTCAAAAAGATTTTGGTCAAGCAGATGCTGTTCAGTTGTGAGGTTTGCTGGAAGGTCTGTGAGGCTGCAGAGCTATGGATGTCAGAATGTGCTTCCTCCTAATCATTTGGCCTGAGTCCATTTGAGAGTAGGTGGATCCTGAGAAAGACTGGCCATGACCTGGTAAGTAGTTGAGGTATAGTTTTTTCACAAGGTCAGTTTAAAAGGCAATGAGGAAGGGCTGTGTCAGGTGGTGAGACTTTGTGGCAAAGCTGGAATTTCACTCTAACCTGCCCATCTGTTGCCACTCAAAGTTTCACGTTCCTCAAATTGAGGTCAAATCTTCATGCTGTCAGCATATGTGAGGGAATATTCAGGTATCTCCACATCCTTGCATAGTGATAATTCTTCCATTACTGCTTGGAACCAAAGTTTTCTTTTGCTGACATTTACCAGGAAGCTTTTCAGTAGGGCTTTTTATGGGAAGGGTATTATTCTTGTAGTTCTATAGAAGTTTAAATTTTATTAATACTGCTGATAAAAATGGTGATGATTCTTTTTTTTTTTTTTTTGTTGGGCAAGGAACTTTACTAAGTGTATTTTATCCCATTTAACATTTCAAATAACCCTAAGATGTTGGCAGTATTTGCTTCACTTTATAGATGAAGAAATGAGCCTGTGGGTTTCAATAATTTGTTTCAGGTTGCACCGATGGCAAATCAAAAGGGTGGCTGATTTTGGCAAATCAAAATTTTGCTGATTTCAAAGTCTATTTAATTCCTTTCACTATGTACCTTCTCTCCTAGCTAATTGCATCCAGTGAAAAGCATACAGTCCTATCATGTCATTTTATCATGAGCATCCTGAGACTCAGTGAGTGGCAGTCTGCATTAGAACTTCCGGATCTAAGCTCTTTCCCTCCATTAAACTGATTGAGCCAAGTAATGCTCACGGCTGGAGTGCGTCTTGGATGCTCCTCGGGTGTACCGAGAGGTCTTTTAGTTCTCTGAGCCTGGCACCCTCCTTTTGCTTTCACTGCATTTCAAGATTGTTATTTCTTGTTCCTTCATCAAGGAGTTCCTGAGCCTCTGGCAAATTGCTAGGAAACTGAACAAAGCGAGAAAATTGCCCACATGAGGTATCTATGTCAAACTGTCCTCCTAGCCAGTCCTTATTTTTTAATTTCCGAAGCATTTAAAATGGAGCAGCTGGGGCTCACTGTGCCACCAGCTCAAGATTTTGTGTGGTGGACAAAAGCATGCTAGAATTAAGGACTTCAGAAATGACTGGAATGTGTCAATCCAAACTTCTTATCTGCCAACACCGGAGACATTTGGCCAGGATCTCCTCCTGCCCTCCTTCCTCTCCATTTTACCAGCCTCATAGTCTTTCCTTCTGTGCGTGGTTCTTTTTATCTGTAATTCTGGGGAAAGTGAAGTATCAGTAGTTGAAAGATGACTTGGGGAAAGACGTTTTTATTGCTTAAGTGATTCTTTTCAGGGAGACAACTGAAGCCAAAAAGAGATCATTGCAAACCTAAAAGAAGCTTGAGAAAATTTACACCCTTTACGAAATTTTAAGCTTTCAGAACTATTTTGAGTGAAAAGACTTATTTTGGGCTTGTGGAGAGTCGTGTTTCTTGAGTGGAGCTAGACTCCAGCTGGCTGGTACGGAGTTTGGGCTTAACTGCTACCAGCCAGGCAAGTGACTTCACCTCTTTGTGCCTTCAATCTTCATCTAAAAAGGGAGGTGGGAACAATACCTGTAAATAATCACCTATCTCCATTGGATTTTTGTGACCATTAATTGAGGTGTATTGAAGTACTTATTATTGATCAGGATGTCCTCAATGGGAAATGATCCCAAACTGGACCCAAACCATTGTAAGTGAAAAGGTATTTATGGCTCACCAAAATGCAAAAATTCAGGAGTGGGGTTAGATTTAGGGCTCAAATGTTATGGGAACTTTGCAAGAAAGTAGAAGCAGTAGTTCAGACCACAATTTTGGTTTTGGGAAAAATGTTCTATCATTGGCTTTGATGGGTCATTATGTCCATCTCTGAACCGATATTGAGGCTACATGATGGTCCAGTTGGCCCATACCTGGCTCCCACGACTCATCTCCAAGAGCTGAGGTGGGATTTAGCTCTGAGATAACCATGTGATCTGAAACTGCAGGCATATGATCACCCACTGGAATTGTGGCTGGTCACCAGAAGAGGTAGCTGACACAGATACTTACCATAAGTGCTCACATTGGGGTGGCTCATCTGTGAAAGGCCCTGTGAGTGGTAGCTGGTGCTTGGATCACCATCCTGATTGCTGGCCCACGAGAAGGGTCTTGGAAGCAAGTACCTTTGTGACATTTAAATAGTGGTTCCCTTCCATTCTGGGAAATAAGAATTCGTACCTCACGGCAGCCAGCTATTGCACGTTGCCCTCCTGATTTTCTGGAGCCACTGTCTCCCACCCTTACTATCTCTCTCATCTCAGAAGTGCTGCAGCTTTCAGCATCTATATCCATGAAGCATTCTGGGTGTGAAATCTCCTCCAAAGTTAGGAAGTGCTGTGAAGCCCCGTGTCTGCCACTCAGAATGCTGCTGCGGTGTTTACTCTGTCCTTCTGCTGGATCTTGGTGTCCAGAATGTGGAGCTCTGAGATGAGACCTGTCTTCTTCACTGATGTGATGTTGGAACCCAGTGCAGATTATGGAAGCTTTTGGGCCTCAGTTTCTTTATCTGTAAAGGAAGAGGACACCACTTGCTCCATGAAACACTGCATACAAGGTGTGTACCGAGTCATTCCCTCACCACCCTCACCTTCTTGTGAGCAAAAGGGAGGTGGGAATAGACACCCAGCCTGCTATCTTTGCCTCCAGCTTTCCTCCTTTGCAATCAGCTATTTTTATTATATTTTAAGATCAATAGTAAGAATCACCAGGTATACATAAATGACGTTACAACTCTGTAGCTCAATCAAAGGTTTGAGTTTAAGTCCAAAGTTCTGTGACTTTTTTCAGTTCCAAAGTCTCTTCTAGAACAGAGGTTCTATAAAACATGACATTGGGAAATTGCTGCCACGCTGGCTTGGTCTTTGTCCTGACGCCTCGCTCCCTTCCCCATCTCTGAACAATGCGCCTAACCCTGCACCTTGGAGGTGGGTGGGAGGAGATGTGACAAATACCTGAGCCATTTGTCCAGCCAGTGCTGTGGAGCAAAGCAAGAAGTGATACATTACAAGAGCTGCAAATGTTCCTTCCCTGGAAATGACATAAATATTACATTTTGCTGAAAAATGACACATGTGCATTGGAGCCATTAAGAATCCTCACAAAAGCAGGGAAGCAGAGAGGCCCACTAACCTCCTCTTCATACAGCCTGGTTTCTGCTGGCAGGACCCAAAATGAATGTACTTGGATGGACACTCACTGCAGGTTTTGGGGATGAGTCAGTTGTCTCTTCAAGAGATCAAAAATCTTCCCTCCTGTAGTCAAGTGAAGGGATGTGTTGGGGGATGGAGCTAGACTGGCAGTCGGCAGGACGTGGATTGAGTCCAGACCATGTCCTCTAAGAGTTGTGAACCTTCACGTATGTATGATTTGAAAGAAAAAAGTCATGCTCCCTGAACAAGACATTTAACACCATTTTTTTTGTGGTATTAGGGATTGAACCATGGCCTCATGCATGCTAGGCAAGTGCTCTACCACTGAGCTACAGCCCCAGCACTAACACTGTTTATTATTTTTTTATTTGTTCTGATTAGTCATACATGACAGCAGAATGCATTTCGATTCCTTGTACATAAATGGAGTGCAACTCTTCATTTCTCTGGTTGTACACATGTAGAGTCACACCATTTGTGTAATCATGCATGTACCTAGGGTAATGATGTCCATCTCATTCCGCCATCTTTCCTATCCCCATGCTCCCTCCCCTCCCCTGTCTCCCCTTTGCCCAATCCAAAGTTCCTCTATTCTTCCCATGCCCCCTACTCTTTATGGATCAGCATCTGCTTATCAGAGAAAACCTTTGGCCTTTGGTTTTTTGGGATTGCCTTACTTCACTTAGAATGGTATTTTACAACTCCACCCATTTACTTGCAAATACCATAATTTTATTCTCTTTTATTGCTGAGTAATATTCCATTGTGTATATATAACACAATTTCTTTATCCATTCATCTATTGAAGGGCATCTAGGTTGGTTCCACGGTTTAGCTATTGTGAGTTGAGCTGCTGTAAACATTGATGTGGCTGCATCACTGTAGTATGCTGTTTTTAAGTCTTTTCGGTATAGACTGAGGAGTGGGATGGCTGGGTCAAATGGTAGTTCCAATTCCAGGTTTTCTAAGGAATCTCCAAACTGCTTTCCAGATTGGTTGCACCAATTTACAGTTCCACCAGCAATGTGTGAGTGTACTTTTCCCCTGACATCCTCGCCAATGCTTATTGTTGCTTGTATTCTTGATAACTGCCATTCTGACTAGAGAGATATGAAATCTTAAAGGAGTATTGATTTGCATTTCTCTAATAGCTACAGATGTTGGACATTTTTTCATATATTTGTTGAATGATTGTATTTCTTCTGAGAAGTGTCCAGCTCCTTAGCCCATTTATTGATTATTTATTTTTTGAGTTCTTTATATATCTTAGAGATTAATGCTTTATCTGAGGTGCATGTAGTAAAGATTTTCTCCCAATCTGTAGGCTCTCTCTTCACATTGTTTCTTTTGCTGAGAAGAAGCTTTTTAGTTTGAATCCATCCCATTTATTGATTCTTGATTTTACTTCTTGCTCTTTAGGGGTCTTGTTGAGGAAAGCAGATTCTAGGATGACATGGTGAAGATGTGGGCCTACTTTTTCTTGTATTAGGTGCAGGGTCTCTGTTCTAGTGCCTAATTCTTTGGAACAAGACAAAGATGACCTCTTTTGCCATTTTTATTCAATGTCATCCTTGAAACTCTAGCCAGAACAATTATACAGGTTAAAGAAATTAAACGTATGTGAACAGGAAAAGAACAACTCAAACTATCATTATTTGCTGATGACATGATTTTATACTTAGAGGATCCAAAAAATTCCACCAGAAAACTTCTAGATTAATAAATGATTTCAGCAAAGTAGCAGGATGTAAAATCAATACCCATAAATCAGATGCATTTCTATACATCAGTGATGAACCCTCTGAAAGAGAAATTAGGAAAACTACCCCATTCACAATAGCCTCAAAAAAAAAATACTTGGGAATCAATTTAACAAAAGAGGTGAAAGACCTCTATAATGAAAACTACAAGACACTAAAACAACAGATTGAAGAAGACCTTAGAAGATGGAAAGATCTCCCTTGTTCTTGGACAGGAAGAATTAACATTGTCAAAATGGCCATACTATCAAAAGTGTTATACTGATTTAATGCAATTCTGATTAAAATCACAGCAACATTCCTCATAGAAATAGAAAAGGCAATCATGAAATTCATTTGAAAAAAATAGGAGACCCAGAATAGCCAAAGCAACCCTTACCAAGAAGAGTGAAGCAGGAGGCATCACAATATCAGACCTTATAATACAGAGCTATAGTAACAAAAACGGCATGGTTTGGGACCAAAATAGACATTTAGACCAATGGTACAGAATAGAAGATACAGAGACAGACACTTTATTTTTGAGAGGAGGTCTCACAATGGCACCTAGGCTGATTTCAAACTTGTGATTCACCCACCTCAGCCTTTCAAGTAGCTGGGATTGTTACTCCACTACATTCCTGCTCACATGGCTTTATTATTATTTTTAATTTAACTTAATTTGGTTTTGGGGTACCAGGGATTAAACCCAGGGGCACTTAACCACTGGGCAACCCAACCGTTTTTATATTTTATTTAGAGACAGGGTATTGCTGAGTTGCTTAGGGCCTTACTAAGTTGCTGAGGCTGGCAATCCTCTTGCCTCAGCCTCCTGAGCTGCTGGGATTACAGGCATGCACCACCATACCTGGCACATGGTTTTTATTTTAGTCTGAATTTTAGTTACAAAAGGCACAAAAATAGTGAAATCAGATTTTTAAAAGTGACATTTTTGTTTTGAAATAATTTTGTTTTGAAGTAAAATTCACATAATCATTTTAATCAGAAACTGTACTATTCAGTGATTTCTAGGACTTTCACAGTACTACGTGACAATCCTATCAGGTTCCAGAACTTTTATATCACCTCTGAATAAAATCTCACATCTATTAAGCAGTGACTCCCTATTTCCTTATTTTTCTACCCCTTAGTTACCATTGGCTTGCTTTCTCTTTGTATTTGCCTATTTTGGTCATTTCATGCAAATGGAATCATAACTTGTGAATTTTTCATCTGGCTTCTTTGGCTTAGCAAGATGTTTTCAACGTTCATACATGTTGTAGCAGATATCAGTACTTCATTCCTTTACATGGCTGCATACTACTCCATTGCATGGATATGCTATATTTCCTTCATCAGCTGATGGACACTAAGGGTTGTTTTCCTGTTTTGGCTACTATGAATGGATGATTAACTTTTGCTTCTCCATGATACGGAAAAATTGCCATCTAGATGGCTCTGTATAACCTCAGTCCATTTGGTCCATAGAGAATGAATCTTGTCTCAGTTCCAAGTGCCTAGGGAAGAGACCTATAGGATAGGTACAGTCATGTGCCAGGCACTGGAATAGCTTCTAGGGTGTGGAACAAGTCAGGACAAGTTCCCCAATAAACAGGAGGACAGAGTGACTATGGCACACATCTGCTACCAAACAATGATGTGTGGTGGTCACTCATCCAGTGCCCAGGCTGCATCTCATGAGATAGGAACTTTCTCTCCATTTTATAATGGAACCAGAACTGGCCCTTTATAATGGGCCAGTGTCCTCAGTGATGAAATGTGCATCCTGCCAGCCCTAATGCACCTTACAAGACTTAACTAAGAGGGTTGTGAGAGCCGTGGGCTCCATGTGAACCTGTTGCCCACCTCTGACTCTCCTCAGATCAGTCATCTCTCCAGGTTCCCACCTACTGAGCTTACAACTTCAGAAAAGCTCCTGCGAGGCTGTGTTCTCTGCAGTCCACTTTGTTGGCTGCTGTGGTGGTCCCAGAGGTGAAGGAGGCAGGCAGCATATCTGTACCGGGGTCCTTGGACCCACATGGGGTGCCTGGCACACAGAGGTTGCTAAGGCAATGGATAGGCAGTGATTATGGGACCTATCATTCCCTCCACTGCCATAAGCAAACATCCAGCAGACTTACAATTTTATTTCTCAGCAAAGCCACACCATCCAGGCAAAAGTGCCTGGTTTTCCTCTCAGCCCCAACTTTGTCTTCTCCACTGTGAATCTTGGTCCTATTCAGATCAAGGATTTGCTGGTCTCTCTGAAAACCAGATAAGTGGACTGGTGGGCTCAGGAGACAGGCAGTGGAGTCCAGCAGACAGGGCTGAGAGCAAGAAGCAAGAGGTAGTCTGCTTCAGGCTTCTTGGTCTTGGCTGTCCCTGGTCTCTGAAGCCCTATCCTCTCCTGTGTCTGTGTAGAAGGTTTCCTCCCTCATAGGAGCCATGAGGCCACCTTAGGTAATGCCCACTTGGGCCTTCCAGTGCTTTCTATATCAGCCGTGGTTCCAGCATTTGTGTGATATTTATCAGATTATCTAATGGGCTTCCCTTAAGTCCCTCCATCACTGTCTCTTCTGGTGACTTACAAGATGCTAGTCTTTTTGCCGTCTGCTTATTTTGGCAAAGGAATGGAAATGGGGTCAGCTGATGACTGTCGTGGCTGAGCATGAAGGATCAGTGTGTCTCTGCAAAACCAGACTGGAGAACGTGATATAAAAAGCCAGGGAACCTGCAGTTTTGCAAACACCACTCTCCAGGCCAACGCACCAGGGAGTTCCTGTTGCTGAGGGTCTTTGTCCTCGCTTTGTGGTGACATGCCTTGGCAAAGGACGCCCTTATTTCTAATTTTTCTCCCTCAGAGTCTAGGAACAGAAACAAAGAGCACTGAATTGGGGTTTGGGTTTAAATATCTGGAAACTCTGTACAGGAAGCCACTGGAAGGTAAAAAAGGATGAATGAAATACCAGAATTTTCCTTTGTTTTGCAACTTGAGGATCAGGGCCACGGTCCACAATTTGGAGCTACATTGCCCAATATGGTAGTTTTTAGCCACTTGTGGCTGCTAAGCACTTGTTAGTGGGCTTTTCTGAATTGAGGTGTGATGGAAAGTTAAGATAAAACTCCAGATTCCCAAGATATGATACAAAAAAATTCAATTTTTTATTGACTTAATTTTAAAATTAATTTTTCACATTGAAGTAGTATTTTTGATACTGTGATCATTCCATTTTACAGCATTGTTTTGGTGTACACAAGACCCATTACATAATGCAGTAAAACTGATGAAATAATACTTAACCCTTGCCATATGCAATGCATTCTAATATATTTTGTTTCATTCCTCTCCTCATTCCTTTCTTTTCCTGTCTATTCATTTAAAGCAGTGCTTGTCATGGTTTACTGAATTTATTTCCCACAAATGGGTTGTTCTTTGGTTTGAAAATCTGGTCTTTACTTTTTGTGTCTCAGCTCTTCCATCTGAGTACCATAATCCCTCAGGGTGGTTTTGAAAACACAAGTAAGATAGTATATGTAAAGCCCTTAGCATGTGTTATGGTTTGGAGATGACGTGTCATCCAAAGACTTATGCATTGAAGGCTTTGTCCCCAGTGCAGCAGCGTTCAGAGGTGGAGCTTTTGGGGACTGACAGGATCTTACGGGTTCTGGCTTCATCAGTGGTTCAATCCATTGACAGCTGGAGGGACTGCTGGGAGGTGGTCAGAACCAGGGGCAATGGGGCGTGGTTGCAGGGAGGTAGGTCATTGGAGGTGTGCTCTTGGGGACTGTGTCTTGTCCCTGGTCTTGTCCTTCTCCACTCTACTTCCTGGCTGCCATAGGCTGAGTGGTTTCACTTTTCCTTGTCCTTCTGGCATGAAGTTCCATCTCACCTCAGGCTCAAAGCAGTGGGGCCAGCTGACCACGACTGAGACCTCTGAAACACTGAGCCAAAGTAAACATTTCCACCTCTAAGTTGTTTATGCCAGGTATTTTGGACATAGCAATGAAAAGCTGATTAACATAGCACAATACTTGGTACGTACTAGAGTGCTCGGTGAATGGATAAAAATATTACAGTAATGTCCCCTTACCTGTGAATTCCAAGATCCTAGTGGATGCATGAAACAGGATAGTACCTAGCCTACATATACACCACATTGTCCCCTACACACACATACCTATGGTAAAGTTTGGTTTATAAGTTAGACACCATATGAGGTTAATAACAATATGTAACAATTGAATAATCATATGCTGTAATAGGAATTAGATGAATGTGCTTTCTTAATGTCTCAAAATATGATTATACTGTACTGTTCTCCTTGTGATAGTGTGAGATGCATCATGTCTACTTGATGAGCTGAAGTGGGGTAAGCATTGCGACACAGCATTGTGTGACAGTTGATGTAATAACCAAAGATGGTGACTAACAGGTGGGTACTATATACAGCAGAGACACATTGGACAAAAAGATGATTTTTGTCTCTGTGGGATGAAGTAGTGTGATGTGAGATTTCATTGCAGTAATCAGAACAGTGTACAGCTTGAAACTTATGAGTTGAATGCAAAATTTCTGGAATTTTCCTTTTACTATTTTTGGACTGCAATTGACTATAGGTAATTGAAACTTTAGAAAGTGAAACTATGGATAAGGGAGGACTACTGTCTTCCAGAAGGGCCTTCAGTTTTCAGTTTTCCCCATGAACACTTAGCAGTGTTTGGCACATAGGGAAAATATCCTAAATCTTATCTGCTTATTATTGGTGTTATTTATTTTAATTTAATTTTTTTTTTTTTTTTTTAGTATTTGGGATTGATTCCAGAGGTGCTTTATCACCCTGAACTGAGACAGGGTTTTGCTAAGTTGCTGAGACTAGCCTTGAACTTGCAATCCTCCTTTTGAGTCTCTGGTGTGTACCACTGTGCCAGCTTATTGGTCTTGTCTTAAATGGGTCTTTTGGTATCACACTCATTGTTTTCCTCCAAAGAAAAGTCATTAGGGGTGAGGGTATGCAGCTTTTTCATAGTGAGAGAGGTGACTTCTAGACATGATGTCCTTTTTTGTTGTTTTATAGATGTTCTTAAAGCAAGTGTTCTGTGGGTTCTCTCTTCTCCAAGCAGGCTTGAATTTTCAGAGGACAGACAGGCAGCATGTCCTTTGTTTTCTTGGATCCTCCTCTGTCATACCTGGGACACAGAGGGGATATTTGTGGCACAGGCTTTAAGCCACAGAGTCTGGGGTCCACATCCTGGCTCTGCCACTCCTTAAGTTCTTCAACCTTGGTCTATCTTCAAACTAAAGGTCTCTTGGTCCCAGTGTCCTTGCCTGTGACATGGCAAAAACACCTTCTTCTGAGTTGCACAAACTGTACCTGCCACAGAGCTGGGCAATGGATGTTGAGGTTGTGGTGGCTGCTGGGTGATCTTTATGACTTGAGACTGGTAAGTGCTATGCAGACCCCCAGTTGCCTGGCATCACCCCTGCTGTATAGCCAGGGCATATCAGGTTCAAGGCCCCATCCTGAGGCTTTTGCACATTGGCTGAAAGCTTACTCTGTGCTATTTCCAACAGGACTTGGTTATACACAAAGGCTGCATGTCCTAAACAGGGATTCCTGAGAATGGACCTTTCCACTGTGTCTGGTCCAATTCTTCCATTTGCTCTTGCTCAACAGAAAGGGAAGGTGACCAGAAACTGCCCAGGGCAGCCCCTAGCAGCCCCTGAGCCACTGATCAGGGATGTCATTGGTTTTGGAGTTGCTACAGAGCAGAGGAGTCTGCCCCAGGAGTCTTCGCCCAGCAGGGCAGCCCTGTGTTCTCTGCAGACATCACAGCTAGTAGGTCTGGCAAGTGTGTCAGCTTTGAAGCCTCAGTTCCTCCATTTTTCAATAAAAGAGCTTCAGGGGGTGCTCATGAGGTTTCAAAGCAATTCAGTCCCACGTGCCTTTAATACACTTTGACCATGCTCTGGGCTTGTGCCAGACTGTAGAGACATCAGTGAATGAGATGGACAGACTCTTCCTCTCAGGAGCTTGTTAGCTAGGGTGTTAGGATCCCTTCCTCTTTGTCCTGTGGTGAAGGAAGGATTCCCTCCCTAAGGTTATGGGGGTGGCTAAACGCATGACACACAGCGGGACAAATGCGATCAATAACAGTTAATTAGTCCAGGGACTCATTAAGGGGCTTGCAATTGGGAGCAGAATGAACAGCCAGGGGTGCTTTGCAGTAGGAAGATGGTGTGCAGTCCTTGTTCTCAGTGGAGGATGTGGCTGACTTAAACAAGTCAAGGAGCTGAGACTTACCACTGAGGGATAGGCAAGGACTGTATCTAGACCCCGACATTGAGGAAGACCTTATCCAAGGCAGCAGAGTTGAGAGAATTCGTGTCAGGCCTTTGAAGCCCTCCTGGTTTCAGATGTCAAAGCGACACATAATATTGAACCTGAAGTTTGAGTATGACATTGCACAGGGGAAGAGACATGGGTGAACCCTGCCTTTGCAGTGCTGTGTGAGGCTAGATCTGGAGGGGACTTGTGTCTTTCAGAGTACACCTGACTCAATATTGAGAAGAAAAGGCTGCTAGGACTCATGCCAGCCACCTGGGACCCCCCATGTAAGGTCTGTAAGAGGACCACATCCTGAGAACCTGCCTTGAATGACTCCCGGGTTATCATGAACCTGACCTTCTCCATCTGTTGTACATCCCCTTCTGCTTGGAACGTTGGCTGCCGGCAGTCTCGCTACCCTTCATTCACATCATAATTCAAAGTCCAGAGCAAAGCCTATTTCTCATGGCAGCCTTTATAATGATCTCAGGTAGAATTCCTTTTCCCTGGCCCTGTAGACGTCTGTAACCCATGATATTCCAGTTATAACACTGGACGTCCTCTTTTTTTTTTGTATTCAGTTGTCAGTATACTTCACGTGGCATTGAGCATGGCCATTGACAGGATCTGTTTGAATTCTGGGTTCAAATACTGTTTCTACTACTACTTGGATATGTAGCTTTGAGTGAGCCACCTAACATTGCTGAAACTTACTTTACTCATCCATAAAATGAATATCATGGCAACAGCCACCTTCTAGGGTTGTCATGATGGCTAAGTGATTTGCTAAAGGCATTTGCATTGGCGTTGGGCAAATGCTGAACACATGTTAACAATTATCGAGTGTCTAGAATTTGAATTCCATCTTCACCATCTTTTGGTTTTGAGGACTTGAGCAAGTTACCTTCCTGCTGCTTCTGGTTCCTCATCTGTGAAACAGGGACAATAATAGTATCCAATGAAAAGAACTGCTGTAAAGAATAAATAAAGGCACTACTTTTACTCTGTGGTGCTGTTCTGTGATCACCTGAAAAGTATAGCTGAAGGCTGGGGATGTAGCTCAGTTGGTGGAGTGCTTGTCTAGCATGCACAAGGCCCTGGGTTCAATCTCCAGCACCACACACACACACACACAAAGTACAGCTGAAACAGAAGAGTTGGTCCTAAAAAACTGGCTACCAAGTGAACCCTATCTCCTGGGATGTACCTCCAGCCCATGCCTCCTGGAATTTTTTCTTTCCTCCTTTCATTTCTATGTCTCCATAAGGATGACTCCTGCCAGGTCAATCCTCCTGACATTTTTAAGCAATAGCCTCTTCTGTTGTTGGATTTTATGCAGGGGAGAAGATTCTTTGGAGTTCACCCCTCTCCGCCTCCCATCCTCTACCCGCCACAACCTCTACCCCATTTGGAGCTTACAGGAGTTCATGGATTTTAATTAGAAAAAAAAAAAATCGACTGAAGAGGTGGGAAAGCGTGTTTATCTCAGGCAAACCTGAGATGCTTCAGGTCCATTTATACCTTGACTTAGTGTGGAAGAGGCCCCATCTCTAAGCGGCTTCTCTTTTCCAGAGAAATCATTTTAAAGCAGTTGTCCTGCATTCTTCTTGGGCCAAATATATAGTTTGACTTCATTATTCAGCGTTCAGGTTTCTTTCTCTGTGTTTGCTCTGTCACGGTCTTATTATAATCACTATAATCTTTCAAAATATTTTATTAGTGTGTTCCAGTTATACATAAGAGTGAGGGGTTTATTTTGACATGATCTTATTTTCAGGGAATATAATTTGCTCCCTTTCAATCCCCAGGACTTCCTCCTCCCTCCCTCCCTCCCTTCTTTGCTCTCTTCCCCTTCTTCAAGTCTACTGGTCTTCCTTATATTTATTTGTTTTTAAATTGATGCTTGGGGCTGGGATTGTAGCTCAGTGGTAGAGCGCTTGCCTCGCATGCGTAAGGCCCTGGATTCGATCCTCAGCACCACATACAAAGCAATAAGATAAAGACATTGTGTCCATCTACAACTAAAAAAAAAAAATTTACAAAGTGTTAAATTGATGCTTTATAGATGTGCATAAAGGTAGAATTTGCTGTGGTATGCTCATATATGTACATAGCGTCATTTGTCCATTTCATTTCACATTTCCTCCCTTTCCTCCTCCCTCTCCCCGCTTTACCCCCTTCCTCTGCTCCACTGATCTCACTTCTATTTTCATGGGATTCCCCTCCTCCAATTTGCCTCCTTGCTTTGCTCTAGCTTCTGCCTATGAGAGAAAACCTTTGGGCCTTGACTTTGAGTCTGGTTCATTTCGTGATGTTCTCCAGTTCCACTTCACTATGATTTTTTCCTTCTACAATCCTTGTTCACTATCATCTTTTTATTTAGCTACACTGGTAACCAGGGAAAAGAAGGCTGCTTTTATTTACTGAATGCCTACTATGTGCCAAGCTCCCCTACCAAGTGTGGCAAGTGCTACTTTATTTAATCTTCACCAACCCTAAATGGTTTTATGACCATTTTGTAGGTGGAAAGACTGAGGCCCAAAGAGGGTGTGGTGGGCACGGCATGCTGTTGGCAAAACTGCAGAAGTGATCCTCTTCTGATTTGTGCCTCCCTCTCTCAACCTGTTTCAAAATCCCCAGCATTCTGTCATCTAAGACTATTTAGGGGAGGGCATGTCCCTTGCTGTCCCCAGCAGTGGACCATATTTGAGTCCTTTTCTGACTTTACATTAAAACTTGTCTGTTTTTGGTTCCATTCATTTAACTGCACATCTTTTTTTTTGTCAAAATTAATCTAATAAATGAATTCTAGGTAGAAAGCTGATGGCTCAATGTGAATTATCTTGTGTAAAATTATCATCTCTTTTGAATTCTCCACACTTTGGTTTGTCCAGTGCTCTTCACTACAGATGAAGCTGTATGAAGAAAGGGAGGCCAAAGCTGAAGGGACGGGTCTGGGCTGTTAAGCCTCCATGTGTCAAAATGAGAACATCATCCTTGTGCTCTAATTTAGAGAGGGGTTTTTGATCTATGACTTGAATGTGATTGGAGTCTGGGTCTTGTGGTTAAGACTCCAGGCCTGGTGTTTTCAGGTAAGTGGGGAAGACAGAGATGGTAGTAATAGAGGGTGTCTTAGCATTTCTGCGGTCCACTCTGACCCTCTGTGGGCTGCTGTCTGCCTCCCTCCATCTGCTTTGCTTTTCAAATATGAAGATGTGGACATGCCTTTATGCTGTCTAGTTTTTCAATCAAATGGAAGCCCTGGGGAAGGAAAGTCCTTCCTCTCCTCCTTATATCCCTTGGGAGGTTAAATACTGCATTTTCCAGAGATGCTGTGCTGCACCTATTAGTTTGGAAACTAACTTCACTTATAAGCAACAAATTCCTATTTCTCATCCCACTCCCTGATCACCATGACCCTTTGGGTTTTACATCAGCACCCCATCTGCAGTTGGCCCGGGGAGGGGTGGATATCCTCGTATCCCCTCATGCTGCTTGCTACTTGCAGATTTCTTTCTAGTAAGCACAGATTACCTGGCACCTTCACTGTATGCTAACAACTAATTAGAGCATGACCAAACTACTGCAGAGCCGTGCGATTCCTGAGCTGAAAGCTCAGGCTTAAATCCTCTTTCTGTTGTAATTTCCGTGGTGCGTGCAGTGGATTTTATGAAGGCATTTTGTTGAAGTGTCACGTGCCAGCCGGGTCTACCATGCAATTTCGGCCCTCGGCATCTTCAGTATGCTAAGTTTCAGGAGGGGTCTGACAGCTGAAAATTGCTCTTGCTTGCTGAATCCTAGTCCAGCTGCAGCTTGGAAAGAGCAGTGACAGGCCTAAGGTCACGTGCGAGCGGCAGAGCTCCCTTGCTGTCTGTGGACAGAAGGCTCATCAGCCCCCTGGTTTCAACCCTTGCTTCCCCAGGAAGGGCGCCCATGACTGTCTATCCACCAGAAGGCGCTCTGCTCGGTTGTTCCCTAGCCCAACCCCAGTGGATTTCCTTCCACTATGCTTCATAATTGCTTCGTTTATTTCCCCCCTTCCTTTTGCCTTTAAGATCATCTATTCAGTGAATAAATATTTGCTAAACTCGAACTGTAGGTCAAGCTCCATTGTTAGAGCTAGGGATACAAAAATAAGCAAGCTAGAGAAGATTTCTACCTGCTTGCATTTATGATTGCAGATAGGGGGAAAAAAGTATTTAAGAGAATGCAGAAAAGAAAGACAGATCAGGTGACGGGTGTGACTGTCTGGGGACCATCTGAGACTGGAGTTGCTCTGTTGGACAGGATGGTTGGTCAGACAATCTGGTCTGATGAGATGACAGGAACGGAAACCATCTGATTTGCTTTACTCCCCAGTGTCCAATGCCTAGCACAGAAAAAGACCTGGATAAATACTTGTGAAATGAATCATGGAAGGAATCCATGAATGCATAGGAGGTAATGGAATCTAGATCTGTAACTTTTCTTCTGTGGTGAAGTTCGGCCAGTTCCTTCTCCTGAAGTTCAGCTTGCTCTGAACAGCGTCTCTTGCTCTACTGACATCATGGTGACCTTCCGCCAAGGAGGCTGTTGGGAAATGGAGCATTGGACTGGTGGTTGAAGGACCTGGTTTTTTTGTTTCCATGGTGATTTACTTCCCCATGGGCCTTAGTGTTCTTATCTATGAAATGGAGGTGGTAGTTTGATTACTGACTTTATGTACAATTTATGGAGACAAAAAATAGCTGAACAGACAGACAAATGCATAAATATGGAAATAAATAATTCATATTAAGTTGGGACCTTGCACTGTCCCATTTGCTCAGTCACTTTTTACAACAACCTCTGATATTGGTACCACCAGAAGTCCCATTATACAGATGGGAAAATGGTAGCTCTGAGCAGTTAAATGACGTGCTCAGAGTAATGAATTAGTCCATGGAAAGACTAAGATGGATAGTCAGTATTGTTGGATTCTGAAGTCTGAGCAGTTAGCATTTTTTGATTCCTGTCTTCCTCCCTGGACTCATCTTATGCTGCTTTACTCTCTATAGCTCTTTTTCTGTAGCTTCAATAGAGAGATGCTCGTTAAGTCAAACTCATTGATAGTGGCAATTAATAATTTACTAATAACATTAACAAAGTGAAACAACACTAGCATGATTTTTCTCCTGGAATTATGCCTAAGTGCTTCTCCAGCTTATTTGATTTGCTAATAGGAGTATTTATGGGATGGGAAAGGCTTCCCATGACACATTCAGAAAACAGAACAGATCCTTCTCTCTATTGCTGCTTAAAAAGGCTGCAGACTGGAAGGATAGAGAATGTGAAATCTGCTCTTCCCTCCCTCTGACCAACCTTTCTAACTCAGTCTCTGGTGAAGGGACATCTGCCAGTTCTTCTTGTGCTGAAATATGAAGTTTTAGTGGATGCCCGATTCCCATCCCATGATTACAATACTTACTGTTTTGTAGCCAATTTGGAAGTGAGATTTCAACTCACCTTGTGATTCAAGATAAAGACAGATTTTACTCCCATTGGAAGAAGAGAAAACTGAGATTGGTGGCATCTTACAAGAGGAGTTCTTGAACTGTGCTGTGGACTCCCCAGAGCCGCATCTATAAAGCCTCTTATCAAAATGCAAATTCCTGGATCCCACTGCCCACCATTGAATGAGAACCTCTGCAGATGGAGGCCTCCACGGAGCATTTAAAACAAATTTCATAGGTGGTCATAACATTTAAAAAATAATTTGAAAGTCTAAGAATTTCATTTTGGAATTGATCCCAAGATATTTTCACAGGTGATCCTGAGGGATGATTGTGGAATGTGTCCTGGAAGAATGGCCAGGGCTGTGAGAGGTACTTGGAACTCAAGTATGTAGGTGTCAGTTGAAGGAATTTGTGGTGTTTACCCTGAATGAGAGAGGACTTGGCTTCTTCACGTATGGGCAGGGCTGCTCTGTGGGAAGGATTAGATGGTTCTGTGTGGTTGTAGGGAACCGATGAGTTGGTGGAAATTAAAGTTAGGCAGATCTCAGCTCAACATGAGCCAACCTGCTAATATTCACAGTAGCCCCCACATAGGAAAGGCTTTTAGAAGTGGTAGATTCTTCATCAGTCATCAAAAATGTGTAAATCAGACAGGACTGATTGGTTAGATAAAGATAATATTCCTGTGTGGAAAAAAGTTAGTCCTTAACAAGGTACATTTCAATGCTGGCATTTTATTGTTTTGGCATTAGTTTGTGCTCTTTTCAAAAGCTATAAGGGGTGTGTGTATGTGCGCACATGCTCATATGTGAGAACACTTTTGGGTGTGCTATAAGGGAAATGAAGATTTACTTTGGGGAAAATCAGAAGTTATTTAGTATCCAACAAATATTTTTGAGTGTATCTTGTATCTTAGTTGCTGCGCCAGTCATTGGTGATTGAGAATCGCCTCACATCATACTGGACCAGAACGAGGTCTTTGTTTAGTGGAGGGAACAGACTTAGAAGCAGAAAATTATAATTACCTGTGGTGCTTGCAATGCAAGCAACTGAGAGCAGTTTCAGGTAGTATGGGAGAACCAAGAAGGGAACCCACCCAGAAGAAGAGCACTAGGCCTGGAAGAGATGGGCATGATTTGACTACTGAGGATAGTCTGAGGAGGCCAAGAAGAGGGAATAGGAGGAACAAAGCCATTAGAACAAGAATCAATAAGAGAGGAGAAAGCCTGTGCTACTGGGAAAAAAATGAGGTCCCTGTAGGTCTGAAAAACAAATTTAAATGTAGAGGTCCCAGGTCACCAAGGGCCCTGTGTTCCATGGTGGGAAACATGGCTTCAGTGTTAGTTAGGTTTTCATTGCTATGAGTTCATGGTCTCAGAGATTCTGTCCATGGTCGTCTGACTTCAGTGCTGTGAGCTTGAGGTGAATCATGGCAGAAGGGCACAGCAGGAGCTCATGGCAGACAGGAAGCAGAGGGAGGAGCCTGGGGAATAAGATATAATGCCCAAAGCACACTCTTGGTGATCCTTCTCCTCCAGCCATGCCCCACCTCCCTACAGTTAGCACACAGTACAGTAGTCTTTTTCAAATTATTAATCTACCAAATAGGTTCATCCACTGATTAGTTTGCAGATATCATAATCATTTCAACTCTTAACATCACTACATGGTCTCACATGTGAGCTTTGGGGAACACCTCATACCCAATCCATAACGGCCTCTATCCTGTAGGAGGCAGGGTTTCCTTGAAAATTTTTCAGTCAGTGGACTAGTATGGACTCATCAGTCTGAGGTTTTATTAATACTGTTGGTTTTGAGCAGATGTTTAGATGGCATATGTGATCTCATTGGCTGATAATCATGGACACAATGGAACCACATCAGAAAAGACCTATGAACTTGAAAGCCACGACATTGCCTAGAGACTCTATTGTCAGGAGTACCTGCTTCCTGATGTTAGCCCTGTGTTCTGTGCTGCTCCATCATGACTACTGTTGACCCAGTGTCTCATTAAGGGAGGCCATTTAGGAACTTGGCTGCAGACCTAAAAAGCAGGGAACACCCTCATCATATTTTTCTTAATTCCAAGCAATTTTTTTGATGTCTGTCAGACACACTGGTGCCTAAAGTATCATTTTTGCTTTGGTATTCCATTCTTTCTGCCAAGGTGCAGGAAAAAGACCATATTTTAAAATTTATGTGTAGTGTTTTCTCTTTTAAGGTCTCTAGTGTTTCACATAAATGGACTAGGAGTGAAAAATTCACCAAGGAATTTAGATATATTGCAGATTGGCCGGGCTCCTCTTGTGTATCTGGAATCCCTTGGCTTGATTTGTATACAAACATCCTGTCAACACCAATAGAGAAAAGTTGTATGATGGAAATTCTCAGTTTATTTTGCTTATCTGTAAGTAACACACTTGTTGCAGGTAAATAAGTGTGACAAAAGACCAATTCTTTCCTGCTGCTTTTTGTTTCTGGAGGTGTTTTGTGAAGTTGCTAAGTTACCAGGCTGAGGGATTCTACTTTGGGGGAATGGAAGTTATTTTAAAACATCTAAGGAACATCCTGCCAGCAAACTTCTTTGCAGTTTGACAAAGGTCTGAGGTGTGCTTAAAAATGCGAATGGATGAAGAAAGAACCCAAACGTCTTGGAGATGAAACTCCACAGAGACATCAAAACACATTGTCATCACAATATACTATGAACAACAACAGTCAATCACCAAGAACAAGTCAAGAAGTTGGAATATTTAATCAATGAGTTGGGCACCATCTTAAAAGTCTCATGGAGTAGATTAGAATGAAGAGAAGTCATGGGCACTCTTATTCTGAGAATAAGTGGCTATAGTTCAGATGCCTGTGAGGTCTCTTGCCTCATCTCTGCTGGGCCAGTTCCTGCTGAGATGTTTAGAATTCCTAAGAGACTTATTTGTTTACCAAATAATTATCAAGCTGGGGATACAATAATAGCAAGACAGATGCGGTTCATATCCTCATGGAGTCCACTTTCTGCACTTCTTAAACCTCTGTCTTGTGTTTGTCAAGATTCTTCTCTGCTAGTGACAGAAACCCAAGTTATACTGGCTGACATGAACAGAGAATGAATGGCTCTATAAACAGGGAGTCCAGGAGTGAGATGGGTTCAGCAGGGCAGTGATGTTAGGGACTGGGGCTTGCTTTCTTCCTCTACCTCTTGGCTTTGTTTTCCTCTGTGGGTTCATTCTATAATCCTACGAACAAGATTCTTCCATGGAGCCAGGGAAGATGGTGGCTAACAGGTGCAGGCTTCAGTGGTCCCAGTGTAGGATCCCCTTGGAAGAATATGAATGTGTCCCTTTTAATGTCTCCATATTAAACTTAGATTGGCTCTGCTCAGACCATATGCTTATCTCTGAACCAATGAAGTTATGATGGGCCAGACTATTGCTTGGGTTGGGGTACCATGAATGGCAGGAGCAGCTGGGTCTATTGAAGATGCAGAAGCTGGAGAGAGAAATTTATTGAATGACCCACAGTAACAATAAAACTACCCCAGCCACCTGAAGTAGTCAATGTAGAAACCTCTAGAGTCCCTATACCAGCAACTGCCAGACACAGCCCTCTCTATTTCCTTTTTTCTTGGTCCCTCTCAAGTAAAAGTTAATTTTAGGAGCAGTCTCCTGTCTTATCAGAGGAAGAGAAGCAACCTCTTACTGGTCCCATCAGAAACTCCAGCCTAGATATTACAGTTACATTATATTTCCTTGACCCCAATGATACTCACAAAAGCTAACAAAACTATCCCAAGTTTAGCCAGACCAAACACAAATGGCATCGTGTCTGAGTGACATCAGGAAATACTAAACTGCAGTTTTGCACCATAAGCCATGACAGACAATGGGGCCTATGGAGAAAGTGAAAAAGGATGGCCTCTTTTCCCCAATAAGTTTAATAATTACTACAAATATATATATTTGGTACTGGGGATTGAAACCAGGGGCACTTAACTACTGAGTTACTTCCCTAAGCCTTTTTTTTGTATTTTATTTAGAGACAGGGTCTCACTGAGTTACTTAGGGCCATGCTAAATTGCTGAGGCTGGCCTTGAACTTGAGATCCTCCTGTCTCAGCTTCCCGAGCCTCTGGGAAAGCCGCAGGTGTGCTCCACCATGCCTGGACTACAATCAATTTAAAGGGTAAAGATAGACACCAAAGTCGAGCAGCCAAGGCACGAATCTGTTAGCATTCCTCCATGATATGATAAAGCATTGAGTTATTGTTATCACAGAATAGAAAAGTCAAGATCAGGAGCCGGCTGAGGCTCTTTGTAAGCATTCCCGGGCCCACTCCGGCTGCTGCTATAGGCCTGTGGTAGGCTTTCTGGAAAAGATGGAACCTAAAGTGGGTCTTAAAAGATACACTGAAGAGATTATGTGCAGAGGACAGACTTCTTCCCCTGTACTGACCATGATTCACTCAGCATCCTCCCCTGTAAGCTTTATGATAGGATGCTATTGCCTCTGACCATTAAGGAAGGTCGCTTGGGAGACATGAAAGAACTGGCCTCTTCTGGATGTGAGAAGGAAATTTATGAATGTTGTCGATGGAGGAATGTCAGCACAGCATACTTAGCATAAATGTATGCTCTCCAAACATAAAGTTTATTAAAGGAAAGTGGGATCTTTGGGGAGCCATTCCTAGCCTTTGATGTTGATGTTAACTAGAGAGTGATTTCCTTCCAAACTTGTGGAGTCAGGGTTGCAGTAGTTACTTCTTACAGGGATAGCAACCAATATGTGGACATTACAGTTGACTATATATGAAGTGTCAGCTGCTTCCCTGTGACCCTCAGACTATCCTCAAAGGAAACATCTCCGTGGAAAGACTGAGCTTATATTGAAATTTGAAGGATAATAAGAATCCTTCAGATTTCCAATTTTTTTTCCTCAAAAACTTTACATTTTCCAAAGTGGATTTTCATAATCTCTGGATGATCCCAAATTTTACCATATCTCTTCTGAAATGAGAGCCCAGGCTTTGCTGAGGTGAGAGGGCTGCTCCCTGGAGGTGTTCCAGGGTGGGGCCCTGTGATCAGCTGAGCCAGGCTGGGGTTAGCAGCTGGGTGAAGGTGCCTGCTTATGGCCAGGCAGTGGCCTTGCTCTTGAGGGCTGCCAGCATGTCTCATGCTCTTCCAGTCTCATGGAGAACCCCTGTCCTGTAGGTGCTGAACCTCTTGGAGACAGGCTCTCCTCTGCAGGGTGTCAGAGAGTCTGCCAGTGGGGGCTTCCTTGCTCTGGTTCAGGTGGATGACCTGTGAACAACCCTAAGGGAAATCCAAGTTCAGAAGAAGAGATCTCCCAGCTTGGACTCAATCTGCAAGTATATTAGAAACCCCACTGTTCAAGTAGTGACCTGTGTGTCCTTGGGTAGTAAAAGTTTTGCCTCTTGGAGTTTTAGTTTCTTCAGATGGAGTAGTGATATCCATCTTTTTGGCCTCAACAATTGATATATATTGAGATGCGTTTGTTGCAGGCATTCCCCCGGGGGCTTCAGTCCTATAATCCTTCTATGTATAGAGGTATTATTATTATTATAGTCATTTTCTAGATAAGGAAACAGAAGTTCAGAAGAGTTAAGCTCTTGCTCATGGTTATGCAGCTAGGAAAAGACTCACTTTTTCCAGTATGAGCAATCTAACCTCACAGACAGTGCTAGCTCCATCCAGGATGCCATATGCCTGACCCATACATTTTAGCAATGAGCAATATTTGGGGATAAGCATTGCGGAGAAACTGGTTGATCGTGGAAGCAAGTGAGCATTGAGTGGGCTTAGGTGTCTGGACAGGCAGTGGGAAGACCTCCAACCTGCTTCCCTGGTCCAGTCAGACCTCTTGTTACCATGACTGGCTTTAATCCACCATACCTGGCCTGAGAAGAAGACAGGCTACTTTTTCTTTATTTTAACTGACTTGTAACTGTACATATTCATGGGGTACAGTGTAGGCATTCAATACATGTATACAATGTGTAATGAGCAGATCATCTCTCTAAATGGTTATTATGTCTTTGTGCTGTGAACTTTCAATCTCCTCCTTTGTCATTCTTTACAAAATATCTACAAAATCATTGTAAACTGTACTCACCCTGTTGTGCTACAGGACACTACATCTCAGTCCTCCTGTCTAACTCTCTTTTGGTATCTGTTGTTCAACCTCCCTGCATCTCCCCTTCCCCATCCTTCCCAGCCCCTAATTGCCACTGTTGGTCCTCTACTTCTAGGAGATCAATGTTCTTAGTTTCACATATGAATGAGATCATACATTATTTGTCTTACTGTGCCTGGCTTAGTTCACTTAATACAATCTTTTTTGGGTCCATCCAGGCTGAAGGCTGCTTTTTCCTAAAGGCTTTAGATGAACGTTACAGCTTTGCTTGGCTAAAATAAATGCAGAGGCTTTCTGCAGATGAATCTATCAAAGGAGACTTGGGTTCTGAGGAATTAATTGGAATTCTCTTAATGTTCCTCTGACATTGGCCTGAGCCCTGTGTTCATCTCCAGTAGATTATCATTAACTGGGTGAGCAGAGAGACAGAAACAGCCTCTGATAGCTAATTTATTAACTTCTCTAAGAAGAAGGGGTAAGAGCTGGCTGAGGTTTTATTTTGAGGGATTTGGGATAGAAAGCTTAGTGGTTGATGGTTTTGCGACCCTGATCTCCATGGAGAGATCGATGACTGCTTGTGGTCTCTACAAAAGTTAGGATGGGAATTGCTTTTTCTATCACATTTATTGAGGTGTAACTGATATACGAGGAGATTCACATATTTAATGTGTACAATCTAATGAGTTTGGACAGACAGAAACCCCAGTAATATCATCATCACAATCATAGTGACAAACCTACATCCAAACCAAGTCTCCTTGTGTCTTCTTTGTCATTTAGGTATTGTGCTAAAAACAACATGTTCTTAACAAATTTTCAAGTGCACTAAGTTCTAGAACCCTGCTGTACAACACAACATCTATGGTCAATAATACAATATCGTGCCCCTTAAAATTTTCGAAGAAGATGAGAGTTTTTTGAGACCCATAATTATTTTATTACCTATTTCTTTTGAAGCCCTGGGTTTCCTCTATCTCCCTTTGCAATTCTCCTAAGAGTGTGTGCATGTGTTTTCTCTTCTAATTGGTGTGTTTTGGGAACACTGGTTTTCCAGTAATGAGAAGCCATTCTTTCCAATAACTGAGATGACATGTGACATCGTATACCCTCTGGTTTTCTCTTCCATGCCTACTCTACCACCCTTTGTTGTTATTTTGTTATGGGCTGATTTGAAAGTTAAGTCAGGCTGACCCCATTCTGCTCAGAAATCTCACCCTGCATGGAACTGGCCACCTTTCCAGTAAGAGCCCACTCGCATAGAAGCTAACACCCTACCCTGATCCTCTTACATCTAGACCACAATATCTTTAAACTATGGAGCCAATGGTATCTTACTTCCTGAGTAGGTACAAAAAGGTGCAAATTCTGAGAATGTATGTAACTTGGAATTTTTCACTTTATGAAATGTGTCTTATGATTGTACTTGCCTCACTCACCCCCTTCTTTGTGTGTTTTTTTGTTTATGTTCTCCACTTGCTTTCTTTGTTGTAGAGGCAGAATTATCTGCTTTCTTCTCCTTCGGTTCTGGCCAGAAAAAATCCTTTGTCTTTTCAAAAAGACCCAGAGTTTTATCTGGGATTTTGGAACAGTGCCTTAACGATTCAACTTGGCCTCTAATGGTTAGAATGGCTGAAGATGATTTTGAATCAAATAGGATGCTTATGGGGCTTTGCTACTGGCTGACATAGGTTTGAATGCTGGTCTGGTCACTTTCTGGCCAAATGCAAGTTAGAGATGAACTCGACTTAGGCTGTTTCAACTGATGGTTTTCTGACTTTGCAGTGATGCAAAAGCCATAGCATTCAGGAGAAACTCTATTTTGGATTTTGCTCTTTTCCTGGGCCTGTGATGAATGGTAGGGTAATTCCTTGAGATGCTGGGCACAGCAGTGAACCACACCTCCCAGTCAGCCACTTTATCTTGAGGGAGGACAGCAGATAACTCTGTAGTGTACTGTGTGGCTAAGTGCTGAGGTTTGGTACATTGGGTATATTAAGTGCATTCTGAACTTGTCGTATTTTCAGCTTACCATGGGTTTATCAGGATATAACCCCATTATAAATCAAGGAGCATTTTTGCCTGACATCTCTGTGCATCAATGTCCTTATTGATGAGAGTATAATTTTAAATACTACACTGGCTGCAGTGAGGTTAGATGTGGTCCTATGTGATATATCCAGACCATAGCAGGCACTGGATACCTACTTCTTTCTTCCTGGAGAGCAGGAAAGATGGACTTCCATGCTAGGAGTGAGTGGGAATCTTGACTGTGATCCAGTGTTAGCCTAGGACTCTAGGAGTAGGTGCAAGGCAAGATCTTCTGGGTGCTTGCCCTGCATAGGCAGGCTCCTCTCAACAAGCTGGCCCAACCAGCTTGCAAGCTTCAGCTCTGGTTAATGGGCTCCAAGCATTACAGTATCTTCTCATAGCAGAAGCAAAAACCTTTGAATCAAACTTCCTGGGTATGAATTGTTGAAATGTGAGTTGCTGCTATCTCTTTTCCCTGCTTCTTTATCTACTGCAGTTTATTCCGTAGATACTTCTGTCTTGTCTTTTCTTAAGGTCCAGGTGATTCATGTGTGAATCTTCACCTGTGACCACTCTAGGTTCCCTTTTTTCTACTCCCACTTGCCTCCCATCTGCACTGAAGCTGACAGGCTTGCATTACGAATGAAGAATTCTGAGGTCAGATGGTCGGATTTGCTATATGACTTAATTTTGCATATTTTAAAACCTCATATAAATGAAATCATGGCATATGACTTATTTTACTTCTGTTCTTTAGCATTCATTTCCTCAGACTCGTAGGTTATGTCTTGTCACTTTAATTCCCTTCTCACCCACTGTAGGGGATCCCACTGTGTGAACATGCCACAAAATATCAACTCAGTTGATGGACATTTAGGTGGTTTTCAGGCTTTCTATCACTATAAACAATGCTGCTATAAATATGTGTCTAATATTGGTGTACATTTGCAAGAGCTTCCTAAGAGTGGGTAGTGGAAATGGAAATTAGGAATGGCTGGTTATGGGTTATGCCTATGCCCAAATTGATTATGTAATACCGGATAGTTTTTCACAATGATAATAACTAAATCCATTTCCATACCACATTCTCACTACCTCTTGCTATTGCTAGTCTTTTTTCTCCATTCTGGTATTTGCCAAATATTATCTTGGAATTTCAGTTTGCATTCTCTAATTTTCAAAGAAGGTTAGCATCTTTTCATATATTTATTGGCCCTTTGCATTTTGTCTTTGTATGATGTTTAAACTTTTTGCTTGATTGTTTTGTTTTATTTGTGGGAGATCACTATATATTCTTTATACTATTTATATTGTTATATTTGTTGCCAATAGTATTTCCACGTTTGTGGCTTATCTTTTACTCTCTTGGAGTCTATGATGAGAAGCTCTCAATTTCAAAGCAGTCATGTAACAATGTCTAGAAAAGATCAGATACAGAGTGGGAGTTGATGGGAGTTTTGCTAAATTGTTTTTTTTTTTTTTTTAAATAATTCAAGGGCATTTTATTCCTGTCCCTGCCAGAGTGGCTGTCCAAGTAAAATCAGGAGTTTTATGAGAGTAGAATTTAGACATTATTCCTTTTCACCTCTTTCTGTGTCTAACCCTTTCTTTTTCCCACGGCAATGGGATTTTTGTTAAAGCTCTGTTTATATAGCTCATAAAGAAACAATTTCAATAAAATCCAGTTAGAATCACTTGTGTGTCTCTGTGTCTGTTTGTAATCCTGGCTGATAACACCGCAGATAAAGAAAAATCAGGTTGTCTCTCTAAATGAGCACGAGGAGCTTTGGGCATCTGTTCCTTTTAAACTAAGCATATTTTCGGTGTCATAAAACATTTGATACTGAGCTGGTGAATGGAAATACAAAGGGATTAGGAGTGCAGTGTTTCAGTGAATATCTCCTTAATCACAGAGAGTGGGACTTCTTAATTTAAATTCCTGATTAGGCATGTTGGGTGCAGACAGCACCACTCTGATCTCATTAGCCCAAGTGATAATGTGCGCTAATTACCCCTCTTCCAGAGTCAGAGGTTCATTTATTACCTACATGAATGAACCTTTCTCTCATGTTCAACATCTGAGTAAAACATGCGCTTGGGAAAGTGATGGGGTGAGAGGAGGAGGAGGAGGTGAGGCAGGAGAAAGGGAAGCCTGGCGAACTAACACTGACTTCTAGATCTTACCTATGGCCTGGAAGGATGTGCAGCCCTATCATGCTCTTTCTTGTAAGTTAATTTCTTCCTGGCCAGTTGACATAAAAATATAATCACCAAATGCAGAAGTCTATGATGGAGTTTAACTTTTGGGACGTTGGGTGATACTGACAGGAACATCACTTAACTTGGAACACCCTGGTCTGCTCTGCTCTGCTCCTCACCTTGCCTCTGGCCTCACAGGCATCTTCAGTTGGCACCTTGAATTTGATGAACCCAATGCTGTGTGTACTTGGGAGCAGGGGAGAGTGGGGATAGAAAGGATTTTCCAGTTCCTTCTAAATTTGGGGGACTCTGTGATGTACCTTTGGGGTTAACCTGAATTCTTACAGAATACAGGGGTTATCAACTCCAAAGAGTGATTTCCAACAGGCTTTATATAGTCTTGGACACTTCATGATGTTCTCATTTTATAACAAAGGAAATCAAAGCTTCTAGAAAAGTTCTTTGTCGGCACCACCGTCCCCAGTGTTTCCTTCATCATGTTTAGTACATGATGTGAGTGTATGTTAGGGCAACTTTTTTAAGGGTGGTTTGACATATCTATTAAAATAAATAAATGCCTATGGTGTTAGCTTTTTGTCTCTGTGACCAAAATACCTGACAAGAACAACTTAGGGGAGGAAAGATTTATTTGGGCTCACAGTTTCAGAGGTTCAGTCCATGGTGGGCTGGCTGCAAGGCAGAAACATCATGGCAGAGAGCATGAGGGAGGAAAGCTGCCCAACTCAGACAGTCAGGAAAGAGAGAGATGGGAAACGGCCAGGGACAGAGATAGTCCCCAGGCCACACCCTTAGTGATCTACTTCCTCCAGCCATGCCCCACCTGCCTATTGTGCTTATGATTTCCCATTAAAATTATTAATCCATCAAATGGATTAATGCATGGATGAGGTCAGATCATTCATGAGCCAACTGTTGCCTAAAGCCCCACCTCTGAACATTGCAGCATTGGGGACCATACTTTTTATATATGAGCCCTTTGGGTGATATTACAGATTCAAACCATAATGTCTATTGACTCAGAAGTCTCACTCCAGAACTCTACACTACTGACTATTTGTGTAAGATTTGAAGATGAATATATCATCTGTATACATATATAATCTTACCCATATTTACATCAATGTCAGTTATGCCACACCATCTTCATCATTTATGTCTCGAGAGGGGTCTTCATTGCAGCCTTGATTTTAAAATAACTAGAAAATAATCAGAACCAGCTGTAATATGTATTAGTAGGAGATTGGTTAAATAAACAGTGGTACATCTCCACAGGGGAATATGATGCAGATACTAAAAGATTTGATACTGAGCTGGCACAAAAAGGTGTCCAAGGTAAATGAGAAAAGATGACTGTAGGACTGTATGTAGTGTAGCATCTCATCTGTGTAAAAGATGTGGTTACCTCCAAGGGAGGGGTGGGACTGAATTTGGACGAGAGAGGCAGAGGAGCCTGCATCTGTATATGTTATATATTTTGGCATCCTTTGAAACCTTTTGATGAGCTGACTTTATGTTGGTATCAGCAAAAGCAATAATGATAAAAACTCTTGCCATGGAGTGACATTGAAAGTGGGGGTCTGCTTTCCTAAGGCTGAGCATGGATAGGCTGTCAGAACTGCAAATCAATTGGAGATCATTGCCCTAAGTGTGCTGAGTGTGTCTGGCTCAGTGACATCTCTTACAGAGCAAGATGGTCGCAACTGCTAGATAGTATCCTTAAAAGAGTTGTGTTCATGACAAATAAAAGGTATAATCTGTACCAGACACTCTTTCTGGTTAATATAGTCTGCCACTATTTAGTTTAGAGCCTACACCTGCCTGTATTAGCTCTGTAGGGTTAGAGAATTTGAGGACCTACGTGGGATTCATTGGACGAAATCGGCTTGCTCACATTAGATGGTCACACTGCGCTACGCCCTCTCCCCCATCTTCTAGTTCTTGGACTCACTCTTTGACAGCTTCTGTGCTTCCTTCCTTTCTCCTCTCCCTCCTCCCTTCAGCAAACCTTTACCCAGTTGATGTCACACACTGGGCTGGGTGGAGTGGGACATATAGTAATAAATCAGGATTTCTGTTTCAACGAGTTAGTTTATGGTCTACCAGGAAAGACCACCATGAACATAGTGGATGATAAATCTGATAACAGCAAGGTTAAATCTGGTAAGAGCAAGGTTGGAATAGATGGCCAGTAGGGCAGGGTCCTAGGTCTGCTCACAACTTCCCCATGAACTTGGCCAAGTTACTTAACATCTCCAAGTTCATCTGATGTGAAAATAATAGTGCATACCTCCCAAGAATTCCAACATGAAATAATGCATGCTACTGCCTTTCTCCTCTCAGCCTCCCCTCTTGGTCTCCTCTTTTTATTTAAGAATGATCAAAAGATGTGTCAAGTGATCAGGGAGCAGGAATGGAGGAGCAGCATGAAGGGGTGTGGGAGACACAGACATTCAAGCCGGGCCTTAGAGGATGAACAGGAGAAAAATGTATCATAAGAATGGGGAGGGTCCCAGGTTGGGGAGCATTGCAGGAAGACGTGAGCAAAGTATAGTGTCCCTAGGTTGGGCCCTGGGGGGCCTGCTCTGTGAGATAGGTGGTTTCTCCCTATCTTCCCTTCGCCCTCTGCCATGGGAGCCCCCGCCCTCCCTGTTCACTCTCTTCTATTCATCTGGACTCAGGAAATGAGCTCTTTGATATTAGCTCTTTCTTTTTTAATGTGGATTGAAACCACTCTCTTCTTTCTTGTGCATCTTTGCATAATTTCTCCTCTGTTATTGTGGAATAAGTGAATTTTCCCTCTTAGGGGAGTTTCAGGTGTCCGGGAACAGGAAGAATTGGCTTGCCTCTCTCCTTCCTTGCAGGGAAGTGCCTTCCCACCTGCTGAAATCCCTTCTCTGAGGCTATCTCGAAGAAGGCTGCAGGCTGGAGCCTCACTCTGCCTCTGAACTTCCAAGGTCAGGAAATATGAAGTCTTGCAGGCACCTCTCCAAAAGACACAGGTTTAAGGACCTCTCTCAATCATGACCCAAATCAGCCTTTTCATTAAAATGTAGTAGAGCGAGTACTTTACAAGGGGAAGAGGCAGGAGGAAGATTAACAAGGCAGCGGCTGTCACTCACTGGCTGCTCCATTCACTTCCAATATCCCACCCATTCATCACTCCATTGGCCACATTTCCTTCCTCTCACCGGAATCGAGTTTTATGGTCGAGGTCAGCAGGGCTCTCCCCACGAAGTCACCACTTGAGTAGTCACCTTCAAGATTTATTCCAGGAGGAGAGAAGACACACTGTTACCTCTCCAGTCAAGGACTGAAAGTCAAGTTGACTGACACCCGTGATCACACTGTGAAGGAAGAGTGACGTGTGCTGGGGGAGTGCATGCTCTGCAGCAGACAGCCGGGGCCCCTGAGCAGGCTCCGCCATGTTCCCTGGTACAGCTCTCCTTCAGCTTTCTGTCCTGAGAGAGGAATTCAAGGGGATAATATGCAGAGCACTCGGCACAATGCCTAGGATGTGGTGAGCGCTCATTCAATGCTAGCTATTTTTTTAAAAATTAAAAAAGAATGTTGTCATTTGGCCAAAATGTAGGATCTGTAGATCCCCAATGGAGGCTCAGAAGCAATTTCTCAGAACATTAATAAGCAAGGCAGTAAGTGGAGCAAGGAACCCAAAAAGTACTCAGTGTGCATCCCAGTCTTCTAGCTCAGTCAGCCAACACACCTCTGTCCAGGGCCTGTTTGTATACTCATCACTTGCTGTGGTCTCAAAGTTGGTGTCCCTCAAATCCTTGTGTTGGAACTTCACACCCAATGTTATAATATTAAGAGGTGGAGGCCTGTGGGAAAGGATTGAGTCATGAGGGCTCCACCCCCATGACGCCACCCCCATTGATGGGATTCATGCCTTTATAAAAGGGGCTCCAGCGAGCTCCCTTGCTCCTCTTTTTCATTGGTGAGGATCCAGCAATGAGATGCCATCTAGAAAGGCAGAAAGTGAGGCCTCACCAGACACTGAATCTGCTGGTAACTTGACCTTGGACTTCTTAGCCTACATAACTGTGAGCAATAAATTTGTTGTTTATACATTACCCATTCAAACCTATTTTGTTATAGCAGCCTGGCTGGACTTAGCCCCACACACCTATGCACTAGAGTGGAGAACCATCAGAGAAGGTCCTCTCGCCGTGCATGGGCTATGTGACTCTAGGTATGTTGTTTCCTTTCTTGAGCTTGTCCTTCCACATCTTTGAAATGATACTGTTAATAACAGCAACTTCATAAGGTGATGACTTTTGTTAGCAGAGATGCATTACTTGGCAAATCGGATAGGGATAGATTTTGTATCACTGTAGCTGAGTAAAGGAGCAAATACGCAAATTAGGTTATGGGTAAAGGATATTTTTCATCCTGACTCTTACAGTCCAGTAGACTAATGTGTTTTATAATTGCAATCTAACATCTTACTGATTTTTTGACATCATTACCGTCTTAACTTGGAAAATACCAGGGTCTAAGTTGGTATCCTGTGGTCATTATGTCACCCAGACTCCTTAGCTAATTATAATTTTTAAAGTGGCTCATGCCTATAATCTCAGAGACTTGGGAGGCTGAGACAGGAGGACCACAAGTTTAAGGCCAGCCTCGGCAACTTAATGAGACCCTCAGCAACTTAGACCCTGTCTCAAAATAAAAAATAAAAAGGACTGAGGATGTAGCTGAGTGGTAAAGCCCCTGCCCCTCATTAGATCCTCAGTATTCTCAAGAAGAAAAAGAGATTTTATTTTACAAATGTTGAAATAACTTTAGGTTTGATCTTGAGTCCCAGAAAAATACATAAGCCAGAACTTTATCCTCTTCCTCCTCCACTTCTTCTAGTTGTTTTATGCGTCCTTACTATGCATTACTGTCTTTATTCCTTTGCCTCCATGCTCTTGATGATTTGCTTGAACCTTCACTATAACACTTACTCCATCTGGCCCTTGATTATAGTTACTTGCTTACTATATGTATGTATTTTTTTGCCTTACTATTTGTGACATTCCTTTTTTATTTTTTAATTTGTTTGAATTAGTTATACATGACAGTAGAATGCATTTTGACACATTGTACACAAATGGAGCACAACTTCTCCTTCCTCTGGCTGAACATGGTGTAAAGTCACACCAGTAGTGTAATCACACATGTGTACAGGGTAATAATGTCTATCTCATTCCACTCTTCTTCCCATCTCCACAGCCCCACTCCTCCCCTCATGTTCCTCTGCACAATCCAACGTTCCTTCATCCCCCAATTATGGATTAGCATCCACTTGAACCACCATTTGACCTAGCTATCCTTTTCCTTGGTTTATACCCAGAGGACTTAAAATCAGCATACTACAGTGACACAGCCATGTCAATGTTTATAGCAGCTCAATTCACAATAGCTAAACTATGGAACCAATCTAGATGCCCTTTAGCAGATGAATGGATGAGAAAATGTGGTATTTATACATAATGGAATATTACTTAGCCTTAAAGAAGAATGAAATTATGGCATTTGCAGATAAATGGATGAAGATGGAGAATATCATGCTAAGTGAAATAAGCCAAACCCCCAAAACTGAAGGCTAAATGTTTTCTCTGATATTTGTAACATTTCTAAAATATGAACATATAAAGTCATATTTATTGAGATGTTCTCTGTGCCTGGGACACTGTAGAGTGCTTTAGATGCATTACTTTTATTACCACATTTTATAGATGAGGTAATGGAAGCTTAGTAACATTAGGTAACTTGTCTACAGTCACAAAGCTAGTAAGGGTGGGATCAGGAAGGAATGCAAAGTCCACGCACTTCATCAATGAGCTCTTCTGCACTGCACACTCTGAGATGGGTATGTGTTTTACCTTCTTCGTGCCCTCTAGCTTTGAGCAGTCTTTTGCACAATCTAGAAATTCAGTAAATTTTGTTGAATAAGGTGATTTCCAGCCCAAGTCCTATTCCAAATTTAAGGTATAGTTCTCTTCTCATAAATCCAACTACATAACCATAAATATTGTTCTGGTGCTAGTTCTCCGTGAGACCTTCCATAAGTTTCTCAATGTCTCTTCTGGGTGCAAGCCTTCATATTATTGTGTATCATGGCGTTTTTCCTACTTCTGGCCAGCCCTACCCAGTTCCCCATTCCATGGGGAAGGCCAAAGATTCATAGTTCGAGCTTTATTGGCTGAGAGATCTCAGTTTCAGCTGTTTTGGAAAAGTGACCATGCCTACAGAAATAAGAGGATACATTTTAAAAATAAGGACTAACAATATAGAATCAGGCTATTGGAAGTGAGAAGAACTAACTTAAAGAGCTCTTAGGATCTTCCGGATGCCCCCCACCCCCTCACCCCCAGTGTACAGATATGAAAACCAAAGTCCAGAAAGAAAATTCAGTTTTCTGAGGTCTATGAGAATGCTGCAGTTCATATCAGGTGAGTCTTAATAGTCAGAATTCCTTCTGATATGCCAGTCTGATGCTTTATGGATTGTGATAGGCAGTCATTGTTATTCATGTCTTTGATTTATTGCAGGTAAAAAAAAAAAAGAGGAAGAAAGAATGCCTCCTTCCTTCCTCTTTCCTACGTGCCTTTTTTTTTTAATGGCACATTGTGTTAATGTCTACAAGTGTGTGAAACAGTATGAATCTTGTTTATTAAAGTGATAGTGACTTCATGGCTCTGAACAATATAATTAAGTTTTATTTATTTTTCAAATGAATCAACTTTTTGGTTCTTTGGATTTGACAGAAGTTTGTTGGATGGGCTCTGAATTTAACATCAAAGTCTGAGAAGAACATCAGTCTTTTCCTAAAATTTAATTTATGTGTCTTTGGAATTTTGTGTATATGAATCTTTGCAAGGTTAAAGATTTGTGTATATGTATCTTTGCAAGGTTTTGCAAGATTGCCTCACCTCGTTGCTCTGCTGAGCAGGAAGTCAGGAAATCTGCTCTTTGGAGGTCCATTGGTGGGACTTCCCACATTTCTTCATCTTCCCACCATGCTTGGGGTAGACCAGTTCACATTTAAGAACTCTTCTGACTCTAAACTTATGAATGTTCATTGATACGTTTTGAAAATAACAGTAAAAAATGAAGAGAGACTTGACCTATAGGCCCTAAGGTGGGATAATCAGTTTCCTATTTGGGGGAAGTTCTGAGGCTGGCAATGTCCTTACCCTGAGACAGCTCTTGCCCTAATGCTCGAAAATTCCACTCTTAAATACTGTCTTTCTTTGAATTATGTCATCTCCTTTTCCTTCCTGCTTTCAAACCTGGATATTCTTACCAGCGAGAATTCACTTCCCAATGTTTTCTTCGGTTTCTCTAGAGTGCTTTTGCGGAGGTTTTGGTGTGGGAGGTGTTCAAGGGGGATGGCTGTCAATCTTGTGGTTGCTCCACCCCTCTCCCGATACCCGGATCTTTCTCCCCTCAGTTTGCCCAGGCTGCAGCAAGGTGCTGTTCCTCACGAAGCTCTTGTCCATCTCTCTTTGTATTTAAGAAATTTGTCAAATATTCTCTTACTGTCCTTCCTCTTTTAAAATGGTAAGTAAAATTTTTTTTCCAGTGCTAGAGATTGAACCCAGGGCCTTGTCCATGATTCTACCACTGCAGTATTTCAAGTCACTCAAAGAGTGCGGCTTTTTATTTTATTTTACCATTTTAATAGTGTCTCTGGATGGCAAAGTGAAAATTAATAATGACATTTGTTAGTACCCAGAAACTTCTGGGAAAGGAAAAATATTTACTATGACTTACATTTGATGTAAAGCCAGCTTTTAAAATTTTATCAACTTAATAAATATTCCTCTGAATACGTAAGTATTTGTACACGATGGATAAATCAGTACTGATTTAAGAAATGACATCCCCCCAAATATTTAAGCATTGATGGAAAAATTTAATAAATTACTTGAGTTTATTGTAATTACATTGGACTGGGGTTAAGAAGGAATCCTGACTATTAAGACTCGGTTAGTATGAATTGCAGTACTTCCAGGGACATCAGAATGTCTCCACTGTCTGACATAGAATATACACTAAAAGTTTCAATGATTACTAAACTGGTTATATATTACATTTAAAAATAAAACGACTTTGTATGATCGCTCATGCCTGTAATCCCAGCGGCTCGGGAGGCTGAGGCAGGAGGAACATGAGTTCAAAGCCAGCCTCAGCAAAAGCAGGGTGCTAAGCAACTCAGTAAGACTCTGTCTCTAAATAAAATACAAAGTAGGGCTGGGGATGTGGCTCAGTGGTCAAGTACTCCTGAGTTCAACCC
>CM053405.1:123931468-123948351 GCA_028644305.1 Xerus rutilus
TATTTTAGGGGAACATGATGATGTGTTGACTAGAGCCATTCATTATTTTAACCTTTTGGTTTGCTCAACCTGGTCTATACCACTTTCGACATTCTCTGTCTAACTGCATGGCAGAGCTCTGGTATTCATTCTGGTCGGTGTCCTGGACTTGGCTTCTGAAATTGAAGTTGCCATTCATTTAACAAATAGATGTTGAGCATTTAGTACGTGTAGGGCATTGTGTTGAACACTGGCATAAAAAAGGTATTAAGCTGATTTTCCTCTTCACTAATCTAGTCATGGGTAAATGGAGGTGAAGGTTCTAGTCCTCTTGAAGAAGAGTAGATCACACTCTCCTCCCCTTAGCGTTTTCTACTCTTGTTTCACAAAGAGGAAACTTGACTTTATCTACTGTTTATTATATGAAGGAGAAAAAGGCTTGAGTGTGAGGATTTCTGTAAAGACTTAACAATTGTATTATGACATAAGAGTCATAATGTTTTATCAAAATCATTCTGCCTCTGTTACCCCTCCACCTTAGAAGAGGGAATTGAAAACTCCACAACTTCATGCTGTTTTCCCTCCTAGGGCTGGAAAGCCATGGAAAAGCTATGAGAAATATTTCAAAACAAGTTGCACAGTGTTTGATGGATAATAAACCCAGAGCCCTGAGATGTATAAACTACACAATTCAATAGAATTTGTTTTTTCAAAAGCATCTGCAAGATAAAAAAAAGACAATAGAAGGCCCACACAACTGAAAATCTATCCCATGGTACAGAAGAGGAAATCAATATGTACTTCCCAAGAATTAATAATCTCCACTCCCAAGGATAAGAAGGGGAAGTTCTACTGAGCTCAGGATGGCAGCTACAAATGCATGAGCTCTAATATTAATTTTAAGAAAAAGTGAAGCTGTATGTAACATGTCAGTGCACAGGATTTACAGAGCATATTTAAGATGACCTTTGTTTTCCCCACCCTCTTCTGTCCTTCACCCTTCTTTTGTTAAAGTGTACACACGCGTACACACACACACACACACACACACACACACACACATCAATGGCAGTAATTTTTTCCCAGGTCCATGGGTATTATCAGGCAAGTCTTATTGCTTGTCTTGTGCTTTTAGATTATAAAGAGCCTGCCAGGCTTTTAGTTTTCCAAGAAGTCTCAGTTCAGAAATTAATATGTCTTGTTCCATTTAATAGGAAAGGCTTGGACCTCAGAGTGAGCCTTTCTCCTCTCCACAGATCTGGTGGTTTGGCTTCTCCATTTCTCTACCTTTCATTTACTTTCCTCTTCCTCATTAGCTAGCAAGCCTTGGAGAAGGGACAAGGGGCGGGGAGGAGTAGTTAAGGGGAGCAGAATATGCCCCATCTCAAATATGCTGTATTGGCAAAAGGGTTATTTCGAGCGAAAGATAATTGACAATCAACAGATGAAGAAAGAGTTCGCTCCCCTTCCAGTACTTACCTAAATTTAGAGCATACTTTTTCCCTTGGAAAAAAGTCTCTACTTGTACCAGCAAGAAAAATGAGAGACTTATCATTGAAGGTGTCAACACCAAAATGCGTTTGCATAAACGCTTGACCAAATTAGCTCTCTTCTCTTAGGATGAACTCGCGTTATTTTTAGAAAAATGGATGGAAAAACTGAAGATGATTATGTTCAGGGATATTAGCTAGACACACGAAGATAGAATCACATTTTTCTCTCATATGCGGAAACTAAAAAACAATAACAAAGAAAAACCAAACCACACAACTAAAAAACCTAGAAAATAAAATGCGGATGGAGGAGAGGTGAGGATAGGAAAGAGTAGGAGGCAGCATGGATACAATCAAAGCAAGATATGTGCATGTATGGAAATGTTATGGTGAAACCCATTAATTTGCACAAATAATATGATTGAATAATTATAAAAAAAATAAAAAGGATACTGCAGGCTGGTTCTCTCCTTCTTCCCTATAGCTCATGCCTAGCCCCCAAGAGAACTTTAAGCAACTTACCTCCTACCCTTTGTGGGTGAGTGGCTGGATCCCTGTGCAGAGGGTTCCTCTCTGCCCTGCTACCTCTTGTTAGTAGCCCAAACCTCTAGCCTTTGGATTCCTAAGGTAATGGTCAGACATGGGACTGTGATTTTTTCAGCTCTTTGGGAGACTCATATCCATCTCTCCTGGGGAGCTAGGTGATAAGGGGCAATAGGAAGGAACTTTTAAAAAATTCATCAATTTTTTTTTTTTCATAAAAGAAGGTGTCTGCAGTCTCTCTGGGGGTAAATTAGATGGGTTGCCAGTGAAGTATACCACCTAGTCAACAGGACATGAGGAGAGAGACCTCAAGAGGCTGAGGACAGTTCCTCTAATAAAAACTCTTGATCACTTGGTCAGTTTCCAGATCTGATTTAATTTTTAAAATTTGTTCTATTTAATTATACGTAACGGTAGAATTATTATTATTATTTTTGGTACTGGGGATTGAACTCAAGGACACTCAACACTGAGCCACATCCCCTAATCGGTGTGGAAAAATGGCCATGCATTTGGTGACTTTCACCTCCCCACAAAATGTCTTCCGGATGCTAATTATGCTAACAGCTCCCACCTCCCCCAACAACAATGTCTTTCTGATGCTAATCCAGGGAGCGGTTCACCATATTGAAATGGTAAATTGAGCATCCCATTGAATTGATAATCCCCAAATTCCTGAGTGCCCCAGAGAACAGGCATATTCCTCACTAGACCACCTGCCAAAATAGCCTATAAAAACCCAATCTCTTTCTTTGCTCAGGGAACAAACTTTCCACCAGGAAATTGGGTCCCATCACCGCATCACCTTGTCCCTGCATCCCCTGTTCCTGTGTGAAGCTCCATTCCTGAATAAAAGCACCAAAATGACTTGTGAAGTTTGCTGTCCTGGTCTTTTTGCCCTTATATCCCCAGCCCTATTTTTTATTTTATTTAAAGACAGGGTCTCACTGAATTGCTTAGCATCTCACCCTTGCTGAGGCTGGCTTTCAACTCGCGATCCTCCTGCCTCAACTTCCTGAGCTGCCGGGATTACAGACATGTCCTTGGCTAGAATGCATTTTTTAAAAATACATTTTAAGTTATAGATAGACACAATATCTTCATTTTGTTTTTTTTTTTGTGTGGTACTGAGGATTGAATCAGTGCCTCACAGGTGCTAGGTAAGCACTGTACCACAGCTACAACCCCAGCCCGGTAGAATGCATTTTGACACATCATACATAAATGAAGTATAAGTTCTCATTCTTCTGGTTGTATATGATGTAGAATCATAATGTCTGATTCACTCTACTATCCTTCTTATCCCCATATCCCCTCCCTTCTGCCTAATCCAAAGTACCCCTATTTTTCCCTAGCCTCCCCCATATTGTGAATCAGCATCTGCCTATCAGAGAAAACAACATTTAGCCTTTGTTTTTTGGAGATTAGCTTATTTTGTTTAGCATGATATCCTCCAGCTTCATCCATTTACCTGCAAATGCCATAATTTCCTTCTTCTTTAAGGCTGAGTAATATTCCATTGTGTACATATACCACATTTTCTTTATCCATTCATCTGTTGAAGGGCACCTAGGTTGGTTCCATAAAATTGTAGCTGCTGTTTCAGGTGCAATATCTTTTCTAGAATAGATTCACATGATCTCAGGAATTTGATATGTGACCACTGATTTGGCAGATGCCTTCTATTTCAGTCAGAAAAGGGGATCAGAAGTAGCAATTTTTCATGAAATGATTACTAATACACATTCATAATTTTTGCCCGAGTGCTTTGTCTGCTCTCTTGCCTCCTGAAGAGATCTAGAACATCTGGTCATTAGCAGAATATCGCTTTGATTTACTACATCAAATTCTGCAAGTTGTAAATAAAATGCATGAACATGCATATGCTCCAACATGCTGGAGACTTTGGCAAGACACACCATCTCCAAAAGATGAACAGTAGACTCTGTAAAGATTCAGGGCCATGCACATCACTAAAACCTTGAGGGGCCCCATGATCAAGGTAACTCAGGTCACCCTCTCTAGAATAAAAGACAAATTACTGCCTCTTGCACTTCCTGTCAATAAAAGAAATACATCTGATAGGGGTTCAGAAAGCAGCTTACCACATACCTTAGAATATTGCTCCATTATGTATCCCAAATCATGTAAAAGGATGCCAGGTTTGAATGGGGCCAAGAGCAGAAAAAGGCTCTGAAGCGTGTCTAACCTGTGGGGCGAGCAGCCTGTTATTGGGGCTATTCAGTAGAGGAAACCCAGCACTTGTTCCTTGCACTTCTGGATCAATCAAGAATGGCATGACCTTATATATCTTTTAATAAAAAAACACAACACAAAACAAGACAAAACTCCCTCCATGCTCCTGGACCTGGGAGGAGAGGTTACCAGCATGTCATGGGCTGTAACTGCTCATCACCACCTATTATACTTGTCAGTTCAGAAGTTTGGCTGGGTTCAACCTTATTAACTCAAGCTTATTATGGATCCAGAAGCGAATTATAAGTTGGAATTGGTGTATCTGAAGGACTGGAAGGTTTAAGCAAGGTGCATAGGTTGGTAGTCCAGAAATTTCTGTCATCCTCTGATGTTGTGCTAGTCTCCCCTTCCCCAGCTGTTATCTGGTGTAATGACCAGCAGACGGAGGAGAGAAAAGCCCAAGTTGGGTTCACTTGTTATGTGGGGGAAGCTGAAAACCCTGACCGCTTCAGTGCAGTCTCCAGGCTGGCCTCCAAAGACGGCAACAAGGACTCTACTCAGTGGGCAGAGCTCTGGACAGTGCATCTGACTGGCCGTTTTGCATGGGAGGAGAAGTGGCCAGAGATGAAACTATACATGGATTTAAGGGCAGTTGTAAATGGCCTGACCCTCATGGGTGGGCGCTGGACGTTTTCTTGATTTCTTCCTTATTCCTCCCTCCTTTCTTTCCTGCTCTTTTATCTTCTCTTCAGTACTTGGGTGTGTAAGTACTCACTCTTCCTTAATCATTAGTCCTGCCTGCTTTCTCCTGGGTGTTATTCTAGGTGTTGGATGGCAGTCTAAAGTGAAGCAGAAGCCATCATTCTTTTTTTCTCCTCTTCCTCCTCCTGACTTGTATTTTTCACATGCTTCCTATATACCTGGCACTATACAAAGTGTGTTGTGTGTGTAAAGTCTGTTTTAACCCTCAGGGAAATTGCTGGTGCTTTGGGATAGACCTCACACAGATGTTTACCCTTCAGCCATGGTAGTAACAGGGCTTGCTGCTATTTGAACCAAGGCAGATACATTTTTTTGACAAAATAATTGATGCTAGTGTTCCAGGAAGTTTAGCACTTGAAATGAAATCAGTCAGTAGCACTGTTAGCATGCCTAAGTTTTGTTTTCTTTTATTCTTTGCATTTATTTTAATGTTTGTTTGGGCAGGTTGCCTTAAACTGCTTTTGAATCTCCGTTGGGCTGACGGGTTGTCATTCAGTGGTAAACTTCAGTGGCCATCTGTTCTATCTGCCCTCTAAGATAGATACTCTCTGAGCACATGATACTTTCCAGTTCTTTACAAAAAAGTCTTTTTTGTTTGTCTTAAAGCATTCATCTTCCAACATGTTTGTGGGAATGCAGCAGCCACATATCCCTGTGATTGACAAATGGAAAGGCCAAATTGCTTGCCTAAGGTAATTCTGCAGGCTGGTGGTGATGTGGGCACATGGTCTATAAATCTGCCTCTGTGCCCTTAGCTCTCACCACTGGATCAAAGAATCACCTTAAGATCAGAAAGCACCTGTAAGCAGCTTTAATCTGGAAAGTGCATGGTGTGCTCTTGGTATTTAAGTCACTAACCATATGATGTGCAGATTCACCATGTTCTCAGTGACCTTGGTCATTGCCTATTTGTGGTGGTAATTTGGCATTTTTGCTAGATTGTCTTTTCTTCCTTTGTATTCTAATTGATTATAATGTTGATATCATTACTGGTAGTAATGCAGTGTTGGGCAATTTTGAAAGAATAGCACTGTTAGTAATATACGAATAAACTTTCCTCTTTCACTTGATGAATGTGCCTAAGTCAATCCCAGGGTCTCCTCCTTGTGACAAAAATCACTTGTTAGGTGTTGATCATCTAAGCTGCCAGCAAGTAAGACTTTTCTTAAAAATCAAATGATTTTGCATAATTAGCTGAGGACCACAAAAATTAGCTAATTAGCATGTTTTAAGAGATGACTTTATAAGATGGCAAATGTAGGTCATCTCAGCAATTAGACAATGAATTAACAAGTTCCTGTTGTGTAGTATAAAATATCCTTCCCTTCAAAAACAGACTAAGAGACCCTGTCTCTAAATAAAACACAAAATAGGGCTGGAGATGTGGCTCAGTGGTTCAGTACCCCTGAGTTCAATCCCCAGTACCAAAAACCCCCCAAAAAACAAAACCCCCAAAAAACCAAACAACAGACCAAGAACCCTAGAAAACCATAAAACTTCTATGAAGATGTATACTATACAGGCTTGGTTATTTACTTTATTCCTCATTTAAATTTTCCTTTATTTATAGGGCAAGGATGAGGTATTTGCCTTGAGAACAAAATGCCCCAAATCTCAGAAATCACAATAGAGTTGCAATGCCTTATTTAAAAAGAACCAACATTAGGACTAAAACCAGCCAGTGAGCAAAATATCAACATTTAAAGGCAAGATTCAACTCTGACTTCAATGGTTTATCTCACCCTATCCTCACCTTATCTGACTACTTACCCATGTCCCCCCATGCTGTAAGCTACAGGAGGAAGAAACCATCAGCACCCTTTTCCCCGTGGTATTTGTGGGGTCTGGCATACCAGGTATGCTCAGTACATTCTTTTTTTTCCATGAATGAATGAAAAACTGTTGTTCAGTGGAAGGAAAAGTAGACAGTAAATCTTACCAACTATTCACTGTGTGGCCTTAATTAAGTCATTTCTCCATCAACCTCATCTTTGAAAAGAGGATATTGAACACTATGAATCTTGAGGTCTTTCCAGCCTGATGTTATAAGATTCATGACTGGCATGAGGACACACTCTCATCATGGGGACTCATCCATACAGCCACCCAATAGAAGTTATCAAGTGCTATTCAAGTAGCCAGCAATGGGCTAGATGCTGGAGGCAGATAGGAAGGGAGGATCGCTGACCTCTAGTGCTGCAGGAAGGGCAGGCATGGGGTGGGGGACATAATGAGAATTGCTCTAATAGATTGCAGATGAAACATTAGGAGGGAACCTAATGTTTCCAGGGGCAGTCCACATTTTCACAGAGGATTTGGGTGCAAAGAAACGGACAGGGAGGAATTTGTCAGCCAGAGAGGAAAGTATAGGGCATTCTAGACTGAGACAGAGCAGGAGTGTGGCGGGATGTTTTTTTCTTCCGCTCTGCCAGAGACTAGCATATAGAAGGCAATAAATGCTAAGAATGGGATGCAGACTCAAGGGTAAAAGTGGAGGCAGCTCTTCTCTTTTGTTTCTCCACATTTTTTATTTGTGCATTATAGTTGTGCATAATGGTGGGATTTGTTGTTACATAGTAGTACAGGCACACAACGTAATTTGGCCAATGTCACTCCCCAGCACTTCCCTCCTCCCTCCCCTCCTTCCCCTTCCCCATCCCTTTCCTCTTTTCTGATTTTACTTTTCATGGGATCCTCCTCCACCTTGTCCTTTTTCCCTTTGCTTCCACATGTGAGAGAAAACATGAACCTTAACTGTCTGAGTTCGACTTATTTCACCTAACATCATGGTCTCTAGTTCCATCCATTTTCCTGCAAATGCCATAATTTCATTCTTCTCTAAGGCTGAGTAATATTGCCTTGTGTATATATAGCACATTTTCTTTATCCATTCATCCATTGATGGACATGTAGGTTGGTGTCATAGTTTGGCTATTGTGAGTTGTGCTGCTATAAACATGGGTATGCATGTGTCATTATAGTATGATGACTTTAATTCTTTAGGATAAATACTGAGGAGTGGTATAGCTGCATCATACAGTGGTTCCATGCCTCACCTTTTGAGGAATCTCTATACTGATTTCCACAATGGTTGTACCAATTTACCAACAGTGTAAAAATGTTCCTTTCCCCCACATTTTCTCCAGCATTTATTGTTGTTTGTATGCTTGATGACTGCCGTTCTGACTGGTGTGAGATGAAATCTCAGTATAGTTTGGATTTGCATTTCCCTAATCACTAATGATGTGGAAGATTTTTCATATATTTGGCCATTTGTATTTCTTTTTTAGAAAAGTGCTTAATTCATTTGTCCATTTAATAATGTTTTTGGTGTTTAGTTTTTTTGAGTTCTTTATATTCTACCTACGAATCCTTGAGACAGTGATTCTTTTACTATAGCAAATACAGGTGTAACACTACCATGTGTAGTGCAAAGTTCTGATTGTCTTTAAAATAATCCATCTTGGGGTCAAGTACGCCTCAGGATCTCTGTGTCCTCTCTTTGTCTGTCCTCACCATCTACAACCTCTCCCTACCCTACCTGAGAGCATGATGATCCTATCTTGGCTAGAGGTGGGACATATCCAGAAACAGGAACTGGATAGGTTAGAGGTATGTGTGTGTGTGTGTGTTCATACATGGCAAACTGTCATGGAACAGTGTGATTTGTATGGTTAGAGAATTATATGCTGGAATAAGTGAATTTACCCATCATGGAGAGGAACATCACCATCTCTGGCAGAAGTAGGTTATAAGCAATAGAGTAGCTTAAAGCACTAGAAAATGTGGGGCTAGGCTAATAATATAGATGCTTAGGTTAGGTCAGAAGGAGAGGAATAATGAACATATATCTTTATATTGGAAAAGTACCCTTGGTGATAGTTAAATTTTATGATATATGTCATTTTACTATCTTAATACTATACCAGACAACCCTTATAGCTGCACTTAAACAAATGAGGGAGAGGGGGGCTCCTGTGCTGTCAGATTGGACTATTAAGGACAACCAGGTGGATCCAGCTGCTCCCACCCCACTAGATAGTGGCTGATTATCTTAGCAGGCAGTGTCTTGGTTAAAAATACTGAGCACTAGAACAAAGAGAAATCTACTTTCAGGCTCCTGGGTAGAAGCTTTCATTTCAAGATGCCTCTCTGAGGAGCTCCTCTCCACAGAGAGCTGAGGCAGAGGTGAACAATTAGGTCTTAGTGAATTTAGAGTCTTCACTGACTGGCAGTCATTTGGGAACACTCTTGTTGTTTTCTGAGGACACTTGAGGTGGATGGGTTCTGGTGTCTTTGACCTGAGGCTTGACAGACAAACAGGAGGACAGCAGAAGCTCATGTTCATTGTGTCTTCCTTCTCCCGGTTTCACAGAGGAAAGAACCTTTGCCAAAGGTCAGGTGATGTCTGGATTGTCTGGTTTCCTTCTCCTTCCCACTGGGGTCCCATTCTCCAGCTAGGCAACTCAGGTACTATTGTTGAGATTATCTCTTGGATGTCAGACATTTTCTTTTTTTCCTGCCCTGAAAGGAGAGAATTTTTCCACACAACAATGATGCTGGCTTTGTGCTGGCTGAAGAAACCCTGACAGAGAACAGCATTATACCCACCAGAAAATTTGAATAGCTCAAATACAAAGCAGTATCAAATATCATACACTTCTTCCTCTTATCACAACCTGAAAATTGTAATCTCCCAAATCTAGGAGGGTATCTTTATCTTACAAGCCGATGGTAATTAATTGTTGCTTGGAACACTATGCTGAGAGAGGTGGTGAAGTTGCTTGCAAATTCACAGAGGTGTTCTTGGCTCAATGAGACACATTCAATGAATGGATGAAAGGGCCAGGTATTTGCATCATCTTGTTTGTACTTTTTAAATTCTATTGCATGCTTTAAAGTTTGTCTCCCTGGTTTTCTATTCTGCCATCCAAAACAGCTGGGCACACTATTCAGGTGCAGGAATGCCTTTCTCTGCTGTGATTTATAATCTATACCCCTTATTAATGTTTTCATGCTTAATAATCTCAAAGCAGAGTACCTCGTGTGTGTGTGTGTGTGTGTGTGTGTGTGTTGGGGATTGAGCCCAGGACCTTATGTGTGCTAGGCAAGCACTCTACCACTGAGCTACAGTTTCAGCTCCCAGAGCACCATTTTACTGATCACTTTGGAAAACATTCTAAAAATGGTATTAGCCAGTATTAGTGATGATGGAGGATAAACTGGGCACTCGAATATACTCCTTGTGGGAATGTAGCTTGGTAAATCCTTCTTGGAGTACAACTTGAAAATGTGTATTAAAAGTCTTTAAAATGCAAACATACACTTTGACCTAGGAATAATAATAACTTTTTTTTTCCAATGGCATTTAACCTCAGGCATTTTCTGAGGACACTTGAGGTGGTTCTGGTGTCTTTGACCTGAGGCTTGACAGACTAACAGGAGGACAGCAGATGCTCGTGTTCATTCTGTCTTCCTCCTCTTGGTTTCACAGAGTAAAGAACCTTTGCTAAAGGTCAGGTGATGTCTGCATTATCTGGATTGAAGAAGGTAGGAAGGACAGTTTTACATGACTCTTATCAACCCTCTTCCAGTTCTAGACAGAACAGTGCAGAAGGAGGTACTCTGTACATGAGAGAAAGAGAGACTTTACCCTGGATCCCAGTACTGAGCCAGCACCAGGCAGACCCCCGCAGAATTCAGGATAGTCCCTGCAGAATGAACTTTCAAACCTGTCTTAGTGCCAGATGGGACTACACAGCCTCAGGCTTCAGAATTGCAATTAATTTCAATCTCAATCTCTGGCCCCTTCCTACTGCTGGGCTGATTAACTTCAGTGGCCCCAGTTTCTGGACAGTCCTCAGCAGCAGGCTTTGGGTATCCCAAAGTCATGCCAGCCGCAGTGGCCCTGAGCTTCTGGCCTGCCCCAGTATTGTATTGACCCCAGGCTTTGGGACCATGCCAGAATATCTAGATGGGCTATCTATTGGAGGGCTTTTCCAGACAAAGCCAACATGTGAAGACTGGAGTAAGTACCTCCTCCTTCAAGTGTGCAGATATCTGTGCACAGCCACAAGGACCAGGAAAAGTAAGGAAACCTGACATCAGCAAAAGGACAAAATAAGGTGCCAGCTACTGACCTTAAAGAAATGGAGCTATAAGAATCACCTACCAATTCAGAATAACTCAAGGAAACTCAGTGAAATTCAAGAAAATAGAGATACTAGATCTAGATGTTTGACCCTTGGCCCTTGACTGGGACACAGAACTTGGCTGCCACTTCTGGGGAAATACTCATCTAGTTACTCATTTTTTACTTTCTCTGTTGAACCTTCCTTGTCCACAGTTGAGGGTGACCCCGTGCTGAGTACCAGAAGAAGCCTTGTCCACCTGGTCATTTGACATGGCCACTAGTGCCCATGAGCCTTTGGTGTAGTTTCTTGCTCCCCCATGGCCCCATCCCTGAGCTGTGTTTCATCTTCTTGGATTGCACAGATACAACAGCACATTTCTCTGATTTGTTCATAACAACATCAAAAGCATCAAGGGAGTAGAATAAAAGTGTAGAGCTTCTCCTGCTCCTCCTGTGACCAAGGTAAATTATCTGCTTAAGATAACCCATTATAAGATGCTTTTTCCAATCCTCATGGTAACCACAAATCAAAAACCTATCATATTTACACAAAAAGTAAAAAAGCAAGGAGTTAAAACATCCCACTAGAGAAAAATCACTTAACTACAAAGGAAGACAGGAAGTGAGAAAGATAGGAACAAAGTTCCTAGACCCAACAATGGGAAATAACTAAGAAAAGGGCAGTTGTCAATCCTTACCTACCAATAACCACCTTAAATGTAAATGGATTCGATTCTCCAATCAAAACACATAAAGCAGTTGAATAGATTTAAAAAATACATCTAACCCTTTGTTACTGAAACAGACTCACTTTACCTGTAAAGACACTCACAGGCTGAAAATGAAGGGATGGAAAATAATACTTCTTATAAATGAAAAACAAACGAGCAGGCACAGCTTTGCTTATATCAGATAAAATAGACATGAAGTCAAATGCTGTAAAAAGAGACACCAAGCACTTTGGGAGGCTGAGGCAGGAGGATCACGAGTTCAAAGCCAGCCTCAGCCATGGTGAGGCACTAAGCAACTCAGTGAGACCCTGTCTCTAAATAAAATACAAAATAGGGCTGAGGATGTGGCTTAGTGGTCGAGTATCCTGAGTTCAATCCCTGGTACCGAAAAAAAAAAAAAAAAAAGAAATACACAATGTCATTAAATAATGATAAAAGAATAAATGAGTGTTATAAAGGGATATTTATTCATATAATTAGTGAATAAATGGTTCTCTATAGAGTGTGGTACTCTGCAGCAATAACCATTAACAGATGCCTATCACTACATGCAACAACATCAGCAAATGTCACAAATATGAGCAAAAGAAAACAGAACCCAAATACTAATCATCTAGTGTTATATAAGTTTGAATCAAACAAAGGCAATATACAATTTTAGAAGTCAAGATAGTCATTCCTCGAAGTAGAATTGAAGGATAGTGACAGGGAGCATGAAGAGGACTTCTGGTGTATTGGTAATGTTCTGTATCTTGATCTGAATGGTGGTTGCCTGAGTCATTGGCATATGTAAGATTTGTGTACTTTTCTACATGTTTATTTGTGAATAAAAAAATCTTAAAGATTTACACAAATATTCAAATAGTTGATTAGACACAAATAGAGAAATGGTGTATGTTCTCTAAGCTCTCAAAAAGAATACCTATTCTATTGTTAGGTGGTGTTTTATAAATATCGTTTAAATCCTGCTCATTGATGGTGCTCTTTTTCTGGTGACTTTCTGTATAATTGTTATATAAATTGAGTGAGAAGTTTAAATTCTCTAACAACAATTGCAGACTTCCTTCCCTCCCTCCCTTCCTTCCTTTTTTCCTTCCTTCTAATTAGGTATATATGACAGCAGAATGCATTTTGATTCATTGTACACAAATGGAGCACAACTTTTCATTTCTCTAGTTGTACATGATATAGAATCACACCATATGTGCAGTCATACAGGTACTTAGGGTAATGATGTCCATCTCATTCCACCATCTTTCACTTTTTTCTTTTAATGAATCAATTTTTATAGCACATATTCTTTGCCTGTTTTGTGTATGCCCCTTTAGGATTGCTGTATCTTCTTTGGTGGATTGACCATTTTTGTCATTCTATAATATCCCTTTTGGTCTCTAGTATTTGCTTTGAAGTTAATCTGATATGAATGTAGCTGTTCCTGCTTTGTGTGTGTGTGTGTGTGTGTGTGTGTGTGTGTGTGTGTGTGTGTGTACTGGAGATTGAACCCAGAGGCATATTACCACAGAGTCACATCTCCAGCCCTTTTTATGTTTTATTTTGAGACGGGGTTTTGCTAAGTTGCTTAGTGCCTCGTTCAGTTGTTGAATCTGGTCTCGAACTTGTGATCTTCTTTCTGCAGCCTCCTAAGTTGCTGGGATTATAGGGGTGCACCATTATACCCCAGCTCCTGCTTTCTTTTAAATAATGTTTGCGTGATAAATCTTTGTCTGTTTACTTTCAATTCTGCTATATTATGACTTATAGTGAGTTTCTTGTAGATGGCACATAGTTATGTTTTTAAATATGCTCTGCCAATAACTGTCTTCCAATTGGTATATTTAGTCTATTTATTCATTGATATGTCAGGGCTTCAGTCTGTTATTTTGTTTTCTGTGTTAAGTTTTTATTTTTTTTCTGTCTTCCTAAGGTTCCTTGAATGTTTTATAATTTCGTTTTGATTATTCATAGTGTTTGAGTGTATGTAGTTGTATAACTGTTTTAGTGGTTGCTCTAGGTATTACACATATTCACTATATCACAGTCTACTAGTGGCATCATTTTTTCAGTTTCAGTAAACTGAAAACCTTATTTTATGTCTCTTTACCATTCTTGTCTATAATTACCTTTAATATTTTTTCTACATATATTTAGAACCAGATCAGACAAATTTTTTTTTTTTTTGTTTTGGTACCGGGGATTGAACTCGGGCACCCGACCACTGAGGCACATCTCCAGCCCTATTTTGTGTTTTATGTAGAGACAGGGTCTCACTGAGTTGCTTAGTGCCTCGCCATTGCTGAGGCTGGCTTTGAACTTGCAATTCTCCTGTCTCAGCCTCCCTAAGTGCTGGGATCAGATCAGACAAATTCTAAGGTTTGCTTCAACTGCCAAACGTAATTTTGAGAACTTAAGGATATAATGGAATTCCATTTATCTACATTTTTGCTAACTATGTTCTTCCTTCCTTCCTTCCTAATGTTCCCAAGTTTCTTTCTTTTTTTATCTTTTCCTTTCTATTTAGTGGAATTTGGTTAGCAATAAATTCTCTTAGTTTCCCTTTATCTGAAGATGTCTTGGTTTTCTTTCATTGTTGAGGGATATTTTTATGGGGCATAGAACTCTAGATTGATTTATTTCCTTTTAGTACTTTATATGCAACTTCTGGACTCCAGGGTTTCTGATTACATATCTGTACCTTGATATTTTTTTCCTCCCTTATGTGAAGTGTCATTTCTCTCTTACTGCATACAAGATTCTTTTTTTTTTTTCCTTTGCCTTGTGCTTTTAGAAGTTTGACCATGATGTTTTGGTGTCAATTTATTTATTTATTTTAGTTTCAAAAGTTGGAGCCCCTGATAGGTCTAGTCCACAGGGGAGCTGGAGCTAGACAACAAGAAAATGGCTCTTGTGGTTTATTTAAGGGGGTACATCAAAGGCAAGGATAAGGTTTCAAGGGTAGAGTCTTGCTTTGTGATGTCTTGTAGTCAGCAGGTTGATTGGCATCTTGGCAGGTCACACCCATCTCAGAGGGGCTGTGTGGCTACAGCAGGTCAGACCATCTCCAGTGCTGAGTGGGATCTTTGGCAGAGCTGAGGGGGAAGTTCACCTGCATCAGGCCATCTATCCCTATGGGAGTGCCATGGGAGTTCCCAACCAGGTTCCTGGATTGATTTGCACAAAGTCAAATAGCTGGGCAGTGACAGAGCTGGGACAGGACCTCAGGGATCATTCTCTTTCTCAGCAATCCCTCTTTTATGAGACAGTTTTATCACAGGGTAACTTATGTAGCTGTAGAATGTTGAAGAGTCATTGGCTAATCCACTTTTTAAAAAATATTTAATTTGTTTATTTGTTCTTTGTAGGTTTACATGACAACAGAGTGCAGTTTGATTCATTGTACACAGATGGAGAATAACATTTCATTTCTCTGGTTGTAAGTGATATAGAATCACAACATACATGCAGTCATACATAAAGCTAGGGCTATGATGACCATCATATTCCACCACCTTTACTGTCCCCATGTCCCCTCCCCCATTACACCCCTGTGAACAGAGTTCATCCATTGTTCCTGTGTCCTTCCCCCTATTATGGATCAGCATCCACTTATCAACGAGTACATTCGGCATTTGGTTTTCTGAGATTAGCTTACTTCACTTAGCATGATATTCTCCAACTCCATCCATTTACTGGCAAATGCCATAATTTTATTCTCTCTTATTGCTGAGTAATATTTCATTGTGTATATATGCCACAGTTTCTTTATCTAGTCATCTATCGAAGGGCATCTAGGTTGGTTCCACAGTTTAGCTATTGTGAATTGAGCTGCTATAAACATTGCAGTGGCTACATCACTGTAGTATGCTGTTTTTAAGTCTCCTGGGTATAAACCGAGGAGAGGGATAGCTGGGTCAAATGGTGGTTCCATTCCAAGCTTTCTAAGGAATCTCCATACTGCTTTCCAGATTGGTTGTACCAATTTGCAGTTCCACCAGCAATGTATGAGCGTGCCTTTTCCCCCACAACCTTGCCAACACTTATTGTTGTTTGTATTCTTGATAATTGCCATTCTGATTGGTATGAGATGAAATCTTAGGGTAGTTTTGATTTGCATTTCTCTGTTTGCTAGAGATGTAGAACATTTTTTCATATGTCTGTTGATCGATTGTGTACCTTCTTCTGTGAAGTTTCTGGTCAACTCCTTGGCCCATTTATTGATTGAGTTGTTTGTTTTTTTGGTGTTAAGTTTTTTTGAGTTCTTTATATATCCTAGAGATCAGTGCTATATTGGATGTGTGTGTGGCAAAGAGTTGTTCCCAGAATGTTGGCTCTCTGTTCACTTCATTGATTATTTCTTTTGCTGAGAAGAAGCTTTTTAGTTTGAATTCATCCCATTTATTGATTCTTGATTTTACTTCTTGTGCTATAGGAGTCTTGTTAAGGAAGTATGGTTCTAATCTGACATGATGAAGATTTGGGCCTATTTTTTCTTCTATTAGTTGTTGGGTTTCTGGTCTCATTCCCAAGTCCTTGATCCACTTTGAGTTGAATGTTGTGCATGGTGAGAGATAGGGGTTTAGTTTCAATTTGCTGCATATGGATTTCCAGTTTTCCCAGCACCCTTTGTTGAAGAGGCTATCTTTTCTCCAGTGTATGTGTTTGGCTCCTTTGTGTAGTATAAGGTAACTGTATGTAACTGGGTTCGTCTCTGTGTCTTCTATTCTATACCATTGGTCTACATGTCTATTTTGGTGCCAGTACCATGCCGTTTTTGTTACTATAGCTTTGTAGTATAATGTAAGTAATGTATTGTGATGCTTCCTGCTTCACTCTTCTTGCTAAGGACTGATTTGGCTATTCTGGGTCTCTTATTCTTCCAAATGAATTTCATGATTGCCTTTTCTAGTTCTATAAGGAATGATGTTGGGATTTTAATTGGAATTGCTTTGAATCTATATAGCGCTTTGGGAAGTATGGCCATTTTGACAATATTGATTCTGCCTATCACTTTCAGTCTGTGGATGTCTTTTCCTGTGAGATGAGTCTCTT
>CM053405.1:123948851-123959794 GCA_028644305.1 Xerus rutilus
TTGACACTCTAGATTACCTGTGTCTCACCTTGGAGCTACTTCTGTTCTCCCAGTGTCTCCAGATGGGCACTACTGCCACTAAAGTTGGTGGCGGAGGTAGTAGATGTACCTCTAGAGGGCAGTGGGAGTGGCTTTGGCTGGGCTCCTGAGGCGGCCTCTGAGGGCTGTTTTGCCCCTGTCTTGCCCTCCTGCTGGTGAGCAGGAACTCTGGAGTGGAACTGGAGGTGGGCCCAGGTCTCACTTAGGCAGGGTCACAAGCAGGAGAATCTGTGTGCGACCCTTACAGTGAGTGTGAGCTCCCCTGGGGCAGGAGGCTAGCAGGTCCTGGTCTGCTTTCGGCTGGGCACCCCTGGTATTCCCTCAGGGCAGTTTTGGGCCCTCTGTCTCGCCTGTCCACAGGATCTCTGAAGCGGAACTGGAGCGGGCCCAGGCCACTCTTGGGTGGGGCTACCTCGTGCTGTGGTCTTTGCAGGGACTCTTACCCTGAGTGTGAGCTCCCCTGTGGCTGGTAGCTATCAGTCCCTGGTCTCCCTTTGGCTGGACACCCATAGTTTCCTGAGAGCGGATTTGCGCCCTCTGCGGCTCCTACCGGTCCGCAGGAACTCTTGGTATCAATTTATTTATGATTATCCTAAATGTTAAGAGTTTGCTCAGATTCTTAAATCATATGTTTATGCCTTTTGCTATATTTGGGCTGTTTTTAGTCATTAATTCTTAGTGTACTTTGCAGCCCTGCCTTCTTTCTCCCCTTTCCAGGATATGGAAGTTAGTTTTTTTTGTTGTTGTTGTTATAGTCCCAGAGATCCCTGAGACTTTGTTCATTGTTTTAGTTTGTTTTCTCTCTTTTGCTCAGGTTGCATAATTTCTACTGTCCTCGCTCCCAGTTCACAGATTCTTATCTCCACCACCTGCATTTTTCTTTTGAGCCTACTGAAATTTTTTTAAAAAATTTTATTTAGGCTGTTAAATTTTTAAGTTTTAAAATTTCCGTTTGAAGAAGAGAGGTCAGTAGAGTAGAAGAAGGGGACTGGGTTCCATGGAAAGGAAGTTCAGGAGGAAGAGGAGAAGTACTAGGGAAAGAAATGACCAAATTATGTTATATGCATGTATGAATAACATCACACTATTATGTGTAATTATAATACACCAATAACAATGAAATATTTCTCTATGATGCATTTTAGAAATCTACTAAAATTTAGTAAGAACATTAAGATTCCATGGTATTTGAATCCAGACCTGTTCCTTCCCTCTCCTCTCCTAACTCCTCTTCTAACTGGTATAGCCAGGAACCCAGGGCTGCCTCCTCTCCTGCCAGCTTCCAGTTGGGCTAGTTTCTCTGTTCTGACAGGACACAATCATTTCTTCTCCTGCCCACAGATTCCTGTTGCTGGTGGGATTCTGTTCTGAGTGAGTTCAGTTGAGAGCTGGAGCTCAGACTCCCATATACAAGAGGGTCTTTTCAGCCCCAAGTCTGGCCCATATGTTCTTGCAAAGCAGCAAGAACAAAATCCCAGGGACCTTACTGCTATGTTGTACTTGGGTCCCTAAGGTTCTCAGCAGGTGGATGTGTGCGTGTGTGCATGTGTGCGTGTGTGCATGTGTGTGTGTGTGTTTTCTCTCTACATTTTATAGCACCTTTGCATATGTTTCATACATAATGTCCTTTGCTTTCAGTTGTACTTCTGGGAGGATTTGAGAAAAGAATGTCTATTCCATCTCCCAAAAACCAACTTGAATTTTAATATGGAAGGAAAACAAGGGGAAAAACCCACATACATATAGGACCTTAATTTGGTGAAAAAATTTATGCAAATGATTATCTATACATAGGACTGTGAACACACAAGTCAACACACGCAAAGAACATACACCAAAACTTTATTCCTTACCTTTGGGTAGTATGTTAGCTTCCAAATTATTCAAATTAGCTAACTTTGGTTTTTATAACTGGAAGAGATAAAGTATAAAAATAGTTTCCCTTTTGTTTAAAAATAGCTTTTCATAGATTTTAAGATGGTCATTTTATTACCTACTTGTGTAGGTTATATAGATCAGTGTGTCATAGATATTAAAGTGTTAAAGATACGAAAGGATAACTCTAGAAAAATACCAAGGTTGATTTCTATATGAAATGAAAAGAAACCAAAGTTATGGGCTTCTTCAGACCTGTCCTTTACCATTACACTGCCATGATTTTTCTTTAAGCTATTTCTAAATATAAAACTGAATGATATTGTATACATCCACTTTCCTAAATTATCAGAATGCAATGGAGAAATTCCTCCTACCATTTTTAAGCTCTGTAAACAAACACTTCACCTTTTTGACCCAGAAGCCTGTTAGTGTGGCAAATCTGTCTTCACCTGCTCTGCTAGTTAGAGTTACAAGTGAAGGGCAGCCTCTTGGCTTCCCTGCTTGGCTCTGTAACTCATGCTGACCATGATTGTCACGCTGTTGCCTGTTACCCTTCACTTTCCCCTCCCGGAAGCTGAGAGTGATGATAGTCCATACATGGAGAATAACAGAGTGGTCAAGGATTAGCTTGGATGTTAAGTAGGACCCCAGGGGGATGGCAAAATCCCAGATTTCTGCCACCTCGCCATCCATCTGAATTTCTGTTCTAAATCTAAGAATTCATGCAACTGAAACAGTATGATACACAAACTTTTTTCAAAAGATGCTTTTTCCTTTTACTATGGAAATATGAATGTAGGATTTATTAAATCCTCCTTTAGAATGCTGGTTCTTTATAGCTAACAGACTAGGATAAACAGTTTGCCTACTTGGATGACAAATCAAAAATATCCAATATCTATTATTTAGGACACTTACGCTTCAAGTATTACAAGGCAGTTGGAGAGTTCATCTGGCTCTCCTTTCTTCATCCTCATAGAAATTACTTTCTGTGCAAAATAACAAGAGCAACAACAAAAAAATAAACTATGTTTTTAACTGCCAGGCTTGAGTTGGGAAGATTTTCTATTTGTCTGCTTTGGTAATTTAATTTCCCAAATATGCACAGTTCGTTAGCATTTGGGCATTAGATAAGAGCTCATTTTTCCAACTGAGTTAACATGTCCCAGGAGTCAGCTCCTCACTCTGAGCAACATCAAAGGGTCTCCCAGATTGTTTTCCAATGCTAACCTGGTAGATGGAAGGTCTCCGCTACCTGTTGCTCATGTGCAGATCTGACCTGTGCTCCTCTGTTTCCTAGTGAAAAAAAGACAAGAGATTCCAATCTGCATTTCTTGATGCTATGGGATCTGAGCTGCCACATGTAAAGTGACAGCCTGGGGCAATTGGAGAGAAAGTTTCTATGTTCTTACCCTTAATCAGTGGAAGATGACCAACCTACACATGCTTTACAATAATGGAGAAACAGCCTTTCAAACCTCAGGGGCTCCGTTTCCCATGCCACAGCTAAAAGATGGCCTCTGTAACTCATAACCCAACATCCAGCAAGCTTGGTGTGATGGGCACAGGTGTTATTTTGGTCATGTTATGATACATTATGAATGACATGACAATACATGAATCCTGTTTGGTCAATCACAACTTTCACTGTGGGATTTCACATGCCAGAGGCAAAGAAAATAGTTATCAAAAGTACTATCACTTGAGCTAGCAGATTGTACCCCCCAGGAGCTGTCCTCTACAACAGGGTTAATGCAGTCAGCTCGGGCTCAAAGTCTACCTGAAGCTGGGCCTCTCTCCCTTCTGATTTCTAATCTTACTCTCAGATACCGCAGACAGATATGCCCACATGCTTGGGTAAGAATGAACACAGAAGAGGAGAAGCAAGATAGGCAAGCTGGTTCCTCATATCTTATTCTCCAACATGTACCAATATATCAGCAACATCAGCATCATCTGAGCATTTGTTAGAAATGTCGAATCTGAGACCTCACCTTAGAGGGACTGGCTCAGAATCTGCACCTTTAAACAAGACCCCCAGGTGGCTTGTTCATGTTTGAGAAGCACCATCCTGGCAGGCAGGTGTTTGGCTAGCCTACTCACTCATGGCTGTGTCTTCACTGTGGCCTTAGTGACCCTTCCCTCCATGAATCAGAGAACATTATTTATCAAAAATTTGAATAATCAAATTTGTATTCTCAACTATTGAGGAAGGAGAAGAGGACAAAAATAGCTGAGCTCCAGTCCGTGGCACGGGGACAGTTCTGGTTCTCATAAAATTCAATTGCTATAATTGAACTTTACTGCAGGTTTTCTCAGCATGCTAATATGCTTGTGACTCTTAAGACAAGAATATAATATGTGACATTGCCCAAACTCTTCAAATCATAGAACCCCATTTTGAGGGATCCCTGTTAACAATGGATGTTTCATGGAATCCATTATGAAAGTGTTGATTTCAGGGAAATCACAGTTCTGGTTGGAACAGATGAAATTAAGTCCCACATCTCCATCTCCATATGAAGTTGAGTTTTGTTTAATAGCTTGAACTTTGGATCTGCAGATTTTTCAAAAGTTAAGACACCTGTAGTGAAGTTATATCTAACATGATAATTAGAAACTAAAGTTAGCACATAAAGCAAAAATAGTTCAGTAAAAACTTCCTTTAAGAAAAAGAAAACTTTTAAAATATTGCTACATTCTAGCCTAACCCGCCATCACTTAAGCATAATAGAGCTTCTTTGTTATCTTTCTCTGGCATTTACACAGCTTCTTTTTTATTGTTGCATATTAATTACACAGAATGGTAGCATTCATTGTGCCATATTCATATCTAGGCGAGAACCTGATCAGTGTTTGTACTCCATATAATTTGAGGAGCATATATTGCTAAACACTAGAATTACACTCAGCATGAGATTGCTCTCACTTTTAGATGTGGGTGGGAACTAAGACTGATTGAGAGACCAGCATATTCACGTCTCCTGTCCTGAGCTATGGTGAGTGAATGCCTTTGGTGGAATGACTATGGAATTATCCATAATACTTCAAGAGTTCTGTCCCTATCTCTCAGCATATATTATTAAATTTACATTACATTTGCATACGATGCCTCACGCACAGAGTTTCAGAAAGGATTTTTTGCTAGGGGAAAATCAGAAACCTGGATTTTTCTAATTTGTTCTTTTTAGTTACACATGACAGTAGAATCCATTTGGATATAATTATACAAGCATGGAATATATCTTATTCTACTTAGGATCCCATTCTTATGGATGTACATGATGGTGATTTAACTGTTATGTTTTCACATATGTACGTGGGAAAATAATGTCAGATTCATTCCACTGTCTTTCCTTTTCCTATCTCTACTTCTTTCCCTTCATTCCCCATTGTCTAACCTGTTGAACTTACATTCTTCCTTGCACTCCCTGCCCCTTTATTATGGGTTAGGTTCCACCTATCAGAGAAAACATTTGACCTTTGGCTTTTGGGGATTGGTTTATTTCACTTAGCATGATCTCCAGATCCATCCATTTACTGGCAGATATCATAAAGTTATTCTTATTTATGGTTGAGTAATAGAATGTTGTGTACACATACCATGTTTTCTTTAGCCATTCATCTATTGAAGAGCACCTATGTTGGTTCCATAGCTTGGCTATTGTGAATTGAGCTGATATAAACATTGATGTGGCTGTGTCACTGTAGTATGCTGATTTTAACTCCTTTGGTTATATACCAAGGAGTGGGATAACTGGGTCAAATGGTGGTTTCATTCCAAGTTTTTTGAGGACTCTCCATGCTGCTTTCCATAGTGGTTGCACCAACTGGCAGTCCCACCAGCAATGTATGAGTGAACCTTTTTCCCTATATTCTGGCCAACATTTATTGTTGCTTGTATTCTTGAAATTAGCTATTTTGACTGGAGTGAAATGGAATCTCAGCATAGTTTTAATTTGCATTTCTCTAATTACTAGAGATGTTGATAATTTTTTCTTATATTTGTCGACCATTCATATTTCTTCTTTGTGTCTTTTCAGTTTCTTTGCCTATTTATTAATTGGGTTATTAGACCTTTTGGTGTTTTTTTGCATTCTTTGTATGTCCTGGAGATTAATGCTCTGAGGTGCAGGTGGCAAAGATTTTCTCCCATTCTGTATGCTCCCTCTTCATGCTCTTGATTGTTTTCTTTGCTGTGAAAAAACTTTTTAGTTTGATGCCATCTGATTATTGATTTTACTTGTTGTGCTTTAGGAGTCTTAAGGAAGTCATCCTAGCCAATATGTTGGAGTGTTGGGCCTACATTTTCTTTCAGCAGTGAGAGTCTCTGGTCTAATGCTTAGGTCCTTGATCCACTTTGAGCTGAGTTTTGTGCAGAGTGAGAGATAGAGGTTTAATTTCATTTTGCTACATATGAATTTCCAGTTTTCCCAGCACCATTTGTTGAAGAGGCTATCTTTTTTCCAATGTATGTTTATGGTACCTTTTTCAATTATGAGGTGACTGTATTTATGTGGGCTTGTCTATCATTTATTGTGTTCCATTGGTCTTCAAGTCTGTTTTGGTGCCAACACCATGCTGTTTTTGTAACTATAGCTCTAGAGTATAGTTTAAAGTCTAGTATTTTGATGCCTCCTGCTTTACTTTTTCTCTAAGTTTTGTTTTGGCTATTCTGGGTCAGAAAGCTGGATTTGAGGGACTTTCCAGTTGCTCTTTGGAGAACTTAAGGGTCTAGAGTTTGAAAAAAGTGGTAATGATTTCAGAATTTTAGCAACAATGATAATTTTCCTAGTTAGTAGACACTGATGAGCATATGAACTGGAATACCAATGCACATTGAGAAGGATGAGAAGGATGGCAGTTGCATATGCTAGAATTATGGGATCAGCAGGTCACCATGATTTGCCTAGAGTGCATCTTCAGAAGCCAAAGTACATCTCCAGAGGCAATTTTAAATTTTTCAAGGTGGCATCAAACTCGACTGAAGTCACATGCTAAAAGACTTTGGCGAATTGAAGAGTTAATTCATTCCTCAAGCACACAAATCAACCCACTGATTTCAATTTTGTGGAGGTTCTATGAGTTTAGAAGTTGGGGAATTACATGCATGAAGGGTAGACAAGTTGTTTTCACGTCCAGCTGATTTCACCTTTCTCCCCGACATGTTCACAAGGAACTGAATTTATGGGAGTTTCCAAGGAGGCCATGATAGGATTCAATGACCAATATTTTTTGTGTTTTTTTCTTTGTGTGTCCTTTATATGAAGACAAGAGTACCTTTGCTAACGTACCCAACTCACTTTTTTGGCCAAGTCTGTGGCCAAGGTTCGAGAAAATTACAGCTAGACACTCAGTACCTGATGGACACAGTAAGGGGTTGGATGACATTTCTTTTGAAGGGAGGACCAACATGACTCTCCTGCCAGCTCTTCCATTTATGAGGGAGATGAATCATCCTGTGGACAAAATGATTCTTGGCTACTGAGTTGGAGCAAGCCCCATTATCCTCTTACCACACGATCCTTGCTCTGCTGCCCCAGAAGCGTGGAACGTTGATCATGTACCTATTTCTTCATATTCTGATTTCTGTCAGTTGAACTAAAGAGCCTAAGGTGAGGGTTGGCAAATTTTGTTTTCTAAAAAGGGTCAGATGGTAAATACTTTTGGTTTTGTGGGCCACACGGTCTCTGTCATTTGCTCAGCTTTGTCTTCAAATTCCAAAAGCAACCATAAACAGTACATAAATGAATAAGCATGGTTGTGTTCCATTACTCTATAGAGTAGTGACGCTTAAGTTCTACATAATGTTTACGCGTCACAAAATATCCTTTTGCTCTTTTTTTTCACTCTTTAATGAAACAGAACCATTCTTATCTCATGAGCTGTATAAAAAGTACATGATGGGATATGGTTTGCTGGTTGATGATCATAGGATTTGGCTAGTTTCCACAGCCATCAGTTTTCTCTTGCTTCTGTTGTTGGAGATAGTTGGACACATTACTTACCTCATAATTTTTTTTTAACAAGTTGAGGGTTGAACTCAGGCTTCATGCATGCTAAGCAAGCACTCTACCACTGAGCTACACCCCAGCCCTTGTTTGTTTTGAGACAAGGTCTCCCTAAGTTGATAATACTGGTCTTGAACTTGAGATCCTCCTGCTTCAGCCTCCAAGCAAGTAGCTATGATTATGGGTATGTGCCACTGTGCTGAGCACTTACCTCATATTTTGAACTTGGTTAGAGACATAGGATTATTTAGCAGGTACAAGCAAGGGCTTTGAAATCAGACACAAAGTTCAAATGCTAGTTTTACTTCCCATTGCAAAATCTCTCTGAGCACCCATTTCTTTGTGCATAAAATTAGTAATTCCTATACCTCATGGAATTCAATGATGTATGTGAAACATTCAACATAATAGCGTCTACCAACACAGTGTTATTATAACAAAAAGCAGCTATTAGTATGTTCTCATTGTTATCAGAAGACCTATTTTTCCATTTCTGTATTTTTAAATTTTTTTTTTTTTTATTTTTTAATCCCAGGCAGGTAAGTCTTTTCTCTGAGTTTCCATTTTTAAATAAGAGGAATTTTAAAACTATCATTGCCAACTTTGGATCTAAAAATGTCTGTTTTTTTTTCTACTTGTAGTATAACCCTTTGTATTGTAAATGTATTGATGATAATGACTATTTTAAAAATTATGTGTGTATATGTATATGTATGTATGCATATGTGTATAAGTATATGTATGGATGTATGTTCCAAGGGTAGACCTTGGGTTTTTGGAAGGCAGCTCTTTGTGAGAAATGGGACGAGACGTAGGAAGGAGTCTTTACTTTGGTGATTCGTGATTAACCGTGATTCATGTTTAACAGAAGCACTGATTCCTTGCCTGTCTTCTTCCTGGGCTAGTTGACAGTTAACACGGAATAAAATTCTTCTGGATTCCCAGGGGGCAGGTGCCATTATCTGAAGAACAACCTGACACTCACTGAGCCCCTTTCGTACCTCATCTATGACACTGATGTTTCCAGAACTCAATTTGAAGAGCCCAGGTTAAAAACAAAACCAAACCAAACCAAAATCAAAACCAAAAACACACAAAATGGGGAAAAAAAAGCCTTCCAATGCAGATAACATATCTTCCCCAGCTAAGCGAACTGTGCCATCCAATTACTTCCAATTACAATTGCGTTTCTTTCTTTAATGTTTTCTATGCTGATCTCCAAGTTGCTAATGAAGCAGGGCCCTGCTTTATGATCCCCATTGTTGCGACTTGCTGGGCTTAATTGCTTTGTCTCCATAACAGACAGACATTCTGAACAATTAGGCAATAAGAAGGAAGTAAGATGGGGAAATGGCTTAGACTCTTTCATTTTAATTATGCTGATAGTGCACCCTACAGTTCTGAATCAGTGCTAAAGTGCTATTTTTGATAGCATTCAATAACATCCAACTAGAGTTAATAAATTTATATTTCTAATGCAAAAGGACCCCCTCCTCTAACTCAACTGGTCCTTACTTCTTGATGAACAGCAATGCTTGCTACGCACATGGCACGTCTTACCCTCACTCTTCAGAACAGCTCTGTTATTCTCTACCATCCCTGTGTACGTGTAAGGGAAATGGAGTGTCGAAGCTGATTCCAGTTCACCCTAGCATCTTGGGCATCTAGTTCCCCAAGTATTTCCAAGAGTGACTCTTGAAAATTTTGTTTGCTTAAATTCCTTTGAAAATGCCCAAAATATTTAAATGGGGCTCAGATTTCACTCTGTTCTGTGTTGGAAAATGCAAAGCCTTGAGTGATTGGTTTCGCACGTCATCTCCACCTGGGCTGTGCTCCACTCTGCTTTTCCTACCCTCTTCAGCTACGCTGGGCTTCCAGTCTACGAATAACTTGAGCTCAGTCCTGCCTGCTGGTCTTCCTCTGGCTTTGCCTGGCTGCTTCCTCCACATTTCTTCAGTGCTCAGTTCCAGCTCCACGTTCCCCTATCCCTTCATGTTTTACTTTTCCTCTCACACCTCTCCTCCCTTGTTACTCTTTTATTGAATTCAGATCATTTCCTTCACAGAAAGAGATGGGATTGCGCATTTACTTCCCTGACAATTTGTGAATCACCTGGGTGGCATCAGCATTATCGAGTACTGTGTAAGCAGAGAATTAAAGTGTTCGAAACTAGTAGGTGCTCAATAAATATTTGTTCAGTGACTAAATGAATAGGTTCTTGTTCTTTCCTAGTAGGTAATGACAGAACATCTGTGGTCTATTGATTTCTTCTCTAAACTTGAGTTGGATCTCAGTGGACTGACCTCTCCATGAAACTGCGGATGCCTTCAGGGAAGGGATCTTGGTTCTTTGAATCCCCAAGGTCTAACATTGTACACTTGACATGGTTGTGAATCAGCCAGTGCTAGTGAAAGGTAGGAAAGAAAGTTCCAAAAGGGCGTAGGCCTTGGAATCCATTTTATATGCCATGACAATGGTTTATCAAGAAATCGAGGCACTTACAAATAATGTAATTTATACCCACATGGTAGGGTGAGTGGGAGGGTGTTCTCACTTATCTTTTTTAGCATAATCAAATCCACATTAATTTTCTATTTCTTACTTTAGATGAAGGATGCTTAAATGCTTACACATACATTCATTTTATTGTGCTTTCCTAAGGTATGTAATCTCAATGTAGAAGATGCAAACCTTCAGAAAAGGATCTAAAAGTTCAAAGCCAGCCTCAGCAACTTAGCAAGACCCTATCTCAAAATAAAAAATAAAAAGGGCTGGGGATGTGGCTCAGTGGTTAAGTGCCCCTGGGTTTAATCCTCAGTTACCCACCCCCAAATGAAATAAAATAAATAGGAGGAAACAAAAATCCCCACTAATTTCACAACCTGGAAAGAACAGTGTTAATCTTGTGATGTTTCCTTACAGATGTTGACACATACACACACTAATCCCTTACAAATGACAAAATGGAGTCAAATACCATTTGTCTTATTTCTGATTCATTATAAATTTATTTTT
>CM053405.1:123967504-123997902 GCA_028644305.1 Xerus rutilus
TTTTTTTTTTTTTGGTACTGGGGATTGAACTCAGGGGTGCTCGACCACTGAGCCACATCCCCAGCCCTATTTTGTGTTTTATGTAGAGACAGGGTCTCACTGAGTTGCTTAGCGCCTCGCCGTTGCTGAGGCTGGCTTTGAACTCGCGATTCTCCTGTCTCAGCCTCCCTAAGTGCTGGGATTACAGGCTTGAGCCACCGCGCCCGGCTAGTAGTGCTGCTTTTAACAAAGTCAACCAAACTTATTCCACTAGTTTAAAAAAGTAATGTGTATAGAATTACCACGCTGTTCTTACATACAAAAATCTTGAAGACATAAACATTAAGAGGATCTAAAGATTAAGATAATGATCTTGGTGAGATAAGAATATGGGTGATTTTAATTTTCCTTTTTTTCCCTTTAGAGGCCTTTTTCTTAAAATGTAAAAATTGGTATGACATTTACTACTACAAGAGTAGTGTTATTAGTTTTAAAAGTTATGCTGATGGCATTAAAGAGCCTAAATACCAGAGGACAAAATAAGAGAGGGCCATAATGTATGTCCTAATTATATTAAGGAAGTACATAATGCACACCTTAATTTTCCCAGGAGAGACATTTGATTTCTGTGTGTCTCTTAGAAATGAAAACAGATTTTTTTCTTATGATCTGGTCTGAGGTTAAAGTGTGCCTATTGATTTATGTTTGCAAAGGCCCAGTGTGAGCACAACTCTGCTGGGAAGGTGAAGGCTTCTTTTTGCCACTCTCAGTTTAGATGGGGAGCCTGTCAGAAGCAATCATTTTAAAACAGAATCATAACATGTTATGGTAATTCCATGCAAATTTTTTAAGGTTAGTGGAAGTGGTGAGGTTGGCTTGTTTATTTCTCATGTCACCCAGAGAAATGTCAGCCCAAAGTGCTCCTGAAATCATAGATTGGGAACAGCATGGAGGCACTCAGGAGTGTTATTTGGAATTTGGGTCCATGGTGCTGGCAATGGCTCTCTGAGATCAGTAGTGAATGCTTTTCAGTAATATTTTGATGGAGAAGGATACAGATGTGTTATTATTGTTGACACCCAGTATTCTAACTGAATCTCAAAGCATGGAGGCTGAGGAGGTCATTTGGGTCAGGGAAAGAGTTTTGGACAGAGGGGAGAGCCACATCTTCCGTAGAACTTTGGATTTTGACACTGCCCCTTGTTTCTCCCCTTCATAAGGTTGCGATCAGCATAATTAAACCAGTGTCTATGAACAGTCCCCAAAGGTTGTCTCTGCTGCATGCAAGAAAATTCTGGAAGGATCTTGTAAGAGAATCAACAACACAGAACTAACAACTGTCATACAGGATGGGCCACAGTGCCACAGCATGGCATGAAAGATGGTGAGACCAATTTAACCAGTGGGACCTGAGAAGACTTTTCAAGTGGGTGAGTGGAAGCTGAGATGGAGTTTGGATAGGACTTTGGTGGAGAATGTGGGACTCCTCATCTCGGCAGGGAAAGGAGCACTTTGTGCTTATGCTGGACTTTCTGGTTGCTGCTCACACTGACTGACTGGGCGTTGAAGCCAAGCATCTCCTTCACCTCCGGCAGACACCACCTCTGACCTCTGTGGTGTGGGTCCTGTATTCCTCAACCGTGTTCAGAGTTCCAAGTTCTCATGTCCTTGGCTGCTACAGCAATTCTACTTGGCTCTGCACTTTGCTCTCACATTCCAGAGTAATACTCTTTGACTTGCTTGTCTTTCAACCCCCAGCTCTGATGTTCCCTCCCGCCATCCCTGCCACTCAGCCTTGCCTGCCCTCTAGGACTTTCTTCTTGACATCTGTAACCTTGCTCTCATTTTGTCTTGCATCCAGTTAACTCTGCTACCATTACCTTCTTCTAGATGTTTCCAGGTCCAGGACTGCCTCCCCAATCCAGCTGTGAACCAGACCCCCTAGGAACACAGTTGTGATTTTCCTGGGCATTTTGTAGACCTCTGCCTTCCTGATGCAAGCATATGTGGCTCAGCTCTGCAGACTGTTCTTATGACCTCACTGCCTTCTATGGATTTGTGCAGTTTTCAGAGGTTTTATTTCCTCTTTTTGAAACACACATTTTCCCATATGGAGGAGGGAAAAGATCTAGTTAAAAAAACAAAACAAAACAAAACAAACTGATTCATTATTGTTTTTTGATTATGACAACATTTAACTAAACAAATGCTGGCTTCAGAAATATCACTATGGAGTATTTAAAATTATAAGTTCAAGATTTTTAAAAGCTTTGATTGCTATGACTTTATTTTTAATTCTGGAAAGATTATAAATGCCTTTTTAAAAAATATATAATTTGTAGCTATGGTACTATTAGAATTAGATTTAGGCCAGATATTGAAGATAATTTATGAAATTCAAGATTTTAATTTAAACATTTCAGTATATTGTTCCTTACATGAAGTTAGAAGGGCTATACATCAAGTCACTTTGTTAGGAAACCAAATCAAATTTTGAAAAGCCCAAACACAAATCTTGGAATGTGGCTCTATAAGCGATGGCAAGAAAATGAAGAATTGTTAGGAATGGTAATGCAAAGAAATCATAGAGCTTTGGAGAAGTCTGGAAACTTATGAAATAATGTCTCTGTAAGTGTGAAGGAACAGTGAACAGTTTTTAAAAAATCACATAGAGGCATATAAGTGGTTTTACTTAACCTTTTAAATGGAAAGGAGAACTTTTTAGCAACAGCAAAGAATAAGATGTTCTATCTTTCTTCTTTTTTTAAGAAAGAAAAATGCATTTTCTCATTAATTCAAGAGTAGTAGGAGTTCACAGTGTTTTCTTTCTCGGCAACTTTACCTTTTGTCAGCAGGAGAGGTTGGTTGTTCTGAGAAATCCTCACCCAGCCTAACAGTTTTCCCCAGCAGGAAGTATAGGACAGAAAGAGCACAGGGAGAATGTCAGTGGACCTCCTGGGCTGTCGACCACCTGAGTCAGTGGTTAGAGATTATCTTGAAATCCCAAGGTGCACTGGCCTTGTGGAACTGCCAGAGAGCTGCACCGTTGGTTTATTTTCAAATTCATGGCAATATATTCTAGGACCTGTACAGAACCCCACTTACTGAATTTCTGCCTGGGCTGGATCAGCTAATCCGGCACTGCTTGGGTCTCAGATGATGTCAGAGACAGGGGGTGCTCAGTTTTAGTGCAATGGGGAAAACATCACCAGGTCTCCAGAGGCCCAACTTAAAACATTCAACACTACTGTGACCAGCACCATGCAAGTTGCCTAACACATGTCTGGACTTCAGCTTTATCACCCAGAAGCTAGGGTTTATTAATGATCCTAACCTCAAAGAGTTGTTAGGAAGATCAAATTCATAATCTGTAATGTAATATAACACAGTGCCTATGAGCATAGATTTTGGGGTCAAATTTTTAGTTAACATATTTATTGACATCTACTTTGTGTTAGGCAGTGCCACATGGTGATTAAAAGAGACTTTATAGAGTTATAGGATACTTGAGGGGGCAGAAAATAAGTAAATAGATATATCATTCCAAAATGTATGAGGTCTATATAAAAATGACCTATATGCATAGGTTGGTCAAGAGAATATTGGAGAGAGGATACCTACTTTAGCTAGACTGTCAGGGAGGGTTAGAGAATTGGTCTGATGTCTCCTTTTTCTAAGTATGTGGACCTTGAGCTCGTCAAAACTTATTTTGGGGATTGGCTGTGAAACTCAGAAGAAAATATATCTGAAGGAGGCATAGGTCTCAGTCTACCAACTTCCATGTCCAAAGATGTACAGTCTGTTCTTCTTAAGTGAATCTAATTGTGCTTTGTGCTCCTATTGTACTGAAAGACTGCAGTTAAGTGAACTTTGTGTTTTTGTGCCTCAGGGTAAAGGCGTGACAGCGAATTTCGAATCTCTCTTCTTCCCATGGGGTTAATGCTAAGCCAAGGAATATGGATAGAGTACTGGGCCATTTGTAAGGCAATGAAGTGCATCTTTATTTAGCTGCTACTAAGCTACCTTGTGCATCTTCTGATCTTGATTTCCTTTCTCCTTCCTGTCATAGAGACTCTTCGAAGTCACAGACTCATAACCACAGTCATGTGGTTATGGCTTTGGGTACTTACTGGTTTGGGAGTGGGACCCTGCTTCACTATCACCGGAGGCTCTGGGAAACTCTTCTTCTGTGTTCCTGTCCCCCCAACTCTGTTCCCACTGCCTTTCCTGAGGGAATGGGAGAGCAAAAGCAAGGGCAAAGCCAGGAAGATCAAATTCATGATCACTCTTCTGTAACTCCCTTGCTTTCCTTTCTCAGTCTCTCACTTGACTCAGGTAATCCTTATAGTCTTAAGTGTAGAGAAGATTTTGCTCTCATTCATCTCATTCTTCTAAGTATTTTTTTTAACATCACCAGATTAGGCTATTAAAATTTAAGAATCAAAAGATAGAAACATTTTTCTGTCCTGCCATCTGTCCTCTGTGACATGAGGGCTATTGTCCTGCCATTTAGGAGATATTACAGACCCCCAACCCTTCCCCTCTCCCTTTCTAGCAGACCTCAGATTTTGGGGATGGGAGATGGAGGTGATCTATCTGTGCCTTACAGTGACTTGGCGTCTAAGCCAAATCCAAGCCAATCATGACCCAATTCCTTTCGTCAGTGATTGGTTTAGGTATGGACAAGTGCTGTTATCTGTCAATGAGACAGAAACGGACATCTTCTGGAACATTCTGGGGAAGTTGTCCTCATTAAAGATGGAGAAAGACTAACTCCTTAATGATAACCAGGAGCCACTAGGTTAATCAGCGCTCAAACCATTCTAAATCCAGACTTCTTATTAATGAAATACTGTATTCCTTATTTTAATTAGGCTCGCTGAGGCATTATGTTATTTAGAGAAAAAAAATCATACTAATTGATAAAGTTGGGAAAATAAAATACAGAGAAGATAAATCTGCTAACATCACCTCTGCTAATATCATTCCCAGACTTGCAGGGAGAAAATGCACCCAGAGAGGAGGGACAAGGCCAGTAACTGGACAGAAATAATAGGTGTTCGACAAAGAGTGTCTGTTCTCTAGAACCACAGTACTCTTTTTTTTTTTTTTAACTCCTTGACCCATGATTGTTGACCTGTACGGGGTCTCTGTGCATTCACTCTTGCTCTTGGACTTTGGTTCTCTTTCTCTGGTTCAGATGACCCAGTGGCCATTGGGTATAGAACAGTCTCAGTACTCATGCTTACATCTGTTCTGTGCTTCTATTATGCTAAAAGTAGTGGTTCTGACAGCTTGGGGTTGTAGTGACTTACCTCCGAGTCACTGAATCAAAGACATGGAAAGGTGAGTGTCCGTCATGCATGTCTCTATCTCTGTCCCTGACATCAGGCCTGGAGAAGGCATTACTACCCATTGCAGTGCTGCTTCCTGTGGAAACTGAGTATTTCATGGCACACTCAAGTTACTAGTGATTGGATGGAGTCGACAAGAGAAAACATAATCAGTGTCCTTGACCTGGTCAGTTCAGGAACAAGGTCAGAAATAGGACACAAATCCAAGGTGATAGCAAAATGGGAAGTTTGACATTGAACTGTGCAACCAAGACAGAATGATGTAGGCAGCAGCATACCATGGGCCCTTTGAGCTTAGTTGACAGGGCGTTCAACCTTCCAGAGAGGAGTTCTGAGCCCCCAGGATGTTTGGTAAGAACTAACTTAAGTTATCCACATCTTGTGAGATTTTCTTTTCTTTTTTTTTTTTTTTGCATTTTCATTGAGAAATGACAAATGAATACAGACCCTCAGTCCTCACTGTGCATATTTCCTTCAAGTAGCCAGAAGCCCTGAAAAGTGATTACATGATTTTATTTCTCTCCACCATGACATGATTAGATTCACTGTGTCTTCTTTGGGAAAAGTGGGGTCACAATATGTCAATCACTCATGGCTGGATCAGGAGGGACCATTTTCATAAGCAGCAGACTCCTAATGTGGTAAAGCTACAGTGGAAATCAGGGTTCTCACATGTCAAAGGCATTTTGCCTATTTGGCTAGATCGCCCTAGACAGGTGAGTGCATTCTTTCTGGACTCTACCTGCCAAGGGCCTGGGCACAGAAACAAGGGGTGTTCTATGACAAGGATTCACAGTTTGCCTGGAGGGCATCCTATAGCTATTTGCTTCCCCATTCCTAAACTGCTAAAATGTTGAAAAATTATCTTGGAACCAGAAAAGATGCCCTGGGGCTCAAGGCAGGTCACATTTCTGTTCCTCTGTTATCTGAGGGGCTGTCTTGGAGTAACCTTCACCTCTAGAAGCACTAGAGCAGGACTTAGGGATGTCCCTAGTCTCCTTGCACTTGCTTTGACCATCTTTCTCCAAGTGTTTTGTAGTTGCAACTTCATGTCCAGATTGCAGAATATGGAGGAAATTGTCCTAAAGCCTGTTTTTGCCATTGGTTGCTATTTGGATGCTGGAGATGTGTGGGTGAGGCGAACGGTGGAGCAGCTGGGAGTTGTACCTGGCCATTGTGCATTTTGTTAGGAGGCCCTAGAGATGTTTTGTGCCTACTGAGACTCCCATGGGGCACAGTTTGTCTGAGTTACAGGGTTTCAGCAGGTTAGCCTTTGAAGTCTGCATTCATATTCTGATTACTCCCCGCTTTGACTCTCTAGGCAGGGCAGGCTTTTGTCAGAGGATGAGAAGGTGCAGGCTAGGCAAGCCACCCTCCTATTCATCCAAAAAACACGCATGCCACAGATCTGTCAGCTTGTCAAAGGTGCCCATGTTGGGACCTCATCGCTTCCAGGAAACAACTCCTTTGGGAAATAAAACTGCAGGAGGAGGTGCTTTGATCAGATGATGCTGTGCTTTCCACTAACACATCATGAGGTCTTGGGTATTCCCTACAACCTAGGCTACTTTTCTCCCATGTGAAAAAGGCAGGAGCTGATTTCCGAGTTCTTTTCCAGTTTGGCATCTGGTTACTATTTAATTCTGCTGAATCTCAAGGCTCGCTTCCTTCATGAGGCTTTTTGTGGCCATTCCATGTCTCAGTTACCTTTTCCTCTGTAGAGTCCGTACCATGCCATCAGTCCTTGGTTGTCTGCCTTTATGGGCTCAGGATCTCAATGAATATCTGCTGAGCCAATATATTTGCAAAGAAAAAAATAGGGATATAATATTGCACTACCATGTAATTCTACATTTTCAATGTACGTAAGTAGTGTTCCTTGAACAAAAGAGAAACTCTTGGAGGTCATGTTGTATGTCTTCTCTGCCTATTAAAATATTACTGCATAATTCTGGTTGTATCAAGGCATTTGGATAGAATCGTTTACTTGAATAGTCCAGGTTATTGTCTATTTCACAAGAAGTCTGTAATAATCCAATAATTGTGGATCTTCTCTGAGATATACATCGTCCATGTGCAGTTTTTCAAGTGTTACAGATTGGATCTGGAATGTTTCCCAATGGTCCCTGTGTTAAAGGCTTTGTCTTCAGCTAGGAGCTTTTGAGCAGTGGTAGAAACTTCAAGGTTTGGTCTGTTTAATATCATGTAGGTATTTAGTAACAGATCTGGATCTAGCACCAGGTGTGCTGACTCCAAGTTCAGTGTTCTTTGAAACTGCAGTTGCTGCGGTATTTGTTTTGTGTGATAAGGGCCAATTATATGGGTATAGATGGGAGAGGAGCACTAAGGATTTAAGGTTAAGGATTCAGGTCTGGACAATTATTGCAGATTTAGGATTAAATCTTCAGTGTAGATGTCACCAATTACTAGCTATATGATCTTGTGCAATTTAATTAAATTACCTGGTCCCAAGTTTCCCATTTTTAAAAAATGAAGATTACAATAATACCTATTTCAAAGAATTCTGAGTATTAAATAATGCATGTGAATGACTTAAATGGCCTGACACACATAACTATTAACTATCATGGGCATTATTACATGACATTTGATCAGTAGGCAGAGAAGCTTTGCATAATTACATTTGTGACAGAAACTTGTTCGTTTTTTTGCCATCAATATTTTTAATCTTTGAATTTTTCTGGATTGGCTATATCAGGTTGTTTTAGAGCTGCTTTTATTGGTATGCACTACTATGAAACACAGATTCATATCAAACGTTAGGAGGAAAACTAATGGAAGACATTCCTAGTGCATTCATCTCTAGACTTGTCTCTCTCTCAGAGCTTCTCAAACCTTCTGTAGTGAAGTCCCAGGGTTTTCTTTTTAACTTTCAATCTGTTGCAGGCTGATATATTTGAAAAATACAATACCAGTATTTTAGCCATGTTAAGTTGCCATGAAAGTTTCTGGATATTTACTCTCGGGTTCTCTTTTGATATCATTGTGAGCCAGTCCCTAGGTCCCACTTGGAGTAGCACTGGCCTCACCAGCATTCTTCTCAGCCAACTTCACCAGGGCCAAAGTAAGAGCTAGTCTGACCTTGGCGTGTTTCCCAAATCTGGAAGGCACGTTCACTTTGTAGCATAGCTCTTTAGCAGGAAATACTTTGCTATTCTGTCTAGCTCAGAAAAAGTCCCCCCTGAGATGCTGCTTTTCTGATAAAGCATTTCTGCTCAAGCTTGGAAGTTTAATTACATGGTAGGAAAATGAAAGATTTAAATCTGTTAATACAGTGAAATTCATCCAGAAAAATCCCTAACAAGTAGGAGGTGGAGGATGAAGATGAGGACTCAGGGCTATGTTGTAGTGATTCTCTGAAGGATGAGCTGTCCCAGAAAGCATCAGGCTTGATCACATAGTTTCCAAGTTGGGAAGTGGATGTGACAAAATAAGAAATTAGTGAAATTGAAAGAGATCTATTCATGAGAAGCCAGAGGAGGACCACTATACGAGGACATGTGCGGGAATGTCAGCCTGAGTCACAAAGATTTAGTAGGGTGAGGTGGCCTTTTTCCCTATTCTTGTCCAATGGAATCAAATAGCTTCTATTTGTTCCTTTCTTTAGTTAACCAAATATTTCTTTAGTGCCTCTCTAGCATTTTTCTAGATATTAAAGACAAATAAGAAGAGAAACAACCAGATTTATAGTCTCTTAGGGGAAAACAGACAAACAAGTGTTTGTAGTAAGGAATGACACTATGAGAGCCCAAGGTGACGAAGTACAAGCTGGTCTATGGATCAGACAAGGATTTCTTTCAGAGGTGTTCTCCAGGCATGGAGGGAAAGGCTCCAGACAGAGATAACAGCAGATGCAAAGACCTAGAGGCAAGAGAGATTGGTACATTTAGGTATCTGGAAGATGCCCAGGGTGGTTGAAAGAGGCAAGGGCTGGGAGTTGGGGAGATTCAGAGTTGGAGATGTTATGCAGAAAGGATTCCCGAAGAGCTTTGTGAATCACAGGCCCAGGTGGCTGTCCCGAACACAGTGGAAGCATAGTAAAGGGCTGTAAACAAGAACCAAGACTGGTATGAGATTTGTGTCTTAGAAACATGACTTTGGCTTCCGTGTGGAGAGGAAAGGGATTGAGCATAAATAGGCAGGATTTAAAAATGATGGGATATGGGTCCTGAGGGAGAGGGAGGAGAGGAATAGAGCTTCCAAGCTTTGGTTTGGGTGACTGGAGGAATGATGGATAGACTGAGGGGAAGGCATAGATGTGGTTAGAAGTTGATGGATTCTGCTTTTGATTCTGAGGTTCCTATGGGAAATTTAATCAGATACATTCAGGAAGTGTATGGGCTCTGGATCTCAAAAAATATCTGCTGAGCCAATATATTTGCAAAAAAAATGGGGATATGATTTTGAACTACCAGTATAATTCTGGAGCAAGCACTATAGGGCTGGGGTAGCCTTTCCACCAGCTCTTTTATTTTCTCCTCCCTGTCCTGCTCTCTTTAGCCCCAAGGAATTTCTGTCTTCACATTGACACTAGGATGGTCTCCATCTGCTCTGTGGTATTGCTAACCTCCCATGTGTCTTAGTTCATCTAATGTGGTTATAACAAAATTCCAGAGATGAAGTAGTTTATAGAAAAAAGATATATTTCTCTTATAGTTCTAGATTTTCGAGATTTATGATCCTGGCATCCACTTGGATTCTGGTGAGGGTGTGGTGGCAGATGGCATCACATGGTGGGACTCAGAAGGTGTGTAGAGAGTGGCAAAATATCAGGGGCAACATAGCTTTGTAACAACATGTTCTGGCAGTAACTTCTATTTTCAGGAGACCCAGCTTGCTCCATGAGACTCATCTCTAGAGAAAGACATTCTTTTGTTCATGAAGATGAAATTCCCATGACTCAGGTCTGACCAGCTCTTGACACTTGTTACATTGACAATCAAATTTCAGTATGAGTTTTGGTGAGGGCAATTTTTATTCAAACCATAGCGCCATGGTATAGTCTTTCCATTCAGAACTTGTCTGTCCTGTGTCTTATACATGGTATGGGCTCAATGGGGTTCAGTTAAATTTCCTTAGTCGCCTGTGCTCAGTATGCTGAGAGATCCTCTATTGATTAAAGGTAATGAACTGTGAAGTATTAAATGAATTACCTCCAATACCTCCAATCCAGGTATATTCACATTATTATAAGATGCCTCTCTAAGAGGCTAGGATTCAACCACTCCTCTTGAGACATGCCTCTAAATTAGTGTGTATCGCTTCTTTATACCTATTTAGAATTATCATATGCTTTGATTTTTCCTCTTTTGGTGTAAGTATGTGTTTTAATAGATTTTAAGCTCCCTGAGAGTAAAGGCCTTGTGTCCATTTCCCTTTATTGATGAGGAATACATGCCAAGCCCTTCATAGGTGCCCAAACTATGAATGGCACCCAAAATATACACTGTTTGTACCCCAAAATATACATCCCTGTGATAAAAGTTTAATTTATAAATTAGGCACAGTAAGAGATTAAAATAATAACTGAAAGTAAAATAGAATATTTGTAACAATGTGCTGTAATAAAGGTGATTTAAAGCTTATGAATTGTATATTTCTGGAATTTTGGATATAATGTTTTGGAACTGAGGTTGACCACAAGCAACTAAAGTGGTAGAGTGTAACACTGTCATTAAGGGAGATCCAATGTGTTTTGCTTTTTTTTTTTTTTTTCCCTTCCACAATGTCTAAGATAGTGCTGGCTGAGTTGATTTGTTGAATTGGAAAAAAAAATGTGCAGGCTTGTTCACACAAAACCATCTCTAAAAGGGCAAGCAGGTACTGCTGCAGGCCATGGAAGTGTTCTTAAACAGATGGGGAGGCTGGGGGGATGTGTTTCCGTACAGTGGTATGCAGGTGATTGTTCACTTACTATAGAGGTGACTGTCAAGCGCTCACACGTGTGGACACAGAAGTTATGGAGCCTTCCCTTAGCAATATTTCTCAGTCATATTGACTCCAGCTATTCAAACAATCTACCATGGGTTGAATGTGATTTGTTCCTAAAAGGTTCATGTGTTAGGAGCTTGGCCCCCAGTGTGGTGATGTTAAAAGGTGGTGGAACCTTTAAGAGGTGGAGCCTAGTGAAAGGTAATTGAGTGAGGGGCTACATCCCTAGCAAGGTGTTAATGCTGGTTTTGCAGTGTAGTTAGTTATTGTGAGAGTGGGTTGTTATAAAAGAGTTAGCCTGACCCCTGAATCTCTGGCTTCCTATCTTGCCAAGTGATTTCTCCCTCTTGTATGCACTCCTGCCATGATGCAGGTCATGGTGTGATGTAGCCAGAGGACCCTCACCAGAAGCTACCCAATCTTGGACTTTTAGCCTTTAAAACTGTGACCTAAATAAATCTCTTTTCTTTAAAAAGTACTTGACCTCAGGTACTTTGTTATAGCGATGAGCACTGAACTACGTAATCATTCAGGTAGGTTCCATCTCTCTCCCTGGGTCACTTGAATAAACACAGGTGCTTTATTCCTGATAGATTTCATTAGCTTTGATTTTGAGCAGATCTTGTGAACCTTACTATGGTCCTGAACCTGATTTGGTACATTCACTCAGAAGGTTATCAGAAGGTCAAAGATAAGAGATAGATTCCTGCTGGCAATTGTTCAACCTCCCACTTTCTTAACAACTGGCCCCATTATAGCCTATTTGGTCTAATCCTGGATTGGAACAGCAGTTTGTGATAGTCAAGACCCCCAAACACTGCTGCTTATTGATCAGTTTTGATAAGAAAACTTAGCCATTATCTGTATTTTATATATGAGAAAACAAGAGTTGTATGCATGTGCAGGCACACACAGAGAAAGAGGTAGACATCAAACAATTCACAAGTGGGAAAAACTGTTTGGAGGGCTGGGGAATTTTTGTAGGGTTAGGAAGCCTGAGCCAAGATTGTTAAAGTAATGAATTTTATTTCCTATAATTTTTTCTTTTTCTCCCTCAACTTTCTTAATGCCCTCTTTCTTTCGCAGAGGTTTATTTTCCTGGAACATTTCACATATTCCTTCTCTCCCTTTTTCTCCACAATGAGCTTCTTCCTTCTTGGTCAACACCTTCCTGCCTTGAGGGCCATACTTCTGTGTTAGGCCAGCGCCGTGCAGCTAATCCCATACAGCATTTCAGCACTGGCTGGACTGATGATCCCTCAAGGATAATTTTTTTTTTTCATTCTGAAGAAATCTTTTTTTTTTTTGGTACTGGAGATTGAACTCAGGGGTACTCGACCACTGAGCTACATCCTCAGCCCTATTTTGTGTTTTATGTAGAGACAGGGTCTCACTGAGTTGCTTAGTGCCTTGCCGTTGCTGAGGCTGGCTTTGAACTCGCGATCCTCCTGTCTCAGCCTCCCAAAGTGCTGGGGTTACAGGCGTGTGCCACCACACCTGGCTTGAAGAAATCTTTAAATGCTCAGGAGTGGGTTTGATGTAGCCTGCAGTGTTACCCCAGCAAAGCCATGATAGTGGTGGGGTTGGTCTTCCTGATAAAGTGGATTGGAGAGAAAAGGAAAAGGCATTTACTTCTATTATCAGCAAAACCAATTATATATGTGCTTATAGAAAATTCAGTACATACAAGTTAGGAAAAAAAATTCTGTACTCTGAAATAATCTAATATGGATTTTTCTTTATTTCCATTTCTGTTTCTCACTATAATTTTTGGAAGTTTAGATATATTTGCACTCACACTACAACTGATTTTGTGTTTTCCCATTTCCCTTAGTGTTTTCAGTAAGACTTCCTACATTATTGTAAGCTCTTGAAGAATATACTATTTAATATATTTGTAGTAATAGGCAGGAAATCCTGTTGGACTTAATTGGCTGACAGCTGGGGAAACTTAAATCATTTGCTATGGCTGTTTTCAACTCTCCTTAATATATAACACTGCGGTGAAAATGTTTAAAGAATAGGTTTTACTTTTAATTTTTGCTATAATTTCCACTTATAAGGAAAATATTTGCCTCTGTTCTGAGATTTTTCCAAGTCTCTTTCTCTCTCTCTTTTTTTTTGTTACTGTGAATTGAAGCCAGGGGTGCTTAACCCCTGAGCCACATCCCCAGCCACTTTTATATTTTGTTTTGACACAGGGTCTTGCCAAATTGCTTAGGGCCTCACTAAGTTCTGAGGCTGGCTTTGAACTTATGATCCTCCTGCCTCAGCCTCCCAAGCCACTGGGATTACAGGCGTGCACTCTCTAAGTCTTTACAAACTCCTATATCAGGAAAATGCTCCTTTCTTGTCTCTTCCTTGGGCGATACTCTGCATCCTTCATGACCTGGCTCAAATACTATCATCTGCGAGGCTTTCCTGGGTCATGCACGACCAATAACGGCCTTGTGTAGGTTTGCACAGGCCTTTCTTTGGTCACAAAGAAATTCTGTGATTCAGAGAATTGTGTTGAGATGACGGCTCAAAATGTGCTTCCTGGGAGGCCCACGTGTCTTCTGGCTAAGTATCGGTGCCTCTGCTAAAAGTTCTGGTGGCAACACTAAAATTATCCTTCCCTTAACATACTCTGATTAGAGTCAGACAACTAGTTGGGTGATCATTTCTTCAAGCTTTGGTTCTTAAGCAAAATATAAGAGGATTATTTTCCCGGTGTTCATCTTGGATCCCCAGAGTGCCACACCTTGTCAGTGTGCAGGAAACATCTGTTTTCCAAATGAACGGAAGAATGGATGAATGACCTTCTGAAAATATTATACATGGAGACATCTCTAGAGAGGAGTAAAATATAAATAAATAGTCATCTTTACTCAGCAATATTTATATTTGCTCATAATCTAGATCAGCTTTATAGCCAACATGTACTGAGGGCTTAGTGTGAGTTAAGGGCTGGGCTAAGCTTTTTATATGTTATGTTATCTAAAGATTACATTGGTCTTATGAGATGGCTACTACTAAGCTTTCCCTGTATTCTTAGATGAAGAAGTAGAGGCTCAGAGAGGTTATATACCTTGTCTACGGCTACACATTAAGTAAGAGGTGGTGTTAAGATTTGCCTGACTTAAACTTAGCCTCTCAGCTACTCTCTTAGCTTATTTTGACCACTATAAAAAATCACCATAAACTGGGTGTCTTCTAATCCACATGAATTTATTTCTCACTGCAGAGGTTAGATATCTGAGATCAGGGCACTAGCATGGTGGGATTCTGGTGAGGGCTCTCTTTTGGGTGTTAGATGGCCACCATATTGCTGTATCCGTACGTGGTGCAGAGAGAGAGACAGCATTCTGGGGTCCCATTTAGAGGGAACCAGTACCATTCATAAGGGCTTCCTCCTTATGACATAATCACCTCCTAAAGTCCCAACTCCCAATACCATCACACTGGGGGTTGACATGTCAGTATGAATTGGGGGAGATGTAAGCATTCAGTCTTTTACAGCTACTATGATATCTTCTGGAAGGTTCTGTCTTTACACCAAATTTCTCTCCTGGTGACTGCTCACTTAGTGGAATTAGGTCTCCATCTTTAGCCCCAGGGAACAAGGCTTTTCTCCCTTTTATACCACATTTCTCCTCAATACACAGGACAGAGCCTCTGTCTAAATCTCTCTTTCAAATTTGCTCATTTCCAATTTTTCTAGCTGTTCCATTTGGGGTCAGAACATAATTTTCTGAATTTTTTTTTTTTAATTTTCATTCGGGTGCTTTTCTTTTTCTATGGAGAATTAATGAGTTTTTATATCTGTAAGGAGGAAAGGTGAATATCAGAGCAAAGAGAAGTGAAAGCAGGTGTGTTAGGAACTCTTTTTAAGAGGTGAGGCAGCCCCACCATGACGTAGTGAAGACCATGAACTCAGGAGGCCAAGTGCTTTGGCTCAAGTCTCTGCTCTACCAATTACTGGCTCCATGAACGTGGACTACTGCAAGTATTCTGATTAGCTGATGGAATTCCTGGGCTGCATGCTCTGCAGCCTGCAGAGATGGGGTATCACCCTCTCGGCTGTCTTCTTGAAGCCTGAAGAGGTTACTGTCTTCTGACATTTATTGAGCCCTCCCCATGCTTCCACTGTTATAGTCACGTCATCTACATTAACTCATTTCATCTTCACAATGACCCCATGGGTTCTATTATTATGTCACTTTACAATGCAGAAAAAGACCTAGAGAAATTGTCTCCGCTAAGCTCCTGCAGCTGGTAAGCAGAGGGACCGGGGGTCCAGCCATGGAGTCTGTGCTCCTGACCACTGTGCCCTTCTGCCCCAACTTTATAAACCCATCTTCAGGGGCCTTCACAGCCTGCACGCTTGAACGACTCACCTTATATTCTTCTGCTCCAAGTGATTTGACTCCTCTGACAAACTCTTATCTCCTGGACAGTCTTTGCCGTCCTTACCTGCCTTCCCTTACGAGGGTTATTAAAATGGGAGCATGGCTCACAGTGATGGATGGCCTCGCTGCTGATCATTTGCTACCTCTCCTGGCTCTCGGTAAATATTTACTTTTTGTTCTACAGGAACAATGAGGTATCATACAGGAGATGGATGTTGAGTGTATATATAATATTATGCTTGTCTGACTCCTTTGAACATCGAACACTCATTTTCCTGGCTTACTGGAGAGAGGAGGAAGTACCACAAGGTGAGTTGCTTGACTTTTCAGAGGACAATGGTGAGGTTTGAGAGCTATATGGATTTTATGTTTTAACGGAAGGGCTAGAATCACGGATGTCTCTCAATAACATAAGATCTAATCAGAAGCTGTCATTTCCATGTATATCAATGATTGCTTTATTTACCTAATATGGCCCCTTGAATTGATTCACATTTTAAGCATAGATATATAGCCTTGCCTTAAACAATAATGTCCCCCAAATCATAGATGTGACACTCTGAATTAGTAAATGCATACTGCAGTATGTATATAACTATTAAAATACAAAATGCTTCATGTCTTTGTGGAAGTGTTCGGGACTAGGTGACAGGTGACTTGATCACTCCCAGCCCTGCCGCCTCCTTGCCCTGTGACCCTGTGTGGGTAGCATTTCTTTTCAGTTTCTTCATCTTTCCGTGTACACAGTGAGGTGAGCTCGTAACACTCCACCTTTCCACTCTTTATTTTTGCATTCTAGCTCGAGGTCATGTTCATACCAGAAAAAAAGAGTTCAGGTGGGCAGACAGGTTCATCTAAAATTTTTTCTCACTTAATGTAAAGGCATTTTTCAATCTTTGCCTTGGAAGTAGGTTGGTAGTTCTTGTCATTCATCTATTATTGCTACTCAGAGAAATACATGAGGAGAGATGAAGCTGCTGAAAGGTTCTGTAATATAGTTAGAGTCCAAGTTGCAGGGGGGAGGGGGGAGGGAGACAGAGCAGGAGTGAGTGGAGGGAGCAAGCTGTTGCAGATTCTGCATATGAATGACATCGCCTAGACTTCGAGCTGTTGCATCTCTTATTTTTCTCCTTTCTCTCTCTAGTCTTTCAACCTCCCTCCTCTCTCCTCTTCCTCTGTTTCTCCACTAATTTTTCATTATTTATGGCAACTTGAAAACATACATATCTGCTTCCAGAGACAACCAAATAGTAAGACAGATATTATTTCCCCCAACATATACATTTTTTCCTGTTACTTTTTTTTTTTTTTTTTTAAAGAAAAATGCCTTTGGTAATATGTCTGCATGGCCAACCTGAAAACAACTTTGGCAGGAGGAAGAGTGTTTGTGTCCCCTGGGTGCTCCTCTCTCTCCTCCTCCTCCCTTTTCCCTCCCCTTCTTGGGTGGAGCCTCTGGATCTAGAATGCCAGTCTCTGCAAAGCTGACCCATTCTCTGTCCTGTTGCTGGGCTACCACTGCAAGGGCCTTTGAGATCACCACAGCTAAGCCCTTAATCATGTATCTTCGGGATTTAGAAAGATGAAGGACCTGCCTTGGCATACCACAGTGTACTCTGGGGCAGGGACAGTGCTGGGATCTTTTTTTTTTTTAAATATTTTTTTAGTTGTAGGTGGACACAATTTCTTTATTTTATTGCTTTGTATGTGGTGCTGAGGATCGAACCCAGGGCCTCACGCATGCGAGGCAAGCGCTCTACCACTGAGTTACAATCCCAGCCCCAGTGCTGGGATCTTGACCTTGATACTCCCAGACCTGAATCCTGTTACCCTGTGACTTTTGCCCAATGAGTCCTGCCTCCAGAACTTTATCCTGACAGATCTTCTTAGGGTCACATTTTTATACCTTCTAACAATGGCTGGTCATTCTCCCTCAAAATTCTCATGCTTGGATTTAGTTCATTCTTTGTTTATCAATGGTGGTTAATGCCTGCTTTCCTGCTACTTTTAAGTGCCATAAGGGCAGAGCTGAGTTTCTTTTCCCATAGCATTTCCTTAGTTCCCATAGTAATAAAAACAGTAAACTCTTATTATCTCATTAGGTGCTTATCTTGGACTAGGCTCTGTTCTGAGCCCTCCTTGTACATTAGCTTATTTAATCCCAACAGCCCACAGGGGCTGCTGTTGTCATCTTTATTTTATAGATAGGAAACTAAGAAGCAAATAGGTTAATTAACTCGCTGGAAGGTCACACAGCTACTAAGTGGCAGAGCTGGGTTTCGAACTCGGGCAGACTCATAACAGAGGACCCACCCCCATCCCTACCTGTGCTACCTGTCTCACAGCAGGTACTCAATAAACAATCAACTTGGTGCTTTTTCTTGATTGCTGTCCAGAGAACACACTACCTTTCAATGGGAGTGATGAGCAGGTACTCGTGGAACTCTTGAGGAGGAGGGAAGGAAATTTATTTTTGAATGGCACAGTCTCTGATGGTAGTGTGCTTGTAATTTTGACAGGGTGCTTGTTAACACAAACTCCTTGGCCCCATCTCGGGGCCCCTTACAGAAATCTCGGGCCAGGGACTCTGAGTCGTTGATTACTATCCAGGTGATGCCAATGCAGTAGCCTGGGGATGACACTTGAGAAATGGCTTTTTCAAAGTTCTTCCTTGATAGGTCAACCTGAGCAAGGGTGCGCCACCTTTGGACATCTGAAGCTGGTGCAGTTCCTGCCTTTTCTGCTTATGGAGCAGTTTTGGGCTCCTAAGTGACAAAGCCTAATGCATAGGACCTCTAATGGGGTAGGAGGGAAACCAACATCAGTAAATGATTACCACTGACCCTGGAGTGACTGCATGCTAGAGACCATGATTACACCTCCTCCTGATGTGAGGCAATCAGCAGACAAAGTGGCTTCTCCCAGGAGCACTTCAGATGGGCTCTGGTTGTCAGAGTGCTCAAGAGTGTTTCTGGATACATGGAGTGGTTCCATTGACCTATGAGAGGAGATGCCAGTGAGGTAAGACAGGGCGATGGGCACCTCCTCTTTCACATTTCATTGGTGTGGTTTTGGCACATTGCATTATAAAGCAGTGCTTCACCTGGCTTTGGAGACAGGACACTGATGTAGGTGGTCCCTCGTTAGGTAAGCACATGGGTGGTTCTGTGGCTTCAGTCTACAACACTGCTCTCTGCCAGGAACATTCATAGAAAACCTACAATTGCTGCGTTTTCCCTGCATTTAGTAACTGTTTTCTCATCCACTTACCTATGCACCATACATCCTTCCCTTTAGTCCTGAAGCACTTGCTGAATACCTGCTTTGTCCTAGGTACTGTGTTAGGCACTCAGTACCTGGCAGTGAGTGTCACAAAGCAGTTGCTCTCTTGGAGTTTTCCCCTGCAACACAGATTTATAGTCATTTTTGTTTCCTGTTACCTTACTTTTCAGTTGCTTCCTATAACTAATAAGGACTACCTTGTCCTATTCTTTTCAAAAAAAAAAAAGCAAGAATCTCATGTTGCTCATATGTTTGTATGCATAATAATGTGTACATAGACATAAATCTGGAGATGCATGCATGTATGTACACATACGTGTGTACACATGTATTTATCAAGACAAGGTGGACTCTCGGATAGTATTCAGAGATAGCATTCAGAGATATGCTATCTCTGAATAGTATTCAGAGATAGCATAAGAAAAGGGTCATCCTTTTCTTATTCTTTCAGTCAACATTTTGAGTGCCTACTATATGCTAGTCACTAAGTGAAGCCAGGTCCTGTTTGGGAGCTCAAGGAGTCTCTTCCCAGTCTCTTGGTGTGGGCCAGGTCTTCAGGACAGGTGTATGCTTGTTTCTTTTTATTAATGTTATTTATTAGAAAAAGTCATGGAAAGAGAAAAGTCCCTGTTGTGTTCTCAACCAAAACCAAGCATCACTGACCCCTCTGGAATACTACATTCTATCTAAATGTCAATAACTTGTCTCCTATTCAGTGGGTCCTACAAACCATCATGTCAAACCCCACATATCATGTGATATGGACACAGATGCTCTTACCATATTCTGCAATGTCCCAGCATTTTGAGAGCTTTATTGGCAACAAATTAGCTTAGATTTATTGTAAATTATTGATTTCAGCATCTAAAGGTTAATGAGGTTTGTGTCTTGTTTTCAGCACGTCTGCTCTGGGGAGAATAATGAGATTGCCTGAAGACACAAACCAGTCAATTAAAACAAACAGATGACTATAACGTGTATCTTGGCTATATTCTGATACTTATTCCCCTTGTCCTTTCTTTTTCTCTTTCTCAATGTATTCTGATTTCTCAGTGGACTTTTATTTCTGAATGTAAAGAGATGATTAAGGTGATCCCAGGCGGGGATGTCACAAATCATAGATGATTTCCTCATGGACCCTTGTGTAGAGAAAGGGAGCTAATCTACACAATCTATCAAAGTTTCTTCTGATACACCCACAGACATTTCTGTCTCCATGATAGAAACTCAAATTGATTTATGCTCAATGAGAATCCCCAGAGGAACAGGAAGATCCCACCATGCTATTAGGAGGAGGAGGGTGGAAGAGGCTGGCAGCCCTTTACATTCCCAGTCTGTGACTCATAGTAGACATTGCACCATCCTGGAGATGGTCTTATGGAACGTCAAACTATTGTGTATGTGTGTTTGTTTTTTAAATCTTTACAGATTTTCTGGCTCAACAATATAGTTGTAAATAGTTTTGCTTCCATCCTTATATGCATGCTAACATAGACTTTTTACAGAGTGCAGACTTCACCTAGTTTATTCTAGATAAGACGAAACCATCCAGGAGCTCAGGGTCTGTGTTCTTCAAGGTCTCTCATAAAGAGTGGCACAGCCTGAGTTAGCACAGAGTAGTTTTCCTTACATCTGTATCTGACCCAATGCCTTAGTGGAGGTCAAGCCTGGCTCCAGTGAAGAGCCATTATAGAGAACTCTGAAAATTGTTCTCTCAACAGTAACTGTCTGCCCAAAGATAGATGATAGATTATTTATCTTTCTTGTCAGGCATTCCTTTGCTAGTTTCTTTGGTTTAGTTCTTCTTGAGTGAAGAAGCAACACAGAAGGCAGGTTGTTGGACTAAGGTCACATTTTGATCACAGAATATTGGGACTGGGAGGAAGTTTAAAATATCTTTTGGGCTTTCATCTCATTTTGTCACCAGGAGGATGAAGCCCAGAAGGAAAGTCTCAGGCCCAACATTGTGGCTCTTTTCTCCACAGAAAAAAATCCAGGTGCCCTGATCCTCTCCTGATAAGAACCACGTTGTGGCCATCTTCACACCTGGACTGATTTTTTTTTTTTTGAGAGGGAGACCACAGATAATCCTACAGTTCCACTGCCTGTCAGTCACAAAATATTGCTGTGAAACCAGTCAGGATGCATTTTTATTGCAATAGGGTGCATGGGCTAGTTGATAAAGTTTAGCCTAAATGCAGTTACTTAAAGTGCATACAATTAGTAAAGCTAAATTTTGGAAAATGTTGAAGACCCTGAGGGATCACTTAGAACCTCAAGTTTAAGAGATAATCCTAGAAGTAATATAGCCTGGTTCATAACTTAATGTATCCCAGTCCTTTTTATAACATAACCCCTTGGACACCACTGAATAAACTAAATCCAAGGCCTAAAGCATGTTTCTTGTTTTGAACATTGGAGAAATTTCTGCAATGCCAGTATTTTTCTATGGTTTTTTAATGCTATCTCTGAAGTACTATTTGAGAGCCAGGCTTGTTACAATGAACCTCACGCAAATTAACGTGGTCATCAAAACCTTGCCCTTTTGGGGAATGAAGTAAAGCCTTAAAGAAACTTTGTGCATGACCCCTTGGGTAACCAAAAGGCCACTCTTGTCACCCAGAGATTTCAGAATTTAGAATGTAACACAAAGAAGCGACGAAGCAGAACCATCTGACTCCTTCCCGTGCGGTTTCAGAAAGATGAGAAATGTGAAAATGAGACTCAGATTTTTATAAAGCTGGATGCAGTGATGTTAGAAGTTCTTAAAATAGGCTTTTTTTTTTTTTTTTAACAATAAGACATTGAAATCAGCAAACTGTAGCTTTTAAACAAAGAACTGAATCCCAAGGGAGATTATGGTGACTAGTAGGATGCACTGCCTGGATTCCCCTTCAGGAGTGGATGTTGAATCTCTCCAGCTACTGCAAATGCTGGAGAAAGCCCTTAGCTCTCAGTTCTCATGGGAGTTGCCCCATCTGAAGAGATTGATCTTGCCCAAGCACATATCCCCTTCCTAGGGAAGGTCTCATCCAGTGACCAGTTCTATATGGCGTATAAAGCCTTCGTTCCCTGCTCCCTACCTGCACAATCCCATCTCAGTTGACTGAGACTTTTATTGGGATGGCATCATGACTCAACTTCTTGCCTTGTTCAACACTGCTGTTTCCCCTGCCTTTCTATAGGGGTTAGCCCCGCCTCCCCTCCAACACCCTATCTTGCTTAACCTCTTATTTGCTATTCTTCCTCGGTCTACATTTTTTTTTTTTTGAAACTGGGGAATTGAACTCAGTGGCATTTTAACATGGAGCTATAGCCATAGTCCTTTTTATTTTTACTCTGAGATAGGGTCTCCCTAAGTTGCTGAGGGGTTTGCTAAGTTGTTGAGACTGACCTCTAATTTGTAATCTTCCGGCCTCAGCCTTATAGATTACAGGGACTGCAGGTGTGCACCAATTCAGTGTCTGCTTTATTAGGAAACCCAACCTGTATGAGAGAAAGAATACCTTTCAGGATCACTGTAGGATGAGGGTCAGCAAATTCTGGCCCACAGGAATAATTCTGGTTCACCGTCTGCTTTTGTAACTAAAGATGTATTGGAACATAGCCACTCTTTTCATTTACATTATCTCCTGTGTATACCTTCCTGCTATAATGTCAGAGTCCAGCAGTTGCAATTGAGATTGCATGGTTCACAAAATTAAAAAAAAATATGTATATTATTTGACCCATTGCAGAAAAATATTGCTGATCTCTGCTACACAATGCTGGAAGAAAGATATTGGATGATAGAGAATTCTAGAACAAGACTCTGGGAACATTAGCCATGCTGTATAGAATTTTTAGGATCTGTTCTATGAGATGGTCTTCAATCTGTTCCTTTCTTGTGAGGAGAAACAGACTTGTTTGTGACTCTCTACTGGGTTGATACAGAAAAAAATGAAGAACATTAGTTTCTGATTAATTCTCAAAACTAAAACTAAAGAATTTGGGCTTTGGCATATGAAATGGCTTCCTGCCATGCTTTAGAGTTTACATATACATTTCCAAGACTCTCATAAAGAGATAAACTTGAGGTGGACAGGTTGGTGTCTGTGACTTTTATTTGACTGATAAAGAAATTAAAGTTCAAGTTAAGTTGTTGCCTCTGATTTTGCTTTGTTTTTAGAACGTGGATCTTTTGTTCTACATTTATCTTTTTATCAAAAGAAATGGAAAAACGAAAAATCCTCATGCAGTTAGGAAGCATTAAGCACAGAGGAGGTGGAAGGTCATTTTGGGAGGAGAAAAAATGATGTTTCCCTGATGTTTGTTTATATATTAATTCATCAAGTGTTTATTGATCAGCACTGAGTTGGTGTGTTGAAAGATGGGAATCTTGAAGAAACTTTACAGATGATTCTAATGTGGGCCAGTGGTTAGGCACCATAGAGCTGTACCCTGAGTGTTAACACCTAGTTATAGTATCCCTGGAGAGAGCTTGCATTTACATAGGAGGCACCTTTCACACAAGAGAATAACACTTTATTGCTTTTCTGCTCTTCATTATGTATCCAAAAAGTACTTATGATAATACCTGCCACCTATCCAGCAGCACATGAGAAGATGCAGATAAATGGCAAACAAGCTCCTGCCTACATGGAGCTCCCTAGGGGGAAAGAGACTATTAAGTAATAACCATCAGTGGATAAAGCACTGGATGGAGGCAGTGCAGAGTGCTCCAGATGTACCTACTTGGCATAGGTAGGATCCCGGGGAAGAAATGACATTTAATCAAGAGCCAAAGTATGAGTAAGAGATATTCAGGCAAGAAGACAAAAGGAATATGTGCTGTGTAGAGAGAACAGGATTTTCACAGTCCTAGGCATGAGAGAGAACATGATGTAGGAGAGGAACTGAGTATATTATTGTTCTGGCTGGAGTATAGAATGGAAAGGAAGGCTGGTGAAAGATGAAGCGGAGGACACATGATAGGTCCTGAGGGCAGTTCATGAGTGCTTGCCTGCAAGCCACATAATGGAATGTCAACTTTATTCAAAAAGGTAGCTATTTTCCAATGGAAGCCATTGGGACATTGAGAATGGTTAGGGAAGTCAAAGTTAGAGGCACCACGTGCATTGGCCAATGAAGTCAGAACTCTGCATTTCCCAAGTACGATGCATTTTCCCTGATTGCCTCTAGACCAATTCAGCATCCAAACCCATTGAGGCCCATCTGCTCTGCCACTCTCAGTCTCACCTCTGAAAACACCAGCGGCTTGTTTGCTGTGGCTTCACTCCTTCACCTAGGAGACCAAGTGAAAAGGGCATTCTGCCATCCGAAGCACTCTGTCCATCAGCATTTTGATTAAAGTCACTTGGAGCTGCTTTTTCTGAGTGGAACAGATCTTCCTTGAAATGGCAAGAGTGAGCCATTTCTTCCAGATTTGTGAATTGCTAGGGCAGAATCCTGTTTCCTACTGAAATTGCACCTGATTGCAGATCAGTACATCACCGCCCGGGGAACCCATTCCTACCTTGCTGATGTGCCTTGGGTTGTATCATCAGAAAGAAGTAGGCAGCTGAAGAGAAGGGTAGTTTATCCTTGATGCCTAAAGCCTCAGCTGAGTAGGCTGAAAGTCCTAAATTGTTTTTGAGCCTGCAGTCTTAGCTCAGAGAGATACCACCAGTTTGGGGGGCTCATCAATGCCCTCCACTTTCTGTAAAATGACAGGGTAGGAAAGAGTTTCTCAGATTGGAGATACAACACTTATTTTCTGTGCTCTTATTTACCTTACTTATTTTTCTTAGATCTTGCAAGACCTATGGAAAAATGATAGAGTTTTATTTTTAAAATAATGTATCAAGATAATATATAAGAAGATCTCAGGGGAGGTTTCAGAAGATCCTTGATTTCTATGTGTTTGAAGATTTTCCTGTTATCTGTCTGTTATTGATATCTTGTCTGACTCCATTATGATAGAGAACATGCTCTGTATGATTTCATTTCTTTTAAGTTTGCTTTTGTTGGTTTGATGACCCAGGATATGGTCTGTCTTGATGATTGTTCTGTAGTTATTTGAAAAGAATATGTATCCTAATATTGGGTAGAGTGTTCTTATATGTCAATTAGATTATGTTGGTCAAGGGTGTTGAATTTTTCTGTATCCTTGCTGATTTTCTAATACTTCTATTATATGTTGAAAGTAGACTGTATAAGTCTCCATCCATAATTATGAATTTGCCTATTGCTCCTTTTATCTCTATCAATTTTTGCTTCACCTTTTCTGCAACTCTGTTGTGTGGTATATTCGCATTTATCATTACTGTGTCTCTCTAATGGAGTGACCTTTGAAGTTTTATATAATTCCATCTATCTCTTGTAATTTTCTATGCCCATATATTGAATCTGTGAAAACCCCTCGGTTTGTTTTAATTTCAGTTCCTTATTCTTGTCAGACCAGTTGGGAATGCACAAGTGTTCCGGGGCAGCTAAAACAGGAGATGATTACTTTCAGATTGGCCTAGAATTGGTTTTTAAATATATAGTAAGAAGAGAGAGAGTGACTCACCAAGCTGACTCGGTGGATTTGAGATTGTGGTTTAGTGTGACACTTTCTAAATTTTAAGGGATATTAAGGAAGAGCTTACTGGACCCCACTCCGAGAGATTCTAATTCCATTCTCTGTGAGGTATGTATTAGAAACCTAGGTTTTAAATAAATGCCAAGTAATTCTGATGTCTTTGGTTTTCCAACCACATGTAGAATTAAAATCCTACCTCATCTTTTATTTAGAGTCATTTTGAGCAAGTTCTGAGCATAGGCTGGTTCTATAACTTGGCTACTGTGAATTCCACTGTTACAAAAATTGCAGTGCATGTATTGATATAGTGTGCTGATTTCAGTTATTTTGAATAAATACTGAGGAGTGGGATAGCTGAGTCATGTGGTGGTTCAATTCCTAGTCTTTCCAGGAATCTCCATACTGATTTCAACAGTAGTTGCACTAATTTGCAGTCCCAGCAACAATGTATAAGTGTATCTATTTTCTCATATCCTTGCCAGCAATTGTTGTTATTTGTGTTCTTAATTACCATTCTGACTGGGGTGAGATAAAATCTCAGTGTAGTTGTGATTTGCAGCTTACTGATTGCTAAGTATATTGAACATTTTTTCGTATATTTGTTGCCATTCACATTTCTTCTTTTGAGAAATGTCTATTGAGTACATTGGCACATTTACTGATTGATTTTTTTTTTGGTGGCTTTTGGAGTTCTTTATATATTCTGGATATTAATCCTCTGTCAGAAGAGCAACTGGAAAAGATTTTCTCTTATTTTGTGGGCTTTATATTCACACTCGTTTCCTTTGCTATACAGAAGCTTTTTAATTTGATGCCATCTCATTTACTGATTCTTGTTTTTATTTCTTGTACTTCAAGGGTCTTATTAAGGAAGTCAGTGCCTGTGTCTATGTGTTGGTGTGTTGATGGTATGTTTTCTTCTCTCAGTGGCATATTTTTTGGGTCTAATTCCTAGGTCTTTCATGCATTTTATGCTGATTTCTGGGCTGGGTGATTGACAGGGGTCTAGTTTCATTCTTCTATAAATCACTATCTAGTTTTCCAGCACCATGTGTTCAAAAGGTTGGCTTTTCTCTGCTTAAGTTTTCGGCACCTTTGTCAAAGATGACATTACCATATCTGTGGGGGTTTGTCTGTGTCTTCTGATCTCTTCCAATTGGTCTTCCTGTTGTTTGTCTGCCATGATGTTGTTGCTGTAGTTCTGCAGTACAATTTAAGGTCAGGTACGGTGATTCCTCCAACCTTGTTGCTATTGCTCAGGATAACGTTGGCTATTTATATATATGTGTATATATATGTATATGTACATATATATATGAACTTTTACTTTGTTTTTCCTAGTTCTGTGCAGAATGTCATTGGAAGTTTGGGGACACACTGAATCTGTAGATTGCAGTGGGTAATATAGCCAATTTAACAATATTAATGCTGCCTATCCAAGAGCATGGGAGGTCTTTGCGTCTTCAATTTCCTTATTTAATGTACTGTAATTTCCATTATAGAGGTGTTTACCTCAGTTAGATTTATATCCTGTTTTATTTTTATTTTTTTAAGGCTATTGCGAATGGGATTGCTCTCCTGATTTCTTTTTCATCAGGTTCATTATTGATGAATGGAAAAGCTGATGATTTTCATGCTACTTTGTTGAATTTTTTAGTCAGCTGTAGATGCCTTCTGGTGGAGTTTGTTAGGTCTTTTAAGAAGAGGATCATGACATCTGCTAAGGGCAATAATCTAGCTTCTTTTCTTACTTTAATTTGCCTTTTTTAGGGGGGGTCTACTGGGGATTGAACTCAGGGGCACTAAACACTGAGCCACATCCCCATCTCTATTTTGTATTTTATTTAGAGACAGGCTCTCAGTGAGTTGCTTTGCACCTTGTCATTGCTGAGGCTGGTTTTGGACTCTTGATCCTCCTATCTCAGCCTCCCGAGCTGCTGGGATTACAGGCATGCACCACTGTGCTCAGCTTAATTCACCTTTATTTCCTTATTTTGCCTAATTTCTCTGGCTTAAATTTCAAAAAACTATATTGAATAAGAGTGGTGAGAGTGAATATCCTTGTCTTGTTCCTGGTTTTAGAAGAAATGCTTTCAGCTTTTCCCCATTTAGTATGATGTTGGCTTTGGGTTTGTCTCATATAGCATTTATGATGTTGAAGTAAGTTTCTTCTATCCCTAGTTTCTTCAGTGTTTTTAACATAGAAGAATATCAAATTTCATTAAAGGTCTTATTTTTGCATCTATTGAGACAAGTAAGTGATTTTTGCCATTATTTATGTGATGAATTGTATCTATTGATTTGCAAATGTTGAACAAACCTTACATCCCTGGGTTGAAATCAACTTGATTATAATGTACAGTCTTCTTAATGTTTTTTGACTACAACTTGCTAAGACTTTACTTTTGTTTATTAGGGACATTTTGTTTATTTGTTTTTTACTTATGTTTATTAGGGACATTGGTCTGTAGTTTTCTCTTTGATGTGTCCTTATTTAGTTTTGGTTTAAGGATAATACTGGCTTCATGGAATGAATTTGGGGATTTTCCTTACCTACTTCAGAGAATAATTTGAGGAGGCTTGGCATTAGTCTTTTAAAGATCTGGTAAATGTCAGCTGAGAATTCATCTGGTCCTGGGTTTTTCTTTGTTGGAAGGATTTTTATTACTGCTTCAGCCTCATTTCTAATTATTGATTAGTTTAGGGTTTCCTATCCTCTTGGATCAGTTTGGGTAGGCCATATGTGTCTAGAAATTTGTCAGTATCTTCCAGATTTTCCAATTTATTGAAATGTATGTTTTCAAAATAGTACTGAATGGTCCTCTGAATTTCAGCAGTGTCTCTGGTGATATCTCCTTTTTCACCTGTAATTTTATTGATTTAGCTTTCTCTCTCTCTTGGTTAGTTTGACTAAGGGTTATCAATCTTTCTTATTTTTCCAAAGAACCAACTCATTGTTGCATTGATCCTTTGTAGTTTTTTATTCTCAATTTCATTAATTTCAGTTTTGATGTTATTTCCTGTCATCTACTGTTATTGGGATTAATTTGTCCCTGATTTTCTAGAGTCTTGAGATGTAACATTAAATTGTTTATTTGGTATTTTTCTGTTGTTTTTTCTTTTCTTCTTTTTTTTAAAATATTTTGTTTTGTTGTAGATGAGCACAATATCTTTATTTATTTTATGTGGTGCTGAGGATCGAACCCAGTGTCTCACGCATGCGAGGCAAGTGCTCTACTGCTGAGCCATAGCCTCAGCCCCATGTTTTTTCTTTTTTTTTTTTTTTTTTTAAATATTTTTTTAGTTGTAGATGGACACAATGTCTTTATTTCATTGCTTTGTATGTGGTGCCGAGGATCGAACCCAGGGCCTCACGCATGCGAGGCAAGTGCCGTACCGCTGAGCTACAATCCCAGCCCCCCATGTTTTTTCTTAATGTAGGCATTTGATGCTATAATATTTCCTCTTAGAACTGCTTTCATAGTGTCCCAGAGATTCTTATAGGTTGTATCTCTGTCCTCATTTGTTTCTAAGAATTGTTTTATTTCTCCCTGGTTTCTTTTATAACCCATTAATCATTCAAAAGTGTGTTATTCAATGTCCATGTGTTAAAATAGCTTTTGTTTTTAAATCATTGATTTTTAATTTTAATCCATTATAATCTGATAAAATGCAAAGAAGTACCCCAATTTTTTGTATATGTTAAGGCTTGCTTTGTATCCTAAAATATGGTATATTTTGGAGAAGGTTTCATAGCAACTGAGTTGAAGGTGAATTTGACCCTTGACGGATGAAATATTCTATAGATCTCTGTTAATTCCATTTGATTAATAGTGTTTTTTAGATATGAAGGTCCTGGATGTCCTATGTGTTGGTGAGGGAGGTGTGTTAAAACTACCAAATACTATTGTATTGGGATCTGAGTCATTATGTTGAGTGGTTTGTGTTATGGAAGTAAATATTCTGATATTTGGGGCAGAAACATTTCTAATCTTTATGTCTTCTTGTCGGATAGTTTTTTCTTAGTATGCATTGACCCTATTTGTCTCTTCTGATTAATTTAGGCTTAAAGTCTGCTTTGTTGGATATAAGAGTAGCTACTCCTGTTTGTTCTGATCTTCATTTGCATGTTATATCTTTTTCCAGTCTTCAACCTTCAGCCTGTGGATGTCTTTGCTTATAAGATGAGTCACTTACAAATAGCATATTGTTGGATCTTGTTTTTAATCTACTTTGCTAGTCTATGTCTTTTAATTGGACAATTGCAAATGTTTATATTCAGTGTTTTTATAGAGATGGTTAATATTACTGTCATTTTGATTTATTTCTTTTTTTTCTGAAAAATTGCATTTTAATACATGTTATCAAACATAACAGAAAAGAACAAATTTTCAGAAGCTGTACACACTGTTCACTGAAAACATTTGTTGAGGCAAATAGAAAAAATTGTTACAATCATAATTTTTCTAACTTTGCACAAAATTACAAGCAGAATAAATTCTTCATATTAAACACCTTTAAATGCACTTTCAATGAACAGTATATATATATATATATATATTTTTTTTTATTTTTTTTATCAACCATATTTACTATACCCATTCCCCTTTCCTGCCCCTCGCCTCTCCCATGTTGTGTCCAGTGTTCCTCTATTTCTCTTATGTTTCCCATTACCACCTCCTTTATTCATCAGCATCCACTAATCAGAGAGAACATTCGGCATTTGGTTTTTTGGGATTGGCTTACTTCACTTAGCATAATGCTTTCCAATTCCATCCATTTGCCTGCAAATGCCATAATTTTATTCTCTTTTATTGCTGAATAATATTCCATTGTGTATATGTACCACAGTTTCTTTATCCATTCATCTATTGAAGGACA
>CM053405.1:123998402-124036473 GCA_028644305.1 Xerus rutilus
TATATTGAATAAGAGTGGTGAGAGAGGGCATCCCTGTCTTGTTCCAGTTTTTAGAGGGAATGCTTCCAATTTTTCTCCATTTAGGATGATATTGGCCTTGGGCTTAGAATAAATTGCTTTAACAATGTTGAGGAATGTTCCTACTAGATTTATTTCTAATATTTATTTCAATCCTGATTTTCCTTTACTTAGCTTCTCTTCTAATGAAATTCATCCATTATCTGACTCTGAGTTTTATTTTTTTTAATTTCTTCAGCTTGAAATATTTCTTTAAGTATATTCTGTAGCATTGGCCTAGCAGTCATGAATTCTTCTAGTTTATGCTTATCTTTTATTTAAAATTTTATTTTTCAATTCATAAGGATAGCTTTTTTGGATATAGCAATATTGGCTGGCAATTATTACCTTTCAGAGCTTGGTATACATTGCTCCAAACTCTCCTGGCTTTTAGAGTCTGTGTTGAGAAGTCAGCAGTAATTCATATTGGCTTACCTCTAAATATGACTGTCACTTCTCTTTTGAGGCTTTTAAGATTGTATTCTGGTTCTATATGTTAGACAATTTAATTATAACTTGTCTTGGAGAGGTTCTTTTTTGATCTTGTCTATTTGGTGTTCTGAATGCCTCCTGTATTTTGCTTTCCATGTCATTCCCAAAGTTTGGAAATTTTTCTGATAGTATTGAAAAGTTTATGGATGCACTTAGTTTGTACCCTCAGTACCCTCCTCAAGGCCAATGACTCTTAGATTTATACTCTTAATATTGTCCCAGATTTCCTGAATGTTCTGATCATGTTCTGTTATCTTCTTATTGCTAACTATGTTTTTAAGATTATATATCTTGTCTTCAAAGCCTGAAAATGCATCTTATATATGGTCTAATCTATTGGTAATGCTTTCAACTTAATTGTTAATTTGTTTTATTGTGTCTTTCATTTGTAGGATTTATGTTTGATTCTTTTTCAGAATCTCTATCTCTTCATTGAAGTCGTTTTCATATCCTGCATTTTCTCTCTTAGATCTTCTTTTAGTTTATTGACCATTTTAGCTATCAATTTTCTATATTCTTTTTCTGGCATTTTCTTCACTGCAGTGTCTATGGGGTCAGTTATTGAAGTGTTATGAACAACTGGGGACATTTTGTTCCCTTTTTCATATTGCTTGGATTTCTGTACAAATCTATACCCTAGATTTCTTTTAGGGTGTTTATAACTTCTACTGTCATACAGTGGAATTTTGAGTGAGATTGTTTCTCTTTAATAAGTGCCTTGGAGTGGGTACTTATTTAATATTTAGTATTTAAGTATGAAATATTTAATATTTGTTTAAAATGCAAATATTTTATTTGTATTGGATATTTAAGTGTCAATACAAAGTGAACCTACTACTGTGTTCAGTCTCTAGCAGCACATTGAGAAGAGATACTAACCTCCAATAACTACAACTACTTCAGAAGAAGACTATAAATCAATTAAATCTCTAAAAACTTATTGAAAATATTCTTTAGAAGACCACTAATCCAAGTGGAAAATGAAAGTGATGTTCTTGAATAAATTGAGAAACTAGGTATTAAAGAAAATACAGCTAGTAATTAATTTTATTTGGCTCTCTGTTCAGCTTTTCTCTTACTGCTTTGACTCTAGACTATGGAGGAGCTGAGACTTACTGCCTAGATCCCCTCCACCAATTTCCAAATACCAGTTGTTCATTTTTCTTACTGAGGTTTTTGAAATAAAGCCTTTTCTTTCTGGGACTTCAGCTTTTACATGGTGTGGTTTGTTAGTTCTCAGCTCTGACTCAATGTAGCTCTGACTCATTAGGGGACTCTTTATGCAGGACTCCATTTCCTTCTTGCCTGGCCAGCTCTGTCATTCCTTTTTTTCCAAGAGCCTCAGTCCATGTACTGGAAGGAGGTGTGCGTGAGGCATCAACCTCTCCTTCAGTCCCTTCTAGGCTTAGGAGAGGTGAAGAGGTGACTCAGGGATCACCCGATTCTGTCTGACTTCAATGGTCTCTATTCCCCACTGCCAGTGTTAATCAGGTTCCTTATGCCAGAGCTCAGGTCTCCAGTTTCAAGTGTAAGGGTCCTTCACTCAGCTCTGTAGGCTGAGTTTGCTGCTGCCAAATTGCTGTTTTGTTTCACTGTTGGGGACCCTGATATGTGGGATCCTCTGATCTGCCTTCAGAGATAAAATAAATAGATTAAAAAATGTTAAACATGTAACTAAGAGAAAATAAAATTGAGTAGGAAGGCAAAAGAAAGGTTAAAATACTCAAACATGGAGAAGAAAGAAAGCAGAAGAGAGGTAGCCCATGAATGCCATCAAGAGGGAGGAAGAAAAAACCAGAGATAGAGGAAGTACAGGAAGATTTGATTGTTAGAGGGAAAGGAGAGTAACAACAAACAAGAAAACAAACAAGGAAAACAAGAACAAACAAAAAAATCCCAACCACTATTCCTTTAAAAAAAATAGTATATGGGCAATGAACAGAAATGATAAAAAAGTAGAAACAAATATGTGTATGTATACACATGAACCAACCAGCAAATACAAACACTATAACAAAAAATAAATTCTTAAGAACTGAAAATACTTTTCCACTAAAATGACCAAACTTGTGGGGCTGGATATGTACAGAACAATCTAGACTGCCCTTCTTCCCCTTTATTCTCTGGCTGGACCTCTCCCAGATGGAGCAAGACCTGGGAGTGATGCAGCCACCCTCCTGTGTTGTTGCCATTCTGCCTGCTGGAGTGGCCTGGGAGTGTCTCTTGTTGAATCAGTTTTCAGCTTCCCTGCTCACCAGTACAGAAGGGAACTGGGAGCACCATGGCTTGGGGTTTTGTCCAGAAGGCCTAGATTGCTGTTCTTCCAGGGTGGGCTTGCAGAATTCTACTTGTGAAGATCTGAGGCTAAGGTATAGCTCTAATTGGAACTTGTTAGGTGATGTTTGCTTTGGAGAGTTTAAATCAGTGCACCCTTAGGGCCGGGAAGATGCCAGTTATTGAATGGCTGGGTCTGGAGTGTTCTGTGAGAATTCAACTCATAGGGTGAGTAACCAAATGCTCTGGGTGGAGGGGACATAGCATGTTTCATGCAACCCACTGCCCTCAAAAGTGAAATTCAAAGACAACCCTAGAATGTAATCACATCCACCTGGTCAGGGGAGCCATAGTGCTCCAAGGAAGGATTCCCACTGAGCTCCCTTTCTTATCACTGTCCACTGTCCAAATCTTCAGGATCCACTCCTCTCTGTCTGTTTTGATTGTGATCTTCCAAGTGCACCCTGGGGTCACACAGTAAGCACCAGCTGGGACAGTGTTGCAATAATTGCTGTGATATCTGAGCTTCCGGTAGCAGCATAATTAAGGATGCCCTCCTCAAGCTGGATCTCCACCCCAGGTCTGCACTTACATATTGAGAAATATGAGCCCTTTTCAAATTCCAGTTCACTGTGCAGCCTTCGTGTGTGCTAAGTACTGTCTTCAACAGGTGTTTAGGTGCCACTGTGTTTCTGTGTTTCTCTCTTCTTCCCTTTATGCTGCCCCTCCCCCTTTGGTGACATGGTGCTGCTGTGGCTGCCACCAGCCTTGCTGTGAGCATTGATCCAGTGTATTCTTTTTTTTTTTTTTTCTAAATATTTTTTTAGTTGTTGATGGACCTTTATTTTATTCATTCATTTATATGTGGTGCTGAGAATCGAACCCAGTGCCTCACACGTGCTAGGCAAGCACTCTACCACCAAGCCACAACTCCAGCCCCGATCCAGTGTATTCTTATGCTGTATTCATAGCACCAGAACTTCTGAGTCTCTGACTGTCCAATATAGAATTATAATAAATTTCCTTAGACACCCATCTTGTGAAAAAACAATAGTCCCATTGCTTCAATTCCAAACAGCAGTAGCTGGAAAATTCATCCTTCCTCTGCTTTGCCATCTGTCCTCCCAAGTCTGGTATTTTTGAGAAAGTGGAGAAGTATGAGGTGGGGAGAAGGGCATGCGAAGGTCAAGCACTCAGGGCAGTGCCTGATGCAGCAGACGTCAGCGACACATCACTGAAGATGTAATGCTGGGAAGTGATTTGATGGAATTCTCATTTTAGAGTGTTTGAAGTCTCTTATGAGGATTGTAACCTGGTAATGTGCTGAGAGATGGAGAAATTCTGTTGCTTTCCAATGCTGTAAGAATGTTCTAGATGGTTCTGGAGGTGCAGCATCTTCCCTTCTCCTTGGGCACTAACATTTGAAGTTCATGGACTTCTGTGGATCCTGCTACATTGTATTTTCACTACGCTTTTCTTTTCTTTTCTTGTTTTTTAAATAGTAGCTCTTGAGAGAGAGCTTTTACTTGATCCTCCTCATTGAGGGAAGACATTCACAAGATGACTCCCCTATGAGGAAGGACTAGGGCCAGCATTTAACTAAATGAACTATTGTCCACGGGAAGTCACAGGTTTGAAACTGTTTACTGTGGACTTGGGGTATCCTCCAGGAGATTTAGCAGCCTTCTGTTTCCTTACAGAGATCAGGTATGCAGCCCCATCAATTATCACTAAATGGCCCCAGATGTCTGTATGGCTATATCAGTCAGCTTTTGGTCATTGTGGCCAAAATACTTGACAAGAACAATTTGTAGGAGGAAAAATTTTGGCTCATGGTTTCAGAGGTTCAGTCCATGGGCAGCTGACTCCATCTCTCTGGGCCCCTGGTAAGGCTGAACATTGTGGCAGAAAGGCATGGCAGAGGGACACTGCTCCACTTATGGTGGCTGGGAAGCAATCAGAAAGGAGCCAGGGGGACAAGACACAATCCCCAATAGCATCCCCTCCTCCTTGTGCCCTATCTTCTCCAGCCACACTCCCCACACCCGCCCATAGTTACCACCTAGTTAGTCCATTCAAACTACGATGGACTGATTAGGTTACAGGTCTCATAATGATTTCACATCTGAGCATCCTGCATTAACATAGCAGCTTTGGGGAGACACCTCATATTCAAACCATAACATTGATTTAATCATGCATAACACCTGTGCTTTTTTGGCTTGTGGCATGTTGCTTTCTAGGCTGCTTTCTGCATCAGACAGTTGATTTAGAATCCCATGACTTACATCACAGCAGGCGGATATGATAAATCAGGAAGGATCATCACAGAAAGTCAGATGTGCCTGCGACACAGGGAATTAGATGTAATGGGAGAAGAAATCTATAGATTTATTTAGGTGTGTCCATTTGGGAAATATAAAAACTATTAAGACTCATGGATAAAAGTGTTTATGAAAAAAATTATAGAAGCTTAAAGATGAGATGGAAAGTAAGAAAAAGTATGGCAGTTTTTTTTTTTAATTCTAAAAGTCTAATTCACTTGAACAGAACCAAGATAACAAGCTAAAGGGTTAGGCAGAGAAATCCAAATGTTTTAGTTATGTGACTTAAAAAACCCACAAAATTAACAAGAAAATAAAGAAGGCAAGACAGGAAGAGATGGCAGTCCCTGATGAAGTATTCTTTAAGAGTCCAGGTTTATATAATCTTCGTTTTCTTTCAGGGTAGTTATATTCCTTTAGGACAGAAAAGCAGGAGACAGAGATCCCAGCTCACCACCATATCCTCATGGCTGTACTTGATGCTTCTGATAACCCTGGCCTTTTTAGTGATGACCCATATTAACGAGAACAATCATGGAATCATCAGAGAAGACTGAGCAGGAGCATTTGTGGCCTGGTTAGCCTTTGATGAGTTTCTAGGCTTTTAGGGCTTATGAAACTCCTTAGAGAATGGCTGTTGTCAATGCAAGATAGTCAGCTAACTTCTGGGAGATGGAGCCTATTGCTAGACTTTTTTTTTTTTTTTTTGGTACTGGGGACTGAACTCAGGGGCACTCGACCACTGAGCCACATCCCCAGCCCTATTTTGTGTTTTATGTAGAGACAGGGTCTCACTGAGTTGCTTAGCACCTCGTCATTGCTGAGGTTGGCTTTGAACTCACGATTCTCCTGTCTCAGCCTCCCTAAGTGCTGGGATTACAGGCTTGAGCCATGGCACTATTGCTAGACTTTTCAGAGGTGGTTGACTCTGACATGCTCCATACAAGGAGGCAAGGTATTGTCTCCATACGTCTTTGTGATGGTCAATTGCATGTGTCATTTGGATGAGCCACAGCACCCAGACATTTAGTCAGGCATTATTATGGGTGTTTCTGTGAAGGTGGTTTTTATTAATGAGATGAAAATTAATAAAATAAGTAAGCTTTGAGTAAAACAGCCTTCTCCACAATGTGTGTGGGACTCATCAAGTTATCTGAAGGCTTTAATGGAACAAAGACTAACCTCTCTAGGAGTAGGAAGGAATCCTGCCAGCAGATTTCCTTTGAACTTGGTCTGCAACTCTTCCCTGAGTCTCCAGCCTGTTGGCCTACTCCATCAGATTTTGGACTCACCAAACTTCCACAATCATGCGAGCCATTCTTTAAAATAAATCTCTTCTCTATATCTCTAAGTCTCTTTCCTTTCGGTTGTTTTCTGGAGAACTCTAATACTGTCCTTATAGGAGAACCAATCTGTAAATTGTAGTATGCTTGGTGGTTAGGACATGGGCTTTGTAGCCAGGCCAAATATTAAGTCCAGCTCCACCATTTACAATCTGCATGGTCTTGAGTTACTGAACTTTTCTAAGACTTAGCATCCTATTTTGTAAAAACAGAGATTAGAAGAGAATCTACCTTAGCTGCAAGTAATAGAGTACAATTCAAAATGGCTTAGGCCAGTACTTCTGGAACTTTGATGGATAGTATGTCTGAGGTTTTAAGTTAAAAAAAAAAAAACAATGGGGCAACTTTATTTTTTCTTCTTATTCTTTTTTTATTCTTACTTTTTGATTTATATCCCTGGAAATTACAGTTATATTTATTTGAGGCACAGCTGGATCAAAAGTTTAGCATTTGCAGGGATTTATGTCTTGATTTTCAGGCTTTCCCTTCCTCTTTGTTGGTTTTAACTTCCTAAGAATTCTAGACTTGTGCCTTATGAGATTGAAAAGCACAGAGAAGATAAGGACATCTTTCCCAGTAGTTCCAGAAATATTGTTTTGGCTTTGCTGGTTCTGACCTGGATCATGATTCACTCTAATGGTCAGGTGAACACAATACTTTACCTCAAATGAAAAGAGGTGTGGTTTTTAGACTCCGAACTCTCCAGCATTAAAGCCTGTAGTTATCTCTGCCAACTTCAGCCAGGCTTTGTGTGTGTGAGAGTTGGGGGTGGACACACTGGATCTTTGAAGCTTTGGATGTAGCCTGCACAGTGAGATATTTTGCTTATTAAGTAGTTTCCATTAATGAAATGTTTCCAGGGAGGTCTCCAGAATTATCTTTCTTTTTTTCTAATTGAAAATTTTAATTAAGTTTAAATTAGACAATGTGACTATAAAAAAGAGAGACAAAACAGGACAAATAAAAGAAAACCTACAGAGGAAATTAAATTAGTAAATGCATATTGGACAAGAGCACATGGGTGAGCTGAGATGAAATGGCTCTTCTTTGAGAGGGACCTGAGCTCCTTGCTGTAGGTAAATGACCTTCTCCAAGTCACTAAATGATATCCTAATGGACTAAAAGGCTTAATGCACCTCTCAATTTATTCCTTGCTGATCAGTAGGTTCACTGAGTATAATGCACTTCCCTATATACCGAGAGGGAATGACTAGGAGATGAGAATATAGAGAGTTATTAAACTTTAAACCAACATAAAGATTTATGTCGTGAACTTTTCCTTTTTCACAGTGTGTTTTCTGGCAGGCTTGATTTCAAAGACTATGAAACACTCCCAGCTTATTGTCCAAAGGCTTTTCTAGAAATATAAATGATTGGATAATGACCTGAGTCACCCAAGCATGTTGGAAAGATCTTTGCTTGGATATAATCTCAGGGGTCTTCGCTAAGGAAAGCTCATTATAGGCACCAATGATTAGGTTTTTGTGATTTTTCATTCTGACCCAAAGCACTACACATCAGTCACTGAGAGTCACAATGAATGGCAAAAGCAAACACGTTCATTCATCAAGTGAGTGTGCTTGCTTTCTGGACTTTTGGAGAACAGTTCCTGGGTGCTAAGTCAACCATGTTGAATGCTGATTCAGAGAGATTGGCTGGTCCACTTGGCAAGGACAATTTTAGCCTCTTTCTTTACCTGTCACCCAGAAGAGTGTTTGGAAGTCATCGGCAGCATTCATTTCTCTTGATGAGTTTGTTCAACTCTGGTAAGAGAAAAATGTTTCTGTGTTGCTTGTAGTGTGCATGTAATTCCAAAATGGTCCCCGGAGGTGTCTGTCATTGAGTTGATTTTAGATACAAAGTGAAGGTATGGGTTCTTATTTACCCTTGGAGTTTAGTGAAATGGGTGAAAATGACTCCTCTAAAATCATTTACATACTCAGTAAATAGTGAGTGCCTACCATCTATGGAGTGAGTAGGGTGTTAGGAACAGGAAATATTGTTAGGATAAAATTTGACCTAATCTTTTTCCTTATGGAGCTTGCTATTTAGTGGTGGAGTCAAATTAGAAAGACACAAATTTGTAATTTCTAATTGCAGTAACTTACAAAGCCAATGATGACGTACTGGGGGAGGAATTTTGACTGGATGTGAGGTGGGTAATACATACATAGTATACATACACATACATGTACATATACTTATGCAAGAAGAGATGACTTGTATTCTAAAGCAACACTGATTATTCTCTCTTGAATTGTGTGTTCGAGTGAATAAAAGTTTTGGACCATCAGGTTTCTTTGGATGCAGAATTAAGTCAACACTGTTGGGTTATGTGAACATTTGAATTGGTATTTAACAATCGTGGGAATTACCAAAATGCATTTATAGGGTCAAGTATGGTTTGAAAATCAAAAGGAATACTTGGAAAAAAAAACCAACACAATCCAGAATGGAATTGGTTTTTCTGCATCTATTCTCGTTGAATATTATTTAAATATCTTTGATTGAAGCAGAGGAATTATTTTTACCTACTTAGGAAGAACTGAATTTGAATCCATATTAGCTCAACAGCTTATACTTTTCCACACCAGCCTGCATCTGGTGCAGAGTACCATTTATTTCATGAGCATTTGTTGAGCATGCTGTTCCTTAAGCACAGCTTCTACTATGGTCTGCCAAAGTAGGAGACCAAAGACTAGGGGGCTTAAACAGTAGTAAGTTATTTTCTCAGAGTTCTAGAAGGTTGAAGTCCAAGGTGAGCATGCTGTCAGCGTTGGTTTTTGACGAAGTCTCTTTGCCTTCCATGTAGGTGGCTGCCCCTTCTTGCTGTGTACTTATGTGCCCTCTTTGTGCATGACTGAGAGTGAGCTGTGGTGGCATTTCCTCCTCTTATAACCAGAGCAGTCTCATAGGATTAAGGCCCACTCTTTTGACTTCTTATAAACTTCATGAAAAATTTAAAAGCACTGTCTCCTTATACAGTCACATTGGGAGCTAGGACTTTTTCACATGGATTTTGACAGTGGGGTGGTGTGGACGTAATTCAGTCTATTGCAAGTACTGAGTATGGGACAAACTCCATATTAAGCACTAAAATATAGTGGGGAACAAGGCCATCCTGTTCTTTCCCTCATGGAGCCTCCTGTCTAGTCAGGTGGGTACAGAACAAATCAATAATTGCATAAAAAATATTTAATCATTGGACTACTGAGCATATCTTGGGTGGAAAATGTGATTCTATGCAAACCCCAAAGATGGCACTTGTCTAGAAGCTTTGGACTTGACATCAAGGTTAACAAGAGCAATGCTGTGAATAAGTTCTTAATTAAAAGTCTTGAGCAGATTTTAAGTGGTAGACAAAGAAAGGTAATAAGCTGCAAAAATAGAAATGCAGGGGGAGTTTTGCTTTTGTTTTTCTTTAAGAATAGCCCTGTTTCCATTCCCCATTTGGAATCACCTCATAATATAATATAAGAATTAATGAGGAAAGAGTTTTCTTTTATAACAGTTGTTATGGCCAAAGGAACAGTGCTATCTCCCTAATTATTTCAAGCCAATCATTCAATTACCAAAATCCAGTATTTGCCATCAGGGGCAATAGAGAATGAAGGAATGAGCAATTGCCCTGGTATTTTAGGCTATTGGGCAATGTGGATATTTCTGCTTCCCCAAACATCTACTCTGAACTGCCAGTCTTGCCCCCATAGCAGAAGCAGAGATATTCAATATTTTTTTCCTATTAAATATCTTCCCTAACTTTTCATGTGTTGGACTTTGACTAAGTTTGTAATCACAATCTGGACTTGCACTGTGTACGTAGTTGTAAGCTGTCCCAGGTTCACAGAATTTCTTCAGGTTTCTCACCTTGCCTTGCCTTCCTGGAGGAACCTCAAAGCAAGGACTTGAGTGTGGATAGGGAGGCTTTATTTTTGTGTTAGAGGGTTTTATGGTAAATCCATAGCAGTAATCCCTCCAAATCTGGCAAGAGGTACATTAATACATCACTGATGAAAATCTTGATGTCAACTCTCAATGATCAACATAGCAAAGACTGAAGTCTCTTTCTGTCCCTGTTTGCCCTCTCTTTGACAACCATTTCATAGTCAATCTACAGCTGAAGTTAGAAAGAAAAAATAAGGAGGAGGTCAGGTAAGAATGTTCTCAGTTGAAACCGAGTAACAAAGGGAAGCAGAAGAAGGGAGGGAGAAACCCTGAAGAAATCATTAAAAAGAATTAACTGTGTTACAATTTATCTAGTTAGGACTCAATCTCTGGGTGGGATCAAATGCTTCATCCATGTCCTATTTACCTATTTAATGTTCTGTTCATTACTCCTTTGACACCTGTAAACATTATTTTAATTTATTTTACATATGGCACAAATTCCCATGTCTTAACAGTAAATAGTTAATTTTATCATAATTGATTTGAAATGGACAGGGAGACCATTACAACATGTCAAATACCCTCCAGCTTGATCAGACCCTAATATAATATCAAATTTGCATCAGATATTTTAATTTTAATCAAAGAGGTTAAAATTTTTAGATGTAAATAACAGCTTCCTGTGCACCCTTCTCTCTGCTTTTCTGCACCATTCCTTGAAGGGTAAATTACTATTATGGGCTCAGCTTGTGGTGCTGGGAGTTGCACCCAGGACCTTGCACATACTAGGCAAGCACTTTGCCACTGAGCCACAGCCCAGCCCTGGGCTCACTGTTCATTACCAATCTTGTTGTACTTTTGCTACAGAGTTACATCTCCAGATATTGATAAACATTATCTAATACTGCTTTTTTGATTTTAAAATTTAACATGAATGATATTGCATGTAGCCTTCTGAACTTTCATTCTCTTCATTTTATATTTTTGAAATTAATTCATGCTGATACCAATCAGCTCCAATTCATTGATGTTTAATGGAACATTAAGTAAATATACTTGAGTGCATTTTTAATGTTTCCTCTTATTGATGTTTGTATCTTTGATAGTTTTTTTTAGAAATGGAAATTCCAAATTATAAATGATCTTTTTCTGCAAAAAGTCAATGTATCTTATTTTCCCACAGATCTATTGAGGTATAATTCACAAATAAAAATGTATATTAGGTGCAATTAAGGTATAAGATGTGATGTTTTAATATATATGTATTCATTGTGAAATGATTACCACAATCAAGCTAATTGACATATCTGTAAAGCCAGTAGACCAAAAAGTGTTAAATAAAACCGCTGGGTAAGGCTTTATTGGGAAATACACTTCTGGGTGAATTCCCCCATCTAATAGAGCGGGCTGGGAGAATTGCCCATGTGTTCCACAGTACAGAAAATTTAAAGAGCCCGGTCAGGAAGGGGAAGGCTTAAGGCAGGAAGAGGAGGTATCTGGAGTCCTGTGCTCCCCTGGAGTTGGTCAGGGGATCCTGCTGAGGTCAGAATCCTTCCGGGATGAGTCAGAAAAAGTCCTCTGATTGGTAGGAGGTGCCATTACCGCTTACTCGTTAGCATCTGGTTGGCTGTTCCTTTGCGCATGTGGGTTGCTTGATGCTTCGTTCCCCGTGGCCTGTGGTGGCCTATTGTATGTTCTGCATTCGCCTCACGAGAAGAGACTTGAGATCTTGAGCTGACCTAACAATATCCATGACTTCACATACTCCCCTTTGATGGTGAGAACATTTAAAATCTACTCTTAGTACATTTCAACATAGTATTACCTAGAGTCATCAAGTGTTATATTAGCTCTCTAGAACTTACTCACTTGCAAAAACTGAACCTTTGTTCATTTTGACCCATATCTCCATCAGAATTCCTCTTGATAGAAATTCAGGTGGTTTCAATTGTTTTTTTTGACTAAAATGAACAATATTTCATTGATGAGAGGAACTTTGTACCTTTTGATTTGTGTATGCAGTTATTTCTCTTGACTATATGTCTTGGTCAGTGTGTTAATCAATTTTCCGTCACTGTAACAGAATATCTGAGATAATCAATTTGTAAGGAGAGAAGGTTTATTTTAGTTTAATTTTTCTAGGGGTTCTAGTTCAAGATGGAAGATCGATGGAGGCATTACTTTGAGGCACTAATAAGACAGTACATCATGGTGAGGTGCATGATAGAACCACTTACTTCATAAGCCAGAGAGCAAAAAGCAAAGGGAAAGAGACTGAAGTCCCACAATCCTCTGTAAGAGCAGGCCTCAGTGACCAAAGGACCTCCCAGTAGGTCCTACCTCCCAAGGTTCCACCATCCTCCAGTATTGCCACTCTGGGGACCAAGACATGAGCACAAGGACCACTGGGGGATACTTGAGATCCAAACTGTAGAAGATAGTGTATTAGTTTCCTAGGGCTGCTGTAACAAATTTGCACAAACTGGTGGCTTAAAAATAACAATTTCTCTCTCTTTCTCAGTCTGGAGGACAGAAACCTGAAATCCAGGTGTTCACCATATCCTGCAGGGGCTTTGGGAGAGAGTCTGTTCCTTGACTCTTCCAGCTTTTGACTATTGACATTCCTTGGTCTGTGTCTGCCTTACTCTAATCGTTGTCTTCACAGGGCCTTCTCCTCTGTGTCTTTTCTCTTCTGTATGTCTTTTCTTCTTCTTATAACACACTGTCTTTGGCTTTAGGACTCACCTCAATAATTCAAGGGGATCTTGTTTCAAGATCTTTAAAATAATTACTTGTGCAGAGAGACCCTTTTCCTAAATGTGGTCACACTCACTGGCTCCATGTAGACCTATCTTTTGAAAACCACCTTTCAACCCACAATAGAGGGTTTCCCAACCTCATCATTATTGCCATTTTGAGCCAGATGGTTCCTTGGGGGTAGGGAATAGCCTATGCTTTCTGGAATGTTTACCAGTATCACTAGCCTTTCCACTATATGCCAGTGATGTCTTCCCAACCCACACCAGCTGTGACCACCCAAAATGTCTCTAGACATTGTCAAATGTCCTCTTAAGGGTGCCCCTGCCCACCCCATTGATAGCCACTGATTCAGGAGAGAAGTTATTAGATTTTTACCATATGAACATTTTCAACTTTACTGGATATTGTTGATGGTTGTCCAAAGTCACTGGGTCATTTTAAGCTCTTATCAATGGCATACGATAATGCCTATAGCTCCTCATCATTCCATCATTGTTGGACTATAATGTTCTGCATCAGTTTGATGCTGTCTCATGGTTGTTATGATTTATGTCTTCCTACTGGCATGATTGAGCACATTTCATTATTGTCCATTTGGGTTTCTTGCTGTATGAATTTCTTTATACTTTGCGTCCACCTTCTTGTTTTTGTTTTCTTTTGAGTTATCTTTTTCTTTTTTGAGTTTTGGCTCTTTATTATATTCTGGAAATGGTTCATTTTTTTCGTTCATGTCCAATGCTAATGCCTCCTTCTCATCTGTAACTTGTCTTGCCTTTTATTTATGGCATCATTTGTGTGGCTAACTTCTGAGTTATAATGCTGTCAGTTCATCCGTTCTTTCTAATGGTTTATACTCTCTGGTCTTTTAATGTCTCTGTTAAATGTAAGGAGGAAGTCATCCCACTTGAACAAAAGACTATAAAGACTTATCAAGTCTAAAAAAATTGAGTGTTGTGGGGGAGGCACCATAACATATTAGAGAGGTACAAAGCTTGAGGTCGAAGACTGGAGTCCCTACCCGCTCTACCAGCGACTATGTGCTTTGGAGAAATCACTTGACCACTTTGTTTTTCCATGCACTTGTCTCAAGGGGAAGTGGATTTGGGTCTCTCTGAGGTCCTGGTCCATTTAAAAAAATTTCATAAATGTGAGTTTTCTAAGGGATGCAACTTATATCTCAAAATCACCTTAAAGACTTTCTAGATTACTGGTTACAGTTACTCCATCTATAACAATGAAAAAAATACAAGAAAGGAAGCATAATAAAGAATGTGCAAATAAATAACAAAATGTCTACTTAAAGCACATATTTTCTCTTTTAAATGCTTTGGACGAAGACTCAGAGTAAAACCAGATGATGTCTTGTTTGTTATCAATGTGAATCAAATAGTATACATACACATGCTTTTTAGCATAATGACATAAATTGAATCACTTTCCCTATAATTCTTATTATTGCCTTTAGTGTGTGGCCTGATAACAGCTTTTTGGAGCTTTCCTATACAATGCTGTATTCTCCCTCTGCAGGGGCACTTCATGAAACTTAGTTCACTGTAATTGATGCTCTGATTTTCTTTCAAGCTGGATCTTGCTGTGTATGACATTATCTTCAGCCAGCTTAGGGATTTGCCAGATCCCCACAATTATCATGCCATCACAGCTGCAAATAAATTTGTGGTTGACATCATGCTGAAAATCTTTCTTGTTTGGCAGATTCACTTTTGCTTGACATTTTCACTTATTCTTCCTAAAAGTTTTCATTGTAAAGCCCAAAGAATAACAACAACAACAGCATGATAACATTTTTATTCATTTCAGTCATAACATACTTATTACTTATTATAAGTTATATTATTTATATTATATTGTTTTTTAAAAATATTTTTTTAGTTGCAGATGAACACAAGATCTTTATTTATTTTTATGTGGTGCTGAGGATCAAACCCAGTGTCCCACACATATGAGACAAACGCTCTACCACGCACCACAATCCCAGCCCCTTATTATATTGTTTTAATCTAATAATATAACTATTAAATTTCAATTGCCATTGAGTCACAGGATTTTAACTGTTACACATTTCTGCACTGGTTAAAGTAGAGAGTTCTCATTTGTGCCTTTGTGGGTGTGAACAGAGATTTTCATCTTCTGATCAGTAAGCAATGACGTGGGCTGATTTCCCTCTAGTTAGTTTGGGAGTTCAGCTTCACATTACATTAAACAGGGGTGACACTTCTGGCCTGCAGCATGACAGATGACCTTTCTGGAGATCATAGCACCTAATAGATCATTTAACAGGAGCAGCTCTGACACAAGACCAGACCCTTTAAACGTTAGAAAAACATCATTGCAAGTCAATACCATGTTGAAATATGCTGTCGTTTTGAATAAGTGTCCACAAGTGACATTGGCAGCTTTGAGAATTGCCGCCAATGAGGCTGAGGACAGAGTCAAGCTACGTAGGAATGTAGAGTCATGCAAGTTTGTCTCAAGGGAAGAAAATAAAATCTAGAGGAGAAATCAAAGGATGCTAAAAGAGCATTTTCCTTTTCTCTTGACCTTATAATACCATTATTAGACTGTTATAGCGTCTGAGGATTCTGACTAGTAAATGCAATAATTTACAGGTACTTGAAACAAAAACACTTTCAGTAAAACTTTGTTGAGGAACAAGAGCAAGGCCACTAGTTGATCTTTGCTCACAGACATCTCACTCCTAGATTCAAGCACTTACCTACCTAACAATGAGTTATTCAGTACAGCATTGTCCCGGGATCTGGGTGAGGCATTGGCAATTAGTGATGAGAAGAGACACTGTCCCTGCTCTCCCAGAACATATGCTCAATAAGGTCACCAAGAAATATAAAATCACAACTATGCTAAACACTGCAAAAGACACATGGTACTTTAAGGCTTCAGTAAGGAAGATCAGTGAGGCTTCCCTGAGGAGAGGATGGTTGAGGTGAGTGTGAATAGAAGCTAAATATAAGAGAGAGATGAAAGAAACATTCCAGGCAGAAAACAGCATGTATGGAGCCCGTGGGAAGAAAGGAAGGTAGGGGGTGGCTTCCCAGGCTGGGAGAAGGACACTGGGATGTGGTGCTGTATGAAACTGGTGAGGTACAGATGTGCAGAGTCCTGTCTTCCACAGTCCAGTGCTTTGTTTTTAATCCCTAGAAATTCTGGAAGTCATTGAGGAATTGAAGTGAGAAGATGGCTTGATCATTATTTGATTTCCAAACACATCATTCTGCCATATGTAGTTTGGAGAGGTCAAATAAGGCATGTATGGTCTAGTTAGGGAGGTGTTCCATTAGTTTGGATGAATTAGAGTTCTCTTGAATCAGAGTAATGGGCATGGAGATGGTAAGAAGTAGGTAAATGCAAAAGATATTTAGTTACTCATAGGGCTTGGTGGTGGATTAGGGAAAGACAGTGCAATGATTAGACAGTGACTGGAAACAGAGGTAAAGAAACAGAATCTGCTAAGGAAGACCAACCCTGTTTTGAACTTGCATTGCTGAATGGCTGAAGCTGATACTGGCATTGAGAATCAGGATCTAGGTCGGTGGTGTTGAAGATCAAACACCCAAGAAACGCCAAGGCAATGTTATGAGGCGACCACTCAGAAAACACTCGAGGTCCAGATATGAACCAAATTAGAGAGTCTTTATTATCTGGCCAGAGACTGTCCCTTACAGGGTCCCACTGACCCTAGGTGAGAACAGCAATAGTTTACAAATAGATCAGAATATTTAAAGGGAAAACAAAAAACCACATCCTGTAAAGTCTGCAAGCAAGCAGGATACAAGGGCTGAAAAGACAGACAACCACATCCTGGGTTCAAGTACATTTGCAGGCATATGGAGTACAGAGAAACAATTTTTAACATTTTAAAAATAGCTTATATAATAGGTCCACGGGGTGTGTGTGTGTCATAAAATGGAGTCACTATGGCTGTACTTATTTGTCTATGGATATGCATTATATTTATCTATTTTTAACCTATACTAACCCATGGGCTTATACTTATCATCTTACACTGTTCTATATATTATTTTTATGTCTTGCAGCTAAATGATTATGCTGTCTTACTATTACTTATGTTTACTTCTTTTAGCTTATAACTAGGGCAGTGTAACATTTATTCTATAACACTTATCACATAATCCTATCATTCTGTTTATTAATATTTTATAACTAATAATCTATAATCCATAATCTGTATTGATTAAACTCAAACCATAATAGCAAGAGCAAAATGTGTTACGTAAAGGGTAGAACAGAGAGAGAGACAGAGAGTCCTTCACAGAGAAGGGGGTCCAATTTGGAAGTTGGTGCCCTAGGAAGTGGGGGTGTCCTGCCCCTTTTATAGATTTTGGATTTCCTTTGTTCTTGTGCCCACTTTGCCTCCTGCCTAAGGGACCAAATAGTGGGGAAGGAGCCTTCCAGGGGTACAGGCAGGAAGGGAGTGGCCCAGGGGGTGTTCATTAACAACTTGTTAGGAGGGATTGCCTGGAGGCAGGAAAGGGCAACGTTGGAGGAGGGGGAGGTGTCCTGAAGGTATTAGCACTTTATTTACTTTCCTTTAGAATCAGCCCCAACCTAGGCAGACTCCCTTTTGTCCAGCCCCCCAGCCCCCAGTACTGTCATTCGTTAAATCAGAGAGCACTGGTAGAGGCCTTCTTTTAGGAGAAAGGCTGTGAGTTTGGTTTGGGGACTGCTTTTTGCACCTTGGGGTATGTGGGTGTGGGTCTAGAGTTTGGAAGTCTAGCTGGAAATAACAAATATAAAATTGGCAATTTTTTTTTGTACTGGGATTGAGCCCTTGATCCCAGGGATGCTTTACTGAGCTAAATTGCTAAGGCTGCCCTGGAACTTGTGATCCTCCTGCCTCCGCCTCCTGAATCACTGGGATTACAGGTGTGCACCATTGTGCCCAATTGGCAATTATTAAAGATAAGAGTGAAAATCCTTTTCCTATCCATAATAATACTATAATTCAGAACATTTCTGCAACTAGATGTGTGTGAGTTTTTCCCACAAACCAAGAAGTTCCACAAAGAACATCAGATGGTTGTTCTCTAGTTCAATTCAATTCTGATACTAGTTACATGGAGATAGCGTCACATCCCACAGGTAAAGCATTTAGTCCCACATGACTGTTCTCCACTTCAGATGCAAATCACAAGCCCAGGCTGGAACTTGTGCTTTGACAGCCCAGGTACGAAGGCTGATGGACTTCCATGCTTTTTCTGGGAACACTGTTCTCCAGGTATCCCCATGTGTTCAGCTACCAGAAATCTCTTGGAACCCAGTCCTTTTGGTATTTTATGGAAGTTTTATTAAGTAGATATGATTGATTATATCATTGGTCAATAGTGAGCAACTCAATCTTCAGATCCTTTGCCCTCTCTAGAGGTGGGAAGACAGGACTAAGAGTATCAACCCATTAATCACAAGGTAGATATTTCTGGCAACAACGGCCATGGGGAGATTGTCCATAGGCAGCTCCTTAGCATACAAAAGGCATCACTTTGGAGATTCCAAGAGTTTTAGGAGCTGTGAACCAGGAAACTGGGCCAAGACCAGAGATACATATATCTAAGTTATATATACATATCTAACATATAACATATATATATCACATAAAGTAATATACATATAAAATATGCATAATATGTATTTTTGTAATGAGATATATTATTATAAGATTATTCTAGATTATCTGTGTGTACCCAATGTGTTCACAAGGGTCCTTAAATATGCAAGAGGGAGGCTAAAGAATGAAATTTTAGTGAGAAAGTTTTGACCACTATTTCTGGCTTTTAAAATGGAAGGGAGCCTCTAGCCAAGGAATGTGGCAGCTCGAGAAGCTGGAAAAGACAAGAAAACAGATTTTCCCCTAGAATTTCCCAAAAGGAACAAGGTCTGTGGAAACCTTGATGTTAGCCCAGTGAGACCCATTTTGGAACTTTGATCTACAGAAATGTAAGATAATAAATTCATGTCATTTTAAGCTACCATGGTTGTGCTAATTTGTGATAGCAGCATCAGGGAACTACTGTGGTCACCTTACAAGTACTGAACAGAGAGGGGTCTAAAAGGGAGTGAGAGACTCCAACATGTGTTGGTCATCTACAAAGGAGAAACATGTCAATGAGATAGAAAAAGAAAAAGAAAACCGGGTGCATATAGGGGCCTGGAAGTAGGAGGAAGAATTGTTTAGAAAGATGTCAAACATGATGGAAAGTGTTCCCTGGATTTGGTGACAGGTGCTCACTGGTGACCTCAGTGGAAATTTTGGTGGCCTGAGGGTTAACAGAATCCATACTGGGCTGGGAGGTGACGTGAGTGGAAGGCGAAGAGAGTATAGCTAACTCTTTGAGGATGTTTACTTGTGCAGTAAAAGGAAAAATTACAGACATATTTAAGTAGGAACTATGTTTTTATTTTTTGTACCAGGGATTGAACTCAGGGGTACTTGACCACTGAGCCACATCCCCAGCCCTATTTTGTGTTTTACGTAGAGACAGGGTCTTACTGAGTTGCTTTGTGCCTTGCCTTTGCTGAGGCTGGCTTTGAACTGGCGATTCTCCTGTCTCCGCCTCCAAAGTGCTGGGGTTACAGGCGTGTGCCACTGTGCCTGGAGGAACTATGTTTTTGAAGGGACCTTGGCACTAACCACAGTTTGGATCACAGTTTGTTATGAGGACTCTGTTGTACATTGTAGGATGTTTAGAAACATCCCTGGTTTCTACCCACTAGATGCTGGTAGCAATTTCCCTGTTTAGTTTAATAACCAAAATGTCTCCAGACATTATCAAACATCCCTTGAGAGGGAGAACAACTGGTTGAGAACATCTGTATTGGAGAGAAAACAGAATTTCCTGAAATTGACTGTGTCCAAGTATATCAAACTTATTTTTTTCTAAAGTTTAAAAGGCCACCAAATGAGTAGGGCATTATTTGATTGGGTCTTTTGAAGCTCATGTCTGTAGAAGCACATTATTCTTTGGGCACCTATTCTGAATTGATGCAAAGTGATTTCGTGTAAATGGCATTGTGCATGCTCTTATAAAAGAATCTGAAAAGGTGAGCCTCTGATGGACTCCAGGGTATATTCAAGACTTGTTCTGATTCTACCTATGCTATTTAATCTAAAGCACTGACCGAACAATAATTGAACTGCATGTTCCAAGAAATGGTCCCTTAAACGCTAGTATCATCTGCCTACCAGAATTCTAATAGCATTAGCTGAAGTCCCAAAGCAGGTGCCCATCAAATCATGTTGAAATAGTTCACATTGTGGAAAAAAATATGACAGATTGACTGCATTCTAACATGGCAGATGTGGCATTTCTGAAATTTAATAGGAATGCAGTTCAGACCTTGTTTCTAAGCTTTGAAGAAAAGGATTGCATTTTTTTTCTTTTTGTTGTTTTGGATTGGGTGCATGTGCTGAGTCTCAGAGATATGAAGACTATATCTCTTACCAACATTCTTAGGCTCTTCTTTGTGAATTGGCATTTTAGGTGTGCCTAAAGGATGCTGAGTTATGTGGAATCTGATTTATTTTATTGCTTTAATAATGCTCTGTGTAGTTTGGGAGAAGGATATGGAGAAAGTCTTGTAAAGTAAATTAAAAGCAAATTTTCACACTTGATCACACATGTAAAAGTGAGAATAATTCAATGATGAGACATATGCTTTATTAGAGGTCAATGTACTCATTGTACTTATTAGATTTTGTTTGCATTTTAATTTCCTCCTAACCCAGTTTTTCCATTTTTGATGCTGATTTAAAGTTATAGCTGAGATCTGGTTTCATCCTCTTCTGGACACTAGGATTACATTCAACATTATAGACAAAGCAAGTTGAACTCTAAAGGGCAGTTAATTGCCTCAAACTTTTAATTACATTAGTAATGCATGACTATTCTATTATAGAACCCACTGTAGATGGAGATAAAATAAAAGTATGCCTTGGTATATGCTTTTCCCAGAGACGAAAAACTGGTATCAGCTTGGGGCTTATCCTTGTAAAACTTACTTAATTCATTTGCACATCTAGACGTCCCTGACGGAGGAGAGTTCAACTTAACTGTTTTTTGACTTTATGACCGTGCAAAGGTGATATGCACTCAGTAGAAACCATACTTTGAATTTTAAACTTTGGTCTTTTGGGGCAACACACAGTGTGATCTTACTTTGTGAGGCTGAGGAGGAGCAGCAAGCCATAGCTCAGAGTCAGCCCCGGGATCTCGAGTGTCGACAACGACCTCTCTGCAGTGTACTGTTACCTGGCTATGAGGATCTGTAGGTTAGGTGTGTTGAATGCATTTTGAGTTTATAGCATTTCCAATTTATAATGGGTTTATCAGAACATAACTACCTTGTAAGTTAAGGAGCATCCGCAGATGGGAACCCATCAAACAGCTTGTTTAATTTAGTGCACGTGGTTTCTTACAAGTGTAGGGCTGAATTACTTGTCTAATTTCGTAGTGTTTATCACACAGCATCCTCAAAAATGTTGTCCTGCTATCTCATGTAGTTTTACTTCATTCCATATTATATCATAGCATTGATATACTTTATTTTGCTGTTTCCTCATCGGTGGGCATTTTGGTTGTTTTAAACATTTTGCACATTACGAGTGGTATTGCTCCAGACACTCTTGCATGTGATTCTGGTACAAGCATTTCTTTGGGATTGATATCCTCCAGAAAAATTGTTGAATCAAAGAAATGATGCTTTAAAGAAAGAATGTTTTATTAGATGATTGCAAAAGGGTAATGACTTTTATAAAATGTTTTATAATTACGGATAGCAGAAATGAAAACTAGGTGTGGTGGCCTGTGCCTCAGTTCCTACTATTCAGGTGTGAGGCCAGTCTGGACAACACAGTGAGACTTTGTATCTTAAAAAAAAAACTATAGATATGTTAAATATAAATAGAGGAACTCAATTATACTATGTGAGTTGATTCTGAGGTTTAGCAAGTGTCTTTAACTTTTTTCCCATAGGCAATTTTTTTTAGAGCAGTCTTAGGTTCACAGTAAAATTAAGAAGAAGTTAGATGTCTCTGCGCTCAGCCATTCACAGCCTCCTCCATTATCAACACTCTCCACCAGAGTAAATTTGTTACAGCTGCTGAACCTATATTGATATATCACAGTCACACAAAGCTCATAGACAGCATGAGGATTCACTCTTGGTGCTGTGAATTCTAAGGGTTTGGACAAATACACCATGTATTCACCATTATTGTGTTAGTCAACTTTTCATTATTGTGACAGAGTGCCTGAGAAAAACAACTTGAAGAAAGATTTATTTTTGCTTAGGGTTCTAGTCCGTGGGTGGCTGGCTGCATTGTTTCTGGGCCTGTGGTGAGACAAGACATCTTGGTGGGAGCAAAGCTACCCACCTCTTGGCAGCTGGGAAGCAGAGAGTGAAAATGAGGCAGGGATCAGGGACATGATACATTCTTCAAGGATACTCCCCCAGTGACCCACTTCCTAGCAGGCTCCACCTCTTCAAGTTTCAACTCTGCCCAATAATGTCATCAGCTGTGACTCCATCTATGGAATAACCCACTAATGAGGTCAGGGCCCTCATGATCCAGTCACTTCCCCAAAGCTCCACCTCTGAACACTGATGCATTGGGGAGCAAGTCTTGAACACATGAGACTCTGGGGGACATCCCTTATCCAAACAATTATAGCAACATACAGAGTATTTTCACTACCTCCAAAACCCTCTGGGATTCACCCATTTTTCCCTTCCTCCTCTCAACCACTAGCACCCATTCATCTTTTTATGGCCTCTACTTACATGTTTTCCAGGATGTCATATGGTTGAAATCCTATAGTATGTAGCCTTTCGGATTGGTATCTTTCACTTGTAATGTAAGGCTCCTCCATGCCTTGCCATGGCTTGCTTCATAGCTCATTTCTTTTTAGAGTTGAAAAAAAGGACATTGTCCAGATGGACCAGAGTTAACTGTTCACTCCATGAAACATAACTTTATTGCTTCCAAGTTTGGGAAATTATGAATAAGGCTGCTATAAACACCTGTGGGCAGGTTTGGTGTGGACATATGTATTCAACTCATTTAGGGAGATACAAAAGTGTGTGATTGCTAAATTGTGCAGTAAGAATGTGGATAGTTTGGCAAGAAACTACCAAACAGCCATCCGGAATGGGCTGTACCATTTGTATCACTATCATCAACACATAGGAGTCTCTGTTGCTCCACATTCCTGTCTGTGTTTGCTATTGTCAGTGTTGTGTGTGTGAGCCATTCTATGAAGTGTGCAATGTCACCTTGTTTTAATTTGCATTTCCCTTATGATGTTTGCTGTTGAGCATCTTTTCATATTTCCTACTTTCCATTGGCTGTCTTCTTTGGTGAAGTGTCTATTTGGGTCTTTGGCCCATTTTGAAATTCAGTTTTTTTTTTAGTACATGCATATACATATATATTTAACAAAATTGCATCAAACCATTTTCAGCTTGCTGTTTTAATTTTATATAGATATATTTCAGTATCAAAATACAAATAGAGCTTATTTATATAATAGTGTTGGGATTAAATCCAGGGTCTAACATGCTAGACACTCCCTCTACCACTTAGCTATACTCTGAGCCCTAAAATATATTCTTAAACAGTTGCATGATGTATATCATTTCCTGAACATGCCAAAATTTATGCTTCAATAGAAATCTATTGTTTCAGTTTTCAGTTTTTTAAATAAAATAATACAAGTAATACTCTTATCTAAACATATTTGAACTCTTTTAGAACTAAATTTCAAGCAGGAGAATGGATCAAAGACTACTAACTGCCATATTGTCTTCTAAAAATGTTTGTCAATTTACTACTGCCTGATGTCAACTTTGACAAGAGAAGGCTTTTATGATGTAAAAACTAGAAGCCATGAAGTCAAAGACAAATATACTTTACTATGTAGGAAATGAAAATGTCTGTGAAGCAAAAACATAAATAATTTGGAGTATTGAAGATTTTTACCCTTTGGGAGGGCCAATCCTTATGACATTTACAATTACTAATTAATTTAACATCCTTATAACTAAAATGATGCTGTGGTTCATGAAGGAAGAAATCATATCCTGCCAGATACACTAGTACTCCCAACTACTTGGGAGGCTGAGGCAAGGGCATTGCAAGTTATTGTTTTCTTATTACCGAATCTTAAGAGTTATTTGTAAGCCAGGCACAGTATTGCATGCCTGTAATTCCAGAGGTTCAGGAGGCTGAGGCAGGAGGATTGTGAGTTCAAAGCCAGCCTCAGAAACTTAGTGAGGCTCTAAGCAACTTAGCAAGATTCTGTCTCTAAATAAAATAGATATATAAAAAAGGGTTGGGATGTGGCTCAGGGGTTAAGCACTCCTGGGCTCAATCCCCAGTAACCCTCCACCAAAAAACTTATTTGTATATTTGAATTACAGTCCTTTATATATCTTTTGTGGATATATTTGTCAAGTCTGTAGCTTGTTTCTCAATTCTCTTGAGTGTTTAAAAATTTTAAAATACTTCCTTGCTCATTTGAGAGCCTATCAGAGAATGAAGGAGAAATGTAATCTGTAGCCTTTTAGAATATTAATATTGCATTTAGCAGAAATGTTAGGAGGTATGGACTTGCCTAAGCCATTGTCACTTTTCCTGTAATGGCATGAAGTGGTTTTCTCCAGTTGCAAAATAATTGCCATGTGAAAACATAGATTTAGTTTGTGAATACTGAATTCATGAGACCAGGGCTTAATCCTTGGCAAAATGTGCTCAGCTTTCCATTTAAGAAAAATAATTAAAACAAACTGGAGGTGTTCATGCTTATATCTGCTGGATTTAGAAGTTTCCCTATGGGAGAAAGTTATGCTTTAATGAAGAATTAGTTTAAGCTGGATGGATTAAGTTGATAAAATTCATCTCCATAGTAATTTAGCAAGGGAAAAAATTAAGATGTTGGCCACAGTTGCTATTAATTTGGTCTGAGCCAAAGGTCTGCATGAATACCTTTGGGTAGGGCGACTTGCTTTCTAGTTGGTGATTTAGCTGAACTTGCACATAGTGGGTTTTTTAACTTAGTAAATGCTTTTGCCTAGGAGTTACATGTTAGTGTAGAGGACCTGGCTTCCTAATATCCTTCAACTGTTGACATCATATTTTCTTCCTCAAGTTAGATTTGCTGCCTCCTATGTTCTAAGAACCAGTCCTGGCATTGAGGATTACACAGAGTGGTATAACATGATACTTGGCCTTAAGGAGTTTACAGATAAAGATTAAAATACAAGATGAATATATGGACCTTTCTAAGATCTCAAATATGGTTTATGTTTTTCTGAATGATTTGAAAGAAAAAAAAATTTTTATTACCACTTCCTAAAGTTAACCTAGGAGAACTGTGATGGTTAATTTTGTGTGTCAACTAGGTCATGAGGGTACCCATTATTTCTGTGTGTATCTGAGTGAAATTAACACAAATATACTTAGTGGACTGAGGAAAGCAGGTTGTCTTCTCCAGGGTGGATGAGCCTCATCAAGTCCCTTGAGGTCCAGAACAGAACATAAAGGTGGAAGAAGAGGGTATTCACTCATTCTGCCTATGTTGAGTTAGAACATTGATCATCTTCTGACCTTGGCTGGAACTTACCCTACTGGTGATCCTGGTTCTGATGCCTCCAGACCTGGTCTAAAACTCATACCCCCAGCTCACCTCACCCTAGATTTTGAGACTCATATTGGAACTGTACCACTACCTTTCCTAGGTCATCAGTTTGCAGGTGACAGATCATGGGACTTTGCAGCTTCCATAATCACATGAGCCAATAAATCTCGCGGGTATAGGTAGGAACCAAAGCACTTACATTTAAAACAGTTTATGTAAAACAAAACCTTCACAGGAGCTAGGGGGAGCCTTTGCATCCACAGAGTCTCAAGTTGCTGGCAAGAATGGCCCATGCTTTCCAGTTTCTGACCCTCCAGCTATTCACCTGAGAATATAACATGGTACAATGAAAATTCACGCCAATTGTATTCAGAATATGCCAGCCCAATTTACTTTAACATGCTTAAGTTTAAATTGTCAGTAATAACCATGTCAGGGAAGAACCATAGGAAAAATCAATATTCCTGTTGAGAGTTTTTGATGGCACTTAATGATTTTGTGAATTTGCTAGAATTCAAGTGAAGAAGGCTCAATTAATGCCAATAAAGGAGTAATAACCAAATCCTGATCTAAATAAATAAAGTCTGTGTTAAAGTCATACATGATAAATATGGCTAGGAAATTAAATCTCAGATGGAGTGGCCAGAAAAATTACAGACTTGATCTTGATAGGGCTGTGCCTTAGTTTTCCCACTTGAAAAATTTCCATCATAAGGTTGCTACTCCCAGAGTTGTGGAGAAGATGCAGTGAGCCATTCAAGTGAAACTCTTAAAATACTACCCGGCATCTAAGAAACCCTCCCTATTCATTTAGAAAACAAGAAAATCTAGTTAGGGCTTTAGACTCTGCAGGATAGACATGAGTGCTGTGAATTTCACATCTGGAGTTTGTCTCTCTCTTTTGGTGACATTCATTTACTAAGAATGAAGGATTCTGAAAGTGAGAACATTGTGAGTGGGCCTCTACTAGCAGCATCTTCAGCAGCATCTCCTCCCATGCCCCATAACTAGGCTCCTTGAAGTCCGTGGTGTTGGGGAGAGTGACGGGGTAGTGTGACAGTCACAGTCAGCTGGCAGAGGAGAGGAGAGTTGAGACTGACAGGGTCTTTTGAACAGGTGAAAGGTTTTATCACCACATGGGAAGTTTGGGGTTTTCAGAGTAATTCTGAAAGTGACCATGGGATGGAGAGATGGAAGGAGAGAATCACCTTCTCCTAGTTTCTAAGAGACCCTCTCCGTGGGGCTGAGTATCACTAGACGCTTTTCAGATTGACCAGAAATCCTCTAGGGAAATGGCCTGGAAAACTGGTCAGTGGTCCAGATCCTACAATCCTTTTAATTAGTAGAGTCACTGAAGATTACAGATGTCACTTGATCTTACTTCCCTGTCTTATAGACAGGAGCCTGAGGACTAGATTGGTAAATTGACCTGCCCAAGGCCACCAACACAGAGTGTGGTAAAGCTAAGACTGAAGTCTGGGCCTTCTGACTCTCTATTCTGTGCTTATAAGATGCAGTTGTGAAGGAGAAGGAAACAGAGTGAGAAAAAGGATTAGAAGAGAGGAGTCATTGGATTGACCTCGCCCCCCAGGTGCATTACCCTAAAATTCCACACCATTGAGGGTCGTGTGAGGCCTGCCATTTCCCAGTGGCTTTCTGTGTGATTAGCATTTCGCGTGCGTATCTCGTGTAGTCCTTACAACAGCATCCACCATCAGTGGGCAGTGTTATCATCCCTGTTTTGCAGACGAGGGAACCGAGGCCCGGAGAGAGGATCAACATGTTGTTTGGGTTATGCAGTTGATTAATGGCAGAGCCAAGACTAGAATGGTGAGCTTTGACAAAGTGGATTTCAGGTGTCACTGGAGCATTTGAAAAGACTCATTGGTGTAATCCCTGCTCACCTCTCCTTTCTGGGCTTCAGTTTGAATATCCGTAAAGTCAAGGGATTATTAATGCTCTCCAAAGTCTCTGCATGAGTTGTTCTTTAATTCATTTTTCCTAGTGTTTTGGCTACATGCTCTGACTTAAGGTTTGTCTAACTGCTTGCATGGTACAGTTTGAGAAAAAGTATGCAAGCTTTTCTATTGTTGACAAAGCGAGGGTTAAGCAAGGAGGTAGGTGATGCTAGGTGGTTAACTGGATAGCTCTGGTTCATTCTGGGATGATCGTGTGCCTCGTGAGACCACCTTTTAGGCCTTCTTCCACTCCATTATTTTTGTTTTGATGGATGTTGATATTACCATGTTCCTGCTTAAGTGTCTCGGTGCTTCTGTTTTTTTCTAGATTAAATGAGGTTTTAACAAGGCTTATGGGGTGATTTGTTGTCATTAAAATAACAAATGGATTGAAAGCAGCCTTCTGTCTCTCTGGAATCCACCACCATTAGTGGACCATAATCCAGCTGGTGATAGAGCTACAGCGAGCCAGGAGGCTATCAAAGAGTGGGGGAAATGTAAAATTTTCTGTGATTTGTGGGTAAGGAGAGAGAATCTCAGAAGTTTCAGAAAATGAATTTAAATCCAGGCTTGATGGTCTGGCTTTCTAGAACAGAGCACTATAAGTGTGAAGTGGAATTAAATTGGGGAGATACGGTGCCCTGTATGACATCCTAAACTTTATGTTTTTGATTGTATTACCGACTGAGAGGCCGGAGAAGTAATAGATACTACATGTTTATTTTTCTAATGCTCTCAGCTGTGGAAATAAGTTGAGTAAGCATTTAGAAGTTTAAACCTAGCAAGGTTTTCAACATCAGAAAAAAAGTTGTAAAGTTAAAGCTAAGCACAGTTATCCCCTGGGCAGAGATGCTAATCTGTACTAGGAATTCTGTTTCAAGTCTGGGGTGCTCTCTGAGTAGGCAGGAGTTGGAATCCTAGGTGCGGGAGGGCAAGAGTCCTCTGCCTAGAAGAGATCCTCACCCAAGGAAGCCAGATCGTTATCAAAACAAGAGAATAATTCTGCTTCATGTTCCTGACCCCCGCTTAAGAGAAAAACGATTTGGAGAGCCAGGTTGATAATGATCATGATAAATATGATGTGTCTTTCAACAAACTGCCGGTTGAACTTTGTAAAATTCATCATTACAATAAAGACGTCGCATTCAGGTCAGCTTAGGGAGCTAACTAATTACGAAAACAGAGACCACAGGAAATGATACACTCCTCAAACTGACAGGAATTGAGATGAAGGTTGCACTAGAGTACATTGCATATGACATGGGTCAGCTACCCTTCTCAGAGGGAAAACAGGGATGCCTCAGACTTCAGAAGCTTCAAAATTGAGAAGTCTTACAGTGACATAGCCCCATCAAGGTTTACAGCAGCACGATTCACAGTAGCTAAGCTATGGAACCAACTTAGGTGCCCTTCAACAGATGAATGGATAAAGAAAATGTGGTTTATGAACACAATGGAACATTACTCAGCCATAAAGAAGGATGACTTTATGACTCTTGCCAGTCAATCGATGGATCTAGAGACTATCATGCCAAGTGAAATAAGCCAATCCCTAAAAACCAAAGGTGGAATGTTCTCTCTGACATGTGGCTGCTAACCCACAACAAGGGGACAAGGGGGGAAGGAGAAAAATAGAAGTTCGATGGATTAAACAAAGGGGAATCAAGGGAAGGGAGAGGGGACAGAACAGGAAAGACAGTGGAATGAATCTGACATAACTTTCCTATGTACATATGTGAAGACACTACAGTGAATCATTGTGTACAACCACAAGACTGGGACCCTAATTAGAATAAGATATATTCCATGTTTGTAGTATCAAAATAGTTTCTACTGGCATGTATAACTAAAAGGAAAAAAAATTTAAAACAATTGAGAAGCCTCAAAATGACTTCCTGCCCTCACTTTTGCCATGGCAGATTGTGTGACCTGGGCAAACCTCTTTAGGGGCTTCAGAGTCTTCAGATTTGCCTCCATGTATGCTTGCTGGCAGAAGAAATGTTAGAAATAATACATCTTATTTGCTATCTAATTTTTATTTTGCTCAAATGATACCAGACACGTTGCCTTGTGAACTTTGATTTGCTACATAATTTTTAGACAATGGACTCTTCAAAACACCCAAGTTCATAGCCATCTCCTTCATCTCTGAACTCCAGTGTGCTGGTCAGATAATCTTTACTTGATACCTAGCAATGTTCCAACCAGTGTTGTTAGCTCCTTAGAAAATAAAAATTGTATGAGATTTCATTTTGCATCCTAAATGCTCAGCACAATAATCGCATGTAATTGGTACCCACCACCATGCTAGAATTTGAATGTTTGTGTCCTCCCCAAAGTTATTTGTTGACATTCTAACCCTCAGAGTGATGATGTTAGGAGGTGGAGGCCTTTGGTAGGTGATTAGGTCATGAAGACAGAGCCCTTAGGAATGGGATTTGTGACCTTCTGAAAGAGACTCCAGAGAGATTCCTCGCCCTGCTGCCATTGGAAGATGGAGTGACAAGTAACTATGACTTAGGAAGTAAGCCTTTGATAGACATCAAATCTCCTTGACCTTGAATTTCCAGCCTCCAGAACTGTGAGAAGTACATTTCTGTTGTTGATAAGCTACCCAGTCTATGGTATTTTGTTATAGCAGCCTGAATGGGCTAATACACACCACTACTACCAATATTGGTAATAATCAATAGTAATAATGGTATTCATAGTAAGAGTCATCATTGATTTGAAGCTTACTACAGGGTACTGACTGGGAAAGGTACTTTATGTACATTGTCTTATTTAAATCTCATGAGATGAGAAGCAGAGGTTAAGCACCTTGGCCAAGGTCACACTTCCAGTAAGTGATAGGGCCAGGACTTAACATGTACTCCAGGTCTCCACATCTCCAAAGCTGTGATCTCACCACAGTGTGCTTCCTTCCTCCAAAATTTCTTAAATAACAAATTGGAAATAATTCTTACTACTGCTTCCTGCTGGAAATCTTGGCTATGGGCCATCAAGTTTATTAGGGTTGTGTCTCCACCATGGTACTATGAAGATATATCAAATTAGAGATGATAGGACTAACATGCATTCCATAGGGAAGTATTTAATATATATTCCTCTGAAATTTATTTTGTGTGAGGAAAAAAATGAAACCACATTAAGGAAAATAAATGATTGGCTTATTTTAGAGAAAAATTTCAGGTAAGGCTGGATCCAGGTGATTTAGCCATAATATTTCTTGCTTTATCTTTCATCTCTTGTTTCTGCTTTCCCTGACTCCCCTCTTCCCAAACAGGTTCTAATCCTTATGGTACAAAACATTACTCCAAGAATTTTAGACAAAATGAGTCTATATGATTCATAATTTTGGAAGAGAAATATTTTTCCTGGTAATCTAGTGAAAATTACCTGCCTTAACTTGGGGAATATGTCCATTCCTAAGCCAATCTGTGTGTCCAAAAAGATAAAGCATTCTGATTGGCTAAGGCTATGTAATATGGCTTCACTGTGACTCAGAAGGCTAGAGAGGGTCTGGATGAACCTGGACCAAACCTCTAGAGCTGAACAATACCCCAAGGAAAGGACAATGGAGGTATAAAGCAGTGGACTCCTCTTAATAGCAACAGAAGTGGGTTGCTGGCTTTTAATACAGATGGGTGATTTCGTACTTCTTTTTGAAAGGGTAGTTAGTATCTATGGTAAATTAATGGACCCTGCTCAATTCTGACATCTGTGGCACACACCATTGAGGATATTCTGTATGCTGTGACAACTTGGTCTGTGTAAGTGGTCCAGGGGATTTGTTCTGAGTTTTTTGAACCTTTATACCATTTGTGAGACAGTGGTCATGCCTAGCACTGAACCCCCACAGCCTCATTCACACTGTCCTTGATACCATAGTAGGTGCTTAGGAAAAATGTTTTTCAAAGACTAAAGTAGAAAAAAAAGACATAATTTTTTTAAAGCTCAAATGTTATAGAACCTTCTTTTTTTTTTTTTTTTATATCTTTATTTATTTTATGTGGTGCTGAGGATCGAACCCAGTGCCTCATGCATGCGAGGCAAGCGCTCAACCGCTGAGCCATAACCCCAGCCCCTAGAACCTTCTTGAGTGTAAATGACTGCATATAACCAAAACACATTTTGGAAGAAATTAAAATAAATAGTAATTGTAAGCAATGGGGTTTGAATCTGGTCAGTCCAAGTTCATGACTTAAGAACTTGAGAGGCTCCATTGTGTTGCTTTTCAAGGGACCTCAAATATCAAAGTCCAGGGCTGCAGCTGTAGCTCAGTGGCAGAGTGCTTGCCTAGCACATGTGAGGCACTGGAGTTGATTGCTAGCACCACATAAAAATAAAATAAAAAGCATTCTGTCCATCTACTACAAAAAAATATAAAAGTCCATTTCCTTCTGGACCTTATAATTTATATTTCCTTTCTAATGTTTCAGACTGATTCTGCTATTGAGAAGCAAATTAAAATTCACTACATCCTTAGATCTTTTTTATATCTAGTTTTAGGGTGCTTTCTATGTAGAATACGTTTTCTGACCTCTTGTTACCATAATTTTGTTGACCCATTTTTTCTGGGCTGAAACATTTGGGGGCCTAAACAGAGTTTGGGTCCAAGTATATTTAAGATTTTTTTTCTTTATGCTCAAGATGTTCTAAAATATCATGGTTAAATTGCTTCTTAAAATATGGCTTTCTTCATGTAATTTTCTTAATCAAGAATAAAGTCTTCAATTTGCTTTTAGGTCCTATAGAATTGGTCTCAACTCAACTATCAAATTTCATTTTCCACTGTTTGGTCCAAGAGGCCGTGGTCCAAGTGAGCCAGTCATTTTAACTGTCACCTTCCCTATTCACTGTTCATCTCTACCTTACTTGTAAGATCTTGCCTTGAATCTAACCACCAGCCCACAACTTTTCCATTGTCCTTTGCTTTGATTGAAATCTATTTTACCCATGGAGATTTCCCAAATTGTAATCTAGAAATTGTCCTTATTTGAATTTTTATATCATGTATGAATTGAGAAGTGCATTTCTTAAGTTGCTTTGAAGAACAGAAATGTGGATAAAAGGGTTCAGCGTTCAAAGTGGTTGAGGAAATTGTACTTCCTGCTATGATTTTTTTTTGAGGGCAGAGAGCAAGTATATTAAATGCTTTTTCCCTGAATTCCAGCATAGAGCTTGTCCCAGAGTAGGCACTCAACAAATGTAAAATAAGTGGATTGCTGAAAGGTTTAGCCTTTCACTATGTAGTAGGTTGTACGTTCTTATGAGTTTGATATGTGGTGTTCCATTTTATTAGAGAACATGGAAACATTCTTAAAAATAGCACTTGTTACTTGCATGGGGTTTGTATTTTTCATAGTCATTTGGTGCAAGGCATGTCACTTGATGGTCATGAGAAGAAACTCATGTTGCTCTAACTCGAACACTTAGACCTCAGTGTGTGTAGGCATAGAGCAGTCAATGTTATTTTGACTATTGAAATGTGGCATAACATCTTTGATTAGTATTCCATCTCCAAAATTCACTCTGAAGCAGCTATTCCAATATTACATTTGGCTAAATATTGGGAGGTTCATTCTGAGTCATGGGAGCAAATGTATTTGTTCTATTTCTCCTCTTTCAAATCTGGTGAGCTTTGGGCGTCATGGTTAAGGTGAGAAACCGAATAGGTTCCTCAACCTAGCTTTGTATAGACTACTACCTGTACTCATAGCTCTATACACATTTTATAGGAAGTATTTATAAGTCAAAAGTTAAAGTTCCTAAGACAGAAACTCAATAATTGGAAATAATACCCAAGTATTTGATCACTTCCTGCAGATAGGCCGATGAGCTAGGAACTTTTGGCAGAGTGGTTCTCTAACAGCCCCTGACCACAGCAGCCATTCCTGCAGACTGTACCCTCCTAAACTGAAAGCACTGCTTTTTATAAAAGCTCATATATCTGAAGCTAGTTTTTTGAGAATCATGTTTCTCTGGATGTAGGCTATAGATCTAGAATATGGTGCTATATACTTCAGTTTGATTTTTCTGATCCTTGATTCAGTATTTGTGAGTTTTATTTACAGCTACCTGCCAGACTGGGTTTTAATACATGAGTTTCAAGAAATTCTATTTGTGATAATCTAAGATTATTTAATAATTATTTTAACAATTCTAAAACTAATGAATTAGCTTTCATAAATTCATGAGAGTTCTGAATGTAGATTATTATAGGGCCTTAGGAACCTCAGGAAGTTAGGTGTTTTTAAGTATGATCACTGAGGCATAAAGTACTTACCCAGGGAGAGAACGGAGAGACTGTCTCTCCTCCAAGATTAGCTGGGCAAGTTCTTCAGCTCTTTCTCTTTCATAGTAGAATGTACAGGTGTGGCTGTACATAGGGGCTGATCATCTTAGAATAATCTCCTTTTTGAAGCTTCTTGGATCCATATTTTTCTTCTGTTTGGGAAGAACAGCTTTCTTCTGAGCAGTTCTTCTTAGGAAGAGGCTTACCTGCAGAAACCTCAATTTTCACCCTAAAGGATAATTAAAAATGGTGCACATAAGTCTTCATCTCTGGCAGGCATCAAGGACTCCTCTCTTTTGCTATGGAATCCTTGTCCGTTTGCATCTCTGGCACCTCTCAAAATCCCCTATTTTTACTTTTTAATGAAATATTTAAGAATTTTGTAACATATTAGTGATGATATAAACTGATATTTGGCTGCGCTCTAAGGCTTTGAGACTTCATTCCCATCCAACAGCAAGGTTTAAAGATGGTTGACAATAAAATTTCTAGGAATGTGTTTATATTTTTAAAAAAATAGGTGCTATTTTTTTTTCATCTAGGAGCTTCAGAGGTACTGTGGCTTTTTGAAGAATTTGACCCTTAACTACCACACAGAGAAATGTCCAATGAAAGCAATATGGTCTCTGTTTAGCATTGAGCATCTCTTCTTTCCCTTTTGCAAAACATTTCCACTCTTTGGGCAGGCCTGTTTCTTTGCAAGGAGTAGTAAATCTGTTGACAGTAGACCAACCTCTCTGGGAACTCTTGGTTTCCAAGGACCTAAAAAAAAAAAAGTAAAATCAGAACCATGGACAGCAGCTACGCCCCACATTGCAATGATGGTTATTTCACTGAGTTTCTTACAGAAGGTGAACAGGCATGATGGAATTGTAAGTGATCATAGGGCAGGTTGTGCATGTGTTGGAACTAGCCTGTGCACAGCAGTTCAGACTGATTCCCTGTGTACCTGATGGTAATAGCAGCATTTAAGTAGCACTTTATAACTAAAGAACATTGTCACTTACATATACTAGTGTCGTATCAGGATGCTTTGGCAGAATTCCCCATGGAATTCTTTTGGCTTAGGAGGCCATTTTTTTTTTTAACTGGCTTAGCTCTTCCCTGCCTGCCTTGCACTTCTTTCATCTCTCTTTTCCTAGGATTCTTCGTTCTAGCCACACTAAACTGTTGTTTGCTAAAAGTAATTTCAGCCTTTGGGTTTTTGGATATCTGTTCTCCTTGCCCAAACCCCTGTGTGGCCAGCTCCTTTCAAGAGGCCTGGCCTCATCCCTGCGAAATGAGGCATCCCTTCTGCAAGTGTTCTTAGCCCGATGACTTACAATCCACCATGCTGGATGGCAGTCGTCTGCTTGTCTGTCTGCCTCACTGTACTGAAATGCTTTGAGGTCAGGCACCATGTCCTACCCATTTCTCTAGCCCTAGGCACATACCTGTCAAATATAACTATTTCTTGAATAAGTTTGTTGGGTCAAGTGTGGCATCTTTGATTCTTGCTGTCTTACAGGTAAGTGAATGAAAGCTCAAAAAGTGTTGGAAAGTCCTGCCAAGGGAGACATAACTAGAGAGCAAGTGCAGATCAAGAACACAAACTACTACTGATGATGATGTATTTTTTAAATTACCATGAATCAGGAACCAGATACATTAACTCATTAAACCCTCAGATCACCTGTTTGATGTAGGTGCATTTATTAGCCCTTTTAATCAATGAAGAATTAAGTTTCAGAGAGTTTTATTAACTTAGCCTAGATCACACAGCTCAATAGGAGAATCTCTGATCCCAGTACTTGTCCTGCAACCACTTTCCTTGATGTCTCTTAGGGTTTTTGATTAAATGTCCAGGTTCTCTTACACGGTGCTACATCAAAAAATATCCTATTTTTAAAAGAAGACATTAGCAAATCCATTGGTTGTTTTCCTTTCAAGTTGTTAAATTTTGGTGTGAATAAGTAGATTTTAATGAATCCAAATTAATCTTATCCAGAATATGGGACCATAGATTAATTCTATACACTCTAATTATATCCTTCCTCACCCTGTATTCTAGACTCTAAATAACTTAGCTAAATTTAAAAATATAGGCGTAGCATACAAGACCCTAGAATGTGTAGGAGGAAGTTGCAAACTTTCATGTTAGCATTGAGGAGGGTAATTATATGTTTCGTTTCCATACCTCTTGGTACATATTACCATTAAATGCATAATGTTGATCTGGGTGGTCTGGAAATTGTTCTTGTGATGGATTTATATTCTGATGAGTCATGTAAAGAGGTAATTGGAAGTGACAGGGCTGCCCCCTTTCCTCTTTATGCTCCCCAACAGTTAGCACCTAACAATCAGAGAATCCTGATCACTGTTCATGTAGGATGAGAGTAGGTAGCCTTTGCTCTTTCCCCACCCGATCAGGAGTTTCTTGCAGATCTGGAGAAAATCTAATTCATCTTTGCAGCCAAACTTGGGGCCACAACTGATGCTTAGTACATGTGTGCTGAATAAATGAGTTGAAGTGGCATCAGCAGGATGATCAGCCTGAGTGTGTGTTCTCCTATGGTATTGCTCCTTTCCACTTCAGTTATCTGGGGGTAGTCACTGTTCTCAGGTGCTCTTCGTCCAGCCGAAAGCCCTATGCCTCTTTTAAATAATAGCATTTCCTTTTATGGCATCTTACAAGGTGTTCCAAGAAGACAACTACTGCAGAAACACCAGTAACTTATCTCTAAATTATGGAAAGATATCATTTCTTTCTTTCTTTTTTTTTTTTTTTTTGGTACCGGGGATTAAACTTGGGCACTCGACCACTGAGCCACATCCCCAGCCCTATTTTGTTTTATGTAGAGACAGGGTCTCACTGAGTTGCTTAGTGCCTCGATGTTGCTGAGGCTGGCTTTGAACTGGCAATTCTCCTGTCTCAGCCTCCAAAAATGCTGGGATTACAGGCTTGCGCCACCGCACCCAGCTAAGATATCATTTCTTGAAGGTGTCCCAACTGCCTTATCAAATCATCATGTTAGCATGACAGAAGCTTATTGTTTATATTACTAAGTGCCCTGACTCAAATGCAAGCTCTTAAAAAAAAAACAGCTTTAGTGATGTATAATTGACATGCCAACTGCACATATTTCAAATACACTTTGATAAGTTTTGACATATGTATAAACCCCTGAAATTATCACTACAATCAAGGTAGGGAACAAACTGGTCATCCCCAACAGTTTCTTTGCTCCTATTTAAAATCTCTCCCTCTCAGTCACTCCCTCTCTGCCCTCCCCAACATCTCCCCCATCACCAGGCAACTGTTTCTTTGCTTCCTATTACTGTAAAGTACTTTCTTTTTTTGCAATGCTGTTGATCAAACCCACGACCTCATGCATGCTAGGCAAGCATGATACTATTGAGCTGATTTTGCACTTTCTTGAATTTGATATAAACAGAGTCAGAAAAGATGTATTCCACTTTGGCTTCTATTGTTTGGTGTAACTTTTTCTGACATTCACCTATACCATATAGATGATCATGTCTAGCTAATTCATTTACATTGCTAAGTACTATTGTATAGATGGAACCAAGTATCTTTATTCATGTACTCATGGATAGATATTTAGTTTGGCTATTATGAATAAAATAGTGGTAAACATATGGATATGTTTTGATTTCTTTTGGGTAAGTATTGAGGAATGTAATGGCTGGAGTATATGTAGGTGTTATGGGTTGAATTTTATCCCTTCCAAAATACATTGGAGTTCTAACTACAGTACCTCAGAATCTGATCCTTCTTTGAAAAGAGATTTGTACAGAAATAATGAAATTTAAATGAGGGCGTCAGAATAGACTTTAATCCAATATGACTAGAATTCTTATAAAAAGGGGGAAATTTTGGACGCAGACATGCAAAGAGAAAGATTGGACATGTGAAGTTAAAGGCAGAGATCAAGGTGATGTTTCCCTCTAGCCAAGGAATGCCAAAGAAACCAGAGAATTGGTGTGG
>CM053405.1:124036973-124173084 GCA_028644305.1 Xerus rutilus
GTCCTGGGAGAGTGAGGACTCATGTCCAATAACTGATTGGTGATTGGTGAGTGTGAAAGATGACCAACTTCTTGTTCTCTGATTTCTGGGTTCTGAGACCATGTCTTTGGTGACAACGCTGCTGAGTCTGTGTGTCTTGAGAATTTTTTTTTTAAACTGAAAAAGAAAGTAGCACTTGTGATTTTTATTTTTTCCTGAGCTAGTGAGAAGTCAGGTTAGCTTAGAGATGGAAGCATGGTCCATGTGACATCCTGAAGCTCCTTTAGCCCCATCTGTTGGGAACAGCTTAAGATAACAAGATTCAGGTATGAAAGTCACCAGCAGTACACACAATGCTTGAGGCATCAGGACAGAAAATGTGTTTTCTAGATAAGCACCATGTGTTGGTAGAAGGCAGAGTGGCGCCATTAGCCTGCCAGCTCCTTGGTTGGGGATCCCCATCATCCCCCACTGCCTTCCTGCACAGAATCAAAAGATCTCTCTTTCTAAGCTGAGCTTTGAGTTTAGCAACTTTTAATGGGCTTAATGGGCAGAGACATCTGTTAAAGCAGACTACTGGCTGCACTGACATGTCAGCCTGTCATATTTTCATAGACACCCGAATTAAGGGTTTATTTATTTCCTCAATTTACTGTAAATGGAATTAACAACAGGCAATTTGGGAACCTGGAGAACCACAGATGCCAATAGAAGCAGCCACATCTTTCATATTTTGTGCTTATTTGTGTGACTGAGTAAGGGGACTAAAGAGGAAAGTGTAGGTTGATTTTCAATCATTATCAACATCATCATCGTTATTGTTACTATAATTGCTATTAATCAAAGATTCAGACATTTCAAATGCAAAACAAAAAAAATCTGAAATGTGATGGTGCCCTGAAGTGGCCCTCTTGTCTCCTGTTCCTTCTTTAAAGAAAAGATTTGAAAATTCGTGTGCACTGATGAATAAAAATAAGTTAGATTTTTAAGGTCCATTTCCAACAAACCATAGAAGGAAATATCACTTCTTTTGGCATGGATGGCTTGCGGGTCTTCTCTTTCCATTGGGTAAACCATGTTCTGTTGTCTATAATAATAAGATATGTATGTTGGGAATGGTCATAGGTAATGCCATAGGGCATTTATAATGAACTCAGGTGAAGGAGAACTTTGGCATTCTAGTGTCATGTACCTTTGAGAATAGTCCAAGAACATTTTCAGATTTTATTAAAATTGATATAACTTTAAAAATAATTGCAAAATTAAAATTATATGATTATTAAATTGCTATTTGCATTTCTAGAAAGTAGTTAGAAACTCTTCTTTGGGAAGGAACTTGTTAGAGCTGTAAGAAGTGTCACCCGGGGTGAGAACCTGGCTCTCTGGTCCTTAGCTGCTTTCACTGGGCAAGTGCCTCTTTCTCTCTGGTATTGATTTTTTTCTCTCATCTAGAAAATGAAGACTCAGTAGCCTTCAAGATGCCTTCTAACTTGAGAGTTTTTTTGATTCTACAAATTGCTCTTGGGGTCAGCTGACAGGCACAGGGGCGAGGGGAGATGTAATTATAATTTAGAGCAGTGTTCATAGCAGTGGGTCCCAGTCGTTGGTATACTTGGGCCTCATTTGAGGTGCTGATGCAGAAGGAAGATTCCAGGGCCTTGTTCCTAGAGATTCCAGTTTGGTAGCACTATGGCCAAAATCTTCACTTAAGCAGATCCTTTAGGAGTCTGTGAGGCATGTACATGTTTTAAATGAGGGATAGCATGGTGAAAATATGAGAATCTTCATAAGGGTAAGCATTATTTATCATTTTTTTTCTTTTTCTTGAGTAAACTTAACCACCTGATCCTTAGGAAAACACATGGCAATTGCTTTGAGTAGATATACCTTGATTTGTGCAGAATCAGATGAACTAGAGGAACTTCCGGCACAATAAAGAATAGGAGTACCAGCTGAACGAGAGCAGCCCTGGGCCTTCCAAGAGAACTGGGTTAGGAGTGGGAAGACTAAAGTCTTGTCCTAGCATTGCTGTTAGCTTACGACAGCCTTGGGTAAGTCAAATAAGCTCTCTGAATTACACTCATTTATTAATTGGGATAGGTTCTATGATGCACCCATATATCCCCTCAGAAATGAATAACTTAAGACTGAGGGTGTAGCTCAGAGGGAGAGAGGGTGCCTAGTATACTGGAGGCCCTGGATTCAATCCCTAGTTCAAAAAATAAAAAAAAAATAAGTGCACTTCCTTTCCCAGCTGCAGAAAGTGATCCCAGAGGATGGCCCTCAGCTCATTGCTATCTTTGGAGATGGTCTCAGCTGAAGAAAATTGCCTTGCCCAGGGTTTGTCTCTTAGGGAAACATGGAATAATGACTTATCACTGTGGGGGTGGAAAGGCCCAGCTTCCTTGCCTTAGCTACTGACAGTTCTAAAGAGCCAGCCTCATCCTGAGCTCTGCAAGGGACTCACTGAGACTCTTGCTGAGACTTGTCACAGCTCAGCTTCTCCCTCTGCCCAACTGTACATCTACCTCCTTCCTTCCAAAGGGATGAATTATGATCACTCCCTAATAGAGACCTTGCCTGCAAATCTGTTCAAAGAAACCCAATCAGGGACAGTAATACCTGTTGACCAACAATATCTGTTGACTATCCTTTATCCAAAACTTGTGAAACCAGACAATTTTCATGTTCCAGATGATTTGGGGTTTTAGAATACTGGAAAATATATGATGAGATAACTTGGGGATGGGATGCAAATTGAAACACAAAGTTCATTTATGTTTCATATAAACCTTATAGATATGACCCAGGGGTAATTTTATGCAATCGTTTTAGTGTGCCTACTTTTGAGCATGGCTGAAGAATTACAGAATTTTCCACTGTAGCATCATGTTGGCATTCACAAATTTTGGATTCTGAAGCATTTTGGATTTTGAATTTTCAAATAGAGATATGCAGCAGCTACCATTTATTGCATGCTAACTATAGATCAGATAAAATACCAAGTCTTGTACAAACGTGAATTCTATATTTTTCTCCTTGAAACTATCCTATCAAGAATTCTCATGTCATTTGGGAAATTGTGTGTAAGAGAAATCATTGTACATAAACCTGCTTTGACTACTACAAAATAGAATTACTTCTATTTTTAAATTTTGACTCGGCAATTTCTTTTAAAGCACTCTGCCAGTCCTCTCCAAGTTGAAGCCTTCTAACTAGCTCTCCTGTTCCTCCTCTCTTTTCTCTCTAATCTACCCCATTTAACTACCTCAAAGGGAACCCAGAGCCCTTTTTGGCCCTAGACTGTCGTTTTTCATGAATGCTCTATAGATTATGGTGTCTCTGTCTATTCTTTTAAAAATGTGCTTTGCATGGAGTTCTGGCTGCCAATTTGCAAAGTCCAGAAAATACGTTTGCACAGGAACAAAAACAGCACTGGCTGGCTGTGTCTCTGGATTCTCAGTCATTAATGTTCCACATCTCAGCTCATCCATTCACTTCTCTACATTTTTCTGGCATCTATCATATATATATTTGAAGACATGCCCAGCACAGGGGGTGGCTGAAGGGATGATTGCCTACAGGGCCTGGTTTTCTAAAATTTAAAAAAAAAATTTGTTTTTTTAGTTGTGGATGGACACAATACCTTTATTTGTTTTTATGTGGTGCTGAGACTCGAACCTAGTGCCCCACACATGCTAGGCAAGTGCTCTACCACTGAGCTACAGCCCCAGCCCCTCATAGTGCCTATTTTTAAGAAGCTGTGTCTCCTGTATCATCCCAGGTCTTGCCCACATCATTTCCAGATCCTGATTTGGGGGTTTTGGGGTATAGGCTTGATGTATTCCTTGTGCAGCTGTGCATGCTCTAATTCCCTTTGTGTATCTAGGGGTGTCAAGGAGTCCCCACTTTCTGAGGGCCTATAACCTGAAATTCTTTGTATTTGAGAGACTAAACAGACTCTACAGAGCTTGAGAACTTCCAAATTAAACTAAACATACTCCTTACCTTTTTGTTCCCCCATACGGGCAATCAAACCCAGGGTTCTGCACTTACTAAATAAATACTTCACCACCCAGCTGCATGCCCAGCCCTTTTTATTTTTATTTTGAGACAGGATCTCTCTAGGTTTCCCAGCCTGGCCTTGAACTTATGATCCTTCCGCCTCAGTCCCCCAATTGCTGGGATTGCTAGTGTTGCCACAACATCTGGCTTAAACAGACTTCTTGACTGAGAATATCTACCTTGGTTTTGGCTCGAACTCACATTTAGGATTTCTGTTATTTTCCACCAAATTTTCTCACACCCTAAGAAGGTATAGCACTTGGTTAAAAATAATTTTTAAAATATTCCTTCAAAGCACCACCAGCAGGCTCTCTGCCAATAACGATGTTTATTTTTTTTAGAGAATCAGTTGCACACTCAACAAAGGACTCATCCCTTGCAGTCAATATTCCCTTCACTGCATACAGATAATGTTTATTGTAGCAACTTGAGGGACCAGAGTCAGTTTCTTTCATGGGGTTACCTGTAGCCAATCCAAATAGCAGGTGTTTGGAACATCATCTCCCTAAGTGCTGAGATTTTATCTTGATCCTGTTTATTGGCACACAGATGGGTGGGGAGGACTGTGATTCTCTGCCTTTCTGAAGCCCTAAGATAAAGGTGTGGAGTGCGGACAGTGTTTACTAACTCAGCCTTCAGCATATGGTCAGTGCCATCAGATGACCCAGCAGGGAGTAGTCTGTGGAACATGCAGATCAGTTATTATTCTTGGGATGAAGGAAGCCCGGGAAGATTTGGATACTGAATTTTAAGATTTTATTGTGTAAGGTGTGTGAAGAGTTGTGAGGATGTAAAAACTAAGCATCATATGAATTCTTTTCAAAAGTTACTGATTGATTCTATACAGATTTATTTGGTCCCTGTTGGGTTCCAAACATTGTCTTAGGTAAATATGGGATGAAATGGAGGCTAGGTTCTGAAGTCTACAGTCCCAAGTGGGAGTCAAAAAAACAGTTTAGTAATAGAGTAGTTTATAATGGTGGTGCACATTATGCAGCAAATGGGAAAAAGATCAGGAATAATGATGGTTGAGGGTTGAGGGTCAGGAACTGTTTAGACTGGGTTGCTACGGAAGGCTTTTCTGAAGAGATGATCTTTTCTGCATAGGACAGGGAGGAAGGAGAGACATGAGCCTTGTGAACTCCATGATGTGGCCCCCCCAGGCAGAGGGTCTTGCAAGTGTAAAACTCTGACTTAAGAAGCTTCAGAGATGGCCAGTGTGTCCGGAGTTTGGCAGAGGGCAGGAGACCGGGTTGAAAAGGTAGATGGGGACATGCATAGAGTCTGTAGTTGGCCAGGGTAGGGGTTTTAAGTTTAGGTAGTAGAGGGAAGAGGGACGCTTGGTTATGGCCTGGGCCACATCCTAATTTTAAGCAGTAACAAAGGCCATACTTGGGGAGGGGGGGCGGGGCACTGCAGCTTGCTTGCATCAGCTTTCAAGGAGGTGAGACTTATGCAAATCACCTGTGTAGTGCACCAACCTTTTTGGGAAAAAAAAATCCTCCAAAATACAACCTAGACGTTAAGAGCATGTGTGTGGCAGTCAAACCCCTCAGGGCTGGAATCTTGACTCCGACGCTGATTAATCAGCTAAGTAACTTGGACAAGTTAATTTATTCTTTGAACCCAGGTTTACTCCTCTGTAAAACGGAGGTAATAAGATTATCTGTTATCAACTCATTTAATCCCTCTGGGGTTTCATTCCATGAAGAACACCAGATAAAGCAATCTGTGGCTGAAACATGGGTTTATGAGCTACAGCATGACTAAGGCCATTAGGAAAGACGACAGTCTGCAGAACTGAGAAGTTGGTTCTCTGGTCCATTTCACTTGTTATTTCATATTCTCTCTGCTGTACCCTCAATTCTCTTTCAAACTCTTACAGAGAGCCTTGCTGCCTGTGGAGTGAGCTGGGCCCTGGTACTGCTAGGTGATGCGTTCCTATTGACTTCATTTGCAAGTGGCTCTTCTCATTGTGAGAGGCAGAGATGGGTGGTGAGGGTGGGGGTTGCTGACTATGGTGGGCCTATGCTGTAACCGTGTTGCCAAGACCACAGCACTGGGAGGTTCAGTAACTGTGCAGAGCTCATCTTAGACATGTGATCCCTTTGCAGTCTCCTCTCCATATCCTCTGTTTCTTAAGACATGTTCCTGATCCATAACACCGTGTCCAGATTCACTGACTGAGCACATGGTATTAACTAAGCCAGAGGTATTTCTTCTGTTTGTCTTAAGTGATACTAGAGGTTTTTCTTAAGGCCAAAGTCATCACCTTAATATGTCCCACAAAGTTTGCAATGATCTGAGTTCTGTTGTTCTCTAAGCCACATTCCTCTCTATACCCCAGCTTCACCTCCTGCCTCACTCAAGCAGAACTTGCAGTTTACCAATGTCCTGTTACTCCTTCCCTTGGGCCTTAGCAGGTGCTGCCCCTTTGCCTGCCATTATCTCCTGTTCTATTCCTTCACTTCCTCTGCTGTTTGCTTGGTGGCCACCTTCTCTGGAAGTTTTACTTTCCCAAACCTGAGTTAAAGGGGCTTCCTATGTTTCAGCAATCCTTAGATTTCTCTTTCTCATTCCATTTATTGCTGCTTATGGAGATATTTGTTCAAGTATTTACCCTTCTTTTCTACCTTGATTTGTAAGCTCCACGGGTATGGAATCTTCAGCCGTTTTCTGTTGGGTCACTAGTGGTACATTTCCATGTCCCACTCACACCAGACACACAGCAGGTAACTACATGTTCATGAAATGCATAAATGAATTAGACTGTAGCTCCATCTCAGCTACATTCAGACATGACTTGGGTGGGCATAAATGACACCTTCAGAGCTAAACAGGCTAACACCCTGCCCTCTTTAACAGGAAGACTCTTAGAGCCACTACCAGGAACTCTCTTATCTTATACAAAATGCATCCACATCATTTGTGAAACTAGAATTATCTGATAGGGGAATAAATGTTTGGTCCATAGGAATCAAGCAGCAAGAAATCTATATTCTTTGAGGCTTAAGATAGGATGTTTGTTAGGCTACTTGCTGCTAGATAGAGGCAAGATTGGATTTTTGTGGTCTCCTCTGGAAAATGCCTTCAGTGTCAGCTTGCTGAGAGCTAGGTTTATTTGTCCAGGCACATGTAACACAGTGATAATCTCCTTTGGTTCCAGAAAAGCTGAAAGCTATAGATAGGTGTTTGATCTACTAATCCATATCCCATGGCTTACTATTGATTGAGTTTGGGTAATGGTGGGAACTTCTCTGCTTTTCTGCAGAAAAATATTTTTATGTCCCAGAAGGCCTCGCTTCCCCATCCACCTGTCAGAAAAGACTGCATGGGACTCACTGTGTCTTTCTTTGTGTGTGAGGGAAAAGAGAAAAGCCCATGTCCCACTCTACAAACCGTCAAAGAGAGAATCACCAACAAATAAGAGATTATTACAGAGAGAACACTCGGCCTTTGGTTTTTGGGATTGGCTTACTTCACTTAGCATGATATTCTCCAACTCCATCCAGTTACCTGCAAATGCCACAATTTTATTCTCTTTAATGCATTCTGCTGTCATAAATACTTAATTAGAATAATTATTTAATTAATTAATTAAACATTTAAAAATAGGTTAGAGATAATAATAATAAAAAAGATTATTACAACAATGGCCCTTTGGAATCTTCCCAGTGGATGATGTTTCTCAGGGTGAACTGTCACTTACTTTTGGAATAATAGAAGGAAATCAATTTTTTTTTCACTTCTAAGTTCTATAGAATATTGCTAGGCTCTGGGATGGATGGATATGTGGAAATCAGAATTGATATATCACATTTAAAAAGACACTAACTTGATTCAGTGTAGCAGCAGCTATATTACTACTATCACCAAGACACATTCTCCAGGCATTTTGGATTCTTTGTGTCCCAGGGTTACTTAAAATAAAATAGAAACCAGCAAAGGCTTTCGAGATTTTGCCATTGAGTGACCTGGTACTCACTAAGTAGGAGATTGGACAATATTCAGTTTCAAGCTCAACTTGGAGGTAGTTTCATAAGGGTTTTTTAAGCCACAATTTTATATTATTTCTGCTGATCTTCATGACCACCCCTTCCCATCTCCATGATAAATCACATAATAAACAAAGTAGGTGGAGAGTATGGGGTGTTACCAGCATCCTTTAGGCTCCATTATTACTTTACTCCATTTGTAGCTCTTTCTCAGAGGACCCTGGAAAAGCTTCTACAGTAAAAAAAACTCTAGACCAGAGGCAGATGTTAGAAGTCTTCTAATACATTTTGGTTTGTGTTGGGGGCAGGCTCTCTGGGCCCGGGAGCTGCCCCGCCCTTTCAAGATGGCAACCTGGCTGTATGCCAGAAACTTGCAGTAAACAGGTGGACAATTTAAGGAAGTGCACAGCATTGGCTGGCGGTAACATCACTGTGCATGCTTGGCTCGTGGGCAATGCCTGCTCTGATACACGCCTGTATTCTGTTCATGCATTCCCCTCATGCTGGATAATGCTGTTCCTTCTGATTGGTTGTAACTCTGCTCTGTAATACTTCCTGCTGTATAAAAAGGAGATAGAAGGAGGCTGGGGGGAGAACAAGGAGAGAATGAGGGAGAACAAGAGAGAGCTAAGGAAGGCAAGAAGAGCGCTCAACAAAAATAAAGATTGCTTTCTGAGAATAACGGCGTGATTATTGTCTCCTGCCAGCGGGCGACAATAGGTTTGGAACAAGAAAGCCACATGTGAACCCAATGCCATCTGACTTTGGTGGGAGGCAAGTGGTCACAGAATGTGACTATGAATAGATTAAAATATTTCCTGCTCCTTTCAGCTGACTCTATGCAGAACTGTTACACTGATTCATAATTAATATTAGCCCTCAATTGTTTCTGGCATTTGAAACCTTAATTAGTAATTATTTCTTAACAGAATCACAGAAACTTAGAACTATAAGGAATGATTATCCAGCCCAGTCCCTCTCATGTATAAATATCAAGCTTAGACAGTGAAATTAATTTCCCTGAACCTTTCTTCCATTGTACATATCCTGTGATCTTGTTAGTGGAAATGCATAATGTTTAATTTAAGGTTTCTATGTGCTTGGAATTATCTGGGACTCCAATTTCATTACACTGTATTTTTTTTTTTTTTAATTAAGAATGAAGGTAAGCTTGAATCAACTGCTCCTTGTCTTGGTTACAGAGTGCCGTCTTTCTGAGTCAAGATGTTTATGAACATGGTGGTCTTCTCTTTCACTTTGTTCACTGGATCTCTTTGGCATCTGAGGAATGTGAGTTACTGAGTACTAGGCTAGACTCACCATTTTAGGGACGCTTTGACAAACCACCTTGACCCAAGCCAGGCAGACTCTAAATTTCCCTGTACCCATGAATACTGTTAACAGCAAGTGAGGAAGAAATGTTTCCAAGAATCCTGAATTCTGGAGGCATTAATGCATCTGTTAAACTCATGATCATTTAACAGAATTGTATTATAAATTTGTATTAGATTCCTGGAAATGTCACAGAAGCTTACTACATTCACATGTTTTGTTTCTGTTAGAATTTTTTTCTGAATAGTTAAACAAAAAATTAGTCAAACTTGCTTAAAAAAATGAGAAGGGGTGATTTTTACTGGCCTGTGTTCCTGAAGAGTTCAAGACAGGTCTCACTTCACTAATGGTATGACCTAGGGGTTAAATGTGACCCCCCAGAACCTAGCTTTCCTCTCCCTTTGTTTTGGCCTCAGTTCTGTATGGATTCCATTCTTACACTTTTTCTCCTCCAAAGGAGACAAGCAGATGGCTGCAGATGCAGCTTATGTACTTCTAGGACCTGGTAGAAGAGCAGTCTTTTGAAGTTCCCACAAAAGTCACATTGGATAAGTTAGGGTCGGTCATGTGCCCATCCTTGAGCCAATCATTATGGCTTGTGAAATACAGTGAGATGCCTGGATAGGGCTGGATTAGAGCCCCACTTTTGGAGTTTGGAGGAAAACCTACTCCAAGCAAATAACTTGGAAGTTGATAACGTTCCAAAGGGAAATCAGGGTAAAATCACCCAATAAAAAGGAACATCTGTGGGAAAGCTAAAAACATAACTATGCTTGGCCTCATTCCCAAAAGACTTCAAGGTGCATTTCTGAAGACTAATTCTGATGTTCTTCTGTATCAGTGCATTACTAGTGTGAGATTGGCTGGAAACTCACTGTTATCTCACACTCCCCAGGACCTATCTATTCCCTTAGATGTGAATCTTTGGTATCTTGGATTAATCAGTAAAGCAAACAGTTTGGCCATTAAAATCTTAGGAATTTGTTTCTCAAAAGCATGATGTTCCCCATAGCAGCATTTGGTTCTCTTGGGAACTTGTTAGAAATGGAGACTATCAGGTGCCATCCCGGAACTATTGCATCAAGACCTGCACTGTGAAAGATACTAAAGTAATTAGTGTTCACATTAAAGTTTTCATGATTATTTCAGATTTTTATCTCTGCTTTTAAGGAATTTGGTTAAAATGGACTTTGGTGTAGTTTTCTTCATTTTTATTTTGCGTAGAGTTCATTGAACTTCTTGGATCCACATTTGGAAAAATTTCAGACATTAATTTCTCAAAAATATTTTTTATATTCTTTCTCTCTTCAAGGATCTCAGCTATACATATTTTAGGCTATGTATAATTTTTCAACAATTCACTGATGTTGTATTTAATTTTTTCTCATTTTTTTCTTCCCGTGCATTGCTTTTGGATAATTTTTTTTATTCCTATGTGTTCATGTTTACAAATCTTTTCTTCAACAGTATCTAAAAAACTAGAAATCTGATCTAGTTTATTTCTCACCTCATTGCAGTTTTCTTTTCTGGAAGTTCAACTTAGTTATTTTTTTTAAAAATGTAGAAAAACATAACTATGTTAATGAACATGTTTAATGTTCTTGTCTACTAATTCTTCCAAATGTGTCATTTCTGAATCTATTTCCATTGATTGATTTTTCACTTTATTTTATTTCTTTTTAAAATTTTTTTTTTAGTTGTAGATGGTCAGATATCTTTATTTTATTCATTTGTATGTGGTGCTGAGGATCGAACCCAGTGCCTCACACATGCGAGGCAGGCGCTCTACCACTGAGCCACAATCCCAGCCCTGATTTTTCACTTTATTATGGCTATTTTCTTGCTACTACTTTGCCTACCTGGATTTTTTTTTTTATTGGATGGTAGGCATTATAGATTTTACTTTGATTATTTTTGTTTGTATTCCTTTAAAAATTTATACATTTTATTCTGGTACACAGTTTATTTAGAAACAACTTGAGACTTTCATTTAATCTTTGCATTTTAGTTTGGAAATAACTATATTCTATATCCATAGAGGCAATTCCCCTTTAAGAACTGATTCCTTAATGTATTCCAAGATCTTTTCCACCCTGGAGACAAGTTTGGTGGGGACACAAACTATGATGATCCTGTGTGAGCTCCAGAGATTATTTCATTTTCTTTATCCAGGTTATGCTTGTTTTCTTACATATATGACATACTAATTTTTATTCAGTTGAAGACTTGGTAAACCTTTGCAGATCTCTGGAGCTTTCTCTTTGTACAGCCATCTCCTGTTAACCTACCACATTTTTAAATCTGTTTTCTTCAACTTGGACTCTGTTTGGGTTCCCCCTTCCTGCAATATAACCTTGAAACTCCTTCCAGATAGTTACCCAGAGCAATTATAAGCCTCAACTAATTTGTCTTCCTTCCTGCAGGGATTACTGTCTTGTGCTGCCTCTAGTTCAAATCTGAATACTGTTGTTTCACATATCTTGTTAATATTCACAGTCATTTAAGGCATTAGGGTAAACACAATCCCTGGTAACCAACGTGGTCCGCGTTGAAAATTCCTGCACATACTAGCTTGAGAAATACGATCTTAGAAGATTTCCAAGCCTCATTGCGTCCATCATGTCCTATCCACACTTCAGGGATGGAATCATTTCCTAAGATTTTTTGACCACTTTTTCTTATTTTCTTCTCAGATGAGAAGATAGGTATCCTTAGAAAGGATATCCTTAGAAAAAAACATGAGACCCCTGATAGATTAGTATTTGTCTTTGGATAGCACAGGTAAAATACTATTATCTATTGCTGGGATCACTTTCTTTTAAAAAGATATAGGAGAACAAAAACTTATATTCTAATGCAATTAGGTGGGGCAACAGAACAAACAAAACATCAAAAATCCACTAGGTCAGTGGATGACTATTTGAAACCACTCTGCACTGAGATTAGGTCAGATAATGGGGAGAAGGTGAACTCTGGGAATTCTCTGTCATCACCCATTTGAAGGTTAAACCAATTCGTTATTCACCTGGAGATACCTTTCTTTCTCATACCCACAACTCTGGGAAATGAAGACTTCCGACTTCCTTAGCATTTTCAGCAAATTCTATCTTGATGCCCAAGAGACACCACCTTTGTGCTCCCACCCTTGCCAAGTCAACATCATTTCCCACTTGGGCAGCTGCAGTGGTTCCCAAAGTAATTGCTTTGTTCATACTGCTGCCATGTTGCAGTCCTTTGTCCTTATAATCAGTCAGAGTCATTTTTTAAAAGCTCATTTCTGATCCTATTACGTCCCTGCTTAAATTCTTATAATGGCTTTCCCAAAGCACTTACAGTGAAATCTAAGCTCCTTACCATGGCCTCTTCTGGCTTCTGGCTTCCTCCTTAACTCATCTTGAATTGCCTGTCTCCTCTGCTCCTAGCACACTGGCTTACTTCTGTTTCCTCTCTCTACACCAAGCCAAGCTTTTTCTACCTCTAGGTCTTTGTATTCTTCTATCTCTCCATATTTTCTTCCTGCCCTTCATCTGGTTCTGCTCATGGTTGGATCCTACTTATTTTAAGTCTGAGTTCAAAATCTTAGAGAACCCTTTCTGACCATACTATATAAAGTGGTCTCCTTCCTACAGTCTGTTCACTTTGTGATAGTATCTTTAATGGAATTTATTACAGTTTGGAATTCTCTTCATTTGTCTGTCTTCCCTGTTAGGATATAAATTCCATGAGGACAAGCACCTTGTCTATCTTATTACAGCCACATCCTTATGCCTAGAATAATGCTTGGCACATGACAGTTAGTTACTCAGTGGACATGCTGAATATAAGAAATAACCATAAGACCCTATCTGGTGCAAAAATATATTTAAGCTAATTTAATTCTAGTAATCAGTCAATTTTTGAACTAATCAATGCTCAATCTCATTGCCTATGCCTTTAATCTAGATTGGTGGTACATAAATATATTAAACTTACATCTTTGACATTCTTTGACTTTTTAGCTTAGTTAACAGATAGATAGTTTTAGTGTATTTTGGTGTGTACCTTATGTTTTAATAAATATGGTTTGTATATACTAGACCTGAGAATCTGTAGTGAAAATATAAATTCTTTTCAAAAGTAGATTCTTCTTAGATTCCTCCTTGTCAAAACAAATTAGAATGGGTTGTCAGAATCTTAGGAGACTTTGTCTACATGAAACATGTGTGAATATATCAGTATGTAACTTTTAAACATGTATTTATATTTGCATCTATGACCTATTTCCAATCATTAGGTACATATGTAATTCCACATAACATTGTGTCATTTTACCTAAAGAAAAAAAAGTGCTCTACTTGACTCCTCTTTGCTGCCTGTGATAGAACTTATATAAACAATTATTACTGGTAATATGATAATCTCAAAATTCACATATGAAATTCTGTGGGGTTTGTCAGAGCATAAGAGTATGGTGGGAAACCCAGAAACAGGAACTTGATTTATCGCAGTTTCTTTAGTATTCAAAAGTCTAGTTGTTTTTTCTACATGTGAGTTCACAGGGCTGGGGAGAAGGTTGCACCATGGAATGCAAGGAAGCCCCATCCTCTTCTGGAGTCTCTCATGCTCTTTTGGGTGTGTGGTGTTTTTTACCCCAAAGATTCCCCAGTTGTGGCTGCCTATTAGAGCAAAGAATCAACAGTCTTTTGGTAACCATGGTAGCCACTGGTTCTCCAAAGAGTTATTTTTAGATTGCTTCATTGAATAAATTCCTCTTACTTCCTGAGAGGAAAATAATACAAAATGATCTTAACAATTCAAGGCTTCAGCCTTGAAAACAGGAAAGGGATATTTTAAAGAAGAATCTTATGTTGCCTTATTTTAATGGCAACCTAAGTCCTAGTCCATAGGAGATTTGGGAAGTTATATTAATGTGTAGGCACTTACCAAAAATGCGGGAGTCATCAAACAGCTCTTGATAGGTCTTCAGGTTTTAGAATCTTGAGTTTTATCACTTTTTAAAATTAATTTTTAAAATTTTCATCTACTAATCAGAACCCAGAGGGAAGCCTCAAGTGAATCCTGCTAGTACTTCAATCAAAGGTCCCAAGAAAGCAGTTATGCCTCTGACTTCTAGGTAGATTAGGACATAGTGACATTTGTACGGGTTGTTTAATTTAGACTTGGAGCCTCCTTTCAGCCTCAGCTTAAGTAGAAGAAAAAAAAATGTCCATGATGAGCTAGCATTTCCAAACTATAAGCTCTTATCTAAGTATTATTTTGAAAATCTGCACTGATAGAATTTTCTAAAAACACTAATTATGAATTCTCCCCTGACCAAAGGACAAATTACATTTTGCTCCTGGAAATGCCTCCTAAGTATTAATATTATTATTGTTATTTATAGGATTTATGAAGTGACTCAAGGGTGCATTCATGAGCTTTGGAAGATACATGGAAGATGTAGAAGATCAAGTTCTAATTAGGTCAGCCAACACTAGAAAATGATTACATTCATAATATTTTTACTTTTGCCTGAATAGTATTTTTAAAGGACCTAGAAAAAAAACCCCAGTATGTTAGAGCTCTAAAGGACCTTTAGCATTGGGCCTTTATTTCACAAAATAAGAAGTAACTCCATCAAATTATTGTCTATTTCTCTTGACTTCAGATCCACTGATCTTTCTGACATAGATGAGCCTAATATGGCACCAGGGGGCTCAATTAACATTTATGTCTTCCTTTTACACATACAATGAAATCTAAACTCCTATCATGGCCACCAAGGCTCTAGGTGGTCTGGTACATACTGATGTCTTCTGCTTCATCCCCTTGGCTCCCTTTTCTCCTCCACCATGCATCAGCACACCAACCTTATTTCTCTTTCCTGATAGTATCAAGTTTGTTGCTATTTTAGTCTTCACGATTTCCTGGTGACCCTGCTTGGAAATCTGTTCCCTGATTTGGAAGGTCTGGTTCTATTTCCGATAGGCAGCCTCTCCTAGATTCTCACTTTTGGGTGTACATGCCAGATATAATCCACCCTTGAGCACAGGTGGAGCTCGTGAATGTGATGCTGCATGACACCTTTGATGATGTCACTAATCCAGTTGACTTTGAGTTCATCAAAAGAGAGACTCCCAGATGGTCCTCATCTAGCTGGGGGAGGGAAAAGGAGAGGGAAGGATTTAGTACCAGGAATTGAAATGGAGCAAATTGTTATATGCATTTATGAATATGTTAAAATGAACCCCACCATTATGAATAACTATTAAAAGGAAGGTAAGTTACTTCAGAGACAATTCCTGTTGGCCTAACAGAAGGCAAATGGCCAAATTGTAGGTAGGGGACAACATGGCAATGATCTGAGGGTGCTACCTAGGGGTTGAGCATGTCCCCAGCCAAAGATAGCAAGAAAATGGGGACCACTGTCATATAACCACAAGGAAAAGAGCCCTGCCAAGAGCCTAGAAGAAAGCCCTGGGCTGTAAATGAGATCCTACCTCCCGTCAGCACCTTGGTTGAAGTCTGCAACACCCTGAGCCCAGGATCTAGTGAATCCATACCCATACCTTAACCCATAGAAACTCTCAGGGAGTAAACTTGTGTTTCAGGTGCCAAGTTTGTGGCAATTTGTCATGGAGTAGTAGAAAACTAATCCCTTATCTTTCCTGTATCAGAGTAAGTGTCACTTCTTTCACAGAGAGACCTCCCTTGAGCCCTCTAACATTCCTATCTCTTCAATTTATTCTCTTGTTAGCACTTAACAGACTCTAAAACCACCTTATTTGATCACTGGTTGGTTGCTACTTATTCACCAGGACCTAGAAAATTGTCACTCACATAGTAGGCCCTCAATAAGCATTTTGTTGAATGAATCATCAAATCCAAATTAATGAGTTTTTATCAATGGCCCATGACTAAACTGCTAAATGATTCCCTGGACCACCAGGTGGCAGATAATTTAGAGAATGAAGTAAATAGAATAGAAGAACCTTGGCCTGGTGACAGGATGTCAATTCTCTAATGACAGTCTTGCCATCCAGATTTTAATCTAAAACCATCTGCCTTTATTTTTCTTAACCTGTTCAGTTGGACAGCACATCTGCCATTGCTGGTGTTTCTGTAGCCAAATGATATGATGAACTCTTTTAGAGCAGGAGCTTAGACACTGAATTGATTACTTCCATCATCATCGCCACTTATTGGACCAGTGGCAAAGGATCAGCTTCCCCACTGCCATTAGTTATTGTGATTTTTTTGTTTCTTCCTGGATAGATAAACTTTTTGAGTGTGGACCTGGTTAATTTATTCTCAAGATTTTAGTTGACTTTTCCTTTTCTCTTATCTTTGAAGCAGATGTTCTTATGCTTTGAGAAAATTAATTGTCATAATGTGCTTCTCATTGAAACTCTGCTAACCTGGAACACACTTATTTAACTATGGATCCTCATATGAACACCCCATGGATTGGAAGCAGGTTCAAACATGTATGTAGTATTCTGTGGTATTTAAGAGCCGTGAAAACAGAGACCTTGTCTGTTTTATTTATGCTATATTTTTAATTCGTGCATTATAGTTATACATAAAAGTAGAATTCATTTGATATGTTCCTAGATGCACATGACATAGTTTGGTTAAGTTCATTCTTTGTTCTTCCCATTTCCCAACTTCTTTTCACTTTTCTTTCTTCTTATTTTCATGAGATCCCCCACTTTTTAATTCTTTCTCTCTTACTTCTGCATATAAGATAAAACATTTGACCCTTGACTTTGAGTCTGGCTTATTTCAGCATGTTGATTTCCAGTTTCATTCATTTACCAACAAATGACATTTTATCCTTTATGGCTGAGTAAAACTTCACTGTTTGTATATACCACATTTTCTTTATCCATTTGTGTTTTGAGTGACACCTAAGATGGTTCCATAACTTGGCTATTGTGAATTATGCTGCTATAATTTTGTGTGTATCACTATAGTACACTGATTCTGTATTTTTATCCCTTGGAATAGTAACAGGTATATCATGAGTGCTCAGTAGACAGCTTTGAAGAAATGAACGAGTGAGTGAATAAAAATCTCTTCCACCTTAAATAGCATCAAGACATGAAAGATCTATAGTGTAAGACATTTCCTAGAGGAGATTGCCCTTTATCCCTTGGAGAACCTATGTATTCAAGACCAATTCAACTGTCATCTCTGAGGATGATAGTTGTTAGGATGGCTTTTTACCATTTACAGGACACCTTTTATTGAACATCATTCTGTGCCTGGTATTTTGTGAGGTGCTGAGGATACAAAGGTGAATAGGATACTTGACCAAAGAGTTTTGAATCTTGCAAATCTAATCTGTTACCATGTTGTCAGGATTGACACCTACTGTAATAATAATAAAGAAGCAGAAATTCACTGTGGAACGGGGCCTGCTGCTGAAGATGCTCTTAGTGAGTGTCTGGCTTTGTGATATAAATATCCCTTTACTTGCTCTTATTAAATTAAGATGATGCTAACCGCTGAAACACCTAAGCCTCAGTGGCTTAGCATAATAGAAATATGTTTCCTGGTTGTCTAGTCTCCAAAATGAAGTTCCAGATCATTTGGCAATTTTGTTTAAAGCTGTGATTTAGGGATCCAGGTTTCTTCTATCTTGCAGATCTGCCATTTTTAGCTTCTGATGTTATGGTTCAAAGGGAAAGAGAGGAAGACCTCATGAGTCAGACCTGGATGTGCCACAGACAGCTTCTGCCCATAACCCACCAACCATAGCTCAGTCCATCGCACCTCACTGCAGGTTATAGTAACATAGGAAATGTTCACGTGCTGGGCATTTATGTTTACCAGAGCACAACCAGAGAGATAATTTCCATTAATCAAGCCAGAAAAATTTTAATCATTTATTTTAAAGATCAGTGTTTATTTTTTAAGTTGAAGTTCCTTACCTCAAGGAATTAGGCATTTTCAATGGATGTTTCCAGCAAGGAACATGATTATTATAATAATAAGTCCAAATACTTAAGAAAATTGTCAGCTCTTCTGACAAAAACATTTTAAAGATACCATAAAAATATAGTAAGTGCAGTAAAGGATAGTAAAGTCATGTTCCAGGAAGAAAAAGAAACAGGTTTGGTAAATAGCCAGCAAAGCCGTCAAACTGATTCCCTGGCATTGAAGAAATTCCCTAAGAGTTTCCACACCAGCTCTGTAATCTGTGTAGAGATCAAGATCCAGGGGCCAGAATAATTGGGTTTTGCTTTTCTGTTATTTACCAGCCTGTTAACTTTTGACAGGTATTCACATTCTCTGGCCCTCAGCAGATTTCTAGAAAATGAGGATAAGACAGTCACATTGTATATTTGTCATGTATTTGTTTGGAAGATCAAATAAAATAATGACTGCAGAAGTATGTTGTGAAGTGAAAATTGCAGTGTAAATGGGAGGTGGTATCTTCCTCCTTCTCCTCCTCCTCCTGCCTATCACAATGAAGATCACGCACGGTGAGGAAAAGGTAGAAGGCAAGGTAGGGATGTCCACGTGGCGTTGATTTGTTTTGCACCATTTGCCTTTTCCCGTCTGTGGTCCTAGCTGCTCTCTATGTCATGCCAGCAGTATTCCTGCCTTCCCTTGACAGATCTAGGAACCTGAAAACAAAAAACCTCCTTTACCATTTACGAAGCCCCTACACTGTGGTTGGCACTAGGTAGTGTAGGCTCTTTGCCTACCTGTTCTTATTTTATCCTCCCTCTCAGCTCCAGGGGACAGATTCTATGATGCCCCCACTGTCCTATTTTTGCAGATAAGAAAACCAAAGCTCACAGAGGCGAGGCTGGTCCTTTAAGGTCATGGAGCTCCTGCTTGTGACTCCTTGTCTCTCTTGGCTCTTCATGTGGCTGTTATGTGCCACATACCAAGGTCTTCTGTGGTGAGTAAAAAACATCATTGCTAACCTTAAGGAGCTTTTCATCCTGCTGACAGCAGCCTTCAGGTCCTTATACACTGTGTTCCTTAAAAAGAATAGACTTCACTTTTTAGAGCAATTTTAGACTCAGAGCAAAATTGAGCTGTAGGTGCAGAGCGAGTTCTCACATGAACCCTGTCCCACACTTAGCCATCTCGTTGTTGCTATTTTACATTCCCCAGTGGAGTGGTCCGTTATCATTAGCATTCCCACCAGTGGTGGGTTTGTTTTGATTGATGAGGCTACATCGGCACATCATAATCACCCAAATTCTGTAGTTTACATAAGGTGTTGAACATTCTGTGGTCTTGATGAGTGTATAATGACATGTATCCATCATTATAGTATCATGCAGAGCGATTGCACGGCCCTATGAATCCTCTGTGCTTCCTCTGGTACACTCTTCCTTTAGCTGGCAATGCTGTCTTCATACTTTTTCTTCCTTTATTAGACCAGCTGGTTTCTCCCTATCCTAAAGGCTTAGTCCAGGTTTTATCTTCCCCAGCCCTTTCTGATTGCTTAGGTAGTACCTTAAAGGTGTCTCCCATATGCTTAGGAGTGAGGCAGTATTGCCTAGTAGTTAAAGTAGTAGGTCCAGACAAAGACAGTCTTCACTCATGTCCTGTCTCTATCACTTCTAAACATAGGAATGGGTTACTTCAGTTCTCTGAGTCTCAGTTATGATGCGTGTGAAATGGGATTGTTACGAGGATGAGAGGGTGCACGTAAAAGGTTTGGCACTTGTGTGGTGAGTGTGATCATACAGCGCTCTGGTTTCTTCCCCCTTTCCAGGATTGTAGGTCTTGCTGCAAAAGACAGGGATGGGGACTAGTAATCTGCCTCCAGTGTCAGCAGTGTGGGGTTTAAAGGTTCAGCCTCTCTAAACTGGCATCTTGAGTGAAATGCAGTCCGGGGCTGTGACTTTTGTGAAGCCCTGATTTTGATGACATGGTCCATCTGAACACACCCAGCTCCACACCTTTGCCACAGAAACACAGGGATGAGTTATGATTTTAATCAGATGTGCCTTTGCTGAGGTGCAGCGAGGAATAATTAGTGGTTGGGCAGAGAGCTGCACTGTGCTCAGCCGGGAGGAGATGCTTCTCTAGCATTTCAGTCCCCTTGCTGAGGTAGCTTTCTTACTCTTCCTTTGTGGCTCACAAGTGGAACTTGATGGGTCTCTAGGGGAAGCATAGTCATCTGTTTCTCTGCCCCTCCCTGCCCAGGCACCTTTATGGTCCCTAGGTGAAGAGGAAGACACGCCTTGGTAACCAGTTAGCTAAAATAGAGCATCCAGGGGCTTGTGGAACACATGCAAATTTCAGTGGATTAAAGGTCAGTATCTAATAAATGGAGAATGAGCGCGGCATTTTCTGCTAGGGTTTGGAATACTGCAGAGTGCAATGTGGAGTTCCCAGGGTCCTTAAAGAAAGCAGCAGGTGTCCTGAATGTCCCTCTTTGTTCTACTTCAAAGGCAAATGTGCTTTGGGCTCCACAAAAATCTTGTCATGGCCAATAGCAGTTTTAGTTTCCTCTCTCTCCTCTTTCCTGTTGGGCTTTGAAGCTCTGGTGCCTGTTGGTGAGCTTTGTGGGTACATGCTTTACTGCCATTGGAATCAGAATATTTATGGGAGGGAGACCTAAAGTCTGGCTTGTTATTATCTAAAATGTAAAATGAATTCCACAGTGTGAAATTTAGAATACGACTACAACCTCTTTGCCATTGAGAAGTGAAGTCTGTGTCCCTGCCCCTTAATGTGGGTGGGTGTGAAATGGATCAGCCAACAAATTGTGGCCATGCGGTTTCCACAGCTCTCGTGGGAACACTTAGACTTGAGCCTAGACTGTCCTTTGAAAGTTTGACTACTCTGAAGCTTACCATTGTAAGGGGGCTGAAGACCCACAGCCCACAAATTCAGTGGAGAATAGCTTCTGAGTCACCCCAGACCAGGTACCAAATGTGCAACTAAAGATGCTTCCAGTTTCTAGCAATTCTAGATATTTCTGTCACCCCCCAGCCATTCCTCTCTTCCCCCAAAATGTCCTAGACATTGGGGAACAGAGAAGCTGTCCCTATTGTTCTCCATTCAAATTCCTCTCCTGCCTGATAAGATGGTTATTGTTTTATGTCACTAAATTTGGGGGTGCTTTTATGTAGCAATAGATGGCTGGAACAATGGGTGTCATGAAGCCATCCCCAAGGTGGAAGAGAAGGAGGGTAACTGCAAGCCCAGTTGTTGAAAGACTATGGGAATCATGGAATCTGTGGAATTTGGAATCATAAGGGACTTTCAGTTCTAGCCAGTAAATCTACACAGTCCTGCAGATACCACTAATAGGAATTTTTTGTTTAACATCTGCAAGCAGAGATAACACACAGTTGGTTTACATGCCTCCAAAGATGAGGAACTCATAACCTCACAAGCATCCTCTCCTACAGAGGTACTACTGGAAGCAGTGAAGAGTTAAATTTTCACTGAGAGATTCACATGGTTGATGATGGACTAATGTATCTGCCTGAGAGAAAGTGGCTTCAAGGGCAGGCTCCACCTGCACAGGCTGGAGCTCATGAGAATGGGCAGACGCTGTGGCACCTGCTGTTTAGACTATTCAGCTGGAATTTCTCACATGCTGGCTTCTTTTTTTAGCCTTTCACGATGTGCAGAGGGTGTCTCTTTCCAATACCACTTCAAATTGTGTTGTATTCTAGTAATAAAGGGTGGAAGGGGGAAAAAAAGCTAACCAGAGTACCAGTCTTAGAAATACCAAAAAAGGAAATCATAGTTCACCACAAGCTGAACGTGAAAAAACAATGCAGTGCAGCCACTGAAGACCCGAATTCTGGCTTCGATAGCAGAGCAGTCACAGGTGGGTGGAATCCTTTAATTGGCCGGTGAATGAGCCCAACCCCTTTTGCAGAATTGCCCTCAATCCTAGAACTCCAAAAGAGATAATGACAACCTAGAATATTTTAAGAAGATGTCAATCAAGGTGGAAAGAAGTCTAGAAACTATGTCCTGTAGAATGTAATGGAAGGATCTGGGCATGTGGGCATGTTTAGCAAAAAAAAAAAAGTAAAATAATAAGGAATGATGTCATAAAGCCTTCAAATACTTCAAAGGTTCTAGACGGACAAAAAATGAACATAATCAACAAGTTTTCTTTGCACCTTTGTCCAGGTCTATTGCTTGCTTGGACCCCTGCATTAAGCTTTTCTGGTCTCTGATTTTTTTTTCTTGCAATCAGTTTTATATAATTGCAGATGTGAACTTTGCAGATCTGTCCTATCAAGTGACTCTATATTATAAACAAATATTTTCAACTACCCTCTTTACTCTCTTAGAATGAACTGTACATTTAATGTAACTATGTGGCCACTAATTAAAAACAGAAATAATGTCCTGAGTTCATAGGATGCAAAATAGAAGGAATGTGGTTTAAATTATACAGTATGTATTTCAATATGTACATATACCAGCATAATTCAACTAGAAGACATAAGGAAATAGGTGCTTGAATCCATAGGTAAAGTCACCAGGAATGTGTGAGTGACAAATGCAGATTGGTTTGGGTTGGTTGATTGGCATTTTGACTAGTGACTCAGATCTCAGACACCATTGTTATTTATGAAATATTATCCCACAATATAATTTGTAATGTTTAGAACAACAGCAACAAAATATACTCTTCCCTCTGGTTATAAGATATTTGTGTTTCTGGAAAATATAGGGGCTGACTAGTCTTTGCTTTAAAACATTGTGTTACCATGTAAAATGGGATTAGGGTCTAGGCTCAGGTACTTGTAAGCAGGAATTTTACATAAATGAAGATCCAGTGGGACATCAGACAGTTGTATAGGATGAATGCAGACAGTGCTTTTGTCTGTAGACTGTCCTGTGAGCTACAGGACACACAATGGTCTTGGCTTGTACCCTCTCAGTGCCAGAGAGGAGTTTCATTACTGCTAACTACAGCAACAAAACACCCTAACTGAATTCCAGAATTGCCCACAGGGTAACTAGCCCCATAGCTCCCCTGGAGAACCCCCGCCCACTAATATCTGGCTTGTGACCCCTCTCCTTGGTTGTATCTTGTACAGCTCTTCATTCTGCTCCAAATTCATTGCCTTCTTTCTCTCTCTTAAAAGAACTGGTGGTTAATTTCAATCCCTAGTACCTCCACCTCCACAAAAGAGTGGGTAGTTGAATTTGATTTTTCTACACTTTAGGCTGTTATGTTACCAAATCTTTGCCTGGCTTGCTGATTCTTATTAGGCATCAGTTCAAATGCTACCTTCTCAGAGAAGCACTTTCTAGAACACCTTGGCTCAAGGAGCACCCCATCCCTGTTGCTTTACCCTATTATACTGTCTTTGGATATTTCATAGTACTTAATCCTCTCTGAAAAAAATTAAATTTATTTACATGTTTAGTTTGTACTCCCTTCTACCATTTGAATATGTGCCCCAGGAGCTTTGTCTCCTATGAGATGTATTCTTAGGGCCTATAAAAATGTCTGGCACACAGTAGGTGCTTAATAAATACATTTCTTGAATAAACAAGTAGTTCCTCCTTGCATCCTTCAGGATAAAGTCCAAGCTCTTCAGATGGCTCTTGAGGTCTTCCAATATCTTGCCCAGCTTTTATTTCTCCATCCTTTTCTCCTTTCTCTTTTGTTCTTCTCTAGATTATCAAAAATGCCATATTATCATTCCTCTGCCTGAAATTTAGATGTGGTAAATTTCCCTTCATCTCCCCCTCCCTATCCTATGGAGGAGTCACATTTCTGTCTCCAGATATGGCTTGAGACAGCTTATACAAAGGATTGTCTTTGTTGGTGTGTCTTTCTCTGCAGTTAGACTCCAAGCTCACAGAGAGTAGGGACCACTTCTTAATTATCTTTGTATCTCTTGTGCTCAATATGATGCTTGATATAGAATAAACTCTAGAATTCAGTTCTGTTACCTTGGAGTTAGATTATCATCTCAGCTAAAAGAGAACATTGAGAATCTCGGTTCTGTTATCTGTTCCATTGAATATTATCCCCACTATTATATCAACTTTAAATTTGATAAGTGTGCCCAAGTGATAGAGACTTCATTAGGGTACATAAAAGTATATGACTCCCTTGGATTTGCAATGAATGAAAAAATGATTTCCACATCGTTTTTGTGGTTATTAATAATAATATTTGAGTGTGGTGTGCAAGGCACATCTCTAAGCACTCTCTAAGTATTTCCTTATTGAAGTCTTCAGCAATGCAGCAGAGAAAGTTGATGATATTAAACCCATTTTTTAGACTTAGAGCAAATGTCACAAGTACCTGGTTAACTCTGATGTATCTGACTCCTGAGTCCAACATTTTTACCATGGGCTAAGACATTTTTATGCTGTTTCTATCTATATACCTTTATTTCTTATGCCTAATGATCCTTGATTCTGGTGGAAAGCGAGTTAATGGAGATGTTTGAAAGTTAATCCTACTTGTTCAAGATAAAGAAGACTTCCAATCCTCCTCCTTCCTGCAAGATAATGCTCCTTTGTTAATTATTGCCTTTTCTTTCTCTTTTGCTCTATCAGAGGAGCTCAGTTCATTATGGGTCATTGTGGATGCAACCAAGTTAATGACAATTGATGTCCGTCCTCTGCTCCTCATATTAGTGGCTCTATATCCGCATCCCCTCCCCCTGCTGTGGGCTTGCCCCTTGCCATCACTTTCCCCCAATCAGCTGAGGATTTGCCTTAGCCATGAACTTTTAATCATGCTGAATCACTAATCACCATAATTCCTCACCGTCCAAAGCTGCAAGTTCATCATGCGAATGGACCTGGTGTCCTTGTTAATCACAGTAATCGCTCACCATTCATGAGCTGTGAAGAGGAGTGGCGAATCTCCCATTACTCAGGCCACTTGCCATGGGAGGGAGTCTGGGAGGAGTGTCATGATTCACCCAGCTCAGACTGTTGGGGCTAGCAATGGAGTGTCTGCCAGAACTGCACACTTGGATTTCTGTTCATAATTATTATTTTCCTGAGTTGGCAAATGCTTGCATTTCTATGCTGATGGTTTCTGATGCTACAGCTTCCACAACAGAATTCCTCTTTTTCCTTTGTGTGATGTGATTCAGCTGGGCCTCCAGGCTGTACTTTGTTGGCATTCTGGGCTTCCTGGACAGGTCATGATCTTTCATCCCAAGGTTAACTAAAGGTCTTATACTATAATTATTTTGATAGCAAGAAAACAAAAACCAATGTATGTCGCTGAAGAGTGGAGGGATTATTGTAAAGCATCATGGATGTGACTTTGCTAAGACATAGAAAACTGACCATTCCTCGAGAGGGGCATAACCTGAACTAGGACGGCTATTAGACATCAAGGCCATCCTCTGTTTATCCTGTTCCTCTCTCGTTACATATCTGCTGCTCTCTACATGTGTGTTCTATCCTTTCACTATTCTGTCTTAAGTTTTTTTTTGTTTTTGTTTTTTTTTGCTAATCAGCTGTCTCATGATAACATGGTCCAGAGACCATATATGGCTTTCCCAAAGTGACTTTCTATTTACATGTTTCCAGGTGACTGGAGGAACTTTCTAAATTCCAATTCCGCATTCTCATCTCACACCTCCTCAAATTGTCTTCTCCCACATTGGCATAGCAAAGTGTCAGCAGAACAAAGGACCTCACATTCACCAAAGTCCATCCCTCTAGAAGACAGCTATGTTAAGTTGACAGCTATTTTAAGTTTGTTATAATATTTCAAAAAGTCTAAAAATCGAATGGGCCAAAGACCTTAACAAACACTTCACCAAAGAAGATATACAGATGGCTGGAATATGAAAAGGTGCTCTGAGTCAGATGTCATCAGGGAAGTGCAAATTAAAACAACAACGAGAGACCACTTCACACCCATTAGAATGTCCTGCATGGAGAAGACAGACAGCACCAAATACTGACAAAGATGTATAGTAACAGGAATCCTCATTTATTGCTGGTGGGGATGAAAACAGCAACTTTGGAAGACAGTTTGGTAATTTCTTGCAAAAATAAAAATACTCTCACCGTATGATCCAGCCATCCTAGTATATGCCCTACAACAATCCCTTAGTACATACCCTAGTGAGTTGAAAACCTAAGCCTGTATGAAAACTTGCAAAGGGATGTCCATAGCAGTTTTACTGTTCATTCCCCACACTTGGAATCAATCAAAACATCCTTTGGTGAGTAATGGATCAATGTGGTATATACAGAGAATAAAATATTATTCAGCACTGAAGAGAAATGATCAGGCCATTAAAAGACATCAAAGAGCTTTAAATGCATTTTTCTAAGTGAAAGAAACCAAATTTTAAAAGCTACATGCTACATGATGCCAATTATATGATAGCTGATAAAGGCAACGCTATGGAGAGGCAAAGGATGAGTGGTTGCCTGGGGTTGTTGTGGGGTAAAGAGAGGGAGATTTGAAGAGGTGGAGCACAGAGGATTTTTAGGGCAGTGAAATACTATAATGGTGGGGAGGTTATGCATATGCAGGACAGAGTATATGGGAAATATCTGTATCTTCTTAATTTTGCTATGAACATAAACATGCTCTAAAAATTGAAGTATTAAAAACCTTAAAAAGGAAATAGTGTCACAAGTATTTTTGAAAGTCATTCCTCTTTCTCAGTGTCCTTTCTTTATTCCCTGTCCTTCCCTCCCTGTGTTGGAATATGAGAATGAATGAATCAATGAGAAAATTCATATTGGACCAGCCAACAGAAGTTCCCTAAAGGAAATCAAAGCCCTGGAATCCTGTAGTAGAGTTTTCCTACTCACTACTTACTCCTTTTCGGGAACTGAGTCCTCAGCTTTCTTCTGGATTAATGTCTATTCCCCATTTTTAGTTAGCTTTCTATCACTGTATCAAAATACATGAGATAATTAATTTACAAAGAGAAAGGGTTTATTTTGGCTCATTGTTTTAGAGGTTTCAGTTCATCATCAGGCAGACCCATTGTTTTTAGGCACCTGGTAGTGGTGCTAGAGGGCAATTTTAGGGACACATGGCAGAGAAAACTGCTCACCGTATGGCTATGCAGCAAAAGAGAAAAAAGAGCCAAATCCCACAGTTCCCTTTGGGGTCATCTCCCCTGTGACCCAAGGACCTAGGTCTCACCTGGTAAAGGTTCACAGTGCCTCCCAGTAGTATGCCTCTGGGGAGTAAGCCTCTATCACATGGACCTTTGGAGGACACTGCCCATATTGAAACCATAGCAACCAATGTGTAGATTTTTGATAGAACTGTCAATCAAGTTCTAGCCAATTGTCAACCAGAGATCCCACCAAGTCCAATTCACTTATTATTTTGGGGACTTTAAATATTGAGTTCAATGATGTCAGGATGAAAAGATGATAGGAGCTGATCCTCTGCAGTGTTGTCACCCTAATTGTTGCTTTATTCTGCTGCTTGGGGGTGCTTCCTGTTGTCCTCTAAGATTGGCTCTTTAGCAGTTTAATTTTTTGAGGGGTTCTACATCATACCAATATAGCTGTTTTGTTCAGTTATCCAGAACCAGTTCTGTTGTAAAGAACTATCTAACTGTTCTAGACACTATGTTATAGGAAGTCTGGGTTCCATGGATTTTATGCTGCCTGATCTTATCAACAGTTTCTCTGTTAGTTCCTAATGGGATGCTAAGAATTTCATAGGTAGGTACAATGGCTTAGTACCTGTTTTACTTCAGGTGTAATTGATAGAATCGGTCGTAGTGAAATTAAAGCCATATACTCAAGATTGGACAGGTTTCTGAAGGTTATATGTGCCAGTTAAAGTGTAATTGGTACCAACTGAAAATAAATCCAAATTTGAATAGTCTGAAACTTAAATCTTATAGCTTTGCTCCTTCTGTCTGTTAGCAAAGAGTTTATTTTTTTATCTTTAAAATATCTTTATTTTATTTATTTATTTTTATGTGGTGCTGAGGATCAAACCCAGTGCCTCCCACATGTGAGGCAAGTGCTCTACCACTGAGCTACAATCCCAGCCCAAAGAGTTTATATTTTAGATTTTATTTTTATTTTTTATTTTAAGACAGAGCCTTGCCAAGTTGCTGAGGCTGACCTTGAGTTTGTGATCCTCCTGCCTCAGCCTCCTGAGTCACTGGGATTACAGGGGTGTGCCACTCACACAGCTTGTTAATAAAGATTTTGGGTTATCTGAGATACAATTTGGGAAGATATAAGGTAGGAAGAGGGTTTTAAAAAATTTGGAAGTTGAAGGACACAAATGGGAGATCTAAATGGAAAACATAACATAGTCCTCATCATCCTGAGTGCCTTTTAAGGTTGTAGGTATAAACCTGTTTTCTCTGTCCTTTCCCCATCTCTTCTTCTGACTTCCTGTTCCCTCCCCTTCCTTCATTCAGATCTCCTTTCTTTATACAGTCAACTTCTATTCTGTTTATTTATCTGATATTAGGTATCATTTCTTCCCCAACCCATGCGATTGCAGGTAAGGATTGCAGGTAAGGATTACAGGTAAGGATCAGTTAGGACAGAGATCTCATTTCACCTCTGTCACTTGCTAGCAGTGTGACCAAGGGCAAGTTCCTCTCCTGGGCCCAGTTTTCTCATCTCCCAAATGGAAGGAATGAACATTAGCCATGTGAGCCTCACAAGAAAAGCACTTGACACAGTGACTAGCCCATGGGGGTGCCTAAGGATTAGTAGCTATTTCTATTATTTCCTGTTGTAAATAAGAAAGAATTTCCACCTCACTCATTCTCAGCAGAGGCTTGATATGTTCATCTTGGTTCCAGTCTGTGCAACTCTCTTCTGAGGTGAACTCCTTCCCCGCCTCTCCCTATGGTAAACCACTCTGAGGCAACCTGGGCTCTGAGAATTCATTCCTAGGAAAATTTTAGTAACCACGGAGAAGTGTTCGCTTTTAGGAGAATCCTGTTAGGTTTTCCTTTACTCTGGTGAAATGTAATTTTAGATTATTTTGGCAATTCTTTAATGCAATGTTTTTCTTTTTTCTAAGTCCCACTTTACCAGATCTTTTGAGAGTTCATGTCTATTTCCAAATAAGAGCTATAAAGGAAAAGAGTAGTTCCTAGATGTCCTAACATAGGGTTGAATCTCAGCCAGCATCTTCAAACCAGTTGTAACACATTTTTTGAAACTAAAATCATTATGGGCAGGAATGTCTCTATGTGTTGATGACAACTCTGGTGATGAGTTGACGTGAGCTGATCAAACTTCTTAAGACTGTCATAACTTACTAAGTGGATGATATTAATGTTAGTGCTGCTCTTGTTCTCGGTGAAGTCTTTTTTTTTTTTTTTAAGAGTTGCATTAGTGAATCTCTTCCCTTAAATGCTTCATTGTTGCTATATTTGGTAAAGGGATACTAGGAAAACTTTTGTTCTTTTAGGCTGAGCAATGTATGAGAAATACTATCTGTCTGGCCAAGACAGTTTCCTCTTGGCTGTTTTCCTAGACTCCTGATTCCACTTTAAGACATGTGCTGTTGTTGAAGGCCAATGCACATGCATATTTCTTACAGAGGCATTAAACTTGGGAGCTTATCAATACTGGGACTTGGAAGTACAGTAGCTCTAATGGGAAAACCTTGCTTTGCTGAGTGGCTAATGCTCAAGGTTTAAGTATGAAAGCCCAGCTGTGCTTAATCCACTCCCTATCACCATTTCCAACTGGAGCTTGGAACATGCTCAAAGGCAGGGGCTAAGAGGAGGAAGGATCTGAGGACTTAAGAGGCTGAAGGGATTTTCTCTTGGAGTCAAAATTTTTCTCCGGACGGTGGTGGGATTTGACACTGGAGTGCAGCATTCCAATCTCTGTTTAATCCAGGGACTTTAGAGGCATCCACATCCTCTAGCTTAGTTCTGTTTCCTTCTTCCCATGTACGACAGTAAATATTGTATCTGATGCTACTGCAGGCTCAGTGCCTGATCGCCTTCCTCAAATAATACTGGAGTGGTTCAGTTCTCAAGAGTTTGCTTTCAGATCTGTCTCACATCACAATGCATTTCTCTGACATACGTAATCCTCTGTAAGCTCGAGGAGAGAGCTTGGTTTCTATTCTCCCTAGGGTGTGTGTGTGTCGAGGGGAGAATGGGAGGGAGGATATAATTAATCTTATTTGAAAGATGAGAATGGGAGAAAAATTGAGGAAACTGAATAACATTGTTAGAAAGTAGAAATAAAATTTAAAAAATGAGATGGAGAAGGAAGTGGAAGCGAAAGTCTAAATGTAGAAAGGGAAAAGAAGCAAAATGGCATCTCTTCTCTGGATAGTGTAGGTTAAATTAAAAACCGGGGGCTGGGATTGTAGCTCAGTGGTAGAGCACTTGCCTTGCATGCGTGAGGCCCTGGGTTCGATCCTCATCACCACATGCAAAGCAATAAAATAAACACATTGTGTACATCTACAACTAAAAAAATATTAAAAAAAAAATTAAAAACCAAACTCTTGTCTTGTTTGTGAGATGGACTCATCATAAAATAGGGAAAGTATTTGGAGTCCATACAGGGAGAGCACACGTCTCTCTCCGCTTCTCTTCACCCTGCCCTTATTATACTCCCAGCAGTGAGCATGCTCTGTTCTTTCACTAACCTGTTGGGTTTTCTTGGAAAAGCCACTGAAATCCTATAATCCTTAGTTTTTCCATCTGTAGAATGGGGCTAATGCTACTTATCTCATAGTGTTGTTGAGAGAACTAAAGAGTACAGGTTATTTATACTAATGTGTATGTCACAAAGTAAAAACTCAATATTTTATATTATTTTTTATGGGACATACAAATATACATATTTTTAACAAATATGATTTTACACTATACTGTCATAAATTGCTATGTTTAAACTAATGACTAGCTTGGAAACACTTAAAAAGTTACTTTCTTTAAAAGCATATGTGTGAACACATCATAGTTGATGATGCTTTTTAAGCTTTCTCTTTATACGTTCTTCAAAAACAGTTTTGTCATTGACTTATAAAAATAAGATTATAGGAGATTATAATGTTTTCAAACTATTGAATAGTTTTCTCGGTGTCTTCCTTGACTAAGAGGCTGGAAAGCTTAAAATTGAATTCACAGCAAATATCTTGGCCGCTGGGGGTGGAGTCAGCAAGTGCCCCGGTGCTTGCTGCCTATACCCATGGAGAAATCTGCAAAGGTTGTGGGCTAGTGTTCTTTCCTAATAAAGTGGACAGATTTGGCTTTGTTGTTGTTCTTCTCTTTTCATCCTTCTTGGAAAGCAGAAGTAAAACCTGAAATGACAATAGCATCTTTGCCTCATCTTGTAACAAGTGTGAGGACAGAAGCCATAATAGTAGTGCCAACAAGATAGAAATACAAGAGCCTGTGGGCCTGATGGCATTTTGAGCAGCTGAATGAGGACCAGCAACTACTGACCTCAAGATTTCTAAAATAAACTCCAGTTTGTGTAAGCTGTGGTCATAGGTTCTCTTTGCTTTACAGTCAAACACATTCTTACTGGATGCATATACTTTTCTGCATCTTGTTTTTGTCACTCAAAGAAATCTTAAAGGAGTTCTAACTGATTATTTATCATGGCAGCATACTCTTTTGTGGTGCAGATGCTTATAATTTAGTTGTTAGATTATTGAGGTTTTGTTCAGTGTTTTGTTTAGTTTCTGGTTACTTCAAACAATGTTGCATCAAGCATCCTTAGAAATACATCCTTACGTACTGAGACTTTTATTTTTCTGGAATATCCAGAAGTAGAATTAGTGATAAATTCCAAAGAGTAGAGTAGCAGTATTTGTTATTGGTCTTTTGCCAATAGGATGCTTATAAAATCATGATTAATTATTGGACGAGTTTACATTTTCATGACTACTTGTGGGTTTAAGCACTTTTTCTATGTTCTGTTGGCTGTTTGAATTTTTTCTTCTATGAATTCCTATTTATAACATTGAATATTTTTCTCTTGGGGATTTTTCTTTTTGTCAACTTAAAAGAGATTTTAAAAAATATTATAGGTACCAAGTTTCACTCCTTGGCATTGGAATTTGTTTATAGTATCTGCAAAGAACTGAATATTTTTGTCCCTCACCAAATTTATATTTTCAAACAAAATCTCCATTATGATAATAGTTGGAGCTGGAGTGTGTGAAAAATTAGATTGAGTCCCCAAAACATAGCCCTCATGAGTAGGGTTATAAAGGACACCCAGGGGGCTCAGTTGCACCTTATACTACATGATTTCCCAGGAGAAGATGGCCCTCTGTGAACCAGGAGCAGGCTTCAATAGATGCTGAATCTGCCAGCACCTTGATCTTGGACTTGCCAGCCTCCAGGACTGTGGGAAATAACATTCTGTGCATAAGCCACCTGGTCCATGGCAATCCATTATAGCACGCCAAATGGACTAAGGCAGTGCCTTTTACTACAGAACTTTCATATGACTCATTTGTTGTTTGTTTTTGTCTTGTCCCCCCACTTTTGTGTGTGTGTGCACGCAGGGCTGGGGATAGAACTTAGGGATCTGCAGAACATCCTCCCCAGCCCTAAATATTGTATTCAAAGCATCTTCTTTTCTTTTTTTTTTAAATATATTTTAGTTATACATGGACACAGTGTCTTTATTTTGTTTATTTATTTTTATGTGGTGCTGAGGATCGAACCCAGTGCCTCACACGTGCAAGGCAAGCAGTCTGCCACTGAGCCACAACCTCAGCCCCAAAGCATCTTATTTTCTAGTCTTGGATGAAGAAGTCTTCTTTACCATGGGAATTACTTATGAAGAAACTACTTAATTTTTCTTGCAGTGTATGTATATGCTCATATATTTATTTATATTTACATATTTGTGTATATTTATATTTATATAAGTATATATATTTACATTTGTAAGTGTATATATATTCATATTTGTGTAAGTATATACAAATATCACCCTCATTTGTATAATATTATCCTCATTTCTGTCTTTACTTTGTATTATAGAAGTTAGAGGTCCATTTTACTTTCGTTCTAATGGACGGTCAGTTGTGTCCATGCCATTTAAAATAAATGTCAATCCTTTTCTGCTCTGAAATATCACCTTGTTATATATTATATGCTCATTATATGTTCTGAGATTTATTTTTGGATTCCCTACTAATTTCCATTTGTGTACTTTGCTGTTCCTATAGCAATACCACACACTGATTTTTACCACCAATGCATCATAATTTCTGATTTGAAAAGTACTTCTCTCTTTTTTTTTAAAGAAAGGATCTTTGATTTTGTCAGGCATTTAGTGTCCCCTGTAACCTTTAGATAAAATTTTACTTCCTTTTAGTATTCTAATTTTGGATGCTTTCTTCTTGAAAAACATGGTAATGTACATCTTTTGGGCTTTTTTATTAATATTTTACAGTTTTTTACTGATATGAAAAGAATATTTTGTCACTTTTTAGTGGTTTAGAGCCCTATTACTTTCTATTTATCTTACTTATATGTAGCCATATTTCACATTTTAAAATTAAATCTAATAAGTTAAAAATTAAAGTGCCACTAGTAACTTGTCTGAAAATAAGAAAAAAAATAAAATAAGATGAAAAGGACTGGAGATGTGGCTCAGTTATTAAGCAACCCTGGGTTTAAACCCTAGTATCAGAAAACCAAAACCAAAAAAAAAAATAATAATATGCTGGATTTTCTAAAAATATCATATCAACCAAAAAGAGATATGTTTTTCTTTTTATTTTCTAATATTTATGCTAGTTACTTAATTTTTTCTCATTTTGCTTATAAGAATTTTTTAAATAGCACTTTAAATATAATAGTAATAGTAGACACCCTCATTCAATTCCTAATCATGATTGAAATGGGTTTCCATGCTTTACCACTTGGGGTACAGTGTTGCATATGTTCATTCACAGTAAGCATTAGAGATGTTTCTTTTCCTGTTTTATCAAAAACATTTTCAGTTTAGATTGTAGTAATCCTCCTCCCTGCTTGTACGTTAGATATACGAAGGGCGTCAAAATGCATTGATACCAAAGGTCTTCCTAGATGAATAAAATAATAATACTTGGGGATGGTGCTCATTTATCAGTATTTTAAAACTCCCCAAGTAATTTTCATTTATATTTAGAAGTATCAATCACTGATTTAATGTTTGGGCAGCATGGATTTCTTCTTTAGAATGATGTGCTGTGTTGCCCTATTTCCTAATTTCACAACTCCCATGAATTCCCAGAACAAATCCTTTTTAAATGTAAAATTCCTTTATAACATTGCTGCATTCCATTTTGAAAATATAGTTGTAGATGTGATTAATCTCTACATGTATGCCTTTTCCATTATGTTTAATGGATTTTCATATTAAATGTAAAATGGCATCATATAATAAGTTAGGTAATTCCTATCTTTAAGTTCTTAATAACTTTGAGGAGTATAAATAAAACCAACATTATCTTTTCATTAAAGGTTAGGTAAACCCATCTGTGACACCTTTCAGTCCTGGTTACTCTTTAAATGACAGCTTTCTAATTACCTTACTCATATATTCTCTGAAGATTGACTATCCAAAATTTCCATTACTTCCTGAGTCAATCATAGTAATTTATGTTTAACTAGGAAATTATCCATTTGCTCCAGGGTTCCAAATTTATATATATGTTTGCCTATAATATTTTTATTTTTACTTCTTCTGTGTGTTTGGTTGGATTTTCTCTTTAATTCCTAGTTGTTTGTGTGTACACATGTGTGTCTATTTCTCTCCGAGACTAGTTTAAATGTCCTATCAATTTTTGTTTTCAAGTCAGTTCACCTTACAAATTTCATCTTCTTAGTTTATGTCATTTTATTTTGTAGTCATTCTTCCAATATTTTTCGAAGTTGAATCCCGAGTTACTTTATTTTTCCTCTTCTCTTTTCCTCTTTTGATGATAGCGGTCAAACCCAGGCCTCATGCAGGCTGAGCTTGTGCTCTACCATTGAGCTGTACCCTGATCCAATCCTCCTTTCTTAATAAGGAAGGCATTAAAGATGTATGTTTCTTCTCAGGTAAATTTTTAATTTACCTTCTAGGATTTAGTGTAAGGCTTCTTTTTTTGGTTAATGATATCCTTTCCATTCAAGAGTTAACCAGGAATTTTTCATCATATTATTTCTAAAAATACACATTCTAAAAAAATATGTGGCTTTCACTTAATTCCGTAGTTACTTTGAAACTTCATGGATTTTTTTCTGAGGAAAATACACATTTGATTTTTAAAAATGTTACATAGTATATAAGCATGTTCATTCTCTTAAGGAATACAAAGTTCTCTGTATATCTCTTAAATCATTGTTTATGTTATAAACTTCATTTAGGCACAAGTTACATGCAACAAACCACACATTTCTATGAATAATTTGATGAGTCTTGACAGATATGTACCAACACCACTGAAACAGTCAAGATCCTGAGCATCCCACCACACCCAGTTTCCCTCCTTTGAAATTTATCCTACTCTTTTCCACTCTGATCCACAGGCGATCGCTGATCCTCCTGTCACTAGAACTGCGTATGAGTGGAATTTTATGTAAATGGAATTATACAGTACTACAGTTTTTGAAAAGCTGAACACTTTCATGCAGAATTAATACACTTGAGATTTTGACTAGTATCACCTATGTTGATTATTTGTTGTTTTTTTATTTTTGAGGAATGTGTCATTTTATGGAAATATCACATTTTGTTTAATCATCTGTTGAGAGATATCTTAGTTGTCTCTAATTTTCAGCAATTATAAATAAATTGGCTGTGAACATTTATGAGCAGTACTTTGTGGGGATATTTTCACTCAAGTAAATACCTCAGAGGAGAAAGGCTGAGTTGAGCAGGAAGCCTGTTTGGCTTTTTAAGAGACTGCCACCCTGACTTCTCCAGTGGCTTTGTTATTTTAGCATGCTACAAAAGCTCCATCTGGGGGCTGGGGCTGTAGCTCAGTGGTAGAGTGCTTGCCTCGCATGCGTGAGTCACTGGGTTCAATCCTCAGCGCCACATAAAAATAAATAAAGATATTGCATCCATCTACAACTAAAAAAAAATATTAAAAAAAAAAAAAGCTCCATCTGGTCCACACCCTCATCAATACTTGGTGTTGTCAGGCCTTTTAATTCTAGCTATTCTAATGGCCATCTGATAATACCCCATGGTATCATCATATCAATTTGCACTTCTGTAATCAATGATATTTAGCTTCTTTTCATATGCCTTTTGACTTTAGTGCATGTTCTTTTGGAAAATACTTGTTCAACTTTTGCCCATTTGTTACTGGGTTGTTAATTGCATTATCAAAATACAAGCACTGTCTCTATATTCTTGTTACGAGTCCTTTGCCTGACACAGGTGTACAGAATATATTCTCTTAGTCTTGGATTTGGCTTCCTGTTTTCTTAATCGTGGATTTCAAAGAACAGCAGTTTGTCCTGTTTATTCATTCATTCATTCATTGGTCCTGGAGATGGACTACACATTTTTGCCCATTTTAGGCAAGGGCTCCACCCGTGAGCTAGGCTCTTTTGAAAAAGCCCAGTATGTCAATTATTTTTTAGGGGCTGAACATTTTGTGTTTTATCTAAGAAACCTTTCCCTACCTAAAGGTAGTATAGGTCCTCTTCAGTGTTGTAGAAGTCTCATAGTTGCAACTTTTACTTTTAGTAAAACCTACTTCAAGTGAGAATTTTGTATGATGTCCCTTGATGTTTTCACAAAGTTGCCCACTTCCAAATTCTCTCATCTCAACCCTCTCCAGTAAGTTATATCATATTTTTTTTCAGTAAAAAAAAAACAAAAACAAAACAAAAACCTTTTCAATACCTTTGTCTGCCTTGGAGTCTCTATCAAATGCAAGCAGTGACGATATCCCTTGCCCTAGGACACTCTGGCTAAAGAGGCTTTCTTGCTCTCAGCTAGGTGGTCTTCATGGATTTCTGCCTCTCTTGAGATATATAGGATAAGTCCTTTGACTTTGTTATTACAGAAATTCTCATTGATTATTCTAAATTATTTGCATTTTAATATAAATTTTAGAATCAGTTTTTCAGTTTCTGAGGAAATGAAACCCTGTAGGAATTTCAGTTGAGAATACACTGAATTTACAGATCTTCCATCTTTAATTTTTCCCTTTTCTTCCCTTTCTGGAGCATCTTTTATTTGTATTTTAACTATAGATATGCTCTGGAGTTCTTTTTTCTGTGATTTCTGAAGCACCTTTTATTTGTCTGTTAAATATCTCATATTTATCTTCCAATACATTTTCATCTTTTCCCCCCTCTTAATTTTTATTTATTCATAACTCTTAAATGATTTCAGAGTGGGTCTCAGCAGTGACCTTGAACATCTCCCTTGATTTATCTACTAAATAGTTTAGTTGGAAACCATATCTTCTATTTCTGTCAAGTTTTTTGGGGGGTGTGGGCAGGTACCAGGGATTGAATTCAGGGGCACTCAACCACTGAGCTACATCCCCAGCTCTATTTTGTATTTTTATTTAGTTCTGTCCAATTATTTGGGGGGGTGGTGGTGGTATGAGTGGGGTTGGAAGGTAGAGGGAGTATGTGCTGATGTCCTCAAGATTTCTCATCATTTTCCTTGTTAAATTGCCATTGATCTGTTCTAGCCTCTGTCAAAGGTTGACTCTGCTCTTTCGTTTTGGTTGATCTTTCCTCCTTTGGCTGTTTTGCCCCTTTGAGGTACTATTAACCTGGATACATCTCCCTGCCCCTCTGCCTCCTTTCCTCGCTCAACCTGAGGAATGGAAGTGCTTCACTTATCAGTTTTAGAATACATCTGTAAGAGCCTGAAAGATCCCGCACACACTAGGACTTCTGTTGATCTGTCTCCTCCCTCACAGATCTCTGCAGGCCAAGCATTCTCAAGTCACATTTCTGAATGTGAGTCTTGCTCTAGCATTGTCTGACAGTAGCTTCAGTATATCTTCTTAGTCCACAACAAAGGAAGCCCCTGACTTCCCCAGGACTCCCACCACCAGAGGTCCTAGGCTTTGATTTATAAGAAATGGAAACATTTGAATAGAGATGGAAGGTTAAAGAAATTGCATTCAAATAGCTATTCTTCTGGAACCCCCTCAAGGTATCTTTCTGGGTCTGTACTTAGAGAAGGACCTCTTTTGTAGATGCTACAGAGTAACAACTAATTTTAGATTACAGTGTAACTTAAAGATCATTTTGTACAATGCCTGCTCTGATGGGCCCATTGGCTATAAAGCATCTTAGACAAGTTGTGGTCCAGCTCTGCTTAAAGATCTCCAGGGGTTCTATGCTTGCTCAATCTGTTAGAGCATCCTTTCCAAGTCAGCACTAAATCTCCCTTTAGGTTTATATTCTCTTCCTCTACTTTCCCTTGGGGCCCTGCAGAGGTTATCTACACCCCATTATGACATGGAGAGCCTATTTTTCTTCCTCATTTGTCATTTTACTGTTCATCAAAATTGCTACAGGTTCAAGAAAAGGAAAAGAACATTTATAAATTAATCAAGTTAGTAATTCCCTGGACTCTCTTAGGTAAATTTCAAAAAAGGAAATTGAAAAAATTTTTAGATCATTTTTTTCTTGCTTGGATTATATGAACACATCCTATTTTTTATTGTTTTTCTTTCTCCTTTTAAAAAACTTCATTTTTTTCTAACATGGAGTGAGCTTTTATGAATTTTTGTCTGATTATGAAAGTGATTCAAGCTCATTAGGAAAAAATGAACAATAGAAATATATAGATAGAAATCTAAAAAACAACGAACTTCAAATCTCTGCATCTCTTGATAACTCTTTCCCCAAATTTTTCTCTGTATGCCATAATTTTATGTAGGTGTTATTATAATCTCCTTTTTTCACATACCAAGATGCCGTGAGTTGGATCTGTAACATTTTTAGTGGCTACATACAATTCCTTGTATAGATGAATTATGACTTATTTAACTAATAATTTAAGCAACTAATTGATGATAGACATTTTAGGTTGTTTAGGTCGCTCCTTCACTCTAAACAGTGTTTCTCTGAACCTTTCAATACATTTGTCTGATTATATCCTTAAATCACTGACATTGAGAATTGTCAGGTCATGGAGCATATGTGTTTGAAGTGTTCATGTGGTAACCAAACTTTCCTTCAGAAAAGTAATACTAATTTGCATGCCCACCAAAATGCCAGTGCTGGGCATTGTTAATTTATTTCAGCCTCATCAACCCAAAGGCTGAAAAATTATGTGTGTATTTGTCTTAAATTGTTTTTATCTATTTACTTATCATATTCTTCTAGATGAAGTTTAGAATAGCTTTGTCAAAATCTAGGAAAAAACATCTGTATGTATTAATACAATAGAATATTGTGCTAGGGCTTAATTTATTTTCTCTATTCAGGTCTTAGAAACTTTAAATTTTATTTGCAAAATACACACACACACACATGCTGTAGTTGTGATTGAAAATAGAGACTTTCACCACTATAACTAATGTTTGTATGGTAATAAAAGTTATATTTCATATAACTCTGAAAAAGAATTATATGTCTTTGTAGAAAATTTAGAAACTATGGAACAGGAATAAAGGAAGAAAACTACTTGTAACCCTACTACTTAGAAAAAAAATTTTGTTATTATTAAGTTTTATTCTGGTCATGCTTTTTTTCCTTCTCACATATCTAAATATTTTTTATTCTCTACTTTTCTATTTTTAATTATAAGAAATTTCCTTTCATTCTGATAAACTTTTTGGAATCATGTAATTTGTTTAACACTTACCAAATGTATGTTATTCATGACCTAAATGTTATATTATAATTTCAGTATTCAGTAGATAATTTTTATTCCTTCATACCAAAGTCTGTATGTTTGTATTTTATTCCTTCATACCAAAGTCTGTGTTTGATTTTTTTTCCTATTGAGCTCAAGCCATCTCATACTGGAACAGATACAGAATAAGAGCTAGATGCTATTACTTTTAGTGAAAAAAAGAGTTCTGACTCTACATTCAGTTTTAACAACAGTGGGCTGTTTTCTCTAACATACTTTCTCCACTATGGACCTGAACTGTCTTGTTTAAGAGTAAGTTGGGTAATTTTTCCTCCTTCTTACATCATTGCTGACAAACCATGGTTGGTATTTATTGAGTGTTTAAAGCAGATAAAGAATATGTCAGTTGTACTACTTTGCATGATCTAAGTGATTATTAACCAGAAACTATCCAGATGAAGAAGGTAATGCCAAGAAAGTCCATGGTCACACAGCTAGTGGGAACACACCAAACATGAACCTAGCTGTCATACAAATTCATGCTCCTAACTGCTACATATTGGTATAATTACCAAGGTCCTTCTGATTCTAATGGTTCAGAAACCCTGGCCTTAAAATGTATTTTGATATCTCTTCTAAGACTTCATCCTGTTTCTGTAATAAACCATAGGTAAGTAAGAGTGTCTACACTCTAACTGGGGTGGAGTATTCCTACTGCCAAGTGACACTGATCTTACTATCAGACTTTACTCTGTGGATAGCAGCAGTTGTTTTGGAGAGTCACTGGATTTTACAGAGAATCCATGGAATGAAATAAAGGGCCTCAGGAGAACCTGAGGATGTTTTCCTTTTAACTTCTAGGCTAGGGGTCTGCTAGTTAAGCTGACAGAAGAGCAAACAGCAAGAGAAAAGGCATATGCATTTTTATTGATGCTAATATTTTCACAGAAATGAAGTAAACATCTAAAGAAACAGATTCTGAGCATATTTATCATTTCAATAAAGGGCACTATATCATGTGGAAGGGACTAGACAAAGAAAGGGGGTTTGGATTTCCAGAGCAATAAATTTTAGAAACTAGGGAATGCATGACAGAAACTAATGGTAAGTGGAGATTCTTTAGTAAAAATTGTTTATACAGATTCATTTTGGGCTATTTATGGGGATGGGAATAAAGGTTATTCTAGTCTGTCTGAGTTGGTTTTCTGATGCTGTAACCAAATACCACAGATAGGGTAATTTATAAAGAAAATAAATTTATTTCTTATACTTCTGGAGACTAGCAAGTCTGAGGTCATGGCACCATGTATGGTGTTGTCTTTCTGGTGGGGATTTTCTGTGGAGTCCCCAGTGTTGCAGGGTGTTAGATGGAAAGACAAGGTAAGGTAGCCAGAGATAGTTCCTTTTATAACACAACCACATCGATCCATAAATAAGTTAATCCACTGATAAAGGCAGAGACTCCATGACTTAGTTACCACCTAAAGGTCTTAGCTCCCAATTACCATCAACATATGACTTTGGGGTTTAAATTTCCAACACATGAGATTGTGAGGACACATTCAAATGGAAGCATCCTCTTTCTGATATGGGAGGAGGGACATCATCACTTGGAAAATTTCTTTCTTTCTTTTAGGCACATTTGGGAGGATAGGAAGCTCTTCTTGTATTTGGTTTTTCTCAGTTGTCTTCAGCTCAGAATAATCCTGTGCCAATTCTTGGTGCATATTTTGGGGTGGCATTTTCTGATTTCCTTTCCAAGGAACATGAAATCTGAGAATGTGCATGTGGGAGAGGACCTTCATGTTTATTCCATCCAGGGTTTCTCTTGGTCATTGAATTCTCCCCACCACTAGTTGTCTCTTCATCTCTTCTTTTTGTTCTCTGTCTTCTTGGCTCTTTCCTCCTATCCTTTGTCTTATTCTCTTTTGCTTCTGTCTTTGTCTTCTCCCTTTGTTTCTCTGAGTAGCAAAGGCATCCAGCTCCCAGATGCATCTTTCCACCTCCTGGCCGGTTGTCTTCCAAGCCCTTGGAGGAAGTGGTGGATAACACTTATCTTTCTATTGTTTCTCTGTCAGACAGCTCTGCCTGGGAGCCCAGCTACATTTTACAATATTAATGATGTGCTGTAAGAACCCAACATAACATTTTATAACCCTATAACAAATCTTATTATCAGATGACAATGAGGTACAGTACATTAAATATTCATCATCCTTGGTTTACTTTAAAACTTTCACAGGGGATAAGGCACAGAGGCTGCTTCAGACTAATTACTGTTCTAAATATATAGCTTGGTTTTCAATATTTAATGGGACACTCATAAAACCATGACTGAAAACAATGCTGTGTATCAATCAGATGCCCTGCTGACACATACCATGAAAAAAATGCCCTGTTATTTTATAGACAGCGCTGTTTTGTGGTAGTGGCAGCGCTAACTCAGAAGTTACACAGTTCTCCTAGCAGTTGGCTGGCACCCCTGCTATTTTTCAAGTTGAAGTTTCCACTTATGTCCATTTTCATTCCAGATAGTAAAAGGTAGAGCTGCTTTTTTAAGCAGCTCCAACCCATGTACAATCATAGGGTGGTTTTTACTGTTATCAAGGTTCTATATGATTTGATATTGGTGAAAAGACTGTTTCCCTGGAGGCTGTGCTAGGGGAGAAGGGAGAGAAAGAACACTACCATAATGATCACTGTCCATCATGATCAGTTGTTTATTGATGGTGAAAGTGTATTCCTGGCACAGCAGGAATAGAAGAGTCTCAGCTCTAAAGTCCTCTCATGGAGGTATTTGGCCACTCTGGGGTAAGGTGAATGAACATAAAAATCCAGGGTACTTACAAAGTAGGGAGTCAGACTAATCTTCAGGTCACTCTAAGCTACAATTCCCAAAGTCTACACCCACGGAGAGAGAAAGCATATGCACCAGGAATGGGAATGCTCTTTTGAGGAGTCAAGAATTATGTCTCCTGGGTCATCTAGGGACTTAACTCTCAAACTTAAGGTCTTCCTGGACTCTGTACCCCAAGTGTATGGCAGAATGAAACATTTTTTTTCCATACACAATGTTCAATATGGCCGAAGATTCAATTATATGAGAATATTAGGTTCTGTGAATAGAATTCAATGTACAAAGCAGAAAAAGCCCACAAAGCCTTCAGATATTGTCATGAACAGATCTGAGATCAATAGTGATAAATATATTTAGTGAAAAGCTGGAGTTATTTGAAAAGAATAAGAGATGATAGGAAGTGACTTAGTAGATTAGAAAACAACAAATCAAACCTCTGGACACAGTTCATTTTTGAGTTAACAAAAAATTCATTTTGAAATGGAAACCTAAGTGGAGGTTACTAGCAGGTTAGATATGATTTATAATAGAATTAATGAACTGGAAGATTGGTTAGAGGAAATTACCCATAGAGTAGCACGGAGAGAAAAGAGATGGAAAATCCAGAAGAAAATGTAAGAGATACAGAATGAGAATGCTTAATATTTCTCTAAAGGATTTTGAATATTTCCAACACAATTACACATTGTATACACTATTGAGATGTCAGATTTTACTCCCTAAACATGTATAATTATGGGTCACTTAAAAAGCAACATAATATCTATCAGAATGAAATAAACAAAAATATGTTGTAGAATTTAAAAAATATATTGAAAAGCTTGCACAATAAATACATGTAAGTTAAGATGGTAGTAAATATAAGTTATCAGTATTGTCTCTCTGTAATGAAGAATAATGACATTCTTTGATATGACATTTTAATAAGTTGAAATCCTGATGTGCCCATTAAAAAGAGAACAAGGTATATAATCTCCAAAACTAGTAAAGTTTAAGAACAAGAAAATAACAATTACTGCAAAAGAAAACAGCAATGGTAAGAAAGAGAAACCTTGAACAGGTGGGACAAATAGAAAGCACAAAATGAAATAATTGATCAAATCAACATGTATTAATTACATAAATCTAAGTGAACTAAAATTTTCAGTTACCATAAACCAGTTATCAGTCAGAAATAGAAAAAAACCCTAGTAGATAGTATTTATGAGAGACCTAAAACAGAAAATAACTGACAGAAAAGGCATAGAAATGAAAAGATAGATGATGTAGCAATATTCTTATTACACCATCTGTAATTTAAGGCATAAAAGCATCATTAGAGAGAAAGGAATGTAGCTTTGGGGTAGAGCACTTATCTCACATGCATGAGGCCCTGGGTTCAATCTCTAGCACCACAAAAAATATCATTATTAGAGACAGTCACTTAATAATGGTGCTGATGTCATTCAACATAAAGATACATTTGTGTGCTTCTAGTAAAATGCCTTGCAATAGCTGAAAATCATGGACTGCATGGAGAAATGTACAGATATACAATGTAAAAGCTTTCATCAAATGTGTTTATAACTGATGATGCAAATCAAAAAAATTCAGACAAGTAGGCCTAGATTTGAAGAATATAACAAGCAATGAATCTAGAAAGTAGAAGGAAGGAAATAGAAATTAATGAAATTGAAAAACAGACAATAGTAAATCAATAAATCTTTGCTTTCCTGAAAAAAAAAATAGCCTCTGATAAAACTGATCAAGGAAAAAAAAGACAGATATAGCTTATATCAAGAATGAAAAAGAAACATAATTTCAGAGTCATTAGATGTTTTTGAAAGGCAGTAAAAGGCAGCAAAAAGATACTACAAATAATTTTATGGCAAAAAATTGAAAATGGACAAAAATGTAGAGCTGATACAAATTAATGAAACTGACAGAAGAAGATATAGAAAACCTGAAAATCCTATGCTTTTCAGAACTTTCTCCAAAAGAAACCTTCAAACATGATAGCTTCATGAATAAATGCCATTCAATTTTCAAGAAATAACTGGTCAGACACCACCTCTTCCAGAATAGACAAAAATTATCCTCTCCAATTTACCTTATAAGATAGAGCATATGACAGAGCAAGAAGCAGACCAACCTCAGATATGACAGTAAATGCAAAAATTCCAAGAAAAACAACAGAAAATTGAATCATGCATTAGAAACAGATAAAGACCATTATGTTTATATAAATATATCTCACTTATTGGGGAACTTTGAGTCATTTGTAACATTGGCAAATTAATTATACAATCATTTCAACAGATGGAGAAAAATGTTTGCTAAAATTTAATATCCATTTATAATTTAAAACTGTTACCAAATAAGAAATAGACAAGAACTTTCTTAATTTGAGATAGAATATCTAGAAAAGACATAGGAAACATCATAAATTTATAATGAAATAATGAACCCTTCTCTTTAACACTGGCTATATGGTCAGAATATCCAACATCAATACTTATATTCTTCAATGAACTGGAGGTCCTGGTTGGTAAAATTGAGAGAAGAAAATAAGGAAAGAAACAAAATTTCAGTATTTGTAGATCATATAGAAAATTAAAAAGAATCTACAGCAAATCACTAAAAGAGATAAGCAGACTTAGATTGCTAAAGAGAAAGCCAGGATAGTGCCATCTTCCACCATGGAGTCCCAAGTAGGATCCAAAAATCCCAGACATAAAATTAAATGTGAAATTTGGTTCTTGGTCAGGTTAATATAAAGCGAAATATTCCAGGCCCATCTACATTGACCTATGAAATACAAAAGTGAAGATGGAAATCTTAACTGTAACCAGTGACTATACAGTGACCCAAAAAAGTCCCACATGATTACAAAGCACAAGTTTTCAAAGGAGAATGTCAGACCCATACTTACGAGAGAATGGAGGCCAGGCAGAGACTCCAACACCAATTACTTTGAACCCAAATTTGCATTGTTACAGAGCCTGTTATCACAGAGTTAATACTGTAAAAAATCCAATTATGTGTTTGTAAACCAGAAATAAAATAAAACTACTATTATAGGAGCAACTATAATATCAAGTACCTAGGAGTCAGCCTAATGAAATGTGTGGTGTACCTCTTTGGGGAAGACTACACAATTGGGGCTGGTCACGATTCTGAATAATGAGCTTAAGGAGAGTCAGCTGATTAAGAGGCTTGGCTGTGAGGACCACACAGAGACAGCAGTCATTGTGGTGCCTGCATGGTTTGCCAAAATATTGGTGCCCAGTGTGAACAGCCTGAAGGACAGATGTGAGCGGAAAGGCCACATTTGGCCAAAGAAGTCCAGCCAGAAGGAAAGATCTGTATGTCAGCCAGACCTCAACACCTACAGACCCTTAATCAGATGGCACACACACACAGAGGGCCCAGAAATGCCAACGTCTTACTCTGGACCTTCAACAGCACAAGTTACAGACAGGCCCAGGCCAGAACTCTGTCCTTCTTCAGCAGCCAAGTCTGTGATATATAAAGAATTGACATTCGGGCCCAGTTATACTGAGGCTGCACATGAAGTGCTGGATGGCAGTCAGAGAAGTAAGTAGAGTCACACTTTTTGGGGACAGAGTCTCACCGCATAGCCCATCAGACTATGCCATGTCTACTGTTATGTGAGAATGATATTATGTTTGGGGACAAAAATGTTTCTCAAACTTCCAAACTGGGACAGCTAATTAAAACTACAAAACCCAAGAGGGTCATGGAAGAGAGTTACCACAAATGAAAGTAGAACAGAAGAGGGCAAGAAAATCATGGGCAGCACTCGTGGGTTCAGGACTCTGGATTGTGAAGCCTCCTTGCTGTATTGAATTATCTATAGAGCCGTTGGCCATAAACATAAACCACAAGTAAGTGAGCAAATAAACAACTATCTTTTCTCTATTCATGAGGATTTTAAACTGGCACTTTGACCAGCAAGATCAGGCAAACTCTCTACAGCATGAGATGGGCAGCTTTTGAAGGCATGTGGTTGGTACAGGTCACTGACTGTCGTCATGTTGAAATGCAGTGGTTGTTTCCTGGGAAGTAAATAAGGGATCGATACCCTAGGGTAGGATAACAAACCAATGAGAATAGAAGGGAGATCGGTGGAGTCCAGAAAGGGGACAGAAGAGGAACCTGGAGGGATGAGAAAAGGGAGGAATGGTAGAATAAAATTGACCAAATTATGCTATGTACTTATATGAATATACTATAGAGAAGTCATCTTTATGTATACATATATAAAGCACTAGTTTAAAAAGAACAGTAAATAGGAAGATCAATAGAATAGAGGAAGAGAAATAGGTGGATGCAGAAGGGGAGAGAATGAAGAAGTACTGGAGACCAAAATATAGCACATTATATTCCATACATGTGTGATTTTGTGAAAATGAATTCCAGTATTACAAATACCTATAATGCACTAATAAAATGCATACTATATCACATGGAAAAACGTACATGTTTCTTTCTGTAGTTAGGGTCCCAAGCTAGTTTATACCTGAGGAAACTGAGGCAAGCAAAGAAAAAGAAACTTAGGTGTAATCACCCAGGAAATGGGTGCCAGACCAGAACTATCTTCGTTTAATGTCAAACAGTATGCACACACATTTTCCTTGCAAAAGCCCTTTACAAATGACCCCCAATCTTTTTCCGAGAACCCTGGAAGGAAAAGATCTGGACTTCACTCATTAAAATTATCAAGAGAGATAAAGAGACAATAGAATCTGAACCCAGTTACAATAACATAAAACTCTGTTTCAAATAATGGCATAAATTTGAATATTTAGACACATCTTGAAAGAGTTCTAAGAATTGGGGCTCTTTTATTCAATTGAACATTTCCAGAATACTTTGAATTAAATATTAAAGCAAAGACAAAGTGAAAACAAACCTCAATCTTAACGTCTGAAACATTTAAAGCACAGAAGCGTTTCAACTACTTTTGGCCATGAATCACTGAACAGGGCATTGTGAGGGCATTTCTAATATCCTTTAATTAAAACTCACAAGAGTTCGTCTGATGTAATACCAAGGAAACTGATTATTCCCTGGCCAAGCCTTGCATGGGAGATCTGTAGCTCCATTCCTGAACACCACCCGCCATGCTATCTGAAATGGTCTCTCGTCCCATTGAACACCTGAACTTGTGTCCTAGCCTATGAAAAAGCCCAAGACAAAGGCTGCTACGAGAGCATTTTTTTTAATATTTATTTTTTAGTTGTAGGTGGACAGAATATCTTTATTTTATTCTTAAGCAGTGCTGAGGATCGAACCCAGTGCCTCTCGCTTGCTAGGCGAGCACGCTACCACTGTGCCATAACCCCAGCACCTACGAGAGAATTTTATCTAGGCCCTGTCCTAGTTTTCAGGAATGATGCTTAGGGCTGTGTGCTACCGGCTAAATATTACATGCCACCAGAATTCATGTGTTGAAGCCATGTCCCAGTGTGATGGTGTTAGAAAGTGGGATCTTTGGGAGGTGAGGAGGTCATGAGAATGGTGCCCTTGTGAATGGGATTAGTGTCCTTATAAGATGACACTCCAGAATTTGCTTCCTTTCTGTCTTTGCCATGCGCAGATGTGGTGAGAGGGCAGCTGTCTATGTGTGAGAAGGTGGGCCCTTGCCAGATAGCAGATTTGCAGGGACTCTGCCTTGGATATTCCCAGGCCCCAGAACTGTGAGAAATAAGTGTATGTTACTTAGGCTGCCTAGTTTCTGGTACTTCTGTTGTAGCAGTTCAAGTTGATAAAGACAGTGGGGACCAAAGAAAAGAAGTATGAAGTTATATTTTCAAATTGGCCACCATTACAGAAAACTTGGCCTATTTTGTGTAATTTTTTTCTTTTGTTTTGTAATTTGTTCTAATTATCCATGATGGTAGAATGCATTTTGGCACATTGTACACAAATGGAGCACAACTTCTTCTTCCTCTGGCTGTACATTGTGTACAGTGACACTGGTAGTGTAATTATACATGTATATAGAGTAATAATGTCCATCTCATTCCACTATGCTTCCCATACCCACACCCCCTTTACTCCCTTCCTCTCACTCCCCTCTGCAAAATCCCAAGTTTATTCATTCTCCCCTACCCACCTCCATTATGGATCAGCATCCGCTTATCAGAGAAAACATTTTGCCTTTGGTTTTTTGAGTTTGGCTTATTTCACTTAGCATGATATTTATCTGCAAATGCTATAATTCCATTCTTCTTTAAGGCTGAATAAGCTTCCATTGTGTACATGTACCACATTTTCTTTATCCATTTATCTACTGAAGGGCATCTAGGTTGGTTCCACAATTTAGCTATTGTGAATTGAGCTGCTACAAACATTGATGTGGCTGTGTCACTCTAGTATGCTGATTTGAAATCCTTTGGATATAAACCAAGGAGTGGGATAGCTGGGTCAAATGGTGGATTCATTCCAAGTTTTCTGAGGAATCTCCATACTGCTTTCCATAGTGGCTGCACCAATTTGCAGTCCCACCAGCAATGTATGCTGTTTGCTCTCTGTCTATCCACCGTGATTGCCCGCCCTTTGCCAGCATATGTTTTGTGCAATTTTTTGAAAAACCATAAGAAGTTGTCTTAGACATGTGCACTTGGAGGGAATAGGAGCTGATATGTTTTCCCATCAGCATCTGTGCCATTCAGCCAAGGGTTATCTGAGGAGTAGAAATGTCCCTGTACTCCTGAGTGGTACATGCCTTGTCGTGGAGCAGGACCTGCCCAAATCTGGCTGAAACCTTAGGAGAACTGATCACTGCCAAGAGTATCTGCAATATAGCACATGAAGTCTGCCGCATGCCTTTCCCTAGACTTTGGATCAGTCCCTACTCGCGTAACCTTGCCCGTCACTCACTGGATCATTCCACTGTATTACCGCAAACCTCTCGCTAGGGCATTGCTTCTCTATTGTGTGCATTATTTTCTCATAGGTTTATATCTTGTTTCCAGTGTGGTCAGGTGCATGCCTCAGGCATTGAACCTTCTTTGTGCCTCACTCATTCCACCTCTATGGTGATGGGGTTGGGTTACTCCAGCACTAACTTAGGTGTCATTAGGGAGCAGGTGAATAACAACGAAAGCAGACAAGGTATGCTTTGAAATGATATCTCTCTGCCTTACGTTGTACTCTTCCAAAAAGGGCATGCTTTGTTTGGTGGTTCCATACATAGAAATTGCCCTCACATTGGAAAATAATTTTTCTCTTATCTGTTTTGAAAAACCAAGTTCTTGTGGTCCATCTCATTCTGATACTTTTGCTAGAAACACATTTACAGAAACAATGGCAGCACTAATTTGATGGTGAGTGATAGCTCTTCCTTGACCTCAATGTTGAGGAGACTTCAGAGGAAATAATGATGGTGGTAAATCCTTGAAGGGGCAGCTGAGTTTTAGATTGTTGTCACTGGATCAAGATCTATTAACATCGTCAGGTTTTTTTTTTTTTTTAAATGAGAAGCCAGATATCTAGATTTTTCTCCACAATTTTGAAGTGTTGATATCTCCTTCAGATTAAACTTAAAGATTGTGTGCCAAACAAAATTTTTCTTTGAGTTTATTCTGATTTGCAGGCCACCAGTGTGCCAACATGGAATAGCAAATTCCTTAAAGCTTTTCCACAGTTAATCTCCTAAGATTCATACTTAACTGCCAAGAATCTTTTTTTTCCCTACATACTCCCTTCTTGGTCTGCAGTTAGAGAGTCTTAAAGTAATTCTTGTCTAGAACTGCTATTTTATTATATCTTAGTTCTGTTGTTCTGGGTCTTACCTCAGCTCTCAAGTAGGCCCTCTGCCAGATCAGTTATTTGCCCTTTAAGTGCTAAGACTTTATGGGATCCAAAAAAATTGGCCATGAAAATGAGATATCATCTTCTTTATAACTTTGATCCAATGGAAAAGGCATCTGAAGTATGGAAAAGCTAAGTCATGAGTATTGTGCTAACCATAGGATGTGATTTTGCAATGCCAGAATAAATTGTACTATCTGGTGGGGAACCATGAGCTGCTGGAGGGACAGACTGATTTACTACTCCAAACAACAGTCCTTTTACCCTGGCCATCTGGGCCACCTGTGTCTCCAACAATTTATCTGATAGTCATGCCACTTTGTACCTTGGGTGAACTACAACATTCTAACACCTATAATTCATAAGTTGATAGAAGAGTCATGAAGCACCATGTTCCTTTTTTTATTTACTTTATTATGTTTGAAAAGCCTGAGAACGTTTTTATTTCAGATAAGATATCATTTTCCTCTTTTATTTTAAAGAGAAAAATCTTGATGACTATAAAACAAGGCAAGTTACTTTTTAGCCTCTGCTGGTAGAGGGTGGGTTGTGAAGGTTCTCCATTATAAATGGATCACTAAGGACCAGGAATAATTACAAGGCAGCTAACAATTGTGGAACCATGTTTCTGGCACCAAGCTGAGTATTGAACATATATAATTTTGCTTTATTTTTAGCATAACCCAGGAGATAAGTCTTATTACTGTTCCATTTTATAGGTCAGGAAAACTGAAGTGTGCAGAGCCGTGACTTTCCCAGCATTGTGTAGGAACTTGGCAGAAGGACCAGAGCTATACCACCCACCTCCCCCCTCCGACAAGTAAAACAAGTATCAGGGTACAGAATATAGATGATAGAGCATTTTTGTACATGTATTCATTCCTGATATTGGTGGCTTTGTGGCAGAGGCATGGCAATACCCATATATTAATGATTTCCCTGGATATTTCCATCTAGAAGGTTGTGAGACTGATGTTTTTCATGCAGCCTTTAAGGCCAGAATGTTACTGTACTAGTTTACCAGGGAACCAGATCAGCCATGCCTAGCCAACAAGACTAGTGAGGGATGAGTCCACAGTACTTTCTCATTCTGAGCCTCTAAAATGCTTTGTTTTAGTAATTATGGGAATCTATTCTTCTGAAGTCATTTTCTAGTGGCTCATAAATAGCATTATAAAGAAAAAGAAGAATTAAAGAAATAATAAAACTTGGCAAAAGAAAAATTTCTAGCAAAATGAGAGGTCTTCATAACAATAAATATATAAATGTATCCATCTATTCATCCATCCATTCATCCATACCAGAAACAGTTATTTCCTGTTTGTGCTCTAGTTTTCTGCTCTGTGTACTTGTACTACATCTATCCCATGCCTCATTTCTCTTACTTTTGTTGGCTGTATATAACTCTTTCTTTCTGCTTGCCTCCTATAATCTGGACTAGTCTGGGCAGGTGTTTTCGAGGGAGCTGAGCCCTAAGTATGACCATATGAGACAGATCTGTCCACTATCCAGGGAGACTACCCTTCTCAGTTCATTGCTAGGCTCAGCTCTGATGTACTCTCCCAGGTTTGGCATCCCTAAGAGGCAGTGTAATATAGAAGATGCATGAATGGGTTCTACTCTTATCCATCTGAGGTTCTAATACCTGTCTGTCACCAACTGCATGATCTCAGATCTAACCCTTCATGTCTTGGAGTGTCAATGTTTCTATAGGAAAGAAAAGAATAAAAATTCACAGAATTCTTGGGAGGGTTGAATGCTTAGAAAACTTCTAGCATAGAACCTGGCACATGATATGCATACAAAGAATAAGCTCTTGCTTTTGCTGTGTTTCCTTACAGTGGTTTCCCACATACTTAGCATGAAATTTCTTATCGAACCTCACAGTGACTGTGTGTAGTTTACTTTCCAGTTTTTCTCTTAAGGCTTTTGCCCGTGCCAGCCATCATTTTGTTCCCTCCCAAGCCCTCTCACAAAGGCAGGGAAGATAATCAATCCTCATTTTAGGATAGAGAAATACACAAAGATGACCAGCACCTTCACAAGAATATCCTGGTGCTTTCCCATCTATCCATTCTTCCCAGCTATAGAATTGGAAGGTGGGAGAGAGTAGAAATTGCTATGCCTTCCTTATCAAATTGACTCAGGGAATGCAGTTCCAAGTATTGGTCAGCCATTTGGGGAAAAGTGTTCTTCTTTCCAACCTAGAAAACAGAGAATTTGCATTAGGAATAAAGGGAATAATCATAGAGGAGATGACTTCATCTCCCATACTTTTAAATCACACTATCATAAGACCACTAACTCATAAAACACTGTCAACCACCCTTGCTTGTCCAACATACTGGAACGAACCATAATTGTATTTAATCCACACCTGTTCCCCTATTGAGCAGCTCATTCTCTGATTCTTCCACCTCCATCTGATTTTAGGTCTCACTAGAAAATTTCAGGCTAACCTGCTATGCTTTTCCAGCATGCACTGCTTATCAGGCCTTCGATCCAGTGTTCATGGGATCCTAAAATTCAAGATTCTCTTCCTATCCCTTTCATGTTCTCATTATTCAGATTTTATGCATCCCTTGTGTTAAACTGAATTAGAAATGTCTAGAAATATTTATCAGACTGTCACCTCATTATACAACTTCAATAACTTGTACCTTTATTTTCCTTGACACCTATGTCCTCTATTCTGGAGAAATCCAGCCCACACAAATACTTTCTTCCTTTGGACTTTAACAAGAAGCTTATTTGAAGTGCATGTTGTAGATGCAAAGCTTTGGTGATACTCTTCTTCTTTCTGTTGAGACTTCCAAAATTCTGGTCCTAGGCATTCTTGCCTAAACATGACACAACCTCTCAACCCTCCCTCACTCCATCCTTTCATCTGTCTCTCGGTTATTTTCTTTGAGTGAAAATAAACCCTGCTCCTTTTCTAACTGGAAAACCTTGGTCCCTCTACCACGTATGAGATTTATAAAGTCCAAATGTCTTAACCCAACATTCATTTTTATTTTTAAACTGAAGGATAAAATTGTATGTATTTGTTATGTGTAACCGTGCTTTGAAGTGTGTATACACTGTAGAAGGGTTAAATCTAGCTAATTAACAAATACATTATCTCATAGTTATCGATTTTGCGATAAAAACACTTAATATTCATCTTTTTACATGTTTCAAGAATACAATGTACCCTAATCAATTATAGTCATCCTACTGTGATAGATTTCTTGAGCTTATTTCTTCTAACTATAATTATATATCCTTTGGCCAATGTCTCTCTACCTTCCCTCTCCCCAGCCATCTCAGCTTCTAGTAATCACTATTACTCTATAAGATCAACATTTTTTGATGCTCAACAAGCAATGTTATGCAGGCATTTGTCTTTCTGTGCCTGACTTATTTTGCTTAACACAATACCTTCTAGGCTCATCCAGGTTGTCAAGAATGACAGAATTTCCTTCTTGTTCTGGCTGAACTTTAATACATTGTGTATGTGTACACTTTATTTATCCATTCATGTCCTGATGGACCCTTAGATTGATTCAGTATCTTGGCTACTGTGAATACTGCCTCAATAAACATGATCTCAACATACTGATTTCATTTCCTATGGATATATGCCCAAGAGTAGGATTGCTGAATTACATGGTAGTTCTGTTTTTAATATTTTGTGGAACCTCTTATTGTTTTCCATAAGAGATTGTTTTAGTCAGCCTTTTCACTGTTTCAGAAGTCTCAGTCCATAGATGGCCAACTCCATTCCTCAGGCCCAAGGCAAGGCAGAACTTCATAGTGGAAGGGTATGGCAGAGGAAAGCAGCTGGGAACATGGCATCCAGGGAGCAGAGAGGGATAGAGAGTCTTTGCTCAGCTCACAAAATAAATACCCTAAAGGCATGCTCCCTAGTGACCCACCTCCTCCAGCCATATACTACCTACCCACAGTCAGAACTCAGTTAATTCCTATCAGGGGATTAATGCACTGATTATGTGAAGGTTCTTATAAACTAATCATTTATCTTTAAACTTTGTTGCATTGTCTCATACATGAGCTTTTGGGGGACAACTAGTATAAAAACCATAACAGAGACATATTAAACCCCAACCTTTGGAATTTGCAAATGATCGGCTCTTATTTGTCTGTTCAGCTTTCCTTCTTCTGAATATACCATCTGTACCTTCTGCTAAAATCTTACTAGGATACGTAATGGCCAATAAATAAGCCCTCTTTATTTACTGTTTGACCATCTCTTTTATTTTTATTTGTATTCTCTTTTACTCAAATATCTTCTCCACTCCACCCCTTTCCTCTGAATCAAGATCATGTCTGTTTTCACGGATTTGGTGTTGTATTTTCTACAGGAACCTCTCTAATCTCACAGAACAGTCCCTCTTTTCCCATGCTCTGAGTACAGGTTTTACCTCATTGTTGTCTCTTGCTCATCCAATAAACTGGAAATTTCTTCAGGACCTGGGGTCTATCTTACTTCTGATTTTTTCATGTATAGCACCTTGGACAGTTCCCAAATGGGTTTCTGGTGGGGGGGATGGGAGGATTGTTAAAGGGAAGAAACTCCCTTCTATCAATGCCATTCAGACTGTGAACAGTTAACAAACATGAGATGCAGCTATGGTCAGATCAGCAAGCAACAGGCTACATGGGCCTTTTTATGTCTCCTTAGAGATACACATTTATTAACTGTGCCCTTCAAAAGAGTACAAACTTCAGAGAATTCTCAGCGAATGTTTACAAGACATGAAGAGGAGCCCCGAGGAGTTACTTAAATTCTCTGCTCCTTTTCTCTCAATGACTACCCCTGACACTACTGCCCTCACCCCTACCTCCCCAACCCCCAGGGTAGCCACAGGCAGGCAGGAGACATCAAAAGTCTAATGAATCCAGTATGCAGAAAAAAAAAAACCCTAATGTTTTTAGCTCTTTGTCAGGGCAGATCCTGCAGGGAAGTGTTTTGTATTACTAACAATGAGAAAGTCCATGTGGCCTTGCAAATTAGCATAGGTTGGCCTCAGTTCAACCTGGTCTTGGAGAAATCTGGCAGAAAATGAGTAAGAAAAGCCATGGAAATAGAAAAAAAATGTACCTTCTTATCTAATCATTATTTGGAGCCCAGTAGGAAAACTTACAGAGTTTTAGGAAGTCTTCTATAATGGTTAATATTTGGTGCAAAGAATAATAGACAATTTGAGAAGTAATACTGGGAATGTGGTATTATATTTGTGATCTGTTGATTGCTACGGTGGATAATTTGGGGTGTTTTTTCACATTATTATTTCTGTTTTTTTTTCTGGGAAGTTCTTCCTCTTCTCATCAGTGTTGGTTAGGTCCAAGCCCATACTGGTATACAGTTTTGTGCATTGTGACCCTCCACTCGTGTCCCCTATCTTGGCAGAGTTCAGTGGACTAAGGGTGAGCACTTGACTCGTGCTAGACCAGCCAAGGTCTCTTTCCTGAGAAGCTGATGTCAGAATTTAGCTGGAGTCAATCTATTGCAGGTGGCTGAACTTGTAACTTGAAGGCCACAAATGGCCATGATGTTGAGTGCAGTCTAAGGACAGAGGGAGATATTCTGCAGCAATAGAAGGATAAAGATGACACTCAGGTGTGTAACCTGGTGTAATCCCATCTCATTCCCCAAGCCTCCCTCATGCTTTGATCTGCTATAGTGATGAATATTTAACCTCTGGGAGCTCCTTCCTTTATGATCTAGCATGAATTCTTTTTCAAAAAGAAAACATAACAAAAGCAACCACCTAATTTTGTCTAACATTAAGGAAATTATTGTGCTCAGTAGAAAGTTATGCAGCCACTCAAAAGGATGCTTACAAAAGGTTTCTAATAATCTGGAGAAATGCTTATGTTGTAATGTCCTGTGACAAAAAGCCAGGCAAAATATTGTGTATATATAGTATGCACTTAACCACATTAAAATGTTCAAGAAACTGAGCATAAAAATGCATAGAAAAATAACCCTAACATGTTTACAGTGACTGTCTCTCTGTTATCTTATGCTTTTTCATATTTTTCAATTTCTTTCTAATAAGCATATGTTTCTTTTTAGAATAGAAAAGCCTTATTTTATTTGAAAGTACGTTTTTATATTGCCTAGCTTTATGCATGATCAGCTAAACTTGGAATTTAAAGCAAAAGCAACTAGAAAATCACATAATGCTAATGTTGTAAGAAATCTTAGAAATTCTTCAGTCCAAGGTTTTAAAATATATCTTTGGGGTGACAGGTCTCTTGAGAATCTGATGGAAACTTTGACCTTCTTTTCAGAAAAAAAAAAGAGTAGCTATCAGTCACTTAAGATGCTTTAGTTGCAAGTTACAGGAAACTGTGATCCAGGCATAAACATTAAAGGAAATTTATTGATTCAAGTAATCAAAAAATCCAGAAGTGTCTGACTTTAGGAAAGGGTTGATCTAGTAACTCAATGTCACAAAGACACCTATTTCTGCTCTTTCTTCCCCACCTTCAAGTTCACCTTTGAGTCCCAGGATGATGGTCATAAGCTCCCGGGCTTTCACATGTACTAATTAATACCCAACAAGCGGGGGCACATTTTCCCTCAGCATTCCCAGCAAGTATCTTCAGATTCTTAATCTGACTGGTCAGGCTGAGGTTCCAGGCTCATCCTGTGTCAATCACTGTGGGCATAAAACAGCATGCAGATGACTCAGCGTAGATCATTCCTTCTACCGACCCTCCCATCCCATAACCATTCCCTGGTGGAAACCGGGCTCAGTGTCTTGGTATTTCTAGTCCATGCTGCCCTGGGATCTCAGGCTAGATTTTTGTCTGTTCTAAGGACAACGGAAAGGCATAGATTTCTAATCTTTCTAAATCACTCTCAGTGACACCCAGGTGGATGGATGAATGGGTACTCAAAGTTTTGTGAAATGGTTTTGGTGACTGTGACAAATGAGTGCTGCTGAAGGTTAAGGGCAGTGAAACCTGAGCAAGAAGCTCACCTCTGATGTTCCAGCTCCTCAGCCCATTTATCTGGATGAAGCTCTGATTTGTCATCAAGCCTACCCTGTTGTTTGCCGAGAAGGTCACATGTGCAGCTCCTGGAGAGATGGGGTTTCTACTTTTTCACACAAATAGCAGTAGTAGCAACAAACATGTTAATGCTGGTGGTAGCGAGGATGAGGATAAATATATTAACCTGTACTATTTTGGCTATAATAATAGAAACCCTGTTCAAAGTAGCTTAAGAAGGAATGCAGATAGATTGGCTCACTTATCTGGAAAGTCCAGTCACATCTGGAGCCAGGGTTCTGCATCTTTAGCTCTACATGGCTCTACACAGAGGGTAGGCATGATCATCTCTGGTAGCTCAAGACTGATACTTCCAGCTTGCCTATCTCTGTGGACTGTGGAATTGCTCACAGGGCCAGAGGACCCGATTGGGGCAGACAGCCATGCATTTAGATTTGGATATTTTGACTTATTGAGGCCTGAGAGACCTCAGGGAAGGCATCAGGTGTCTCTCTTAAGGAAAGGATATTTAAATCAGTATTTGAAAGATGAGCTGATCAAAGAAAGGAGAAGTCAGAGGAGGAAAGGAAGTGCATTCTGGCTCAGAGCATCTGAGGACCTCAGAAAGGCCTGTGTGGCTGGAGGGTAGTGATAAGGGAGAGACTGGACATGTTGTACAGTGGGGGTGAGCAGGATGCAGCCTGTGTGAAGACATCTAGGACTTTGTGATTCTTGTAGGAAGAGCCTCTCCCCTGGAAGCTCAGACCCACATAGCATATGTCACTCTCCCTCATGTTGGCAGGGAAGCGGCATCCTTTAATTGGCTGTCTCTAGGCTTTGCAACCATCTCTGCATAGGAGGATGGAGAGAGACCAATCACCATCCGTGTTCTCTACAGGAAAGACTGGTTATATTATTTCAATAGTGGGAAGGAGACAAGCAATGTGAGGCAGGCAAAACAAACCCCCAACTAAACCTCCAAAGTGTTTGCTGCTTTGATAATCTCAATAAGGCAGTAGCTGTGTAAGACTGATGTATCGTGGTTTTTTGGTTGATAATGAAACACCAGAAATGACACTGGGCACTTAGGTTATTTCATCTGAAATTCACAGTGACCTTTTGAGTTAGGTTTTATATTTTTTTCCATTTTAAAGAAGAGGAAACTGAGATCCAAAGAGGTTAATTAACTGCCTGAGATTATACAGCTGGTAGGTAGCAGAGGCAGAATGGACAGGGCTTAGTCTGTGTAATTTGGGAGGCTAAGGTCTTAATCACTATGTATGTGGTAACTTTCTTAGAAAGACCCCAGAATCTCTAGGCCAAATTTCAGTGAGATGGCCATAGTGTGGTGACTGTCCCAAAGACTGTGCTCTGAAGTGTATCACCAGATTGATGATAAAGCCACACTTCCTATGGGCTACTCTGCACAGTGGCTGAGCTTGGCAAAGACATTAAGTCAGCTGTGTTTCTGGGAGACAGGGGACTTCTCTGTTGGATGACTTTGGCTTGTCAAGCCCCATTAGCCTTGCCAATCTTTCTTTTTTTTTAATTTTTTTTTTTTAGTTGTTGATGGATCTTTATTTTATTCATTTATTATTTATATGTGGTGCTGAGGATCAAACCCAGTGCTTCACGCATGCTAGGCAAGCGCGCTACCACTGAGCTACAGCCCCAGCCCCCTTGCCAATCTTTCTTAGAATTGAGATGTAGTCTGACTCTCTGCCACCCAACTGTCCTTTTCTGGCCCTTAGACACTTTGATAGGTTTGTAGCTGCCTTGGATGGCCTGTCCATTTCCCTCATGAGTGTCTCTGCTAATTAGTCTCTTCCAGATCTAATCTATTTTATTAATTTCTTAGGGTTGCCTTAACAAAGGACCACAGACTGGGTGGCTTAAATGACAAAAATTTATTGTCTGCTAGTTCTGGAGGCTAGAAGTCCAACATCAAAGTGTCTGCAGGGTTGTGTCTCTCTGAGGGCTGTTCCATGATTCTCTTGGCTTCTGCAGCGATGGGTGTTCCTTGGTTGTAGATGGCATTCTTCCTGTGTCTTTATATCATCTTCCCTCTGTATGTATCTGTCTTGTTGTCCAAATTTTCTTAAAAGGAAGGAGTCTTACTGGATTAAGCCTCACCATAATGACCTCATCTTTACTTATCATCTGCAAAGATCCCATTTCCAGATAAGGTCACATTCACAAGAGCTGGATGTTTGAACTTCAACTCTTTTGCAGACACAGTTCAATCCACAATATCCACTCTAGAGTGTCGTTCTTAGAGGACTTGGTATAATACACCAGGGAATTTAGCAATTTCAATAAATCCATTTATGTTTAAACAATTATCATTTCTAAAGTCACCATTTGACCTAGGAATATTTTTGAGTATGGAACAATCTCACATTCTTTAAATCATGACAAGCATTAGACATCTTTAAAGTAATCAGATGTGACATAATTATACTAATGACATACATTTTAAAATTTCATCAGGAATACACCACAATATTAATTTTAAAGCACAGCTGTTGATGTGTGAACAATTAAACTTGTGCTTAGTTTGAATTATAAATTTTATTTAGCTGAGTTTTGCTTTTTACAAAGTTCTGTGGACTCTAAGTTTTCTATGAGATAAAATTTTTGAGATTTTTAAAAATCATGAGATACAATTTTTTAAAATATGAAAGTGTTATATGGTCAGATTCATTCAGGAAATGGAACATATGTGGCTACTTTAGACTGATTCATTCAACAAACATTTATAGGGCATCTATGTATTGGAGATGGTGCTGGGTAGTGAGGATGCAGCTAGTCAATGTCCTTGTCTTTCTGGACATTGTGTTCTTACGTCCTCTTGGGCCTTTTATTTAGAAAGCATCAACAATCCATTATCAAGTGAGCAATTAAATCAATGAATGAAGTGTGCGAAGGAAATCAAAGAAGTGGTAAGATAGAGACAGCTGTCATGGGTCATGTGCAGATAGGGTGGTGAGAAAGACTTCTGGAAGGAACTGACATTTTAGCTGAGACAGGAAAGGTAAGAGAAAGGAGTCCACCATACAGAGAGCAGGGGTTGGGGGGGCAGCAGGTGCGAAGGTAAACTGAGGCAGAGAAGGATTTAGTCTGTGGCGAGGACGAAGCAGGGTTTGATCAGAGCATGGGGAGTGGAGCTGAGGTTGGGAAGACCAGCAGAAGCCACATCACATTGGGCTTGGTAGGCAGTGCTGAGGAGTTGGCATTTTATTTTAAATGCAACCTACACGGGCACATGAAATTCTCTCAGGGGTTCTAAAGTAGAACGATCTTATGTCCAGGCTTATGTCCAACTTTCCAAACATAATGGACCAAAGTTCTCCGCTAACAAACCTCTGACAGAACAGTGGAATTTCAGGAAAAACAGATGACCCTAAGATGAACTCAAGTGTTCATGGAAATGGGTCACTGGGTTACCATTTTGTACGATAAAAGTGGAATTGAAAAAAAAAATTGAATGTTTGTGTGTGTCATCTCTGAAGTCAAAGTTCATATTGCTGTTCTGCTATTTAATAATAATCATTGTGGTAAGCATAATCTGTGCTCAGTTTCCTCACCTATAAATGGGGGCTAACATTCATTATTTCCAATGGTCATTATGAATATTGAGAAAATACATATAAAGTTCTTTGAACATGATAAGTTTTCCATAAATGTTATTACTGTTATGTTTAACAATGTTGTTCAGCATTATTAACTGAAAAATGTCAATACTACTCCACCCCACCAGCATGTTCAGGATTCATTTCTTGATATTAATGCCTATGCACAAAAACAAGATATTCTGGGGAAAGTTTCTTTGGAAGAAGTTTTTGAAAGATGACCAACACAGGAGCAATGATCCTCCTCCTCCCCCACAGACACCAGGTTTGAATAGGTATTCATGCACCAGACAACCTCCACAAGAGCTAAGGAAGCCAGGAGAGAAACCATAGTGTGGTTTTCTAGAAGACATGCAGTGAGGGAGATGGGGAGGAGAGGCGGGCATCGCCTCTCCCACAACTTAAAGCAGTGTGGCAAGAGGCCTCATGTTTAGGGAAGGGAAAGGGAATTAAGTCCAGACTTTAGACTGGAAATCTAGTACCAGGTCTGCCACAGTGAGACCCAGTGCCAAGCACAGGCCCCATGACCTCTAGCCTCAGGCCTTTCCATGGACTGAACTGCTAGAAATGCATTACCAGGCATCTGACTGCCTCTGTCATCTCTCCCCCAACCTCTGACAGCAGATAGAGGAGCAACATGCCACCTAATGAGGAGTAGGGCAGGGAAAGTAGCACAGAACTTTGTTCTGGAGCTCAGTTCTAGGTTGGCCATGGTGAGACCCTACACAGACAGAAACCAAAGGCCCCGTACCCAGGCCAAACCTCACAAAGCCTCCATGTCAATCCCAGAACCAGGTGGAGATGTGCACCCTGGTGGTACAGAGGCACATTTTGGTCTGCATCACTGCCAGCTGTGACATGGGCCTGGGTACATCCCTGAGACTGTGCAGGTCCTTGCAGCTGTGAAGTATGATCCAGCTTTTTGTCAGCCTTGGTGGCCAAGGACTGATTTCACCAATGCTCCCTCAACCTCAGGCAACACAGCATTGAGTAAGCCTGCATTCACTGAGGGTAGACAGGGTAGTCTTTGCATTGATTCTCAGTGCCAGTAAAACCTAACACTAGACAGATACTTATAGCCTCCATCCCCAGGCCTGTCCTCACTGATGGTGCCAGGCAGAGATATGTGGCCCTGTCTATTGGACTTCTATTCTGGTCAGCATAACCTGTGGCTGGTAGTAGCAGTAAGCAGCCCATAGTAGCAGTAGTCCTTGATCCTATGGGTGCTGGTCTGGTCTTGGCAGGCTTCAGTGTTGGTGGCCATGGGCATAGCATAGGAACCTTGGGCCTGTCCCATTATGTAATTCTGATCACAACTGAGAATGCTGCAGTGCGGATCCCCAGGGCAGTAACTGTGAAGAAGGTATCTGGGCCAACCCAGCCCCAAGCAAAGACTTGCGGGTTGGAATACCCTTTTTTGGTTCTCTACTCCATTCATGGTAAACAATGTACCAACTGTGGATTTGGGACAAACCTGGGCTTGGATTGCCCTCTGGAGCAAAACTGTGACTCACCACTAGCAGACTCAAGGCAAGCCTGGGTTACGGTGCTCTCTAGTGCTGAAACAGGAGTGACTACAGGGTCAAAGAGTATATAAGTAGCCCATTTAACATTTCTGGAAAGACAGGCACTAACAAAGCTGTATTACAGAGACTGAACTGAATACTTAACCTTTCAATAGTCAAATGATGCTGCACACTCAGCATCAAGAGCTTTCAGGAAACCATGCCCTGACCTATAAGTCAAAATAAGGTGCTAGAAACTGATCAGATAGTGACAGTATGGGAGAATCTCAGAGATTTTAAAAACTCTATTTTAAGAAGACTCAACAGGATTCAAGAAAAAAATGAAGAGACAATTCAGTAATGTAACAGAGAAAGCTAACAGAGAAATGGAAGCAATTTAAAATAATCAAGCAGAAATCCATGAATTGGAAGATACAATAAATGAAATTAAAAGTTCTATAGAAGGCATGAATATTAGGACAGATCAAAAAAACTGAATTCAGAGAAGCTCACTTGAAAATGCATAAGGGAGAAGAGAGGCATGAATAAGAATGAAGAATGCCTAAGAGAATTTAGGGGAAGCATTAAAAGAGCAAATATTCATACTTGGGGGGTTCGTTTGGGACTTGAGAAGGGGTAGAAAGCTTATTCACAGAGTTAATAACAGAAGAAATCCCAAATCTAGAGAAGGATACAGATGTCCAGGTACAGAATGGTTCAAGGTCACCTGGTTAAATTGTACCTAGACCAAGTCAGTCAGATTTAACTTGAGCAAATCTACCTCCAAATACAATATTACCAGGCTTTCAAAGGTAGAAGATGAAGAGCAGATTCTCAAGACTTAAAAGAAACAGGTAACAGATAAGGGTGTCATAATTCACTTCTCAGCAGCCATCTCAGAAGACACCTGAGGCCAGGGGAGAGTGGCATGATATTTTCAGTCCTGAATATTGAAAAAAATTTTTTTTAAACTCACCAACCAAGAATACCATACTTAGCAAAGATATCCTTTATAAATGAAGAGGAGATGAAGGCATTCCCAGACAGAGAGAAACTGAGAGAATACTTATTCACCAGACCTGTCCTACGAGAAATACTAAAAGGATTTCCACAAGCTGAATGAAAGAGATGTTGGTGAGAATGAAGACACTGGAAGGTACAGAGCTCACTGATAAGAGTGACTGAGTCAGAATGCTCTAATGTTTAAACATGGTGTGTAAACCATGCAAACCTGTAGTATGAGTACTAAAAAACAAAACAGTTAAAATACCTACATTCACATGTTAAGAAACAGGAAATACAGAAAGATGCCAAATGGAATACAAGAAATTCAAAATGTGGGTAGGAATGTAATGCAAATGTAGAGTCTTTTTTTTAGTATTTCTGTCTCTTGTATTATCCCTTTTCAAATTCTTACCTTTACATTAATTTGCTATCATTTCAAATACTGTTTTGTGACCAAAAGAAGTTTTTTTTGTAAGCCTCTTGGTGAACATAAATCAAAAATAATAAGGAATCAAACATACTACCAGAACAAATCACTTAACCACAAAGAAAGAGTGTAAGAAAATAAGAAAGAAAAATAAAGTCAGAAAACAAGTTACCAAGTGACATGGTAAGACCTTACCTATCAATGATTGCCTTAAATGTAAATGAATTACATTCTTCAGTTAAAAGACAATGAGGAACTTTTTTTTTTTTTAAGAAAACCCAACTATATTTTACTTACAAGAATCTCATCCGCACATAGCTTGAGAGAATGGATGAATGGATAGACTCAGATATTCCATGCAAATGGAATCCAGTAGAAAACAGGAGTAGCCATACTTAAATCAGATAAAATAGGCTATAAATCAAAAGAAATCAAGGAAGGTAATTACATAATAAGCAAGGGTCAACTTAACAAGAGGGAAGCACATTTCTAAATATATGTGTATGCAATCCTGAAGCATCCAAATATATAAAGCAAATATTAATAGATCTAAAGGGAGAGATAAACTCTTAATTCATTTATAGCAGGGGCTTTTAATATTCTACTTTCTGCAATAGATATATCACCAGACAAAATCAACAACAGCAAAAATTAACCAGCAGAGTTAAATTGTACCTAGACCAAGTGGATCTACCAGACATTATAGAACATTCTATTCAACAGCTGTAGAATACACATTCTTCTCAGTACATGGAACATTCTCCAGAGTAGATCAGGATAGACTCAATATTTTTAAAAAGAATATTAAATATCTTTTCTGACCACATAGCAATTAAACTAGAACTCAATAACAAAACCTTCTAGAACTATACAAATACATGGAAAATTAAAAAAATTACTGTTGAATAACTAATGGATCAAGGAAGAAATCAAGTAGGAAATTTAAATATTTCATGAAACAAACGAGACACAACATACCAATACCTACGGGATACAGCAAAGGCAGTTCTGAGAGGGAAGTTATAGCCATCCATTCCTACACCAAAAATGCAGAAAGATCATAAACTAACAACCTAACCTAGCATCTCAGGAAGTAGCAAAACAAGAACAAGCCAAACCTCAAAATTAGTAGAAGAAAAGAAATAATGAAGACCAGAGCACAAATAAATGAAATAGAGAATAAAACTACAACACAAAAGATTAACAAATGAAGAGCTGGTTCATTAAAAGATGAACAGACTAGACAAAGCCTTAGCTAGACTGAGTAAAGAAGCCTCACAAATCAGATGCAAAGGGAGACGTTGCAACCGATGCGGCAGAAACACAAAGGATCACTGGAGGTTATTATGAACAGCCATATTTCACTAAATGTGATAACCTAGAGGAAATGGACAGAGTTGCCAAATACAAAGTTGCGTACAAATATCAGTAGTGTTGCTGCATGCCAATAGTTAATGCCCTGAAATAGGTAATTACCAAACGCTTGGATACAAAGACCTTACAAAAATTGAACCATGAAGAAATAGAAAACTCAACAGAAAAGTTACAAGGTTGAATCAGTAATAAAAGCCCAAGTCCAAATGACTTCCATGTCAAATTCTACCAAACATTTAAGGAAGAACTGATACCAATTCTTCTAACATTATTCCCCCCCAAAATGAAAGAAGGAATTCTTTCTACCACATTCTGTAAGACCAGTATTATCCTGATATGGAACCAGACAAGGACAAGACAAAAAATAACTGGAGAGTAACCTTCATGAACATAGATGCAAATATCTTCAACAAAATGCTGGCAAAGTGAATCCAGGAGGACACTAAAATGATCGTTCTCCATGATCAAGTGGGATTTTTCCAAGGGATGCAAGGATGATTTAACTTGCTCAGATTGATAAACTACATCAAAAGAAGGAAGGATCAAAACATGTGATCATCTCAATAGGTGCAGAAAAGGAATTCAACATCTGTTCACGAAATAACTATCAACAAGTTAGATCTGGAAGGAACATACCTCAACATAATAAGGGCTGCATATGTGACCCCAGCAACTAATGTTATACTGAATGGAGAAAGCCTGAAGGCTCTCTCTTTAAGATCTGGAACAAGATGAGGATTGATGTAGTTCTGGATATCCTAGAAAAAGTCAGGAAAGAGAAATAAAGGGCATCCAAATTTGCAAAAAGCATGTCAAGTTTCCACAGCAGATGACATGATCTTATATGGAAAACCCCAAAGACTCCATCAAAAAAACTGTTAGAACTCATCATTGAATTTGTCAAAGTTGCAGGATGCAAAGTTAACACAGAAATATCAGTAGTGTTGCTGCAAACCAATAGTGAATCACCTGAAATAGAAATAATGAAAGCAATCCCATTACACAGCTACAAACATAAATAAATAAAATGCCCAGGAATAAATTTAATCAAAGAGGTGAAGGGGCTCTGTAATGGAAGAAATTGAAGAAGACATACACAAAAAAATGAAAAGATATCCTCTGTTCCTATATTGGAAGAATCAATATTATTGAATACCAAGAACTATAAAACAAAAAAACTAACTGGCAGCAGTGTTTCATGCCTGTAATCCTAGCAACTTGGGAGGCGGAGACAGGAGAATCACAGTTTGAGGCCAGCCTCAGTAACTTAGTGAGACCCTATCTGAAAATAAACAGATAAATAAATAAATAAATAAATAAATAAATAAATAAATAAATAGGGCTAGGGATGTAGCTGGGCGGTAGACAGCCTCTGAGTTAAATCCCTAGTATCTCCCTGCAAAAGAAAACAATGCTAAAATTCGTATGGAACCCCCCACCCCCACAAAAATCCTATATAGCCAAAGCAATCTTAAAAAGAGCAAAGCAGAGGCATTACCTTACCTAACTTCAAAATATGCTACAAAGCTCTAGCAATTGAAACAGCAAGATATTGGCATAAAAGCAGACATATAGACCAATGGAACAGAATGAAGAGCCAAGGAGCAAATGCATGCATCTATAGACAGCTGTAGAGGATAAAGGTGCTCAGAACAGGAACTGGAGAGAAAGACTTTTCAGTAAGTGGTGCTGGGAAAACTATGTGTCCACATGTGGATGAATGAAACTAGATCCCCATCTCTCACCAGGTACAAAATTCAACTCAAACTAGATGAAATGTGTGACCTGAAACTATGAAACTATTAGAAGATAACAGCAAAAATACTTTAGGATATTGGAATGGGCAAGGATATACATTTTTTTTTTTCTGATAAGACCTCCAAAGCACAGAAAAGAAAGCAAAAATAGGAAAATGGATTACATCATACTAAAAAATTTCCACATAACAAACAAAACAATCAACAGAGTGAAACAACAGAGAATGGGAGAAAAAATTTTCAAATGACAAATCTGACAAGAAGTTAATATCCAGAACAGATAAGGAAATAAACTGAATAACAAAAAGATAAATAGTCTCATTATAAGATGAGCAATGGACCTAAATAGATGCTTCTCAAAAGAAGACATACACGTGGTCAACAGGTATATGAAAAATATTTAACAACACTAATTTATTAGGGAAACCTCAAAAGCAAAAACCACAATGAGCTGTCACCCCAGTTCAATAAGAATATCTGTTATCAAAAAGACAAGTTTGGCAGAAATGAGGAGAAAAGGAAAACTTTCCACACTGTTGATGGAAAAGTAAATTAGCACAGGTGTTACCAGGAAACAGTATGAGGTTCCTCAAAATAAATAAGTAAATAAATAAATAAATAAACAAACAAGTAAAACTATGGTAGGATCCATTCATCCCACCACTGGATATATATCCAAAAAAAAAAAACCATAATGAAATCAGTATGTCTAAGAAATATCTGCCCTCCCACATTACTGCAGCACTGTTCACAGTAGCCAAGACAAGAAGTCAATCTGAGTGTCCTTCAGTGGGTGAATAAAGAAAATGTATAGCCGGGCATGGTGGCACAAGCCTATAATCTCAGCACTTTGGGAGGCTGAGACAGGAGAATTGGGAGTTCAAAGCCAGCCTTAGCAACAGTGAAGCACTAAGCAACTCAGTGAGACCCTGTCTCTACATAAGACACAAACTAGGATGGGGATGTGGCTCAGTGCTCAAGAATCCCTGAGTTCAATCCCTGGTACCAAAAAAAGAAAAAAGAAAATGTGGTACATGGGCAGAGTGGAATACTATTCAGCCGTTAAAAATGAAATCCTGTTATTTGTGACAATAGGGATGGAACTGGATGGAGGTCATTATGTTAAGCGAATGAAGGCAGGCACAGAAAAACAAGTACCTTATGATCTCATTCATATGTGGAATCTACAACAGTTGATCTCATGGGAGTTGAGGTGGCATGGTGGTGACCAGAGGCTGGGGAAAGGGGGGGAAGGAGAAGTTTAGAACTGATGAGAGGAAGAGGCTCTGATGTGCAATATTCCATAGGGTGACTATAGACAATAGTTATGTTCTATGTGTTTGAAAAGGCTAGGAGAAAGGATTTTAAATGATTTCACTCTAAGAAAATGATAAATGTTTGAAGAAGTATTAACCTGATTTGAACATTACCTAATTCATATTGCAAATCATCATATGAAGTGACATTAATATGCACAGTTTGTTTTTAACGTACCAGCTCAAAGATAAAATTACTGTTGAGTAAACTCAAAGAAATAAACACAACTTTCACAAAATGTCTCATTTGCACTCGATAGTAAAACAAATACATACCCTTTGATTATCAACTCCTTCCCTTTGCAGAAGTACAAGATATAAAACCGTAGACAAGGTAGGAGGTTATAGACTCATTCAACGTTCATTTGTCAACCAGTATTCATGCTTCACCTGTTCCAAGCATGCATTCAGGTGTTTCTCTTTAACCTTTACCTATTTTCATGTGGTGCTGAGGATCAAACCCAGTGTCTCACATGTGCTAGGCAAACGCTCTACCACTGAGCCACACCCCCAGCCTCCATGTGTTTCTCTTTAAGGGATTTTCTGAATGCCTGACCATTCCTTCGTTCCTTTTTCGGCTATGGAGAATGAGTGTTTTTCTTTTCTTTCTTGGTCACTTGCACTGGATGCTTGTGACTTCTGAGCTCTGCATCTCGGGCACTTATTGTCCACACTGAACTAAACTAGCCTCACTGGAGAGAAAGCAGGATCTGACCTGGCTGAGATCATAGGTGAAAAGGACTTCCAAAGCATATGAATGGTAGGGAAAGCAGTCAATCTCATGATTTTTCTACTTTGAAACTGAGAATCCTTGACATAATTTTGGCCCACTCAAGTTCATTTTAAAACTACCTTGCCTAAGTGGATTTAATTTTTCCCCTCTGAAACTTATCAGCATGGGTGGAAAAAAATCTTAATTGCAATATTTATGCCTATTTGCTGAGTGATGAGTCCTTGAAGAATTTTTACTTTCCAGATACACCTAAATAACAACAACAAAAATCATACCATAGTCAACATTTCTGGGAGAAATGAGATCCTCTCCTACACCATTTTGGATTTAATGACTTCACCACTTCGTTTATCATGTTCTGAGATCTGCCTCCAGATATTTTCTCTTCAGGCATGAGGTTCACGTGGTCAGGGTGTGGATTGTATGTGAGTCAAGCGAAGGGATGTGTCCCGTGAAAGCAGGTCACTAAGGCACCTTTTGGTGCAATAAAGGTGAGATTTTAAAAAGTAGGATGTTTACTTTTTCTTTGTCTGAAGTCAGAGTTCGTCTCTCAACTCCACTATGTAACCTAACTCTGTGTGCCACGTAAGGGTGCATATCTTGTTCTCAAGAGTTTACACTTAGAGAATAAGACTGTGAATGCATTTGAAGTCATTGTGGAATGATCCAAGAGATTTGAGGTCGTTGAGTGCTTCCTAATTTTAAATTCTCTCTTTGCTAAACTGGCAAATGATTCTGTTAGAAGGTAGAATAATTCACATTCTGTTCTTTGTCTTATGTAGTTTATTCCTACCCTGGCATATTTACCATTACATTACAATGAGGACAGAGTGAATTATTTATTCTAGGCATCTTGCCTATTTTCTTGATATGTCACTTTAATTTTCATTGCTTGATTAATGTGCTTGTGTAAGTAGAGGGTCCTGACCATTCATTTCCATAACACTCTCCTCTTCCTCGAGGTCCTGATCTCTCCTTTCCCACAGTGTGCAGATGAACTCAATGTGGAAACCCCATCAGCAGCCCTGTGTCCTTCTCTCTATCTGTTGCCAACAGTTTGACCTCTTAGTTTCCATTATGGTCAAATAAATTGAGGGGCACTGTGTTAGGATATTTTGGGTTGCAAGTGACAAAGGCCCTAGCATGCTCTACACACACAAAGAATTTACGGGCTTGCCTAACTAGTGAGCTCAGGAGTCCACCTCAGGCCTGGCCAGAGCTCAGTGGGAGCTCGTCTTGGTCTTGCTCCATTACTTGGCTCTGATTTCCTCTGTGCTGGTTTCATTCTCAGGCAGGCTCTGCCCATGTAGTGGCCAGATGGCCCAGAGCAGCTCCAAGTTGTCATCCTCTCAGTTTCAAGTCCAGACAAAAGAACTTTCCATTCCCAATTACCTAACATTGCGTCTCATGGGCCAGGCCTGCACCACTGGCTTCATTTGGAGCCAGGAATGAGAAGCATCACTACTGAATCACAGGAAGGGGACGATGCATAGGGATGGTTCCTTAGAGGAGAATCATGGTGCTGCCACCAGGAGGATACCTGGTGTGATGCCTCAGGTGTGATGGTGTCCCAAGCAGGATGAATTAGGATTCCTGTTGGGAGGTAGCGCCGAACGGAACATTTCTTTGAAGCCTCATCATGTTTTACCATCAAGTCAAATGTTCACGTGAATTTACCACCTTCATTTATGTTCTAATGTAAAGATGATACCTTAAATTATGAATTACTCCTTGATCACTGGCAGGCTTCAACATTCCAGAAAGAGACACCATTTATAATCCTGTATCTTTCGTGCTCCTGGCAATTTTGTGTTCCAGAGTTTTCTGAGTGAGAAGCACCTATCAAATAATAATATGGTTATTATCCAGTGAATTTCTTAAGCCTGGAAGAAAGAACAACAGGAAAACCTGGGATGCAGGTCATTCAGAGAGCAGGTGTTCGTCAGATGGCCACAGCCTGGAATCCTGCTTTACCACTGATAATCTGTCTGACCTTTGATGAACGACCTGACCTTACTGAGCCATGGGTTCCTCAGTGATCAACATAAGTCACCTTATCATTTGTGAGGACTGAAGGAACAAAGGCTTATGCCACCAGAATAGTCCCTGGCACACATCAATGCTTGTAATTTATAAATTGTTACTTATTGTTCCATTGCAATAGGTATTATTAATATTTTATATGTACTGTAGATATATAAAAGTAGATATACTGTACTACCTCATATTGCAATCTCAAGTGCAAGTAAAAAATGGATGATAGATTTTTTTCCCCCTATGGCCTGAAACCAATTGAAAATGTCTCAAGACATAAAGCAAGGAGCAGAGGATATTGCTTTGAGAGTGGAGAGTTTTGATTTTCTGCCATTAGCTTAGACTCCCTGTAATATTTTCCTGCTCTTTACCTTCCTACACAGTTGTCACTAATTGCACACTTATCTTGCCATTGAGCAGTACTTCTTCTTTCCTAACCAACTTCTGCACAAAGTGATTAGCCAAAGCACATCTTCCTTCAGTTTTCAACAGAAAATCCACCTGCTAAGTGTTTTTTACCCCCTGAATAAAAACAAACAAAAGAGAGCAGCAGGAAATAGCATAGGTGACACAGATTATTGACAATTATTGGTGTCTTTTTAATTCTAAGAGCTCCTGAGTATTTCAAGCTTAAGAAAATGCTTTTCACATTTGAGATGATAGCCCCATTGAAAAGAAGGTCACAGAACATGAAATGGTGGGAAAAAACTACGCCACAGGATTTTTTTCATTTAAGCTTTGGAAACTCTAATCTTTTCTAATTTTAAGATGTGTCTTTTAAGTCAGCTATCACACTGTGAAGAGCTACTTTTCCTTTTTTCCATAGAGTGTGCATGCACACAAGTACGAGTATGCACTGGGTACATGCTCCTTCTTAAAGATTTTTAAAATATCTTCTATAAAGATCTGTATAAAGTCAGTTCAAACATACAGAAAGTTCTACATCATTCATTGGATGAAATCTTAACTCCCTTAACTCCCAATTTACGCAAGGAAAATAGAAACACTCCAACTTGGGAACAGTGTCAGTCCCAGGGGGACACTTTGCTTTTAGACATGTTGCCCTTGAAGTTTCAAATCATTGAGAGTGACTCCTGAACAAGGGAGATGATCATGAACTTTGGCAATGCAGCTCCTCCCCTTTTGTTGAAGAGACTGAAACCGGACAACTTCGTGCACATCTCAGGTGTACTGATGCCTGGCTGTGTGACTCTGGGCAAGTTACCTAACAGTACTGTGCTTCACTTTTCTCACTTGTAGTTACTTTGTATGGCCATTGTGAGGACTAAATGCATTAATGTAGGTCAAATGATTGACACAATGTCGAGCACCTAGGATGTTATTCTAGACACATTTGCTGCTGTTATTGTGTGACTGCTGTTTTTCTGTTGTTACAGCTATTGGTGGTGTTATTGCTTGTTTTGTTGCTATGCTACTGCTGCTGCTGTTGTGGAAAAATGCATGGCATTTAAGAGCACAGGCTAGGGAAGCAAGTCTACGTTTGGACCCCAGCTTTGCACTTACTAGCTGTGATCTTGGGCCATTGAGTTTCTTAACTTTGCTTCAGTTTCTTCATTGATAAAACAGAGATAATAACACCAGTTATTAGGATCTGGTTTTGTTCTGTAGTCATAAAGGATTGAGAAAACATGGAGGCTTCCATCTTTATTATTCTTTGACCTTGACAGAATTGCTTCACCTGAGAAATGTTTGTCGTGAATATTAAATGAACTCCTACATGCAAAGGGCTTAAATTTGTGCCTGGCATTTTGCAAGGGCTCAATAAATTTGAACTAACTGTTGCTTATTCATCTCACAATAATACTCTCATTTTATCGGTAGTAAAGAAAATAGAAGAGATTACCTGCTTCATCCAAGAGGCCAGGGTGTGGCAGAACTGGTATGACCGCTTCCCATGCTGTTGGATGGTGCCACGTGACTCTCCACAGCCTATGACCTAGGTTGGTGTGCAGTGTGGTATTCATTCTTTTCCCAGGAGCTCCTTCTGCTTGCAAGGTGCACATATCCAGACCATTTAAGGGCCACTTTAAATGCCATGGGCTTTTTCCCAGACCCTCCTGCTTCCGAAAGCTAACTGTAATCGTGGACTATATTCCACTGTCCATGCGCTTACCACGACTCACCTTAAATTACCATTGCTGAACATATTTTTCTCCTCAGGGAGACTGTAATTACTGTGAAGACTTTCTCTGTGCATGATTCATCATTCTAATCTCCTCATTGCTGTAACCATGCATGGAGCTAAAGGGGACTTTTGTCGATATTTGCCGAATGAATGAATCAATGAGTGAATGAATGAAAGAGCTAATGGCTTGGGGCTGGGGTTGTGGCTCAGTGGTAGCGTGCTCGCTTAGCATGCGTGAGGCACTGGGTTCAATCCTCAGCATCACATATAAATAATAAATGAATAAAATAAAGATCCATCAAGAACTAAAAAGATTAAAAAAAAAAGAGCTAATGGCTTGGGTGATGATGGGTGAATTAGGCTGGGAGGGGATAATGCTGAACATTTGCAGATATACTGAAAGTCATATTTCCCTGTTAGAATATCAAAACCACAGGGTGTGAAAAACACCTCTAGCTAGGAGACAGGGTTGTGATCTGAGTCTGGGAACCAGGCAGAACTTGTGGGTTCTCCATTTTTAGTCATTCATTTGTTCACTGAGTAAGTACTCATTTAGTACTTACTGTGTGCCTTAGCATGCTTGCTCAGGGTGTATCAGCCTATGTTTAGAAGTTTAATTTATCATGGAGTCATGACATCAGAGATGGAAGGGGCTGTAGTATCATGCTAGATAGAGTTTCTCAGATGGTGCAGTTTAGCATATTACCCCCCAAGGAGATCCTCTATAAACAAATGAATAAATGGAACAGTTCTATAATCCCCAAGTGTTGAAGGATGCTATGTTCTTTATCCTCCCATTTCCAGATTTATAATAACGATGATGATGATGATCTTAATAATAGGAGCTAACACTAATTGAGCTCATAGAATTGATTTGTTCAGTTCTTGCAAGAGCTTTAAGGAATAGGTACTATCATCCCCTTTTATAGATGAGAAAAGAAAGCATTGTACAACTTCAAAGGCACTGAAAATCCTAAAATAAGGAGATCCATTTTGCTTTGCTTTATCCAGCATTTTCCAAATTTAATTAGTCACAGAAGTACAGTTTTTTTTCTTTTGCATATCACCTAATGATCCAAAGGATACATTATTTTGGGAAATGTTCTAGTCGAATGCCTTTATTTCACAGATGAAGAAACTGAAGTCCAATTCAGAAAGGACCTCATCTAATTCTGTCCCTACAGGTTGTAGATTAAGGGCTGAAATTTGGCCTCCTGACCTCTACTGACTTTGTTGTTTTCCCATGATACCCTTTTGCTTGCTTGCTTGTTTCTCCATTCTTCCATTCCTTTCTACTCCTGTCTTCTGCCTTTCCTCCTTTCTGTTGTACTGTTGTAGCCCCTGAGAAGTCAAGAGGCCATTAAGCATTTTGGGACTAAGTTATTGGTAGATGTTGCTGATAGTTTGCTTAGTGTAGCTGTCTCCTGGTACTTACAACCCCATCAAACCCTGGGAGTCTCTTTTTTTAAATGTTTTTTTATAATTGTATATAGATAGCATGCCTTTATTTTATTTATTTTTATGTGGTGCTGAGGATCAAACCCAGTGCTTCACACATGCTAGGCAAGCGCTCTGCCGCTGAGCTACAGCCCCAGTCCTGGAAATTTCTTAATAGCAGAAATTTACATGGCAGTTGCGGGAGGTGGGCTCTCTCTAGGGCCACTCTTCCTGTGTATTGTGGCTGCACAGTGAAATGAGTGGTCTGTTTAAGAACCACAGTACTCCCCAAAAAAACAGAGGCCATTAGCTTCTCCTCTGTTTCCTCCTTTCTCATCAATGCTTTTTTTCTTTTCTTTTCCTTCCTTTTTTTTTTTTTTTGGTACCAGAGATCGAACCCAGGGTCCCTTAACCAGTGAGCCACATTCCCAAGCCTTCTTTATATTTTGTTTAGAGACTGTCTCCCTTAAGTTGCTTAGTGCCTTACTAAGTTGCTTTGAACTTAGGCTCCTCCTGCCTCAGACTCCTGATCTACTGGAAACATGGGTGTGTGCCACAGTGCCTGGATTAACAATGTTTTCTCAAGCAACGGCTTAGAAGACTAAATAAAGATTGTTTTATAAGTAACACTTCTTACTGATTGACTACTTCTTCCCTTACAAAGCTCTGTGATAATTTTAGATTATTTACTAGGGGTAAAAAAGATACCTTCTGGTCTTTTCCAGAATCTCTAGAATCTGAAACTCATGTTTTTTAGACTTCTCTCATTTGTTCATCTATTCCACATTTGTTTGAGTCTCTTCCCTTAGCAGAGTAGTGGCCTCTAGGTTTGATGAAGGATGACACCTTGGTGGCCAAGGGAATCTTTGGACATACTTGTGGACATTGGCTCTCCAAATAATTTCCCAGGGATGTATAAAATTTACTATTATTTAAAATGTGTTCTTACTCAATTTAGTTACTTATTATCATATTAGTAGTGAATTTGGGGGGAAGGAAGATTCTTGATAACATTCAACGAATAAATGTTTTTATTCATAAGTTTGTCCTCATATAAAGGAAGAAATGATGTATAAAGTCTAACCATAGTACCTGACAGGTAATATAATAAACAATAAATTACAGTTGTGCTGACCATTATCAACAGTAGTATAAAGAGCAGCAGCAGCATTCAATTATCCAGATTTAAATGTCAGATTTTTAAAACTTACTAGCTGTGTGACATTGAGCAAAGAGCATAATTTCTTTGAGTATCATTTTGGGAGGACTGACATCAAAGAAAGTTATTATTCAAATATAATGTGCTTCACAAATGCCTTACAGTTTTAAAACTGCAAAATGTCATCCTTTTGCCTTGAATTGTGCCTTTCACCATTCCAAAGCTGCTCATCATTCTTTTGTTCTGGTGAGATCCAATGTAAAATGTGGTGCTTACGTCATATTTAGAGGGTTTTTTTTGGGGGGGGCACTCGACCACTGAGCCACAACCTCAGCCCTGTTTTGTGTTTTATGTAGAGACAGGGTCTCACTGAGTTGCTTAGTGCCTCGCCATTGCTGAGGCTGGCTTTGAACTCGTGATTTGAGTGGCCCAATAGGATATGGTATGCTCCACTAAATCTCAATTTCAGAAAAGCAACATTATTTTTTAGCATATGTACTATATGCTGATACTAAAACATTACTTATTGCTTATCCAAAATTCAAATTCTAGTATTTTTATCACCCCTATCTGGCAAATCTAATTATGTTTTAATGGAGAAGTTTACACATAAGACACAGTTCCTTAATCTAAAATTATTGGTGTTATTTTAGAGATGAGAAAAACTAGTAGATGACTCTGATATTTTATAGTCATGATGATTTCATGACTATAAGATGAAGAAAGCTGATGGAATCAAATTCACTTCAACTTCCAGGATGGCTGCTTCCTGCCCAGGTGAATTTGGCCAAGTTAGTCTGGAAGAGCTTGGCTTTACTATTAGTACTATACAGCGTTGTCTTCTAGGACAGTTACTTCCCCTCAATGGTTTACATTGTCCTATTTTTAGTGTTCCTTTCTGAACTATATGATCAAAATTTTAATTATCTCTCTGCAAACAGAACAAATGCAACCTTCCAGTTCTTGACCTTCATGGTGAGGACAAAGTCAATCTTTCAGAAGGATTCCTCTCTTTGTAGTTGACAGTCTCTGGGATCCACAGCCTTAGCAGCCACACTCAGGAAGTTCCTGCTGGTGAAAGGAGAAGATTCAAAGACGTCCTGTACCACACTGTCAAGTCCAAGGCCAGAAGGCTTTGGTCACTTTCCAACCTTTTGTTGATGTCAGAGAGAATGTGAAAACTGGAAGTTCTCTAAGGCATTGAAGTAGCACACTTAAAATGAAGAGGGAATTTGGAGTTCGCATTTCCCCTTCCCTTCTTACTGGGGCTGGGAGAGGGCAGACCACTTCATACAGCACACAGCTTCTTCTGCTGGTTATTGTGTGCTCTGGGCATCTCACAGGCGATTCCTCATTTCATGATCATGAAGGGAGCTCTGTGAAATAGAGACACATTATCCTCATTACAATGGCTGAGTAATGTTCACATCTGATTAGACCAACTTGAAAATCTGCATCTGATTCCTAGGTCATGGAAACAGCGTTGGTCTGGCCGCTGGAGTTCCTGGTTAGTGAATAGCTTAATAGTCTCCAACTAGCCCATTTGTTTCTCCTGAAACTTGTTTAAGATGGAGATCTGCAAAGATATTTTTGTCTCAGATGTGACGCCTGGGATGGGGGTAGAGGCTTGATGGAGCGTTTAGCACATTCCTTTCTTTCCCTGTGGGAACTGACTTCCTCCAAGTTAGCAAGATGACAGAAAGGTTCAGAGTTGTTATTTTTCAATAATTTTAGAAAACATACAAATAACACATACATTTTAGTGAGTTTGGGCTGCTATAACAGAATATCAAAGACAGAGTGTCTTAACAGAAATTTATATCTCATAGTTCTAGAGGCTGGGAAATCCAACCTCAAGGTGCTGGCAGATTTGGTGTCTGGGGAGGGCTGGCTTCCTAGTTTACAGATGAGTGTTTTCTCACTGTGTCCTAACGTGGGAGAGGGAGGATGGAGAAGGAGGGATGGAGGAGAGAGAGTCCACCAGCTGGAGCAAGTGTGTTTATGTGTGCCTTCTGGTCTTCCATCACTTAAAGGGTCACTAACCCACTCATGAGGACTCTGCCTCCTAGTACCATCACACTGGGAGTTAGAACTTCATCCTGTGAATTGGAGGTGGGGTATACTTTTAGTTTAGAGTAACATATTTAAAAAATTCATCATTTATTCTCTCCCAGTTGGGGGGATGTATATTTAAGTGCTTGTTCTGAGGACACTATCAGCATTCTGATATAATGTCTGATAGATAGACAACACAGATGTATTGAGAAAATATAAATCTAAGATGTAGCATGGTTTTACAGAAACAGAATAACATGGAACAAATTATTTTAGAATCAACTTTGTTTTCCCCTACTCAACAATGTATGTTCCTAACCTATATGCCTAAGCAGAGCTTACATTTTTGTTGGAGAATAGATGACATACATATAATATTTTTAAAGAAGTATTAGACTGAACAAATTATGTGGTGCATAATCTGTATTTTTTAGACTTTTATAGGTGTGTCTCCTCTGGAAATATTGTTGTACCTGGTAGCCTATGTTCTTTCATTTAATTATGTACATCTTCCTAGAGAAGGAAAACAGGAGAAAAAGTTGCATTGGTAACAGCAGTTCTGTAATATTTATGAACAGCACTCATCATTTAGTACTCATCACTTATAGCTGCCTCATATCTGGATGAATCTTTTCTAGCATAATTTTGGAACTTAAATTTGCCTTGAAAGGTTTTTGGGTCTGTTGAAAGGCCAATCTTCCCTTACTTTACAGCAGAAGACACCAGTGCTATGTGTTTTGACCTATCACACAGTAAAACAAAGAATATGGGACCCCATTTAAAACTTAAATTCCAAAACATGCCATCTAACATACCAAGTTATTGTAGGCAACAGAACCACATCAGTGGAAAATCATCCAGATTCCTTAATTCACCTGGTGGTGGGCCATCCAAATTGAAGTAATAGCTTCTGTTTGTTCTGGGGATAAATGCTGCAGAGAGCTGTTCTGTTGAGGTCAGTTAAGGGAGCAGAAGAAACCATTATTTCTTGGTGCTAAGGGCTTTTAATCATCTTGATGTTCCCTAAGTATCTAGTGCTCATCTTGATAAGACTTCTCAACTTCCACCTCCCATTTTCCCCCACAGTGGGAAGATTCCCTTTGCATTAGGTGGTAGTGGTAAACAACAAACCAAAACAAACCAAAGGAACAGGAAGATACATGTTGTGTCATAGCAAATGCAAGTTAGTGTCAGGAGCAATGAACATACCCTGGAAGACTTGGAGTCCAGTTTTGCTGCATGCTGGCCCATTAACCCTGGACAAATAAGTCCTAATTTTCCTCATATATCAAGTAGAAATAATGATGTTCTGTGTCTTCAGTGGATTCCTTTGAAACTAGTGTATAGGAAATGCTTTGTACACTGTAGATCACTTAGAATAAAGACAGGGCTGATGTCTTGTCTTGTCCATCCGTCCTTCCTTCCTTCCTTCCTTCCTTCCTTCCTTCCTTCCTTCCTTCCTTCCTTCCTTCCTTCCTTCCTTCCTTCCTTCCTTCCTTTTCTTCATCAAGGCCCTCAAGAATTCAGGAACTGTGCATTACCTTGTCTAATACTCCAAGTCCCAGGCAGTAGATTCTGTTGCTGTCTTCCTTTTACATAAAAGACAACTAATGCTTCGAGAGGTTTAGAAAGTTTTCAAGACTGCAAAGCCTGAACATAGCAGAGCCATGTAAAACTGTATATTTTATACTTATAGCTCATCTCCATTTGGACTTGGTCATATTTCAGCTGTTCAGTAGCCACAAGTGACTAGGGGCTACTGTATTAAATGTTGCAGATTTAGAACTTGGCATTTCTCGTAGGGCAGCTTCTTTGAGTGCAAATGAAGCATAAAGCTATAAAGTGTATAAGCACTATATAAAGTGCTTAGCATAATACCTAAGCCATGGTAAGCTCCGGTAAATGAATAGCCATTATTATTATTATTACCGAAATGAGGCGAGTCTAAACTGAGATGTGCTGTAAATTCAAAATACACATTAGATATCGAAGATTTAATATGAACAGAGAAATATAAAGTATCTCACCAATTATATTGATTATACATTGAAGTTATAATATTTTAAATACATTTGAGTTAAATATAACCTAACATTAAAATTAAATTTGCCTGTTTTTTTTTTCAGGTACTAGAAAATTTAAAAATCTCGCATGTGGCCCTCTGCAGTGCTCACATTGTATTTCTGTCTGGCCGAGCTGCTCTGTATGAGGTGTACAGTACACTCTTGGTTTGTGTCTTGGTTGAGCCCCCAGGTTAGAAGGTTCTCAGCAGGGAAGATGAGGCTTTTCCCTTTGGTTTAATTAGCAGGTGCAAATGCAAACATATCCAAGGTTCACCTACTCTGATTTTGCATTTGCATTTTTCTACAGAGGCCACCAGCTGCTGAAAATCCAGGGAGGGATAACAAAGTCTGCCTCTCAATGCTTTAGAGCCATTAAACTCTTAAGGCAGGACATTGCCCCCTGATTCAGTGTGCAAATAACAGACTATTGCAATTAGCATCCCTGTAGTTCCATGGATGCAATCTAATGGGGTCAGGGCAAATCATATTATTCTGGGGCTGGAAGTGCATTTGTGATGGATAATTTATTCAGAGGTGAGGTACAGCAGTTTCTTAGAAGTCTCTCGAAAAGTAGCACAATAGCTTTGGAGGTACCAGTCAGTTTTCCATTACGGTAAAAAAAAAAAAAATTGAGATCATCAACTGAAAAAGAAGAAAAAAAATTATTTTGTGCCACAGTTTTTGAAAGTGTCAGTCAGTGGTCAGTTTGGCCCATTGCTTTTATGCCTGTGATAAGGCAGTGCATCAAGGCAGTGATGAGAGGGAGACAGACGGACGTGAGCCGTGGGAGCATCAGGTCGAGGGAATAATTCTATAAATTATTCTATAATTCTATAAATTCTGGGCCTGTTGTGCTGAACTCCACATGCTTTCTTTTTTAGAAAAGATTTACGTGCACCTCTGCCTGACTTTAGTGGATAAGATATGTTGCATTCTTTAGCAAACATCTTGTTATCTGCAGGATAAATATAGACTCAAAATGCCAATAAGAGGAACACAAGTCACCCTAAAGTGGGGGATTTTAGTGACACTTATGTAGCCCAGATCTCAGAATTCAGAGAGATAAGCATAATTCCCCCTAATAAAAAGGTTTGTAAGTTCAGATTAGAACCAGTCAGCATGGACCAGAGTGACCTACAGTTGTCATGGCAGTGGGAACTTGAAAGTTTGATGTCATCCTGCTGTCAGTCAAAAGTCAAGAGGTAGACTTGGGTGGGACCGTCTGGAAACTTCCCTGGGATTCCCAAGTAAAACTGGAGGGCAGGAGGGGCATGAAAGGACCCACTCTCTCCCTTGAGAGTGTCCCTTCTTCCTCTTTCCTATCCCTTCTAATAAACTTATGCCTGTTATTCTGAGTGACATGTTTGGAATCTTTCTGGCATGATTGCAAGAATCAGGGTTTGAAAAGGAGGTGTCTGCATGCCTCAGTTTCCCAGCAGGCCTCTGCCTTGTAATAGCAGAAGCTCATGGCAGAGGATGCTGATCACCTCATGGCAGCCAGCAAGCAGAGAGGAAGAGGAAGGTCACACACAACCCCCTTCAAGGGCACCTCCTCTATGACCAGAACACTTACAGCCTCACCCCATCTCTTAAAGGTTTCACCACCTTCCATAGTGCTGCCCCCAGCTGGGGACCACATGGGTCTTTGGAGACCCTTATCCAAGCCATAGCAAAGAGTAATTATTATTGCAACAAGAAGTGTTGCTATAATCAACTTTTTTTTTTTTTCCTGCTGTGACCAAGAAACCTGACAAGAACAATTTTAGAGGAGGAATAGTTTATTTGGTATCTCATGGTTTCAGAGGTCTCACTCCATAGATAGCAGGCTCCATTCCTCAGGGCTCAAGGTAAGGCAGAACATCATGATGGAAGAGGGTGGTGGAGAAAAGCAGCTGAGAACAAGACACCAGAAAGGAGAGAAAGAGAGAGAGAGAGAGATCCTTCCCCAGTACACAATACATAGCCCAAGGCATGCCCCCAATGGCCCACCTCCTCCAGTCATATCCTGCCTGCCAACAGTCACCACCAAGTTAAGTCCCTACCAGGAGATTAATTTACTGGTTAGGTTTAGATTCTCATAACAACCATTTTGCCTCTGACCTTCCTTGCATTGTCTCCCGCGTGAGCTTTTGGGGGATAATTAATATCTAAACCATAACAAGTATCCCTAAAGATGGTAAATCTGGTGATTAAGCATGTAATTTGACCTTAACCAAGTACTAACACAGAAATTTTTGCTTGTAGAAAAAGATCACAGTTCTTTGCATTTTGCTTTCTCCTTAGTCAAACAGGCTGTGAAAGCGTGTTCTCTGTAAAAATAAAGAAAACAAAACCACACACACACACAATTTTTTCCACATTTTTTATTGGTGCATTGTATTTGTACGTAATGATGGGCTATGTTGTTACATATTCATACATGTTAATAATATAGCAATATAATTGGCCAATACCACTCCTAGCACTTCCCTGCTCCCTCCCCACTTTCCACCATGCCTCTCATCCTCTGGTCCCTTTCCTTTATTGATCTCCCTTTGATTTTCATGAGATCCTCTCAACTTTATTTTTTTCTTCTCTTGCTTCCATGTATGGGAGAGAACATCTGACCTTTGGCCTTATGAATTTGGCTTAATTCACTTAATATAACAGTCTCTGGTTCCATCAATTTTCCTGCAAATGACAATTCCATGTTTCTTTATGGCTAAATAAAACTCTATTGTGTATATATGCATATATATGTATATATATATATATCACATTTTCTTTATCTATTCCATTGATGGACACCTAGGCTGGTTTCATAGTTTGGCTGTTGTGAACTGTGCTGCTAAAAACATAGGTATGCATGTATTACTATAATATGGTAATGTTAATTCTTTAGGAAAAATACCAAGGAATGGTATAGCTGGGTCATATGGTGGTTTCATACCTACTCTTTTTTTTTTTTAAATGTTTTTTAGTTGTAGATGGACACAATGTCTTTATTTTTATTTTTATGTGGTGCTGAGGATCGAACCCAGTGCCTCACACATGTGAGGCGAGAACTCTACCACTGAGCTACAATCCCAGCCCCTCATACCTACTCTTTTGAGGAGACTCCATATTGATTTTCATAGTGATTTACTAATGTACCATCTCACCAATGGTGTAATAATGTTCTTTTTTCTCCACATCCTTTCCATCATTTATTATTGTTTGTATTCTTAATGACTGCCATTCTGACTGGTGTGAGATGAAATCTCAATGTAGTTTTGATATGCATTTCCCTAATTGGTAATAATGTTGAACATTTTTTTCATATATTTGTGGGCCATTTGTATTTCTTCTTTTGAAAAGTGTTCAGTTCATTTGCCCATTTATTAATTAGGATATCTGGCTTTTTGATATAAAGATTTTTGAGTCCTTTCAGTGTTCTAGACATTAATCCTCAGAAGAGTAGCTAGCAAAGATTTTTCTCCCATTCTGTAGATTTTCTTTTCATATTGCTAATTATTTCCTTTGCTGTGCAAAAAACCTTTTAATTTGATTACATCCTATATATTAACTTTTTTTTTTTTTCCTGGGAGGGGTTAGTTACCAGGGATTGAACTCAGGTGAACTCAACCACTGAACCACATCCCCAGCCCTATTTTGTGTTTTATGTAGAGCCAGGGTCTCACTGAGTTGCTTAGCACCTTGCCATTACTGAGGCTGGCTTTGAATTCCCGATCCTCCTGCCTCAACCTCCTGAGCAGTTGAGAATCAAAATTCCAAAACAACCAGTTCTTAAGATGAGGAGGCAGTGCCAACAACCATGCCTCCCACTCTGTCACATTTCTTAGAGCGGCTTCTTCCTCCTCCCCCAAGCCAGCTTCCTGGAGTGAGAAGTAAGAGTTCTGGACTCCAGGAGGAAGGGTCGAGGTTGAGTCTTATGAAAAGGATGTGGTGGCTTTCTGCATTTGGCAAAGTCACTTGATTGGTCAGAGCTACAGTTTTCCAGCCACTTTGGAAATGTCATGAAGTACCGGAAGGAATTTGGGGACCTTCTGCCCTGTGGGCAGTGGTGAGGTGAGGCTCTTTTACGACTGAAGCCTTCCCAAGTCTCCTGTCTTAGATTTTGGTTTCCTGTTAAACTTTCATCATAATGAGAGTTAAAATTTATTGAAAGCTCATTGTGTGAACACTGTGCTGCCTTCCTCTTTTAAAGGTTTTCTAATGTGAAAACCACTTACTGAAAAAAAATACAGCTTATTGGATTATTATAAAGTGAATCTCTATGTGACTGTAATTCCAATCAAGAAACAATTGCCAGCCCCTGAGTCCCCAAATGAACCTCTCCTGAAGTTCCATTATTCTGACTTTAAGATAATGACTCTTTTGCTTTTCTTTGTATTTTTTTTTAATATCAAAGGGTATGTCTGTAAACATAATGGTTTAGTTGTGACTATTCTGGGATGTTAAGTACCTGGTGCCACACAGACTCTTGCATCTGACTTCTTGAACAGTATCGTGTTTGTGGACATCTCTTTTTTTGTGGGTAGCTCTGGTGTTTTTGTTTTTATTGCAGTTTTCTACTGTGTGAACACACAGTGATTGGTTTGTTTAATCTGTTGATAAACTTTCAGGTAGCTTCTAACTTTCCCCATTCACAGAATGCCACTGAGAATAATCTCACACGTTTTCTTTGGTGCACATGAATATATGGTTTTGAAAGGCAGATTTCTAGGAGTGGAGTTACTAGGTCATAGGTTATGTGTATGTGCAGTTTTTAAGTACTTGCTGCCCAATTTCCCAAAGCAGTTCTATCAGTTTACACTCCTACAAACAGAGTTGGAGAGAATTTCAGAATTCTGGTTGTACATCCTTGCCAGTAGTTGAAATTGTGGGTTTAAAACATTTGGCCTTTTATTTAGGTGTGTATAGAAGTGTGTGTGTGTGGTGTGTATGTGCATGTGTGTGTGTGTGTTTATTTTGCATTCCCCCGATGACTGTGAACTCATTTTCATATGTCTTGTGGCCATTCAGATATGTTCTTTGAAGTGATTGCTCAATTCTTTACCTGACTTTTCTACTAGGTTTTCTGTCTTTTTCTTATGAATCAATTGGACTTATTTTTGAATTCTGAACACAAGCCCTTTATTGATTATATGCATTGCAAATATCTTCTCTGATGTTGTGCCTTGCATTTTCCTTGTCTTAATGATGTCTTTTGATAAACATATGTTCATAATTTTGGTGTAGACAAATCTACCAAATTTTTATTTTATGGTAGAAATATGTGTGCGCTCTCTCTCTCTCTCTCTCTCTCTCTCTCTCTCTTTTGGTACTGGGAATTGAACTCAGGGGTACTGGACCACTAAGCCACATACCAAGCCCTGTTTTGTGTTTTATTTAGAGACAGGGTCTCACTGAGTTGCTTAGAGCCTCAACTGCTGAGGCTGGCTTTGAACTTGCGATCCTCCTGCCTCAGCCTCCCAAGCTGCTGGGATTACAGGCGTGCACCACTGCACCCAGCTGAAATGTGCTCTCTTTAAAAGTCTTCTATCCCAAGGTCATGATGATGTTTTCCCACATTATTATTCTAAGGTTTTATTGTTTTGCCTCTTATCTTTATATCTATAATCTGTCTAAAATTGATTTTTTTTAACTGAGGTATAAGTCAGTTTCATTATTTCGCTATATCTAATTGTATCACAGAAACCATTGTTAAACAGTGTCACTGTTTTAATCTGAGCTTTCCCAAAAGCAGAGCCCTGAGGCAAGTGCTTGCCTAAACATTGTTTATCTGTCAACACAGTACCCAGAAGCAAAAATTAACAGGCCAATGAAGTAAGAAAATAGGGAAAAGGGCTGGGATTGTAGCTCAGCGGTATAGCGCTTGCCTCGCATGCGTGAGGCCCTGGGTTCGATCCTCAGCACCACATACAAAGCAATAAAATAAAGACATTGTGTCCATCTACAACTAAAAAAAAATTAAAAAAAAGAAAATAGGGAAAGCCAACAAAAGAATGTTTCATGAGACTGATCACTGCTTTGTTTCACTGGTGCTCAGTCCTAAAGGTGCTCAGTCCTAAAGGAGCGGAGTCCTTAAGAGCCCCATAAAATGTACCTGAGAACTCTGCCTGGGGACACAGGAAGAAACATCCCTCCTTTGGGTCTGCCCCTGGCCATGGCTGGCTCCAGGAGTATTAACTTCCCTATGCCTCAAGGTTAACAGGTGGGAGTGCTGAAGGGGGGCACCCTACACTTTGGCCTCAGAAAAGCCCTAGATCAGGAGGAAAGAGATATGCAGTGTTGGGGAAAACCAGATGCAGTGTGATTGTACATGCCTGATGCTGGTCAAGGTCAACATGGTCATCGCAGTAGCAGGCTGGGGAGAAAGAGGGCTCCGGGAGGATTTTGATATGGTTCACAAGGAGTTCTTTATTCTAGTCCATTGCACTATTTACCTATGTTTAAATCATTACTACACTCATTGAAAATTGTAGATCTGTACTAAGTTTTATACCCAGGGGAGCATGTTCCCGGTGTTGTCCTTCAAGAATGTTGGCTCATGGGGCTGGGATTGTAGCTCAGCGGTAGAGCGCCTGCCTCGCGTGCGTGAGGCCCTGGGTTCGATCCTCAGAACCACATACAAAGCAATAAAATAAAGACATTGTGTTCATCAACAACTAAAAAAATATTTAAAAAAAAAAAAAAAGAATGTTGGCTCATGTTGATAGTTTGCCCTTCTGGGCATGTTCTATTGTCAGCTCATCATATCCCACAAATAAACCTTTTGGAATTTTGATTGAACATACCTTGTATCTATAGAGGAAGTTAGTAAAAAGATCTTACTTAATGTTACTTATACAACATTGTGATTTCTATGAGCATTTTTTATGCTTCTTCAGTTACTCTAAATAATGTCTTCAAATTCTTTTTGCAGGGAAGTCTTATACAACTTTAGTTAGACATATTTCTAGATACTTTGTGTGTGTGTGTGTGTGTGTGTGTGTGTGTGTGTGTGTGGTGCTGGGGATCAAACCCAGGACATGTACCTCTACCACTGGAATATATTCCCAGCCCTATTTCTCAATATTTATTTTTTATTTTTAAAATTTCTTATTTTGTTCCTGAAATGGATTTTTAATAGAAAGGAGATAGATGTTTTATATTCAGTCATTTTACAAAACTCACTAATTCACTGTTATAATTTATGTATAAATAATTTATTTTCTATATATGAAATCATAGAATTCATGAATAATGATGGTTTTGTTTACTCACTTTCAAACTCTGAATCATTTTTATCTCTTCCTCTCCTCACTGTACAGCTAGGATCACCTGTAAAATGTGTACTAGTAGATGACAGTGGGCATTCTTTCTATACTCCTAGTCTCAATGGGGACTGTTTCAATATTTCACTTTTAAGTTGTTCTAAGATTTTATGAAGATAATTTTTATTCAGTAAAAGAAATTGCATTTCCATTTATAGAAGAGCTTTATTAAAAATCACAGTTAATTTAGAATTTTATTGAATAATTTTTCACAAGTATTAAAATATTTACATATTTTCTTCACTTGCTAATGTGATAAATTATACTTATTTTTAAAATTTTTGTATTTTAGAATACTTCTTTTTATAGGAGAGTTGGAAAGTTAGTAGAGTGTTCCCATATGCCTTCACCAGTTTTCTGTAATGTTAGCATTTTACAAAAAGCTTGGTATATTTATCAAAACTAAAATCAGATACTTTAAAAAAATTTAAAATAATGTTACTAGCATAGATCTCATTTTTATTATAATTTTTATCCCTTTTATATATTTCTGAATGTATCAAGTTTAGAAATATGTTTAAGATTTGCTTTAATTTCCCTTTCTTATTATAGCATTCTAGCAAGTTTTTTTTTTCATCGAGCTGGGCAAAAGTTTAGTATCATATTCCCTTAACAACTTTGTGGATAGACTTTCAAATTAAGGATGTAATTTATTTCATAGTTATAGAAGTATTCATCTTTATTAATTTTTAAAGAGTTTTTAGCTTATATTTTCCTAGGAATTTATCTGTAGTAAATTCTTATGATTTTATGTTGCCTTGGCATCCATTTTGAATTTATGTTAGATTTTCTGAAACCAGAAGATGAGCTCAGTCAACCTTGACATGGGTTCCAGTTCTCAGCCTCCTCCTAATTCCTCAATGCATTTGCTATCTAGATATACAGCCACCTCCTGGTGACCACCTCTATATGGAACAACTAGATTCAATATATTGGACTTGCTCCACTGATCCTTATATTCCACATAGATGACCCACAGATATGACTGTGGTGACCACTTCTCAGTCATTGTCAGATGGAGCTTATGTTTTCTGGATGTAAACTCCAATTAGAAGTCTGAGGAAGACCTGCCTCATAACACCCTGATTGAACATGCTTGTTCTTGATTCTTCCTTTCCCATTTGTCTTCTAAGGTGTACTGCCCTAGTCTCTCAGGGACCTGTAAGTAATAAACTGCTTCTGTGATTTCAGGTGTTCTGCTGAGTTTCTTCCTCCGTGTCTCACCTGACTGAACTTCCTTTGCAATAATGACTCTCCTGGAGAGAGTGCATATCTTGGCAGGAATAAACTGGACACAAGTCAGACAAGAGCCAGAAGAGCATCACTAGTGTAAACAAGTTTCCTGAGATGGACATCTGGTCACAGGTCATCTGCCAGCATAAAAAAGTACCCCTGTGAAAGGCACACTGTAAACATCCTTGATCACATCCCCTGGAGCCTTGTCAGGGCAGGGGTAGAGTTTATAGACACTCTCTGGGGAGAGACCTTAGGGACAAATTAGAAAGGGAAAAAAACTCACTGCAATATAACATTCAAATTTATTGTCTTAGAATTGCTCATAATATTCCCTTGTTGCCCTTTTAATTGCTGTCAGATCTGTAGGATATGTTCCCTTTCATTCCTGATATTACTCTTCTCCCTTTCTTATCCTCTTAATCATCTCATTAGAATCATCGGTTTTTTTACTCTTTATGAAATATTGATTTTACTGATCTTCCTTACTGAATGTTTATTTCACTGAGTTCTGCTATTAAATAAATATTTTTTCTTTCTACTTTTTCCTGTTTCTTTCCCAATTCATGAGCAATTCTGGCTGAATCCTTGGTGTCTGGTGGTTTCTGTCTCAGGTAATCAAATGCTTAGAGTTTGTCTTTCCCTGAAAGCATATGTCTCTCCTTAGATTTTGGAGTCTTTGTTGATCTGTGACTTCTGCTTCCACATAGGTTTGAGAAAAGCCACAAACTTGCAGTTACTCAGAGTTAGATGTTATAATTGTCAGGGATAAATCCTTTTTTTTTTTTCATTTTTCTTTTGCAGCTCTCCACATCCAAGCCAATTATGAGCTCATTAAGTTCTTAAATATGTAGATTGATCCTTTCTTCAGTTTTAGAAAACCCTGAGCGATAATGTGCTTGAATATTATTTCTGCTTCATGTTCTCCCTCTGCTTCTTCTGGGATTTATATAAATATGATGTTAGATTTTTCTACATCTTATGCTCTCTTCTTCATTTCAATACTTTTATTTCTCTATGCATGATTATAAATAGTGTCTTCTGGATCTACTTGTTAACCAATTTTCTCTCTAAGAAAATTTTAAAAATTCTCCTCATTTGCCATTAAAGTGAACAACTGATATCTTAATTTCATTGATAGCTTTTTTGTTAATTATTGGGGGTCATATTGGTGATGTCCTTCTTTCTAAAATTATTTACCATTCCTTGGCAAAATTTTGAAGTTTACATTTTTTTCATTATAAACATTGTGATCATGATTGTTTATAGAGGGTGTCTTATAATATCATGGACTGGAGTACCTATGAATCTGTTTCCTCATCTATTCAGGTGGGCTTATATCTTTGTTTGGTCTTCTGTATTACATGGTGGACATGGCATTTGAAATATGAGACTAAGATGATATTATCTGAATCCTCAAAGGATTTTAATTGCTTTGCCAGATATCTTTAGGCATCAGCAAGCTGAGATCTCCCTGAACTTGTATCTTGGAAGAGAATTTCCATTTTTATATTGTGTCATATAATACTTTTAAAAGTATGTATCACTTTTGATACTTATCAGGGAAACAGGATGAATAATCATATTACCCTGTCAAAATATTCAGAGAGGTTAATTCATTTATTCTTGGCTGCATGGCTAGTAATGGACTAATTTAAAATCTATGCCAGTGATATTTTTTCTTTTCTGTTAAATGAATAAATGACATACTTTTTATAACCAGTGGTTTAAGAGTACTGTTTTCCACTAAAAAGTGATATGTAGTGTAACAGAGAGGCAAGGATGCTAGACTTTTTTTTTTTGCTTCTGTGTAGCTTATTTTTTTATTCTACTTAGGTATACATGATAGCGGAATGCATTTTGATTCATTGTACACAGATGGAGCACAACTTTTCATTTCTCTGGTTGTATGTGATGTAGAATCACAACATACATGCAGTCATACATGAAGCTAGGGCTATGATGTCCATCTCATTCCACCATCGAGGATGCTAGATTTTTAAGACCTTATTCGTCTATGTTCAAATCCCTACACTTGCACTGACTGGTTGCCAGAATTTGAACAACCATGCTATGCCTCAGGATGTTCATCTGGAAAGGTGAGGAAAAAAATACTCAGGTTTTGTTAAGAGCACTAAATGAAATATTGTATGTAAGTTCTTTGTGCAGTGTGTGGAATTTAATAAATAGTATTATTATTGCTATTTTAGGTGTTATTGTTGAAGATGTTGTGGTATTATTATGAACAAGATTTTGCTTTCTTAATTTAGAACCAAGAATAGATTCATTTTTTTACCTTATTTATAGAATACCAAAAAGCTAAAAATTTTCTTGACCCTCTTTCCTATTTTCTGTTGTTGTCTGTGGAAAGTAGAAACCATGTCAGAGCAGATCGCTAGAATGTTGACCAACTTTTTTGCTTTCCAGGAGTCTCCTGGCTACATTGGCAGCGTCAAGTTGAGTCATTTTGAAAACATTGATTTGGAAGATTTGGAGGGAAAGCAAAACCTGGAATATTAATAGAGTGAATGGGCTGGTTTATTCTACTTCTTATTAAATGTTTCCCCATTTTTTGAAAAAATCAACTTAAATTTTAGCTATCCTCTAGAAATGATGCAGTTATCAGATACTTATGTTTTAATACTTCAACCCATTTTAGTATTAGGAAGAAAACCGGAGCAGTTCTTATGCTTACCTTCCCTGCATGGTGGAGGTGATGGACATGGCCCTCCCACGGAGGTTGCTACCTGATGTGAGCCTGGGTCTTGCTTTTCTTGTCATCTTAGAAGCAGCAAACTGCCTGAGTCACAGCTGAAAAACAAGCAAAACCAACAAAATTAATTCTTTCAACTTGAGTGATTTTCCCAGTGCCACTATCAAAAGACATTCTTCCTTTATTTCCTCAAATAGATCCCCCTTCTTCACGGCAGGTCTCTGAATCATCAGGAATTATTGCATAAGATAGGGAATTCTTAAAATTTTTTTCCAAGTGAAACAGCATTTATTAATGTCTTGCTTTTCGTTAAGATTTATATTGTCATGTGTCTTATATGCTAAGTTGTCGAATGTTTTAATCTGCTTTTGGACTCTCTATACTCTAGTATTTGTTGATCTGCACATGAATGTTGTACTCCTCATTGTTACTTGTTTATGGGAATTCTGTTTGGAATTTATTACAATGGTCTTGAACTTTGAAGATTTATTCAGAGATAATCTACGCTGTTGAACCTTGCCATCCACAACTGACTACTTCTCCATTGACTCAGTTCTGTCTTGTGATCTTCAATGATATCTCAAAAAATTTTTTCCATGAAGTTCTAAACATATTTTAAAGATCTATTTATTGATTCTCATGTTTTTATTTCTATTACAAATGATAATTTCCTCCTTATGTTTGTTACTTGATTAATAAAGCTCATTCTTTCTTATGGTGCATTATAATTACTCATAATAATGGGATTCATTGTGTTATGTATTCAAATAGTCACAATGCTGAATTCCATTTCCTCCCCTGCCCCCTGGTTAGCTTCCCTTTCCCTCCCCTCTTTCAGCCTCCGATCTCCTAGTCTACTGGTCTCTCCTCTGTTTTCGTGAGGATCTTTAACAGTTCATAAATAGTTATGGATTTTTGTAGTTTTTTGTAGTTTTTTTTTATAGTCCTTTTGTATCCAAATCTGCTAAAGTATCCAATATATTCTGTTATTGGATTTTTCAAGGGGTTTCTCTCTATATGCAACTCATTAGCAAGTAACAAAAAAATTCTAATCCTTATATATCACCCCCCTCCATCTTTATTGACTAAAATCTTCAGTAAAATAGAGAAAATATGTTGGGAATATTTGCCTTGTTTCTGAGTTTAATGGAAATTCTTCTAAAGTTTAATCAGTGAGCATCACATTTGCTGTAGGTTTTATCATAATAAGAAATTTTCTTTCTATTGTTATAAAATTTTATTATTGAAAGTACTACTAGGAATGTTATTAGAAATGTTTGGGAAAAGTTGTTTTTTAGAAAAATGTGTGGCTAGGAGTAATTATCAAATTATTCTTCTGTGTGCATTGGGATAACCGCATTTTTCATGTTATTCTAGTGTTGTGATATTTTAAGTATATGATACTGAAAGAATTTTGTGTTTCTGGCATAAAACCTACCTGGATGTGTGTCATATATATATGACATATATATATTACATATGTATTATATATATGATAGCATTAAATTTAACTATGGCTATTTGACTTGAGAATTTGGTATCATTCTTGATAAATCAAGTTGATCATAATTCTCTTTTTGGATAGTGCCCTGGTTTCACAAATTAAGTTGGTTATTTTTCTTCTTTTTCCAATCTTTGAAACAATTCATATAAATTACTATTTAAATTTCTTCTTTGAATATTTAATTCCCTTTCTAAAGCTGGTCCTGAAATTTCTGTAAGAGAGAAATTTGAAAAAAAATTCTGATGGTTTTATATGGGAAGGGATGAGGTATTATGTCAGTTTGGTCTTCCATTCTGAAAATAAATCCCATTTTTCCTTATGTTATATTTTTTCCACCAAAATTAAACAAAGATGCTTCTTTGTAAATCTTGAAAACCACAAATAGAAAAGATTCTTATCAAGAAGAGGATTCAGAGGATGAGCTCTCTGTATTCAGAAGATTTTGTTTGACATGAGGAAACTTTGCTTTCTCCTCAAAAGTGGGTACTATCATTTGACTTTAACCTAAATGTTGGGACTCTCATTCCTTGCCCATCTTTTTTATCAAAAATTCAAACTACCAAACAGTGTAGCTACTTGCAGCCTTTGGATGCAATAGTAATTCTATACAAACATTGTCTGTTATTTGCATTTTATACAAGAGGAGAAAAGGTGATTGGGGAAACGAAATAGCTTGGCTAAGGTTGCTTTGTTGAGAAAGTGGCGAAGCCGCTTGGGAAGCCATGTGGATCTGTTCCGTTACATCAAGCCTGGCATTCCAGAAACATTTGCTGTTTCTCTCTAATCCTTGCCTTAATACACAGCCTCCAGCTGAAGAATTATTTGTCAAACCAATTTTCCGTCAAGTTTAATATGATTTTATTAACTCCATTGGTAATCTCTTTGGCAAAAAGAAATGTTTGCAATCTTCTGTTGAGGTAAGAGCAAAGTTAATATTCTCTGTTCCTGTTTCTTTTAGTCTTTCCTCCAAATTATCCGTGTGTAGTCTTTTCTATCTTTGGCAGGATTTATTAATATAGTCTCAACAGATGCATTTAATTGAACAAGGAATATGAATAACTTTTTTCTTTAATCACCAACTGATAATATGATTCAACAAACAGATTTTTAGTCAGAATGACAGAGCTATCAGAAAGCAACTTCAGTTTCTCTTTTCCAGTAGACCTTTATTTAGCTCAGGTGAGTGTAAGAGTATAGGGGCGGTAGGAATCAGTCATGGCCTCAGAATGGCCAGATTGAATTCTAGCTTTGCTATTGTTAATAGTGGGGGGAGGGGACTTCAGAAAATGCTCAATGTCTATAAGCTAAGGCATTATCTGCTCTATTTCTCCCCCTTTGTGTTTATACTTTCTGAGATATAACTTATTTACCACAAAATTCACCATTTAAAAAGTACAATTCAGGAATGAGTATAGTCACAAAATTGTACAGCTTCTCTAACTCGAGAATATTTTCATCACCCCACAAAGAAAGTCTGCACCTGTCAGCAGTTGCTCACAGTTTCTCCCACACACAGCTCCTGAGAGCCTCTATTCTATTCCATCTCTGTGATCCTGACCACTCTGGGCACCTTGAAGGAGTGGCATCATGTAGTATTGGCCCTTGTGAGGCAGCTTTATTTTACTTAGCACAGTGTCCTCAAGGTTCGTCTGTGTTAGGACATCTTCATTCCTCTCTGTGGCTCAGTAGATGCATTGTATGAATGACTGTGTTTGGGTTTTTGACCATCAGATGGACATTTGTGTTGTTTCCATTTTTTTGCCATTCATGATATTGCTGCCATGACCGTTCGTACACAAGTTGCAAACATATATTTTTTGTTTCTCCTGAGTGTTTACCTTAGAATAGAATGACTGGATCATATGGTACCTCTGTGTTTAACATCATGCAGAATGTCCAGCCTGTTTGCCATACCATTTTATATTTCCATCAGTAAAATATGAATGTTCCAATTTATTTACATCCTAACCAGTGCTTCTTATTTTCTTTCTTTCATTAAAAAAAATTGTAACTATCATAGTAGGTATGAAGCAGCTTCTTACTGTGATTTCAATTTACATGTCCCTCATGACTAAGGATGTTGAACATGTTTTCATGTGCTTATTGGCTCTCTGTTCTGGAGAAGTGTCGTTTAAATCCTTTGTCAGCTTTTCAATTGGATTGTTTGTCTTTTTATTATTGAGTTGTGAGAGTTACTATATATTCTGGATACTGCACCTTGATAAATATGATTTGCAAACTTTTTTCCTACCTGGGAGTTTTATTTTTGCTTCCCTGATAACTGATATTTACATGCAATCTTATGTAATCTTACAAAATCTTTGTGAAGTAAGCCATAGCAGCTTCACTTTAAAGCCGAGGAGACAGAATCAGAGAGATTACACGGTGTGCTTGAAGTCACACAGTGAGTAGGAGGCAGGATCCAGACTCAAACCTTATCTTTGGCTCAAAGCTCATGAACTTGTTTGCCATGCCTCTGTCCTTCTCACAAGATAGAAGTGCAAGCCCCCTCCAAAGCAGCGTGTGATTCGTGGCCACCTGATTGGTACAGAGACTGCTATGGATTCCGGTGAGACATAGACTGGGAGATGTTAGAGAAATCAAGGGAAACTTCAGCAAATCAGAATTTCAGAAAGAAAAGTGGAGAGGAACCCAAGAGTTGATTCAAAGAACAGTAATGAAACCACTTGGGGTTGGAGTGGAGGATGTTCTAGGCGGCAATGGAGATGAGACTCGAAAAGTGATGTAATATCAGATGACGGAGGGTCTGCATGTTGCTGCCATTTTTCCCCTTTTTTCTTTTTGTTTCTGCAAACAAAGAGAAACCATGGAAGGCTTTTAAAGTGTAGAGCTTTAGGGCAATTAGTCCGACAACAGAGATGAATGGAGAAGATGACTAGAAGAAGATGACATTGTTGGAAATTGAATGCAGATTCATTATGAAATGACAGAAGCCTGGTGGGAATGGTGGAGATGAAAAATGGAAAAGGATGGAGAGACACAGGAAAACATTTCATCCAAGGAGTCTGCAAGTCCTGATGAGTTATTGCACGTTTAAAGAATCTATGAGTTAATTCTACAAGTTAAATATGGAGTAATAATAATCAAACTATAGTCTGACATTGAATGAGTATTTTTTACTTGTCAGGGGAAAAAGAAACATAGTGGACAATTAGTCTTGATGAGCGGGCAGGGATCTAGTTGGAAGGAGTTGCCCAAGGTGGAGAAGAGGTTATACTGAGTGTTCTCTGACAAATCCCTGCAACAATCCTCTTGAACAGATAGGCTAAGTGGGGCTCAGGGAGGTCCAGGAATTTGGTCAAAGTTGCAGAGCTAGTAGGATCTAAGTCTGAACCTGTTATAATACAGTGCAAAGAATCAAAATTCCAGATTTTTAATCTTGAAGGGGGAGAAGAAGCAGAGAAGGAGAGATTTACAATATGTGTCTAGCAGAGAAGTTGACGCCACGAGGAGAGGACTACCACCAGTGTGGAGTAGGCAGGGTGGAGAGGGGGAATGCTGGACCCACAGGTGGAGGGGAGAGGAGGGAACCAAGAAGAGGAGGATGATTATGAGTGCTCAGAGAAGTAGCAGGAAAAGAGAAAAGAATTTAAGAGAGAATGTGCCAAGAAGTCAAGGAAAAACAAAGACTGGACAGAGACAGTGCCACAGAGTGTCTTCTGGTGCTTTTGAAAACTCACTTCAGAGAAAACTGACAGTGGAGATTGTCCAGGAGCTTGAGGTGTCAGAAAATGAATGCAAAGAAAAGAGGCCTGGGGTGGATAGCATTGAATTAAACCAGTTGGGCACTGTTGAGAAGGAAAGAGAACTAAAGCTAGAGGAACACCAGGGTATAGGGATTTGTTTGCAGCTGATGGAATTCTGTGCATGTGTGAAGATAAGGAAAGACAGGTAGAGGGATCCAATAAAACCAAAGCTCTAAATTAAAGGATGCTTTTTTAACTGGTGGTATTGTGGTGCCTGCTAATGAATAAGAAGGATTTTGTCATTGTTCTTTAATGCTGAAAGCTAGCATTTATTTTCTAGACAGTGATTTGGTTTGGATGTGCCAAAACTCACACTGAAGGTGAGTTACCAATGATTCTGAGTGGTGGGGTGTGTCTAAGATATGTTTGGTGCTCTGCTCTCGTGAAGGGATCGGTGTACTTCCTGCGAGAATGAGTCCATTACCATGAAAGCAGATTGTTGTAAAGTGTATGCTCCCTTTTGTTCCAGCTCCTCTTTGCATGCTCCACTTGCCCTTCCATTTTTCTATGAATCAGCATGAGGCCTTCCCCAGAAGCTGTGCAGATGCCAGCACAAAAGCAGAGTCATATCATCTCTAATAAAAATGGGCTGGTATTTGTTTCGTATTTACTCTGCTCCTGGCCTTCCCCCAAGTGTTTTGTATGTATTGACTCATTTAATTCACCTAGATATCTTAGAAAGATGTACTATTGAAAGTTCAGAAACCAAGATGTTAAGTGACTCCCAAATGGTGGTGGTGGTAGTAGTTTCAGAACTGAAATACAGGCCAGTGGTCTAGATCTAATACTGATGCTTTTCACTGCTACAGGACAAGACATTGCCTTAATATTGTGTTGCCCTTTAGGATCTTCAAACCATATTTTAATTTCTTTAATTTCATATCACCCAGAATATGCTTTTTAGCAATGTGAAAACTGAGGCATAGGAAAGTTAACACCATGTCACCAGTGAGTTGGAGAGTAAATGTGGAATGATTTTCAGGTCTCCTTATTCTTAGGATTGTGAGCTTCTCCTTAGGAGATGATATTGGATAAAGGAAAATCGGAGATTGGAAATTGGAGATTTGGCGATGCACCCTGGCTCTGTCACTCACTGGCTACATAAACACAGTTAAGTCACTTGCCTAATCCAGTTCTCTTCCTGGATTTCCTCTCTGTAAAATGAAAGGGTAGGATTTGCTGATGCTGTGACTCTAGAGCAGTAAGATGCAGCATAAAAAATAATGCAAACCACAAATGTAATTTTAAGTTTTCCAATTTAAAAAGTAAAATGCCGCTAGGTGAAATTAATTTTGATTATGTAGATCATTGAGGCCTAAATATGACCATTTAAAGATGAAATCAATATGAAAATGCATTCATTTTTATTTTGCACTCAGTCTTAAAATAGAGAGTGCATTTCACAAACTCAACACGTTTTGGCCTAGCCACATGTCAAATGCTCCAAAGCCACATGTGGCTAGGGGCTACCATATTGGATAGCCCAGACTGATACTTGAGTAGTAAGTAGTACAAAGTCCCTTCTTCGAATACAGGTAGTGAGAAGCATCACAGCCAGCAGCAGATGCTTGCCTGCTCATCTGCTTGGCTTCATGTCCTCCTTTTACTTCAGGCTCCAAGGCATCTGCCTGCCTCAACTAAGTAGATGGGAAATTATGAATGATGGGGCTCTCCTTACAGCCAGAGCCCCTCCACAGTCAGTACCCATGAAGCCCACACAACAAGGGCATCATCTTTCCAGGCTGACAGCTCTGGAACCATGACACTTGTGGTAAATTAAGCGGAATGCTGATGAAAAATGAAGAATGGTCACACCCTAGCAGTACCAGCAGTTGGCAGAGTCTACAGTGGCCCTTGACAAATGCATTCTCTTTTAGCTCTTTCCATGGTATTTGAGTGCTGGATCATCTATTATCCTGCATGTTATGTATGAGGAGAGAAATAAAATGAAATGGAACTCACATAATCATCGTAAAGGCAGATTTACTAGATACCGTCGCAGTTTGGAGAAGGAAATACCCTTGTGAGAGGGCATGCTTGTTAAAAGCATCCTTATGGTAAATATGAGTTTTTCCTCCCTCAATTCGGAAATACAGGACAATCTTAGAAGACTGGCGGGAGAATGGAATTTGCCTTTCATTAGTTAGGCATGCCAAATAAATCAGCACATTTACTTAAAAACCTAAAGAACAGGTAAATTTTGAGTAATGATTTTATTTCCATTGATAGAGGCCCTAGATATGCCCTAAGAACACTTAATGCAGAGAGAATACTAAATAGGGCAGTTGGTCCACGGTTTGTGAGTCTTAGGATAATTGTATAAAAATAAAAAAGGCATCAATATCCATACATAAAAAATAACAATGATCTGCTTATAATTTTGTGCAAAGTTAGAAAAATTATGATTGTAACAATTTTTTTCTATTTGCCTCAACAAATGTTTTCAGTGAATAGTGTGTACAGCTTCTGATAATTTGTTTTTTTCTGTTATGTTTGCTAACATGTATTAAAATGCAACTTTTGGGAAAAAAAATAAAATAATATAAAAAAAAATAACAATGAATGCATTAAAAAATAAGCACAGTGTAGAATTCCTTTCTCGTCAGGAATTCTTCTTAGAAATGCATGTATTTGCAAATGTGGCAGAGTGATGTGAATTTGACATTGTGTTATGGAGCTGGGAAGAATCTTAATGATCGTCTGGTCCACAGCAATCAGAAATGCAGTATTGGCTGCTTCTCATCCATGGCAGATGCTACTAAGCAGTCTTTCCTCCCACTAAGCCTCACCATGGGCTCAGAATCATCTTTCTCACTGAGGAGTTTCAGGCAGCAGATGCAAAGCAGTTAGTATGAAGATGAGCCTGTCCCCACCCCTCATCAAGTCCAACCTTCTTACCTTGCACTCAAAGAACATAAGACTTAGAATTATACTGCTGTCTGTAATCTCATTTAACCAAGGAGTACTGGGATAAGAGAGGAGGACTGGAACCAGATGTGGCTTCTAAGCCCTAGGACTGTCCTCTTGCCAGTTCCCCCTACAATTTGGTTTGTAGGAAAGTATATGTATTGTGTGCCACTGTTTCTGACAAGTACTCATCAATGGACCCAAGTCTGTCCTTTGCAGATATTAAGACTAATTTCCATAGGGTCTACACCATAGCTCTTTAGGTTCTTCAGAATGGTTCTTATGCCCCAGTACAGGGAACTCAATTATATTCATGTTCTTTTTATGATGTGGTGATTATTTCATTCCATGCTTTGGTCATTTCCTAGTTGCTCTGGATGGGACAGAGTGTATCTAACTCTTGGAGACTGCTGTCCTCGAATAAATGTGATGCTTCAAGTGTGGGCCAACCCCTGCAGGACAGCACATGAATCCCAGCAGAATATGGATTCTTCAAAGGGTCTAGATTAAGACTCCCCAGGCTTTAGCAATTTACATACTGTCATTAAAATTGTTGCCACATGTACAAACTCATACTTTTATGTAACAATGCTTTTAAAGCATTTCATTTTTTTCTCAACTAAATTTACTTTAAAAAGGAACTTTTAGGGGCTGGGGTTGTGGCACAGTGGTAGCGTGCTCGCCTAGCACGCGGGAGGCACTGGGTTCCATCCTCAGCACCACATAAAAATAAAATAAAGCTATTGTGTCCACCTACAACTAAAAAATAAATATTTTTTTAAAAAAGGAACTTTTATTACAAATAAAAAACATACTTGACATAAATAGAAAGCAGCTATGAAAATGCACACAATGAACACACAATAATGTTATTCTCTTCTAGTTAAATACTGTGTTCCCTGCCAAAGTGTCTTTTCTGAAAGGTGTCAGAACTGTTAAAAACACACTAGTATCAAATTAGGACTTTATAATAACCAGAAACATGGAAAGGAAAATGATTTCAAAAATTCTGTGTGATTTGGTGTCATTTAAAGATGCACCCACATAACCCTAATGACATCTCCTTTGCTACCTAGTGCAGCCCCTCCTGTTGCCCCACTCTGAAAATGTGGGCCTATGTTCATCTGTCACTGGATTTCTCTCAGTTGTCTAAAGAAACAGTGTCTTTGTTTCAGAATCAGCTCTTTCTCCATCAGAGAGCCAGCAGCCTTTCCTCTCGGTGGTCCTGGGGCTTTCCCTTCTTTCTCCAGCGTTAACTTTACTCTTGTGCTGTAAGTGAGGACGTTTCCTATATTCAGTGCAAGCTCTCTGAGATATCTCTAGTACCCCTCTGAGTCATGTATTTTTCTCCTTGATGATTTCTGGGCTCTCTTCTGAAATAAAATTTGGGAAACCTCACATGTCAAGAAAAACAAAGGCCTCAGTCCTTCCGTAGCTGCAGAAACTATGTGGATGCAGTGATGTTTGTGAAGTCCTTCCTTTAAGAGATATAGAAGTTTCTCCCTCACATACTTCCTTCTCCTGTGTTTGTCATCCAAAGTCCTTCAATCTGAGCTGCAGGTAAAGACACTGGGCTCTGAAGGCAGACTTCAGGGATTTGACTACTGAAACATGGCTTTGCTACTTATCATCTGTGCAACATTGAGAAAGGTGGCTAATGTCTCATTGCCTCAGTTTACTTCTCTTAAAAGTGAGAATTACAGGAGTACTTATCTATCTCATAAAGTTGTTATGATTGTCAAGTGAGTCAATTTGCTTAAGGCCCCTAGAAAACTGAGCGAGGCATATAGCACTCATTCAGCACTACAGTGACGATGACCATAGTGATGTGTCCTTCAAAGACATATTTCTTATATGTATGTACACACACACACGCATGCACACACACACACACACATGCATATGAAAGGACAGAAAATCTGTTATCCAAGAAAGGAACACAGAACTAAAAACTTTATTCCTAAACTCCACCTCTCTCTGTGTAACAAGAGACATCTTTGGCACCATGCAATTTGGTCTCTTGCTGTAAAAATGAAGAATACACTGATACTTGTAACCTTAGGTATTTGTAAAGCAATTCTCCCAGTGACCTTGTGAGAGAGTTTTGGATAATTAGCTCAGTTTTATAGACAAAGGTGCTGAGATGCAAAGAGATTAAATGACTTATCCAAGAGTTCGCTAATTTGCAAAGTACAAACTAGGTCATTCAGATCTTCTTCTCCTTTGCTTACTTTGAAGGTAGGGATGTAATAAGGATCTAGGAAATAAACATTTTTAGAAAATAAAGATGGGAACATGTACTTAGGGGGAAAGTGGTAGCCAGGGCAATCTCACACAGGCGTGGTCTACCATCCATATGTTGATGATGTCTAAAGCTACATTTGTAAGTCATGGCCTCTGTCCTGAAGTCTAGATTTTATTTCTAGCTGCCTTTTAAATTTCCCATAGTCACCACCAATTTCTCCAAATGGATCTCTTCCTCTTCCCCTCTAAGTCTTCTTCACTTCTTTTGACCCCAGTTCCTGGCGTCACCTACCCATAGCAACACTGCCATTCTGAATTCCTCCTACCCTCCATTCCATCCTGATCAAGTCTTGTCAATCTTCTCTTTTAAGTATTTCTGCAAAGGCTTCCTCTTAATAATTTCTAACAAACTGACTTTGCTTGGTCATGTCCTCTTTATCCTTTTGTGGCCAATTCTAGTAGTCCTTTCGGGTGATTCTCCTGCCTCCTGTCTTGACCCTCTTCATGCTACATCCTCTGCACGGCACTTGAGGGCCCCCTGCAATGCACTTAGGCTGTATCACTCCATCACCAGAAAAATAAAGCCTGAATACTTTCCATGCTAGCTCCACCCCATATTGCTGGTTCTTATCCATCCTTTAGACTCACCTACAACATGGACCCATTCCAACACTCACTTTGTACTCTAGTCTTTTTGAGAAGCAGCCTCCCTCTACACTGTCTCTGAATTCCCTCCAGGTCCTTGACAGAAGGATGATGTCTCACTTATCTAAAAGGCAGTGTAATGGTACTAATGAAGAACATGAACCTTGGAATTGTAGTGTTGAGTTTGAACTCTGGTTTGATCTGTGTATATGCGAGCAATTTACATCATTTTCCTAGGACTCTATCTCATGGATCTCAAACCTCGATGCACTTTGGAAATACAAGGGAAATTTTAGAAAAACAATGCTTGGGTCCTGCCTCCAGAGCTTTGAATTTAATTGGTGCTACCAGACTATTGAGAATTATAAAAGCAACCCAAGTGTTTCAATGTGCAACCAAAGTAGAGAATTACTCTACCTTCTTATCCCCAAAGTAAGGATAATAATAGTGTGCAGCTCCTAGGGTTGTTTGATGTTTAAGTGAGTTAATTAATGGAGAGTTCTTAGTACAATATCTGGCACATGGTATGTAGTTGGTAATTGTGGCTTACAATTTATTTTAAAAGCCACAACTTTATTATTAACCTTTTTATTATGAAATAATTCACACATAAAAAAGTCATAAAACAGGGCTAGGGCTGTAGCTCAGTGGTAGAGCGCTTGCCTCGCATGCGTGATTCATTGGGTTTGATCCTCAGCCCACATAAAAAAATAAATAAAGATATTGCATCCATCTATAACTAAAAAAAATATTTAAAAAAGTCATAAAACAGAAATACTTAGTTTGATTATTTTAAAGCAATGATCTATAGAATCGCTTCCTGGATCAAAAAATAGAAACTTTCTCCACCTCTGAAGGACCATCATAGTCTTCCTTCCATGTGACTGCTGTCCTGCCTTTTATGTTAGACACAAATTTTTCTGTTTTTGTTACCTATGTTTGCATACCTAAATACTATAGGCTAATTATATCTGTTTTCATACTAGAATTAAATAGAATTATTTGGTATTTTCTTTTTTCATTATAATGATGAGATTCATCCATGATGCACATGGTGTGTCCACAATATATTTATCCATTTTACTGTTGATAGTATTTGTGTTGTTTCAAATTTTTGGCTATTATATGCAAAACAAATGCTATGATCATTCCTTTGCATGTCTTTTGGTGGACTGCCTAAGCATTCAGGTACAGAAGAGAATGTGCTAGATCACAGAACAGGTGTACATTTAGCATTTGGCCATCTTTTCCAAAGGTGGATTTGCCAATCAACACTCCCACCATCAGTGCACAAGGCTTGCCATTGCTCCACATTTTCCCTAAAACTTAATATATATAGTCAATTTTTAGCCATTCTAGAGAAAGTGTGCTGGTTTCTCATTGAAGTTTTTAATTTCTTTCCCCTGACTCCTCATAAGGCTGAGTATATTTGTATATTTTTATTTGTTTGCTGTCCATCTCGTCAGCCTCTTCTGACAAGCACCCATGCGTCACCTGTGCCTCCTCCTATTGGTTGTCATCTTACAGATCTGTAGTTAAAAATCTATATTCAAATTATGAGATTCTTGTCTGTTGATGTCTAGAAACTGCCTTCAACTAATTACTTACCTTTTACTCTCTTAATAGCTCCCTTTGATAGTCAGAAAATCCTAATGTCAACATAGTACAATTTATCAATTTCTTTAAAGTTTTTGATTTCTGCTTAAATTTTCTCTCCCTAACCTGAGGCAATGAAAGACGTCTTTCTGTATCATCTTTTAAAAGCTCTCTTGTTTGAGTTTTTATAGAGAGGCCACATATTTGTTGGGTGCAGTGTAGGTTCAAGTTTCATTTCTTTCCAAGTAGAAATCTTGTTGACCTCGTATCAATTAGGGAAATTTTTATATAGTATGAACTGGATACAAAATCAAATATTCTTTTAGTTGTGGGTCTGTTTCTAGAGTCTCTTCTTTTAACTGCTGAAGTCTCATAAGAAGTCTTGATGTCTAATAAAGCAAGTCCTTCCAACTTGGTCTTCTTCAATAGCTCTTGTCTGTTTTTGCTATCTGTGTTTCCATGCGTATGTTTGTGTAAACTTGGTTTGTTACAATTATACATACACACACAAAGTCATTTGGGGATTTTGGTATTTCACCAAACCTGTAGTTGAATTAAACAATTGATTTCATTGCGTTTTGAGACTTCTAAACTAAAATCATGACATACCTCTCAATTTATTTGTCTTCCTTAGGTCTCTCACTGATGACTTAGATTGAAGATTCTTTAGTGGGCCTTAGAATCACTTGGAGGGCTTATTAAAATTTCAATTACTGGGTCCTATCCAAAAGTCCATGTACATTTGGGGGTTGTGTTTGTAAAAAGTTCCCAGGTGCTGCTCATGATTCTGGTCCTGGGACCATACTTTGAGAATCACTAGTTTATGATTTTCTGTCTATTGCATATATATGTGTGTGTGTGTGTGTGTGTGTGTGTGTGTATACATATATATAATTAGGTTAATTTTGAGGTCTTTGGAAATTTTGAAGGTATTATAATTATTTTCAATTTCCTGTTTGTTGGTATTTTAGTATTGACTTTGTACTCATGGACTTGCTGCATTTGATTGGTAATTCTAATGAGTTGTCCACATGTTGTTTTGAATACAAACAATCATATCATCTGACATGATACCATTTTTATTTCATCTTAATTCTATGTGTTTAGTTTCTTTTTTAAATAAATGCTTTTATTGCTGTATTATAGTTATATGTAATAGTTGGGTTCATTTTGATATAATCATGTGTATATAGAATTTAATTTGCTCCATTTCAGTCCTCGGTACCTCCTCTTTCCCTCCTCCTGTCCCTCTTCCTCTACTAGTCTTCCATTTATCTATCTATCTATTGATTGATTTTAATTGGTGCTTAATATGCATAAAGGTAGAATTTACTATGGTATACATATACATGTACAATGTATAATTTTGTCAAATTTATTCCACATTTTCTATTCTTTCCCATCCCTCCTCCCTCCCCCTCAATTTCCTTCTTCTATTCCATTTATCTTTCCTTTATCCTCATGAGATCCAACCCCCTCTGTTTCCCCTTACTTTGCTCTAGCTTGTTCATATGAGAGAAATCATTTAACCCTTGATTTTCTGAGTCTGGCTTATTTCACTTGGCACGATATTCTCCATTTCCATCCACTTACCAGCAAATGCCATACTTTCATTCTTCTTTATGACTGAGTAAAACTCCCTTGTGCATTATACACCACATTTGCTTGATCTATTCATCTGTTGATGGGCATCTGGGATGGTTCCATGACTTGGCTATTGTGAACTGCACTGCTGTGAACATGGATGTGGCTGTATCCCTTTAGTATGCTGGTTTCAGTTTTTTTGGATCAATACCAGGAAGTAGGACAGCTGGGTATGTGGTGGTTCCATTCCTATTCTTGTTGTCACAGGAAAGCAGGGAGCTGAGACTCCAAACATTGGCGTTTGTGTTCTGATGGAAGAAGATTAAAGTCAGACACCAGAAGTCATGCAAGAGAACTTTATTAGAAGGGGAAGTGAGGTGAAAAATAAAGTACAAGAAAAGTGAGGCTTAAGCCAAAAGCACTTTCAAGGGAGAGTCTCCAAGCAGAGAGGGACAAAGGAGACCATGTTGTCCCCAATTTTATTATGGTTTTATGGTTAACTTGAAAATTGGGTTCCTCCTTCAGCAACCTTTATCAATCAGTTTTTTTAACTCCTCTTTCATGTCTGGTGGTAGAGTTTTCAACCTTAGTGGGTCCTCTTCAGAACTATCACGGTGGCCCTCCTACTAGGAGGGCTTTATCTACAAGTCAATCCCATGTTAATGTGGGCACTGGGGTCAGTTGCTGGTTCAAAGTTACCCTAGTGCACCTGTGCTACTAAAGGAATCTTCCCAGACACATGGAGACTCCTTTAGCCATAATTCCTAGCTTCACACCAACCTCAGTGGACCCTGTCAAAATTAGTCCCATTAATCCTTTTCTTTTGTTGTGTCTTCCCATTAGCTCCTTTGCTTCTGTTTATTTTCTACGAATTAGCTACCACCCTTGGCTTTCTTTTTTACTTTGGAAGTAGTTTAAAGAAGACACTAAAGTAATTTCAAGAACACTCTTGACCTTGTTTGCATTTGACTGCTCGTTGCCAGCTACTACCTAACTTTTTGAGGAATCTCCATACTGCTCGTGTTTAATTTCTTACTGTAGTTGCTAAAGAGTTTGGTGTATGTAAATAGAACTCAAAGGGAAATCTGCATCTGGAGACTGTGTTTAGATATGTCTGCCAATTTACCAGTTTACTCATTTACTATATTTAATATGCTATTAAATGTCTCCACTGCATTATTAAGTAGAGTTGTTTGTTTGGGTTCTAGAATTTCCATTTATTTTACATAGGTGGTAGTTCTCGGGAGAAGTTTTTGATCTTACCCTGCCTTTCCCTGAATACACACAGCATGCTTTCTTAAAATCTTTGAGTGACACCTCTGACATCTGGAGCTCCCACAGATCTGCTTCTGTTGCCTTATTTTTGCTGGTTCTTCTTTATGTCCTTTTTCCTTTTGCCCTTGTTATCTTCGTTGGGTGGCAGATACTGAACTTGAAATTATTTGAAGTGCTACCTTGGTGGGAGAAATTTCATTGACCTCTACTAGATACCTGAAAATCTGAGGTATCTAGGAGCAACTCACTTCAATTTCAGAGCTTGTTATTTGTTGGACCACCCAGATGGTTAGGGATCCCTTAGGGTTAAGGGAGTAAAATCTCTCAGGGGGAATGAGACAGCCAAGCTAGCCCTCAGACTTTTTTTTACTCTTTATTTTGTAAAGTAAATTTATTGGTGCATCATAACTACATAAGAGTGAAATTCATTGAGACATAATTGTGAATGTGCTTAACATAATTTGATCAATTCTATTTCCCCCAAATTCCCCCTTCCCTCTCTTTCTCCCTCCACCTGATCCCCTTTCTCTACTCTATTGGTAGCTCTTCTGTTTTATTTTTTAAAAAATTTTTATTTGTTCTTTTTAGTTGTACATGGCAGTAGAATCTATTTTGATATACTTATGCAAACATGGAATATCTCTTACTCTAATTAGGACCCCAATCTTGTGGATGTACATAATGTGGAGAATCACTGGTGTATTTATATATGAATATAGGAGAGTTATGTCAGATTCATTCCACTTGTCTTTCCTATTCCCATTCCTCCTCCCTTCCCTTCATTCCCCTTTGTCTAATCCAATAAACTTCTATTTTTCTCCATCCTACCCCTTGTTGTGTGTTAGCATCCTCGTATCAGAGAGAACATTCAGCCTTTGTTTTTTGGGGGGATTGGCTTATTTCACTTAGCGTGATAGTCTCCAAATTCATCCATTTACAGGTTAATGTCATAGAATCAGTTTTATTTACGGCTGAGTAATTTTCCATGGTATACACAAACCACATTTTCCCTATCTATTATCTGTTGATAATGGGCATCTAGTTTGGTTCCATACCTTAGCTCTTGTGAATTGTGAGGCTATGAACATTGATGTGGCTGTGTCACTAAAGTTTCTAGCCCTCAGTCTTACAGGGTTATCAGATATAGCAGAAAATTAAAAGTTAATAAGTGGCCTAGACTTTATAGGTATAGAATTAAGATTATGTACCAGGAGACGGGAAGTTGGGAAGTTAGCTCAGCCTTCTGAGTACAGATGAGGTCACAAAAATCAAACCCACTTAGGGCAATAGTCTGCCTGTTTTTGCAAATAATACAAGGGACTGTCCTGGATGGCAAGGAGGAAATTCCAAGTACTGAGGGGCAAACCCAGGGACAGATTAGTCACTATAGTAACCTACAGTTACCTTCACTTTATTCATGTAGTAAAAACACATCCCTAGGCTATGATGCAAGATGGTAGTAAGACGTGAGTCATAGGAAGTGGCATGATGATAAAGAGCAAGAGTGCACCTGAGGCTCCACCTTTACCTGGGTGACATCAGGAGTCTGGGTACTGCCTGCCCGATGGGTGCCATGCACTTGTTCTTTGATGGAATCAGCCTGGGATTTTTGTCCCTCACATGCTGCCGCTTCAGGTTCAAGTATAACAGTCTTGCCCCAGCTGATACTTCAGATAGAGAGCACAAGACCCACAGAGTTGGTGGCATATGGTGGCGATTAGGAGTTGGCCTGACATCCATGAGACGGCTACTTCACTGCCACTTCTCTCCTTTCAGCAGCATGAAAATTTTAGGAGTTTCAGCCAAAAGCAAAGGGTACTTATTGGGGTACCTATACTCGGCAGGCTGTGTACCCCAACTCTTCTGCAGTTCCTAGAAGGTTGGTAAGAAATGATCCACAGCTTCCTTTGTGTTTATTCCAGTTATGAACAATCCCTAAGGTCAAGATGGATCCAAATGTCTGACTTATGTCTTGGGATTCCTTTTTCCAAGATCTGAGTCCAGTAATAATTCAGAGCCTTCTGACCTCTCCAATGCTTTTAAACAGATGCTTTTATATTTTGTCCATATTTTCTAACTGTCCTTAGCAGGAGAGTTTGAATTCTTTTACAATCACTACCAGAACAACCCTCCTTGTCATAAGGGGAAACCAAAGTCTTCTACTTTCTCTCTATAACCTAATTTTTGTTTCCTTCTGGGACACTGTTCTCTTTAACTGTCCACAGCAATTATATTGCCTGGAACATTTTTGGTGCACTTTATTTAAAATAATGAGAGGAGAATCTCAGTGGGCAGAATATAGAAGGGAGTTAGCAGAGGTGGGAAGAGTGAATGACTACTCATGGTTTTGGCCAAAATTAGTGCTAGAAATAATGATAACCAAGTAAGTGGTGACCTCTTTATGTAAAACATTTCATCTGTCTCACTGGGCAAGCGATCTTGGATAGGTGTTTTATCCCACTTGTTCACAGCCATGACCAAAAGACCTGATAAGAACAATTTTAGAGGAGGAAAAATTTATTTTGGAGGCTCTCAGTTTCAGAGGTCTCAGTTTATAGACAGCTGACTCCATTCCTTAGAGCTCAAGATGAGCAGAACATCATGGTAGAAGAGTGTGGTGGAAGAAAACAGGTCAGGACATGGCCACCAGGAAACAGAGAGAGAGAGCTCTGCTCCACAAGGACAAAATAAAAACCCCCAAAGGAATGCCTCCAGGGGTCCACCTCTTCCATCTACATCCTACCTGCCCACAGGTACCACCCAGTTAATTCCTATCAGGGGACTCATGCATTGATTAAGTTAAACCTGTTCTAACCCAATCATTCTCTCTCTAAACTTTCTTTCATTGTCTCACACATGAGCTTTTGGACATCTCATATCTAAAGCATAACAAGAAGTCATGTAAATTGGAGCTACAGTTGTAACCAATGTAAATACAAAGGGGAAGAGGATTTATCTGGTAACATCTAGCTCTAAACTGTTAGCACCAAAGTATAGGAGCAAAGCTTCCGGGAACTTCTGTGGCTACCTTTGCATGGTGATCACTAATAAATATTTGTACAATGAGGAACGAATGTCTTAACCTCTAAGTAATTTTTTTCTGGTTTGTTGTCCTCTTTGAGGACAGGCAGGCCTTGTCTGCAGGGCCATCTACCCAGTAACACTAGAGCAATTGTTCACAATTGGCCCTTCCTAGGATCAGTATGTTATGGTTTAGATATTAGGTGTTCCCCAAAAGCTCATGCATGACACAATGCAAGAAAGTTTAGAGGTGAAATGATTGGGTTATGAGAGCCTTAACCCAATCAGTGCATTAGTCACTGCTGGAAATTAGCTGAGTTGTGACTGTAGGCAGGTAGCATGTGGCTGGAGGAGGTGGGACATTGGGGACATACCTTTCGGGTATATATTTTATCCCTAATCTATAGTGTGTCTCTCTTCTTCTTGGTGGCCACATCCAAAGCTTCTTTCCTCCTTCCACCATGATGTTCTGCCTCACCTAGATCCTCAAGGAATGGAGCCAGAGGTCTATGGACTGAGACTTCTGAAACCTTGAGCCTCCAAATAAACCTTTTCTCCTCTAAAATTGTTCTTGCTAGATCTTTTGGTCACAAAAGTGGAAAAGCTAATAGGACTGAGAATTGTACCATGTAGCATTTCAAGGTATACTTTGGAAGGGAATAATAGGGAAGGAATTCCTTATGAATTTTAGGATTTAAGATCAGCATTTATTGCAATTCAGTTCTGTTTGCACTGTGGTTCATCATCATCTTCTAAACTTACGTATGCATTACATTACCACGTGCTTAACAGACTGAAATGGACACTTGGTAATAAAAAGCCTTTTAATGAGAAGGGAAAGATGGTATTGTAGGAAGCAGGAACATCTGTAATTAGAGTGACTCAAGTCACACGCCTACATTTGCTCACACAGACACACACTGCAGAAGAAATCATTGATTGGCCTCAGGTTTCATCTGCAACATTCAATGTACATTTGTTACAAATCTCAGGGGGGAGATGGCAGCCCAGGAATTCATTTGTTCAGTTGTTCTGTAAGACCACATGTTCACAGCATTATTTGGCTGAAATTGGTTTAGGAGGGTGACTATAAAATGAGAGCAATTCTAATCTATAAGAGAAGGTGTCACTCCAGATTTGCTAGTGTTAATTTTTAAGTATTTCTGGCTGCAGTGATTTTAGGGGTTGCCGAGGTCAGTGAGATGGTAGATAATAACCCTTGATTCTTAAGACGGCACAGGATCATGTCTTGTATCAGAAGGAGAGATCCTTCACTGCCCCATGGAGGGAGGACAGGTCTGACTCAGTTCTTAGGGTTATCATTAGAAAAACTGCGGGGGGGCGGTGAGATCATCTTTCCAATTCAGTTCAAAATGCACAAGATTAATTTTTGACCCAACGAGAATTGTAACCTTGCTGGGAAAGCAGACACTGTTGTAACAATTAAAAATGCTAACATGGAGGAACTGTATTGAGAACATGGGGACAGGGAGGACAAACGCCAGCTGAGTGATTCAGAAAAACTCTTCAAGGAGTCCATTCCAGCTGCATTGCCAGTATGCCCTAGTGAGCCCTCAAGCTGGGGGAAATTGATTCAGTTAGTGAATTTTTGGTTCAGTGTTGCCTTTGTCAATATGACCAAGCTAACATGTAAGCACAATCTAAATTCTTGCGCCTCACTCCCTCAACCTCTGCACCCAACCACAGCTTTACTTGGATGATTGGCAATTTTTCTTAGGGAACAGTCTTCTTATTTTATTATTTACAGAGAACACAATAAAATGATTTTCAGCATGAGGGACTCAATCACTGTGTACCACCGAATCACCAGCCTTGACCCATGGCTCATAGAACTGGAACAGGGACGTTGTTTTTGGAGGGAGATGCTCCAGACCCTAGCAGTCCATGGTATTCAAAGATCTTTACAAACTTTCTATAAGCATTCAGGACCCTACAGCACTCCCCTTGTAGAAAAGCCTATTGTATCATCTGAAATGTGAATACTAGCATAGAGAAGACATAAATGAAGGGCTGAATGGATATAGACTAAGGAGCAATTTAATTCTAGAGCATTTATGGAACAGTTCCCAGGGTCCTTCAATTGCGCCTTGAGGGATGAATTGGATTGTCCCAGGTTGGAAGGAAAGAAGAGTATTTTATACAAGGAAAACAGTGTGAATCCCCAGGGCTCCTCGGCAGGTGTCCTAAATCTCATGCCTTTTTAGTGCTTTAACCATATCCTATAGTCATGTTTGGGGGCTCAATAAGTGATCATTCATCTATCTTCACAATTGGTTTTACTTAGGTGGGCACACCTAGCCTCGCCAGGTCTTGTCCTTCAGACTGTCTACTGGAACTGGGCCATCTGTTCTGATAGATTACCCAGATGACACCAGAGATGCCAAAGGCTTTGTTTTTCCCTACAAGCCTTCCTTAGCATCTCGTGCTAAGCACTCATTGTGTGCTCTCCTCCCTTCCTTTCTGCGAGTGTTCCCTTTTCTTGGAGGCAAGTGTTTGTCAATGTCTGAGTTATTGTGCTCCTAAATCCTCCTGCAATCCATATGCAATCATCTGCTTATTAAGGTTAAGTGAGTTCAACTGATACTATAAAAACTTGATTAATGGGAACATATGGGTAATGCTTCTGGTTAATTGAATTTTCAGGTTAACTGAGGGTTAAACAGGAGATTTAATAAAATTGCTGAAGCACTTATCTTTATCTGTTTTATGGCACTTATCACATTCTACCCTGCCTGGCTGCCTTTGAAATTTTTGTCTTATCTTCCCTAGTAAGCTCTGAATTTTCTGAGGGTAGAGTCTGGCCAGTGTACTCTGTTTGTAATTCATGGTGACCCAACAGATCATATTTTTAGGACAGTGACATAGTCATCATCTTTATCAACACGGTCGAGTCATGTTTAATAGCAGGGACTCTGTAGCCAGACAGCTGCAGTTTGAATACTGCCTTTGCCATTTACCAGTTCTGTGGACTTGGGCAAGTTACTTAATCTCCTAGCACCTCAGTTTTTTCATCTGTGCAATGGAGGCAAAGATAGTAATTATCTCACAAAGATATTATGAGGATCGATGGAGCCAATGTTTACAAAGTGCTGGGTAAGCAAGACACTGTACTAAGTCATCCATATTCAAATTCCCATTTGACCTCAAAGGAAGATGTTATTAATTATACCATTTGACATGTGAGGAAAGTAGAAGGCAGAGCAATTAACTAACTTGCAAGTTAGCTAACACACCTAGTAAGGAAGCTACCCTCCCTGTGCCATGGGGTAGGTAGCAGAACCCCAGACCCCTATTCATTAGATGCCAGATGCATCTTCCATCTTCCAGTTGTGACAGCCATAAAGGTCTCAAGTCACTACTGGATGCCCCCAGTTGAGAACAGCTCAAGTGATTTCATTTGTACCCACAGGCTGTTGAGTCTCAGGGAAATTCTGGTTATATTGTGACCCTGTTGTATAATAAGGAACTTGGAGAAGAATTTAGAGATTAGGAAACAGCCTTGGAGGGTTAGTGACTTCCATAAGTCATGGTTCCTAGTTAGCACAAGAACCTATATTCTCTGAAGCTTTGTCAAACACTTTGCTATACCAGATTTCTTAAACACTTTTTAGGTTTTTCTTTAGTGACTTTATACTCTGCAAAATTCTTCAGTGGATTTACCTCAAACTCTCAGCCCCTGTAATTTTCAGCCTATTTATTTTTCTTGGTCCTCTGTGGAAGGAAGGAACAGCTGGTCATCATGTTTTGTGTAATAACTTTTCATATATTTGAAGACTGTTATTAAACCATCCCCAAGCTTCCCTTTGCTGGGTAATTGTTATGCTCAGACATGCCCCAGGAATTGGGCAAAGCCTTGGAGAAGATCGAGTCTCCAAACTAATGTTTGTGTATTAAAATTGAAGAAAAACAATTTTTGATAGAAAATATCAACTGAGAAATGAAGCTAAAATCTGAGGCTTGGTGGTTTAGTTTTCAGAGTTTTTCTTTTATGTGTATTGTGCTTATTGTGGTTGACCTGGAAATTTTAATTTATTACTGTGAAAATCAAATGCCCTAATTAGGATTTTATAGTACTGTTAATCTTAATGGCATTTTAATGGACATCCAATGATGACAAGATACTGATTCTCTGCTTGTCACATCTCAGGATATGACCTGACATAATTCAATTAACTGTACTTGCACTGATGAGAGGGCCTGGCTTGGCATAAGACCTTCTCACAATAATATCAAACTGATTTAAAAATTCATGGATACCATGAATTTATGCTATCCATATTCCAGGCAAGATTCTAAGAGATTTATAAGAATTACCTCTTTTGGTGGTGGGGGGAGAGATAACAAAGAATTGAGATCAGGGTCACTCAACCACTGAGCCACATCCCCAGCCTTTTTTTTTTTTTGTATTTTATTTAGAGAACGAGTCTCACTGAATTGCTTAGCACCTGGCTTTTGCTGAGCCTGGCTTTGAACTGGTGATCCTCCTCCCTCAGCCTTCTGAGCCACTGAGATTACAGATGTGTGTCACCTTGCCCAGCTCCAAGAATTATCTCTTTTAATCTCTCATTAACTCTAAGAGATAGTTGGCCTTATTATACTCATTTCAAAGAATCAGAAACAGCAGATCCAAGAGGTTAAGTAACTTGCCAAATGTCACAGAGCTGGCTAATAGTATAGAAGTGAAGTCGGAAATCAAGCAGTTGCACTTTGGAGCTCACGGTTTTAACTGATGATATTCAGCCTCTGTACAAGCAGAACCATGCCTTACTATTTTTTGTATGTTCAGTGTCTAGCTCCTAATGTCAGTTCTCAGAAGTATTTATTGAATGAATAAACAAATGATAAGTGGCAGAGCTGAAGTGTGGGACAGCCATGTGCACTGTGGTTCCAAATATCATGTGAGTATTATTTGCTGAGGCATTACTGTCTCACCTGACTCCACACCAACCCCAGGTGGGTTAGATAGCTTATTCAGAATTCTATACTCATTTGTGTACCTCATGCCTGTTTTTCCTGCTAGTAGGGATTCTTGACCAGAAGCCACTTTGTCCCCAAGAGATTTTTGGTAATGTCTCCAGACAGTTTGTTGTCACACTGGGTGGGAAGGTACAACTGGCATCTACCTAGTGGGTAGGACCAGGGATGTTGTTACCTGTTCTGTGGTGCATACAGGAGCACTCCTAACAATCATCCAGTCCAAAATGTCAATATGCGGTGGTGGAGTAGCCCAGTTCTCTGCAGAGATGTCCTCCACAGAAGGGTCCTCATATTCAGAATCAACTGTCTTCTAAGTTCCAGGCATAGTACCTGCCATGCCACTGGGGTTCAACATACATGTACCAAAGGAGGGGGAGGGAATGAATGCAAGGGAGGGAACTTGATAGAGCAAGTGCAGTCCATGGGACTGGATTCCATTCAAGAGGTCCAGATGAAAACCCAGGTACCACAAGAGCTGCTGCCCATCAATGTGGGATTCCAGAAGACTATGGGAATCAGGAATTGTGAATTCAAATGGAGACCACACACAGCTTAAAGGAAGAGGAATGGCAGATGTGTTGGTACATCAATCTGAGTTTCCCTTTCACTTTGTCTTAGAACTCTCTCCATTTATAGAGCAGCTAGCATATTCTATAATTCCTACCTTCAAGGAAGAGGGTGGGATGACCGAAAATAAAAGGGCAACATTCTGGCTTTAGAGTCTCAAAATTCAAGGTTCAGGCATAAGTTAAAAGACCTGGGAAACTTCATTGTGACGTCTAGTCTCCCTACACCACAGACTAGCTAAAATGTTGTCTACCTAGAGGGAGACAGGAAAACTCAGAGGGGAAAGAAAAGACTTTGCCCTGGGTAGGTTGCTGAGAAGGGGCTTCGACTTCTATTCCCCTTCTTCTGAGTTTTGGGCTGAAGGCAGAGAGCCCACCTCCAGGGGGCCCCGTAGAGCCTAAGAGGAATGCTCTTCCTCCACCTCTGTCTGGATGAACCTTAGAGAGCAGTGTGACCCCAGCATGCCCCTGCATCTTGAGTGGCACTGGAACAAAAGAGCAGAAATGACTGCCTGGGACATCTAGGTAAGATCAGTAGCTTTCCCAGCCCTCAGAGTGGCCCAGATGTGGCCTTGTGGCTCACAGGCACCAGTTAGAAGACCCAAATCAGCAGAAGCCCTGAGAGCAGGGAAAAGAGGATACAGTAGATATCCCAAAGAGACTGTATTGAAATGACAAGATCTCAGCAGACAACAATGTGGAGAGATGACAAGGGCCCCTACTCGATCCTCCCCATGTGTCATATATCATTATGTCATAGTCCCATGTCACCCTGGGGAGAAAGAGGAGTGGGAACCTTCTGAACTAAGTGAGCAAAGGTCAGAATAGAAAATCAATTTAGGAAAAATGTAACTACTGGCACAATACGGTTTCCTGTACACATGTTCTTGGGGCTTGCCGTTTGGGTTCACTGTAGTTATCAGATGGTGGCTGCAGCAAGGTTGAAGTCAGGGTCAGGCCATGCATCCCTAAAACATCTGCTGATAAGAGCAAAGCTTGACTCCAATATGGAGAGAAGGCTATCCAATAGAAGTTATCAATGCAGAACCTTAGACCCTGGGAGGAAGGTAGAATTCTTATCACTAAAACTGTATTGCATGGAGCAAATAGGGCTTTATACATAAAGTAGTTGTTAGTCTCCCAAATAAGGGACAAGGTGAGACTGAATCAACAATGGCTGAGGATTGATGTGTGCTCCAAGCATTGGGTGACAATTGCTTAAAGTCCTGCCTTCAAAGGTGAGCTTTGGCCATCACAAATGACATGGGCAGAGATTACAGAGAGGGTCACGTGGCCTCAAATTCTGGGGAGGAAGTATAAGCTTGAGAATAGTTATTTAAATGATGAAGTCTTTGACAAATAAATGTTTCTGAAAAAGACATGTTAACTATAAGATAAAAGTGGTGCTCACGGTACTCAAATTACATTTCAAAAGTCTTGATGTTTTTAATCTAATCATGTTATCATTCAGATGTTAATTTTTCTGTCAAGCATTTTTACTCTTTTTTTAATCTGACACTTTTGGGGGTCTCTACATGGAAGAAAGAAGGCTATAAAAGTATTTCTGGAAGCACTGTGAGCTGATCCAATTAAAATACCAATTTTTTTTCCCACTACTATTTTTGTTTTAGTGTGTATCAGGTTACATGACACTTCAGGAGGGTTAAAAGTATTCCTCCAATGCACCAAGAAGTTAGTCTCTCTCAAGCTCATTTTCTGATGGTCTGTGTGTCTCTTCCTACTCTTGACACACCTCATGAATGAGATTCTTCATTCACACACTTCTGTGGGGAGATGAATACTGGACTCACAGAATGGAAGCCCATATGGGTCCTCAGAATGGAAGCTCACATGGATTGAAGGTCTTTGTATCTGTGATCAGGACAAGGATGTCATGATGAGATGAGATGATCCTGGATTAGAGTAGCCCCTGAACCCAGAGATGTCCTTGTAGAAGACAGAAACAGCAGGCAAGGCCCTGTGAAGGTAGAGGGAGGAGTTAGAGTGTGTCTACAAGCCAAGGAGTGCTACAAGCTGCCATGTATCACTAGTAGCTAGGAGAGGGACATGGGATGGATTTTCCCTCAGAGCCTCCAGAAGCTGCTCACACCTCTATTTCAGACATCTAGCCTCTAGAAGGAAATATGTTTCGGTTATTTTAAGTCACCAAATTTGTGATAATTTCTTTCAGAAGCCCTAGGAACTAGTACAACTACTCAAAATTCTTTGAATACTTTGTTTACTTCCTTCTCAGGGTCCCAGAACACATGTGTTCTTCTCCTGCTATACCTTTGACCTATCCATCTCCTCTTCACTGAGTTTTGGGCAGGGTTTAGCAAGCTTTCCATAAAGGAGAAGAAATAAATATTTTAGGCTTTGTGAGCTAGACAACCTCTGTCACAGCTTCTCAACTCTGCTGTTAACCTGGTGGAAAGAGTAGTCACAGATAATTACTAATGAATGGGCGTGGTTGTGTTCCAATTCAACTCTATAAAAACAGGCAGGACTCTGGATTTGCCTGTTGGCTGAAGTTTGCTGAGCACAGCTTTTGGTTTTCATGCAATTGCAATTTGAACATCATTTGCTCAGGTGCCTTCTTCTAACCTCTTTGATCATCAGACCTCCTATTCCACTAGTTAACTCACTGTGCATATATTTGTTTTATGTTTGGTTCCCCCATCAAACTGAAAGATCCATTTGGTCAGGGACTGTGTCTATGTTTGTTCATCATCGAGTCCCAGTAGCTAACACAGACCTGCCGTAGAGCAGTGCTCAGCAATTAATTTACAAATCCATGAATAATTAAGTATTATTATTAAGCTTATGCAGGTAATGCCTCATTGTTGAAATTGGATTTAGAAATATACACAAGGTGGTTTCTTAAAAAGTTAAATACAAAATTACCATATGGTCCAGCAGTTCTCCTCTGGGTATATACTCCCAAAGAATTGAAAGCAGGGACCTAAACAGACACTCATACACTCATATTCCCTGCACAATTATTCGCAATAGCTAGAAGGTGGAAACAACCCAGATGTCCCCCTGTGGGTGAGTACATAAACAAGATGCGATATACACATACAATGGAACATTATTTTCCTGGAAAGAAATTGAAACTTGACATATACTACAACACTGATAAAGTATGAAAATACCGTGCCAGGTGAAATAGGACACAAAAAGCCAACTATTATAGGATCCTACTCATGTGAAGAGCCTACAGAAGGGAAATTAATGGAGATGGAAATTGGAATGGAGGTTACCAGAGGGAGAGGGGAGGGCAGTACAGTGTTATTGTTCAATGGATACAGATTTTTTTGTTTGGGATGATGAAAAGGTTCTGGAAATGGGTATTAGTGATAGTCTCTTAGCATTGTGAATGTACTCAACGCACTGAATTGCACATCTAAAATGGTCAAAATGACATGCAATTTTAGCAAATATGCAGGAATTAATTAGATCAGTATGAGAAGAAATTAGGCCAAGACTGAGAAGAAGAGGCTGGAATCATAGGATACTATTTCTGGAAAGGAACTCTGTGGTCCACTGGTTCTGTAACCTCCCTCTCCTTTTGTTTTACAGAAGAAGAAACAGGTCTCCGAGTGGTTCTGTGGAAAGCAAATAGGTTTCAGGAAAGATCTGGGGTCAAGCTCAACTGGGCTTCCCATTTGCTTAGCATCTTTGGACACATCATTGCCCCACATCTCTGAAATTCTGAGTGTACAAAGTCTGATTGGTTTGCTTTCCTGGTCCTTGATTTGAGCCTAAATTTTCTTCCTAGCAATTTGGTCAAGTGGTTTATTGGCTTTGCAAAGAGGTTTTCTGAATTGGGCTAATCTTATTGGTTGCTTTCCTCTGCTTGGTCTTTGAGCTCATTCCAGTTTCTCAGGTAGTTCTATGTAAAGAGGTCTTCATTGAAAATGCCTGCTTGGCTTCACTTTGCTTTATGCTGTATTTCAATTCCATTTCATGGCTGGGGACAGCCAGCTCCAGTGGATAATCCAGGTCTGATGTCTACTTCTGACTCAGTCTTGAATTTACCTTACTATGTTTTGTCAGTCAGGAGACTCCTTGGGACTACAGTTTTTCTAAGAATGATGACAATAGCAACCACTACTTTTTTTTTTCCTGTGAACCTATCAAATCTTTGTGAGAATCAAGTTATGAAAGGAGTTGATGTCAGTAGACTCACAGAAAAATGGTAGAACCTATGCTTAAATTTGTTGGGTGTTTGCTGACCAGGGTGTACGTTCCCAGACAGCTAGGGCTCTGTCTTTGCACAAGAAGACAGGGAAGATCTGTAAAGGCTCTCTGGGTGTAAAGTCAGGGAAACTGGCTTCCATTCCTGGTTCTGACACCATTTTGCCCTTTGAGCCTGAGTAATTTATTGCCCCTCCTGGCCTAGCTTGTTAACTCATCTGTAAAGCGAGGGGCATTGAATGAGATGTTCCTGTACGTTTCCTTTTAGCTTCAATAGCTTATGATTTTTGTGCTTCTAGTCCTTAGTTCTGAGGCTTGCATATATTATGAAATTAATACATGTTTATTGAGTTGAATTTAGTTAATTGCTATTTATTATTAGTCAAGTGTCATTGGCTCATCACATCATTTAGGTTTCGGAAAGATGTTTGATTTTTTAAACTATTCTTAAGCAATGTAGCAGTGATCATACATAATTAATTGGTTCTAAAGATGGCTGATAATAATAGTAGTGGAGCCAGGCGCGGTGGCGCAAGCTTGTAATCCCAGCACTTAGGGAGGCTGAGACAGGAGAATTGCGAGTTCAAAGCCAGCCTCAGCAACAGCGAGGCACTAAGCAACTCAGTGAGACCCTGTCTCTACATAAAACACAAAAATAGGGCTGGGGATGTGGCTCAGTGGTCAAGTGCCCCTGAGTTCATTCTCCAGTACCAAAAAAAAAATAGTAGTAATGGAAATAATAATTAATATATATAAGAGCTTAATAACATGCAAGTCATCTGCTATGTGAAATTCCTTTCTCAACACAATCTTAGGAAATAGGTACAGGCATCAACCTTATTTTACAGATGAGGAAACTCACATGTTAAGTAACTGGACATGTTCATAATAACCACAATAACTGACCTGAATCACACAGCTGGTAGATGGTATAACAAGAAATTCAGAGTATCTCCAAATATGGTTGCTGGATTAAGCAAATAAAAATGCAGGTTGATAAACTAAATTTCATTTCAGATAAACTGTGATAACTATGCCATCATATTGATCTCTCCTGCCATCCATAAGATAAGTAATACTTTTAATTAAAAAAATTTTTTTTTGTTCATCGGCTTCTGAATTAGCAGGTAAACAGGTTAACCTAAAGAAAAGCAAAAAGAAAAAGAAATCTTGTTTCTTGCAAAATACTTGGCATTCCTTACTTTAGGCCTGAAACGAAGAGTAGAATTTAGTAGCAAGTGGTGAGAAGATATAAAGTGAGAGGTTTCCATGTTAGGACAGTGACTTCATAGGTCATCATATTGTTGGTATCTTTTCCATCCAATGACCTTATATTTTCTTTCATGATTTGTCTCTCCACTTCTTACTAAATTAAACTTAAACTAAAAGATGAGATAATTGAATTTTTTTTTTCCTTAAAACTTCAAGCGAAATCTGGAATGTGGCATTGAGTGGAGCCAGGCTCTCCTGTGGATCATTTGTGACTGCTGCTTCCTTGTGCTCAAACTGGAAGAGCTCCTGTGTCTGTTGCTATGACAATGGGTCCTTGTTCCTGGGTAATATAGAAATTTGATCTGTACATTCACACTGCAGGCTCAAGTTACAGCCTCTTTTTCACAATTCCAGATCCCATGGAATTTGAGGGGCTCCACCTTAACCTAGGAAATTGAACTTATAGCCTGAGGTGATTAATTTTATTGATTAAGAGCAGGGGGCCCTGGAAGAAATCAGGCCTGGGCACCTGTCTACTCATGATGACTTTAACTCAGTTCCCTCTGCTGTAAAATGGGCTAATAATAGTCCTTACCCCATGGGCTTCTATTAAGAGGGTTTATCAAGGTATTTATGTATTTTGCCTAGTACCTGATGAGTAGTCCAATAAATGCGATTGCTTTTGATACTTTTATTTTTATCACTGATTATTAAATTTAAGTAGTCGAACCTAAGTCAGGTTGACGAAGTCATATTTTTGTCACCTCATTTACCCATTGAAAGAAGGAAGAAGAGTTAAAACTGAAAAGGAAAAAGTAGAAACAGAAGAGAGGGCTCTAGTATAGTTTTCCTAATCTAGCTGTGGAAATGTGGGCAATTATTTACCTACTTGGAATCTCATTGTCTCTTTTGTAGAGTTAACTTGCCCTGCTTTCCCCCCAGATGTAGTGAGGGTCAAGTGAGATAACACGTATGAAATGCTTTAAGTGTCAGGAAGTACTGTGGAAATATCCTTTTCCACTGGTGTTTCTGCTAATACGAGTTCCTCCACTCTAGCATTTCTTTTTTAAGGTCAAGAATCGACCCTTATATGCCATGAGACAAGGTGGCTATTCGCTAGGCCTAAGCATAAGCACTGTGTTTTGATTTCATGCAAAGTCTATTAGTTTGGCTAATTCTGTGACTGGAAAGTTCTGTTCTTTTCAGATGTGAGAACTTAGATAACTCTGTGATTCAGTTTCTTTGGCTGTAAAGTGGACTGCAAACAATTACTTATTTCATGGAATTGTAACAGTCGGATAAAATAACATATATAACACATTTAGCACATAGCAGAAAACATTAAGAAATATTAAATAATAATAGCCATTTAAGTTCTTTTTGTATTTCCACCTGTTTTATATAGTACTATCTTGGGACTTTGTACGATTTCAGGTTCGTTTGTTCTTTTAAACTTTGAGAACCTATACCTCTAAGGTGAGTAAGTCCATGTTGAATAAGACATGAGGAGTCTCCCAAAAGCTCATGTGTGAGACAGTTTTCATAGGTGAATGATTGGGTTATGAGAGCCTTAATATTATCAGTGGATTAATCCACAGATACAGATTAACTTGGCAGTAACTGTAAGTAAGGTATGATGTGATGAAGGAGGTAGGTCACTGGAGGTACCTTTGAGGTTTATGTTTTTTCCCTGGTTAGCAAAGCTATCTCTGCTTTCTGATTGCCATGTCTTGAGCCACTTTCCTCTACCATGCTCTTCCTCCATGATGTTCTTCTGCCTCACCTTGGGCCCAGAGCTATGGAGTCAGCTGACCATGGACTGTGCCTATGAAATAAGCCCAAATAAATTTTTCCTCCTCTATGTTGTTCTTGTGTCAGGTCTTTTGGTCACAGCAACACAAAGCTGACTAAAACAGTCCACTAGTAAATGGTATTCTCAATAACTCTAAATCTGCCCTCCAAATCTAGGTTTCAAAAATCAGGAAGTACCTCTCCACTATTTAACATGTAACCATATGATTCATATAAAGGCCTGAATTAAAAATACATTTTGAGGGGAAAAAATTATCCTTTAGTGAGCAATGAGAAGACAAGTTGAGTGCATAGTGAGACCGTATTTTTGTTTCTTAGATTTAAGACATATCCTTACTTTTCCATTTTTAGTATTTGATATCTTCTATCTGAAGCTGGTTACTGTCCCTTTAGGTTCTGCCTCTGGTACCGTAACCTTGTGACTCTTTAGCTGCCAACAATTTGAGGGTGGTTAGTCCAATACGGTTAATTAATGACTCTTAACTATTAATTCAAATGCTTTCTCTTTCACACTGATAAGAGAGAAGCTTCTGATCTCTCTTCAGTTCCAGAAACCCTCCATCTCAGTTGAATGGAGACAACAGGAGTTCATTTTACCCCACACCATTCCTGCCCCCTTATAGAGAACAGAGAGTGGAGGTGCAATGGGGCAGAAACTGGGTTACCTCGGTCATCACTCCGATTCCTCCTCATCCAGCCATTCTTGTTTCTTAAGAATCTCCTAGGAGCATGCACCCCTGAGGGAGAAGGTGGCATCAGATGAAGGTTTGAAGAAAGACACATTTTGAAGTCACTGGTAATGGTACAGTTTCTTAGCCAATGCCCAAACAGTAGCTGTTCATTCATTCCTATCTCTAAGCAACAGAAAACCCAAATCATTTTTTTTTTTATAGACTGGATTTTAATTCATGTTTTTTTTTCAAATATATGAGCATTCATTCTCAGAAATTGGCCAATAAATCAGGTTTTTGGTAGTTGAGGTGATGTTGATTCTTCTTATATCTTTACAGAGTACCAGGGCAACCAGTTTCTATACTAATTCAAGAGTCATCATTCTGCCAAAGACCTGGATTATCTTGAAGCTAAAATCTATGAACGGCTGATACAGCAAGGCATTCTAGTGAGAGTGTAGAATGGTCCACTCTTTGGAGAATGGTTCAGCAGTTCCTTATAGAATTAATATTCCATATAATCTAGCCATTCTACTCTTTACAAAAATAAAAATATGTGTTTACTCCAGGCTTGTACACTGATGTATAACTTTATTCATGATGACTCTGAACTGGAAAGTATCCATCATGGAACCAATAGATATACAAGTTGTGACATATCCATAAAAAGGAATACTATTTAGCAATTAAAAGAAATAAATTACTGATACACAAAAGCATAGGTTACTCTCTGATGTAAAATAGTATAAACACACTAAGATGTATAATTATAATGTTCCAAATATTTAATAGAGTACAGCATGTATAATGACACTGATATGAAATTCTAGAGCCATCAAAAGTAATCTGCAATGATAATCTAAGATGGGGGTGTTCAGGAGGATTGACTATAGAAGATCATGAACTTTGTGGAATGATAACAATAATCTTTATATTAATTGAGATGGTGTTCAAAAAGTACATGTGTCAAAATGCATGTACACTTAACAATAGGTATGCTTAGTGTATGCAAATCAGACTGCAGTAAAATTGTTTTACAAAGAAAAAGAATCTGAAAGACAGCATAAGACCAGTAGAATGAGTTTTGAACTTATATTTCTTATAAAATGATAAACAGGTTGAATAAGTGGTAGGGCTATGAAACACAGATTCCAGCAACAGATTTGAATCAATTCAAAGGCATGAATGTAATCCATGACTTCTCATCGCACTGTGTTCCAATAAAACACATAGCTGGCTGCCAAATCCATAGAGAATAAAAAAGACCCTAGCAGTGTCCCAAATCTATCAGTCTTATCCTAGATAAAGCATTTGTTATTGGTTCACAGAGTTTGTGATACACTGCCCAAAGTAAGCCTCATGGAAAGAACATCTTGTTTTTCACTGAATCGTCTTTGTTCTTATTAGGAACACCATGTCTGTTTATTATATATGATATAAATTATTTATCTTCAGTTAGTTTGGCAATGAGGATCTTGAACAATAAATCAAAGTTAAATTAAAGCAATGCAAAGAATTAACTCTGCAGTGGATTGTAATATTTAAGACCAGCTTTGGGAATTAAATGCTCCAGGCTCAAATCCCAGCACTTACAAACTAAATGACCTAAAACAAATTATTTAAATTCCCAAGGGTCAGTCCACACACTTGTAAAATGGGGAAAAAAACACACACAGTCACAGGGTTAAATAAGGATGAAAGAAGATGATACCTTTGAAGCTGGCAGTATCATTTGTGGCATGTAGGAGGAGAGGTGCATTTTGTATATTAATCAGAAAAAATGGAGGCTTATTAACAAGGGAAAATAGGGAAAGGATAGCAACATTGTTTTTTTTTCTGATTAGGGAAAGATTCATTTGGTTTGAAATATATATGGATAGCAAAACATTTTCATGTAATCTTTCCCTCCTTAAAACAAAGATCTATCCTGACTATCTCAGATGGAGAAACATTGAAAGCAAGGAATTTGGAAGGACATTTGCCTGGTAATTTGCTCACTGAGAGACATCTTTTGACAGGGAGATCAAAGGCTAAAAGGAAACTTGCCTGCCAAAGCTTTTGATAGATAATGGTCCAGGGGGTCCTATAGGGATTTTACTTTTCTCTAAATATATGATTTCTCTTAATATATGAAATTTTCTTATCAATTGTGAAGATATAATCAAGATTATATGAATTACAGGCAGTGAAATCTAATTTCCAACAAGCAGATATATTCTAGCTGTATTTCTTTAAATCACGACTTATACAATTATTTATACATAGTAATATGATATTAATTGATGATTCTGGTTAGCACTTTTGATAGGATATCTCCCTTAAACCAGGTAGGGAAGCACATACCACTGTTCCATTTGCCTTACGGTTGGAGGGGGGGCATGAAGTCATCCTTGAGTTACTGTGGCTTACCTGGTTTAAGGGTACACTACCTATGTGTCAAATGTAAGAGAGAAAAATAAACTTACTACCTGGGGATCTTTTGATCTTGTCAAAAGATAGCTGAATGAATGTAAATGGACAAATACGAACAGAAGGGCAATTTAGTTAGTTTCAGTATAGGCAGCTCAGCTGATTAGAGCAGGATTCTACACACTTCTCCTGCAACTGAGAGGCAGTACTTATTTTCAACTTTTCCAGCTACATGATCTCATCTGCAGCTTTTTGACGCTGCTGTTTTTGTGGGAAAGCTAGCACAAGGCATCATATAAGCAAATGTTCATGTCTGTGTTCCAATAAAACTTTATGAACACTAAAATTTGACTTTCCTGTCACTGTCTTGTGTCACCAATTCTTTTGATTTTTTTTCAATTTGTCTAAAAATGTGAAAACCATTAGCATGCAGACTGTACAAAAACAGGTGAATGGGTTGAACATCATTCTTAGAGAAAAGGTACGATGGTTTTAAGAGTTAATTTGCCTTATTTTGCAGCTCAGTTTGTACCCTAGTTTGTATTTCTAAGGCTTGATATTAATCTTTCAAATTTGGACCCCTAATAGCAGGTATTTATGCTTTGCCCTGGACATAGTGCATTATTTGAGTTGCCTCATTTAATTTCACATTATAGTGCAAGAAAGTAGTGATACTATTATTCCCCATTTTCAGATAATAAAACGAAAGCTCAGTAATGTTAAATAACTTGACTACTATGGCACAGCTGGGAAGATAGAGCTGGAATTTGAATTGGCCTCTTGGTGAACAGAGCCTGTGCTCTTTCTGAAGGCACTAGAGTGTGAATGAATGACTCATGTGGCCATTAGCCGCTTTAGGAAGCATGCTTCACACCCGTTGGCAGACACGTTAGTTCATCTCCATTCATGAAGAAAGGTTGGTGGCCTTTCCTGGCTGCTGCTTTTTCAGTGAGGCTCAGCAAGGCACTCAGAAAACTCTCCACTTAAGCATAATATCAAGGATAAAATTTCCAGGGGCCTTTGGTGATCTGGGTACTATGAAACCATTTCAAAATGTACTTGCCTTTTTAGGATTTGGCTGTTGAGAAAGAATTTTCCCATTTTCCCCAGGAGGAAAAAAAAAACCAAAAACCAAAAAACTAAAGCCCAAAAAACCTATAGCGTTGAATGCAATTTGTACATGGGAAGCTCTCACTTGGACCTAATTTTTCTTCCAGAACTTTAAATTTGCAATAAATACATGCAGTTGGGCTGGAGTGGCAGAAAGCTTATAAATCAGCTCACATGATTCTCTGGCTAAAATCCCTGCAATGGTTTAATGCTACACTTAAAATGAAATCCAGGTTGCTTACAATGACCTGCCAGGGTCCTACAAGACGAACCCTTTGCTTTCCTGTCTAATGCCATTTGTGCCGATCTCTCCTCAGTTAACTACTCTCCAGCCACACTGGCCTTATTTCCTTTGCACACGCTCTGCCTGTGTCTACAACTGTTTCTTGCATGCTGTGCCTAACCCTGGAATGCTTTCCCACCAAACTTGTCAGACCTGGTTCCTTCTCATCTTTTGGTCTCAGCTCCTATATCTTGTCCTCAGAGTGATCTTTTCCATTTCTCATCACTTTGTGCCTCATCATCCTAATCTCTGCCTAACCAAATGCTATTTTATGTTCTTCATGGTAGATGCCATTGTTTGAAATAATCTTATCAGTTTGTGCAGATCCAAGAGAGTGGTGCCCATACCCTGTCCTGTTGGTGCCTTTATCCTTAGAGCCTATTGCAAGCACTCAATAAATGTTTACAGAATAGAGAATGACTGTCTATTCCAGAGAACCAAAACACCAGGGCTTAACTTATTGTGACATTCTAGACTAGTTTTAGGCTTTGCTCAGATCCTGGTGGCAGTAGTCTTTTGAGAAAGCTGTAGTAGTCTTCTTGGTCAACAAATGTCAGCTCAGATTTATTCTGCTTTCTTGTCCAAGCCTCAAATTCATTATTAATGTGCCACCAGTTGACAAGATTCAGTTTTCTCAAATATATCTATGGCAAAAAAAATTGGACAATATATTGCACAATAAGCTATTGATTTATACACCCCCAGAAGACACACACATTATTCTGAATGCATAATTACATTGCAGACAGCACATTTTTCACCTGGGATATGGCACATTTAGATAAAAACTAAGTATGCTCAACTGGGTGCCTCATCTAAATCTGGGTATGGGGAATGCATATAAAATTAGCATTCCATTAAAAATGTACAAAATAAGGGCTGTGGCTGTAAAGAGGTACTTGCATTGTGTGGAGCCTAGGAATGGTAGAAGGAAAGGGTTGAAGCTCGGATGTCCTTCGAGTAGCAAGGTCTGGTGTCAGAGCTGTTGAGATCCTAGGTGTCAATCAGTGTTTCAGTCAGAACAGGACATGGATTCTTTGCTTATTGGAGGTACACAGTGATCTAGTAGTTAACAGAAGGGTCTGTTAAGTTAGAGAGTCCCTGGCTCTATTTCAGTTCTGACATTTAATAACTATGTAATTTGCATTAAATTCAAACCTCTCTATGACTCAGTTTGCTCAACTCTAAAGAAGGGAGGGAAATCAAACTAAAAACCTTCTTAGCAAAAGAAATAATCAATGAGGTGAACAGAGAGCTGACATTCTGGGAACAAATCTTTGCCACACACACATCTGATAGAGCATTAATCTCCAGGATATATAAAGAACTCCAAAAACCTATCACCAAAAAACTAACAACCCAATCAATAAATGGGCCAAAGAGCTGAACACAAACTTTACAGATGAAGATATGCGATCAATCAACAGACATATGAAAAAATGTTCAACATCTCTAGCAATCAGAGAAATGCAAATCAAAACTACCCTAAGATTCCATCTCATGCCAGTCAGAATGACAGTTATCAAGAACACAAACAATAATAAGTGTTGGCGAGGTTGTGGGGGAAAAGGCACGCTCATACATTGCTGGTGGAACTGCAAATTGGTACAACCAACCTGGAAAGCAGTATAGAGATTCCTTAGAAAACTTGGAATGGAACCACCATTTGTGCCTGTTATCCTACTCCTCGGTCTATACTCAGAAGACTTAAAAACAGCATACTATGGTGACACAGCCACTTCAATGTTTATAGCAGCTCAATTCACAATAGCTAAACTGTGGAACCAACCTAGATGCCCTTTGATAGATGAATGGATAAAGAAGCTGTGGTATATATACACAATGGAATATTACTCAGCAATAAAAGAGAAGAAAATTATGGCATTTGCAGGTAAATGGATGGAGTTGGAGAATATCATGGTAAGTGAAGTAAGAGTACAGAGTAATGTGAATAATAATAATAAAAGCATCTTTCATTGGAAATAAGTTCAATGCATATACCTATTTTGAGAAAAATCAGGAACTAGTCACTAGATACACCCACCAATCATTGCTATCATTATTTCATATAATTCTCCCAACAACTAGATTCCTCATGACTCTGGGTTGTTTGTGATAGACATTCAATACAAACCAGTTTAAGCATAAAAGGAAACGTATTGATTCTCATAACTGAGAGACCCAGGGGAGCAGCTGACTCTGTTCCACCAGTGTCTTAGGACTTTGTCTTTTTTCTTCATCTTAGCCATGCCTCTTTGTGAGGTAAGGAAGATGGCCTCCTGCAGATCCAGACTCATCTTCTACCTGTATTATAGCCCAAGTAGAAAGAAATAGTATTTATAGGCATCTTCAGGAGAAAGGTTCTGAGAAGAATTCTGATTGGGCCAATTTGATTGGATGCCCATTCCTGAGTCAGTCACTGAAGCCAGTGGTATGGGGCACAATTATTGGTCCAACCTGAGTCATGTACTACCCACATAATGAAGGCAAGTTGGGCTGGCTCATGTGGCTCCAATTGCAGAGGTTCTCCTTGGGAAAGTAGGGCACTGTTAGCCCAGTGGGGTGCGAAAGAAGTTTCAAGCAGGCTAGAAGAACAATAGATGTCATAGTACCTGTCACAGCATTAATGTTGGCAAAGTATTGCTAACCCCATATTCCAGGTAGGGAAACTGAGGCTTAAAGGGATTAAAGAGCCTTGTTCAAGATCAGATAGGTAGAAAAGTAATGGAAATAGGGTCAAACATATATCTCTCTGTCTCCAGAAACTGTCCCTAACCGCTGTCCCCATCCATGGTTTAGCGCCTAGTGCTAACTCCTTAGGACTATGACATCCCATTATTTGTTCTTTTAGAAACTCAAGACAGGTTTTATTAAGCAGCAAATGTGTGCTATTCTTTTTGTGTTTCTGTAGAAATTCTTTTCCTATGCTTGGGGAATTTGCCAAACATGGAGCTCATCTCTTACTGGAGAAGTTAAAGATGGCAGAAAGTCAATTTCCCTGCTATGACTATAGTTCAGGCACAGGCCCATGTGCTAAATTCTGACATACGCTCATCCAGACTTTGAGTAGCAGCAGCTAGTGAGCATGAATGATGGGCCTCTGAGACTCCTCTCTGGCAGTAGAGGTAGTTATAACAAGGTTATATTCTTAGAGCTCCAGGAACAGTTGCTGGCCACAGACTCTGTCGTGGCTGGAGTGTACTGGTACAAGCTCAGCTTCTAGACCCTGGCCATAGCAGTAAGTAGATACGGACACAACTGCTGCATGTATTTTGATGCTGTTCCTAAGCGAGTAGATGCTGAGTCTGTTTCCATTGTTCCCGATGATTGAGCAGCTACCCAATATCCTTCTAATGAACAATTTTCTACTTAACCAAAGTTGGTTTCTGTTGCTGGCACCTCAGAAGCCTGTTTGATATACATACAGAAAGAGTGGCTTGGCTTCTTATTCTCTCCTCTAGTGTGAAAAATTAGAGCCTTCTTGAACAGAGTTAATAATGTATTTTTTCTTTATAGCTCATTGTACCTCTTTTTTCTCCTAATATTGCCTAGAGAGTTTGTGTTTCTAGGAGAAGCCATCAGAGGCACTACAGCTCCCCTCCCATCTCTCCTAGTCTCTTCCATTTCTTTTTTTTTTTTTTTTTTGGTACCGGGGGATTGAACTCAGGGGCACTCGACCACTGAGCCACATCCCCAGCCCTATTTTGTGTTTTATTTAGAGACAGGGTCTCACTGAGTTGCTTAGCGCCTCGCCATTGCTGAGGCTGGCTTTGAACTCGCGATTCTCCTGTCTCAGCCTCCCTAAGTGCTGGGATTACAAGCGTGAGCCACCGCGCCCGGCTTCTTCCATTTCTTGAGAGATTAACCTGTTTTGCTTGATTCCTTTCCCGATTTCCCTCTCTTCTGGAAGTACCTGTTCTTCCATGTTCTGAATTCTTTTATTCTAATTTAAAGTATCTTTTAAAAATTGTAATTAAGTGAGTGTTGGTGTATACCTGTAATCCCAGTGACTTGGAGGCTGAGGCAGGAGGATTGCAAGTTTGAAACCAAGTTGGAATGAGCCTCAGCAACTTAGCAAGGCCCTAAGCAACTAGAGAGACCCTGTCTCAAAATTAAAAGCAAATAAAAAAAGTCTGGGAATGTGGCTCAGTGGTAAAGCACCCTGAAGTTCAATCCTCAGTCCCAAAACCAAACCAAACCAAACCAAAAACAAGGAAAAAAGTAGTTAAAAATAGCTTTGAATCTGACTTCTCCAAGTTCATAGCACAGCAAAAACAGACCTTGCTTTGAACACTTTTATGAACTTAACCCCAAGCTCATTATAGAGGATGTGACTTGGATCAGCAATTGTACTCTCCGGAGAATTAAAATGGATATTCTTTGAGATAGGGGTTTGCTCCCAATAAATATGGAAACTCTGGGGCCAAAGCCTCTGAGAGAGGCTTGCAGGTGCCTGATGACATTTGTAATGGACTTGACCTGAAACAGTGTGTTTATTTGCTGTTTCCTGAAATAAGCACTGCTTAGCTTTGGGGAGCTGCTTCAGACAATGTAAACCTCCCAGGGAAGGCAGGACAGAGCTGTGTCTAAGGGAAGCTGGTGGGGTGTATCTGTGTTTCATCCTCACCACTGAGTATATCCCCCTAAGCTTGGATGCTCTGAAAGTCATGCTTAATTGGGACTCGTTAACATAATTTAATGCTTTTTTTTAAAGAAAAAAGATTAAAAGTTGTCCTCAAGGTATTTAAAGAAATTATTCTTTGAGGATACAGATCACTATCTCAGCCTCCACAATTCATTTAATGAAATGAGATTAGCATTTCAATATAATACTTGTTTTTTTTTCTCCCTGCTTCACTTCTACTGTTTTCTGTGAACAAAAAGGGGTGAGGGAGGTGCAGAAAATAGAAAACTTAAACAGTAACCTTATGCTATTGAATGAAGAGAAGCATTTTCTAGTTCTTGCAAATGAGGCCTACAGACTCTATCCAGACAATTAGCTTTTTCTTTCTACTCTTAACAATGGAATCAAAGAATCTGTAGCCTTACAATCAACAGAAGGACATAAGGTTGCAAGGCAGACATCTGAAATATGCACCTTTTCCAAAAGCGCTTAGCAAGTGCCTACCATAGATCAGGCACAATGCAGACACTGAGATTGCAAATAGGAAGAAATCTTAACTGTGACTTAAAGGAAGACCCAGTGAAGAAGAAAGACAAGGAGCAGATTTGGGCTTCATTTACTAGTAATTTTAATAACTCCTACTTTTTCAGTGCTTATCTTATGCAAGAAACTGTGCTAAATAATTCATATGCATCTCTTCATTTAGCACTGCCCAAAGTCCTGGGATATAACCCATAATCATCTTTAATTTACAGTTAAGGAAACTGAGACCTGCAAAAGATAAGGCATACAGCTAGTACATCAAGGAGTCTGAGTTCCATTCTACTGGGGTCTAATTAAAGGCTGGGTTCTATTAAACTCCTCTTGGGTATGTGCAAATAGACATGGCTCCACAGATTAACAAAAGATGGTTGCTGCTGTCTGGGTGTTTATGTTTTGATAGACAGGAAGAGGGTAAGAATGCAAAAAAAGCTGTAACAGTAGAACTTAGTGTCATACAATTGTGTAAAGGAATGACGGATAGGAGTTCAAAGAAAGATTATATCTGTTTGGGAAAAATGACATCTTGGGTGTCTCAAATGGTAAGCTTGGTTCTTCAGACATAGATAGGTGTTAAACAACACCAGAAATTCAGATTTTTACCTGGAAATGATTTTAAAGCAAACGAGATTATAAAATGGTCACTGCTCTTTTCACCCCATTTACTGGGGTTATAGAGACCTTGGACCATGTGTTGATTAAAACTAAGAGTCTGGAGGGGATCAGGCAGATGTGAATCAGGAGATGCATGCTCGGATGCTAAGCAAGACAAGGCAGTACCAAGTAGGTCATTCCAAAACAAAGACCTTTTCTTTTTGTCTTTCCTTCTGCTTTCTATTTGTTCTTTACTTGCAAATCTAACTTATGGATAATCTCTTAGGGAACCCCTCTTGTCATTTAGCAGGTCTGGATGGTCTCCCATCTAGTGAGCTCATTCCTAGTTGATAAGCTATTGGATCTCTGATGTAAGAATAGGACATTTCCAGACTTGATAAAAAGGTCACCTGCAGTTCCCGATATGCCACCTCTTGAATAAGCAGTCATAATAAATCATCCTTCCTATTTTAAAACTAAAAGCAATTGTAATTTTGCATAAAGTTCCATTTGTAGATTGTAAGGAATTGGGAATATGGTCCTGTAACTATCTCGTTTCCTATCCACAACCAACCTCCAACAATATGGATTTGTTGGAAAACAAAGTAACCATCGTAATTTCATTGTCAAATACAGAAATATTTATTGCTATTGAGTACAATTAAGCAAGAATTCCATCTGCATGCACAGGAATAAACAAAGCTTGGCAGTGGGTGATCAGTTTCTCCTTTCTTGCTACTACTTCATGCATAGTCAAGAATCTGCCTCTCATTTAGGCATAGAATGTCGTGTCCCAGTGGAATTCTGAGGCTGACCTTTGGTGATGAGCTGACATCCTGACATGGTAATTCCAATAGTATCTTTATCTGAATCAGATTAATATTTTCTTTGGAATGGTCGCTAGGTACTCTTGGATCAGTGTGGTGTACAATAACTTCTCCAGTACTTAAGAGGAAGAGTGTGGTCTTTGGGAAGGAGAGCAGGGAGAAAAAAACAATCTTGACCTTGGCTGCTGTCATTTGCAGTTTTAATTAATGTCAAAAGACTTTATAGAAGAAAAAGAGTTAAAGTTACCAAAATACTGGCTGGTGTGAGGGATGAAATGTACCCTACATTCTGTGTTTGGCTGAGACATTTCCCTGGCCATTTTTTGGGTGGAAAAATCAGAACTTTTCTCTAGAGGCAAAGGCAGAGAGGGTATACTAAACCAGTTCATGACATTCAGTGCCACCCTCATGCTGTTCTGGGGGTCACAGTGTTTGAAACAGGCCTTGAGGGCTTCCACAGGCCCCTTTCCATTTAGCAAAACCAACAAGTTTTTAGCTGCCTCTACAGCAGATTTCCCCAGAGTTACACAGGTTACCTTGTACTCAGATGAAGACATATGCTCGGACCTGCTCAAGGAATTCCCTTTGCAGCCAACAAAAGAAATAATAAATGAATGCGTGGCTTTCACTCCCCCACACATACCATTTCCCACATGCTCCTCATCCTTGGATGGCTCCTCTGAATAAAGGACCCAGACTGTATTGGATTTTAATGGAATATTTCAACCAATCAACCATCAAGTGGAATAGCAGCCAGTCAATTAATTAAGGGACAAACCAAGCACAGATTCATCAAAGCCACTATTTTGCTTCCTAATTAGTACTCATAATCACTGTGCTGGGTGTTTTTTCCTCCAAATTCATCAAGGTCTGATTTAATTGTCACAAAAAAACCTGAATAGAAAATTAAAATTGTGAGGCGTTCCAGGCATGCTGGCTAAAAACAGAAATGATGAGGCTTGCCTTCCTGCTTAGGAGAGGGCAATCAAAAATTCCCATCATTTTGTGGGGTAGTTTTTCTTGACAATTCCTTTGGTCTAGGTTTTCAGGTCATGAACTCGAGGGTAGAGTTGTGGATGGCCAATCTTTTTTCTTTCTCCTGAGTGTGTGGATCAGCCGTTTTTCAATTACAGCCATGGCTGGTTGTCTGTGAAGTGCTAGTCAGCGTGGCTGACCTCTGGTTTTCAAAGATCACCTCTTTGGTGAGTTGCCCCTAATTGAATCTATTTGAATGTTGAATGGTGAGTGTGTGAACTTATTACTGGCTGATAGAGATTTATGAATGAGCAGTTGGGTTCTTTTTTTGTCTCAAGGGAAATGCACAACATAAAAGACAATTTCTGTCTCTGCACACTCTTGGATTTGCCCTTTCCTCTCTACCCCCAGGTGCTGCCCTTGGTCCTGGGTATCAAGATCTCCCATACAGGTGAAATACAGGAACTTCTTACTTCCTTTATCTGATTCTGTTCCTGCTGCCTCCCTGCCTGCTGCCCAGTCCATCCTTCATCCTGCAGCCTAGGTGATGCTTTATAATCTAAACGTGATCAGAACTCTTTTCTACTTGAAGCCTCTATGGTTCTCCATTGTGTCTAGGAAGAAGCCCAAGCCCTTACGGCTGTGAATGATGTGTTGCCTCTGACTTTTCCAAACCTACACTACTGCTCTGACTTCTCCTCTAATCCTTACCAAAAATTGTATGTGAAAGCGTGCTCACACATAAACACATTATGTCCAGCTTTGGCCATGACTAGTTGGGGGAGGGGTTAGGAGAAGGAACACCCAACCTTCCAAAAGAGGCCTTTCCCCTGTCTCTAATGCTCCTTCTGACATTTTTCCCCTTAATACCCATTTGACAGAATGAGATCACATCAGCACCTCGCTGCCCCTGTCCTTAGGGGAAAATGTTCTGACACCCCCAGTGGGTGCTAGCAATCCTGATAGCACTGAACCCTATATACACTATTTTTCCCATACATCTATACCCATGATAAAGTTTAATGTCTGAAGGGTTATGGAAAATAATATTCCTACAAGACAGTCCCCAGGAAAAATGGAAACCCAGTGTGGCTCTGTAGGAGGGAGGGAAATTAGCCA
>CM053405.1:124173184-124240524 GCA_028644305.1 Xerus rutilus
ATCCCTCAGGATCTGGCCTCCTGTCTCTCCCGATGACAATGAGTTTCAAACGTCTTACAACGGCTTTCCTGAGTTAAAAATTTTAACATGCGCAACTAGTTTCCTGACTGTCCGATCAGCACATCCACTGTTTCCAATGATTAATTCACCCTCATTGTAAGCTATAAAACTCAGACTCCTTTTGTAACCCACGGGCCATTTTCATACCTAGAATCATTTTCATTACCCTTCCTGTGCCTGATTGGTTGACTCCACTGTGGAGTAAAGGAGAGCTTCCTGTTCCCTTTGAGGTCTGCATCTGTCCTGGTTATTTGTATTTTCATTATGATGCCAAAAACATGTTGGTTATTTTTGCTTACAATGTCTAAATTAGGCACAGTAAGAGATTAACAACAATAACTGCTAATAAAATAGAATTATAATGTTATACTGTAATACGAGTTCCATGTATAGGGTCTCTCTCTCAAGTTATCTTAAACTGTACTGTCTTTATTCTTCTTGTGATGTGAGATGATATGATGCCTACATTATGAAATGAAGTGAGATGTGGCATAGTGTTAGGCTACGAGGTACAGGTACTTGAACACAAGCACTGCAGTAATTCAGTGATAACCAAGTTTGCTACTAAGTGACTAACAGGTAGATAGCATATACAGTGTAGGTGCCCTGGAAAAAGGGATGATTTGTGTTCTGGGTGGGGATAGAGTAGGGTGGCATGGCATTTCATTGCACTACTCAGAATGGTGTGTAATTTAAAGCTTATGAAGTATGTATTTTTGAAATTTTCTCTTTATTCGTTTTGGGCTCCCATTGACAAACTGTGAAAAGTGAAACCATAGATAAGGAAGGACTACTGTAATCATAATCTTTGGCTTATGAAACACTCTTTACATAGGAATAAGTATGAAAATTAGAATATGGACAGTAACTTACCTGTAGGGATTTTCCATATTCTCACTTCTGTATCCCTTCATCCAAAGGAAACACTGTCACAATCTTGGATTTATATTTGCTACTCCTCCTCTTTCTAATCCTTAAATATATATTACTGACTTATCATTTATTCTGTTTATAAAAATGTTATTGTGATGTGTGTAATCTTCTAGGACTATTTTTTCATTCAATATTGTTAAGATTCTCCCACTTGTTTGTAAACAGCTATATCATAATCATTTTGACTACTATGTAATATTCTTTTGAATGAGTATACCATAGTGAATGTATTTATCCATTCTCCTGTCAGTGGGTTTTTGTGCTGCTTCCACATATTTGCCATCACAAACAATGCCACCATGGGCATTCTTACATAGGGTTCCTGCTGCACAAGATTTTTCTCTTTGGCATATATCCTAGGAGGGAAATAATGCTGACTTGTGGGATATGTCAATGTTAACTTCATAATTTACAGACTGCTATCCAAAGTTGCTCTGCTAATTTATGCTCCATAACAATGTATAAGAGATCCCATGGTCTCATACTCTCTCTGATCATGCAAATCGAGAAGTTCAACAAGGACTCTTGCAATGATGTGAAATGGAATCTTATCACCAGTGAGGATAAATTCTACCTACTCTTCACTATATGAAGTCCTATTTAAACTTCAAGTGTTAGCTTAAATATATTTCCTCATCCTGGTCATTGATTTTATTTATTTATTTACTGCACCTTAATCCAAATCTGTCTGCTTAACTTTCTTCACAGTAGGCATCCAGGTAGGCAATGAGGACATTTCAACTTTTTCCTCTTTCCCCAAAATGCCCCCTTGATATTTTAGGTAGCCCTAAATATCTAATGAATAAGTGACATAAAATGATGTGGCCAGGTAATTTCAGCAATGTGAAAACTCTTAGAAATCATTTAATAAAGTCCCATTTATTAATTCCAAGATTATAGAAACCCACTTTAAACTGGCTTTAGAAAAGGGAACATGCACAGGCCCATGAAACTGGCATTTGAGGAGGCTCATAGTCAGGTCTGGCTGGATAAATCTGTTCAAATGAAATTACCAGGACTCAGTTACCTAGTCTGTAATCTCACCAGTAAGCATTGCTTGTCTTCACTCTCTCCTGTTCAGATGGCTTTTTCCATTTTGCCAGGGGAAAGCGATACTGGCATTACCAACTTCATACCCATCAACTGTGTAATCCCATAAGACAGAGGAGTTCTCTCTCAATATTTATGTAATAATACCAGGAAATAATATCAAGTAGATAAGCCAACATTTATTGAGGCTTTACTTTGTGCTCCTGGCTGCAGATGCCTTCTTGTATTCAGTTATGCAATATTCTGAGACAGGTACTATGATTATCTCTGGTTAGAAAACTAAAGCTTCGAGAAGTTATGTAAGCGATCCAAGTTCACACATAGTAAGTGGCAGAGCCAGACTTAGAAATCAGGTAAGTCTCCATGGCTCTGCTAGGGTCATTTTCATGGAATTCCTCCCTGGGCTGAGGTTGGGTATTGCAAATGGTCCAGCTTTTAACTCCTGTGTACCCTGACAAGTAACAATAACCACTACAGCTCACCACGTCTCTCTTTTGATGGACGAGGAGATGGACCTGAGTGGATATGCGCATTGTTCACAGTTAAGAGCTGGATGTTATGGGCAAGACACAAATCTGGGTACTGTGGCCTTTCTCCCCTGGGCCCCAGCTGCCTTGCAAAACATTGCTTTGCTGAGGAACGGAGGGAGGGAGGGAGGGAGAGAGGGAGAGAGGGAAAGATAATCCTCCAGGCCCTCAGTTCATCTGCTGAGCATGCTGGTCTGAATTAACCTTGAAGGGTCTCCAACACACAATTTCAAGAGGCTGTTTCACAGCCCCTATGCTGAAGTGTCTGTAAAAGCATTAACAATTTCCTGTTGCTTCCATGGTGACAAGGACAGAGGCTGGCCATCAAGTACTCAGGCGGGAAGGGCCAGTGGCTGGGGCCCAGTTTACCTGAGCAGATCCCTGATACATTGCTCTTCCTGTCACTTATCATTTTAGATGGGCCCAGGGTTCTTAGAGTCAAACTAGATTGAATTTCCATAAAAAAGAGTACTTCTTGCACGGCTTGTCAGAATCACCGCTCGAAGTTACCAGCAAATGTAATCTGCTCTATAAATGAGAATTTCCCTTGGATACATGTGGTGGTTGATAAAGACAGTGATTCACTTTTGGTCTCCCCACCTCCCCTTTCCACATCATGCTCCTCCTCCCACCTCCACATTGATTTTACTTGCTGCTAAGGCAACGCGAGTTGAATTGGATTAGAATCATGCAGGAAGGTACTAGTGCCCCCCTTTTTTTTAATGCTGGCTCTGGGAATCCTGAGACATGAATATTTTCCCTCTAATTGAGTTCTACAGGTGAGTCCTGCAAACTGCCTATCAGCCAAGGAGCCTCCTCTAACTTCCCCTGGGCTCAGAGAATTCTGTCCTGGAAGATGTGGGGACATATTTGTCTGCAGAAGTGAAAAGAAAGAGTCCTGGCTGGAAAGCCAGGAGATTTGATTTCTAATACGGATGGCTTCTGCCCTCAGGGTGTTCCTGCCCTCTGACCCTTGGTCTTCATTTGTGCAGTGGAAACTCTTACCCTTTTTGAGCATGAAGGGTATAAGAGGCAAGTACCAAGGCCCTCCACATGAAAAGGGAGAGTTTGCAAATTGTATGTGTGAGACTGGTCCTCAGAAATTGATGGTTATTGTTTTTTTCTTTTCTTTTCGATATATATGACAGCAGAATGCATTTTGATGCATTGTACACAAATGGAGCACAACTTTTCATTTCTCTGGTTGTGCATGTTGTAATCTCACACAATATGTGCAGTCATACATGCACCTAAGGTAATGATGTCCATCTCATTCCACCATCTTTCCTGCCCCCATTTCCCCTCCTTTCCCTCCCCATTTCCCAAACCAAAGTTCCTCCTTTCTCCTCATGCCCCCTCCCATTATGGATCAGCATCCACTTATTAGGGAGAACATTTGGCCTTTGGTTTTGGGGGATTGGCTTACTTCCTTAGCATGATGTTCTCCAACTCCATCTGTTTACCTGCAAATGCCATAATTTTTTTCTCTTTTAATGCTGAGTAATATTCCATTGTGTATATGTACCACAATTTCTTTATCCATTCATCTATTGAAGGGCATCTAGGTTGCTTCCACAGTTTAGCAATTGTGAATTGTGCTGCTATAAACATTAAGTGGCTGTGTCACTGTAGTATGCTGTTTTTAAGTCCTTTGAGTATAGACGGAGGAGTGGGATAGCTGGGTCAAATGGTGGTTCCATTCCAAGTTTTCTAAGGAATCTTCACGCTGATTTCCAGAGTGGTTGTACCAATTTGCAGTCCCACCAGCAATGTATGAGTGTGCCTTTTCCTCCACATACTTGCCAACACTTGTTGTTTGTATTCTTGATAGTTGCTATTCTGACTGGAGTGAGATGAAATCTTAGTTTTGATTTACATTTCTCTAATTACTAGAGAACTTGAACACTTTTTCATGTATTTATTGATAGATTGTATATCTTCTTCTGAGAAGTGTCTGTTCAGTTCTTTAGCCCATTTATTGATTGGGTTATTTATTTTATTGGTGTTAAGTTTTTTCAGCTCTTTATATATCCTGGAGATTAGTGCTCTATCTGATGTGCATGTAGTAAAGATGTTCTCCTGCTCTGTGGGCTCTCTCTTCACATTACTAATTGTTTCCTTTGCTGAGGAGAAGCTTTTTAGTTTGAATCCATACCATTTATTGATTCTTGATTTTATTTCATGTGCTTTAGGATTTTGGTTAAGAAGTAAGGCCCTAATCTGACATGATGAATATTTGGGCCTACTTTTTCTGTAATTAGGCACAGGTCTAATTTCTAGGTCTAATTCCTAGATCCTTGATCCACTTTGAGTTGAGTTTGTGCATGGTGAGAGATAGGGGTTTAGTTTCATTTTGCTGCATATGGATTTCCGGTTTCCCCAGCACCATTTGTTGAAGAAGCTATCTTTTCACCAATGTATGTTTTCTGTGCCTTTGTCTAGTATGGAGTATTTTTCCTAATTTCTCTTTCAGAGGGTTTTTCACTGATGTATAGAAATGCATTTGATTAATGGGTATAGATTTTGTATCCTGCTACTTTGCTGAATTCATTTATTAATTCTAGAAGTTTTCTGGTGGAGTATTTTGGATCCTCTAAGCATAGAATCATGTTGTCAGCAAACAGTGATAGTTTGAGTTCTTCTTTTGCTATTCATATCCCTTAACATTTTTTAATATAATTGCTCTGGCTAGAGTTTCAAGGACTATATTGAATAGAAGTGGTGAAAAGGGGCACACCTGTCTTGTTCCAGTTCTTAGAGGGAATGCTTCCAGTTTTCTCCATTTAGAATGATGTTGGCCTTGGGCTTATCATAGATAGCTTTTACAATGTTGAGGTATATTTTTACTATCCCTAGTTTTTCTAGTGTTTTGAACATGAAGAGATGCTGTATTTCATCAAATGCTTTTCTTGCATCTATTGAAATGATCATATGATTTTTATCTTTAAGTCTATTGATGTGATGGATTACACTTATTGATTTCTCTATGTTGAACCAACCTTGCATCCCTGGGATGAACTCCACTTGATCAATGTGTACTATCTTTTAAATATGTTTTTGTATCTGATTTTCTAGAATTTTATTGAGAATTTTTGCATCTATGTTCATCAGGGATATTGGTCTGAAGTTTTCTTTTCTTGATGTGTCTTTGGCTTAGGGATCAGGGTGATGCTAGAGTCATTGAATGAATTTGAAAGGGTTTCCTCCTTTTCTATTTTATGGAATAATTTGAGGAGTATTGGTATTAATTCTTCTTTGTAGGTCTTGTAGAACTTAGCTGAGAATCCATCTGGTCCTGGGCTTTTCTTGGTTGGTTGGTTTTTGATAGCATCTTCTATTTTATTGCTCAAATTGATCTGTTTAAATTGTGTATGTCCTCCTCATTCAGTGTGAGAAGATCACATGTCTCTAGACATTTGTCAATGTCTTTGAGAGTTTCTATTTTATTGGATTATAAATTTTCAAAAAATTTTCTAATTATCTTCTTATTTCAATAGTATCTGTTGTGGTATTTCCTTTTTCATCATAAATTTTAGTAATTTGTTCCCTCTCTCCTTTTCATTAGGGTGGCTAAAGTTTATCTATTTTATTTATTTTTTCAGCTTTTTGTTTTGTCAGTTTTTGTAATTGCTTGTTTTGTTTTAATTTCATTGATTTTATTCCTGATTTTAATTATTTCCTGTCTTCTGCTTCTTTTGGTGTTGATTTGTTCTTTTTTTCTAGGGCTTTGAGATGTAATGTCAGGTTATTTACTTGTTAACTTTTTATTCTTTTAATGAATGAGCTCATTGCAATGTCTCCAGGTGTTTGAGTAGCTTCTATATTCTACTTTATCATTAATTTCTAATTTCATTCCATTATGGTCTGATAGAATGCAGAGTAGTATCTTTAGTTCTTTGTATTTGCTAAGACTTGCTTTGTGGCACAACATATGGTCTATTTTATGCGAAAGATCCATATACTGCTGAGAAAAAAGTGTATTCACTTATTGATAGTTGAAATATTCTATATATGTCTGTTAAGTCTAAATTATTGATTGAATTATTGAGTTCTGTAGTTTCTTTGTTTAGTTTTTGTTTGGAAGATCTATCCAGTGGTGAGAGACGTGTGTTAAAATCACCCAGTATTGTTGTGCTGGGGTCTATTTGATTCTTGAAATTTAGAAGGGTTTGTTATAATTAGATGCTCCATTGTTTAGGGCATAAATATTTAGAATTGTTATGTCTTGTTGATGTATGGTTCCCTTAAGCAGTATGATGTCCTTCTTTATCCCTTTTGACGAACTTTGGTGTGAAGTGCACTCTATCTGATATGAGGATGGAAATCCATGCCTGTTTATGTGGTCCATGTGAGTGGTATATTTTTTCCCATCCTTTCACCTTCAGTCTGTGAATGTCTTTTTCTATGAGATGCATCTCTTGAAGGCAGCACATTGTTGGGTCTTTTATTAAATCCAATCTGCAAGTCTATGTCTTTTTAAAAAAATTTTTTTCCTAGGTTTTTTAAAATTTATTTTTAAAACAGAAGAATGCATTTCAAGTCATAGTACATATATGGAGCTCAATTTTCCATCTCTCTGGTTGCCAACAAGATAGAGTCACACCATTTGTGTCTTCATATATGTACCCAGGGAGGTGATGTCCATTTTGTTCCACCATTTTTGCTACTCCCATTTCCCCTCCCCTCCCCCACCTTCCTCCATCCCACCCAGAGTTCCTCCATTTCTCTCATGCTCCCCACCCCCACCCCCATTATATATCAGCATCCACTAATCAGAGAGAACATTGGGCCTGTGATTTTTTGGTATTGGCTTACTTCACTTAGCATGATGTTCTTCAATTCCATCCATTTACCTGCAAATGCCATAATTTTATTCTCTTTTATTGCTGAGTAATATTCAATTATGTATATATACCACAGTTTCTTTATCCATTCACCTATTGAAGGGCATCTAGGTTGCTTCCACAGTTTAGCGATTGTGAATTTTGCTGCTATAAGCATTGAAGTGGCTGCATTACTGTAGTATGCTGTTTTTAAGTCTTTAGGGTATAGGCCGAGGAGTGGGATAGCTGGGTCAAATGATGGTTCCATTCCAAGTTTTTTAAGGAAACTTCATACTGCTTTCCAGATTGGTTGCACCAACTTTGCAGTCCCACTGGCAATGTTTGAGTGTGTGTTTTTCATCACATCCTTGCCAGCAGTTATTGTTGCTTGTATTTTAGATAACTGCCATTCTGACTGGGGTGAAATGAAATCTTAGAGTAGTTTTGATTTGCATTTCTCTAATTGCTAGAGATGTTGAACATTTCTTCATATATTTGTTGATAGATTGTGTATCTTCTTCTGAGATGTTTTTATTTAGCTTCTTAGCCCATTTATTGATTGGGTTGTTTGTTTTATTAGTGTTAAGTCTTTTGAGTTCTTTATATATCCTGGAGATTAGTGCTATATCTGATGTCCATGTGGCAAAAATTTGCTCCCAGAATGTAGGCTGTTACTTCATTGATTGTTTCTTTTGCTGAGAAGAAGCTTTTTAGTTTGAATCCATCCTATTTATTGATTCTTGATTTTATTTCTTATTCTTTAGGAGTCTTGTTAAGGAAGTTGGGGCCTAATCCAACATAATGGATTTTTTCTTCTATTATGTGCAGTGTTGCTGGTCTAATTCCTAGGTCCTTGATCCACTTTGAGTTGAATTTTTTGCATGGTGAGAGAAAGGAGTTTAGTTTAATTTTGCTGCATGTGGGTTTCCAGTTTTTCTAGCACCACTTGTCGAAGAGGCTATCTTTTCTCCAGTGTATGTATTTGGCACCTTTGTCTAGTACGAGATAACTGTATTTATGTGGGTTTGTCTCTGTGTCTTCTATTCTGTACCATTGGTCTACCTGTCTATTTTGGTGCCCATACCATGATGTTTTTGCTACTATAGCTTTGTAGTATAGTTAAGGGTCTGGTATTGTGATGCCTTCTGCTTCACTTTTCTACTGAAGATTGCTTTGGTTTGAAATTCTGTGCCTTCCTCTATCCCAATAATTCTTAAGTTTGGTCTTTTCACATTATCCCATAATTCTTGGATGTTCTGTTTATAGTTTCTTACTGTCTTCACTGTGTGGTCAACTGTATTTTCAAGATTAAATATTTTGTCTTCATTGTCTGAGGTTCTGTCTTCCAAGTGATATAATCTGTTGGTGATGCTTTCTATTGAGTTTTTAATTTGGTTTATTGTTTCTTTCATTTCAAGGATTTCTGTTTGGTTCTTTTTCAGAATATTTCCTTATTGAAGTAATCTTTTGCTTCCTATATTTGCCTATGTAGCTCTTTATCAAAATGATCTTTTGCTGCCTGGGTTTGCTCTCTTATATCATTTTTAAAGTCACAGAACATTTTTATTATGTAAATCCTGAACTCCTTCTCTGACATTTCTTCTGCTATGCTGACCAAGGATTCTAATAATGTAGTATCTTGGTTTGTTTGAGGCAGTTTCTTCCCTTGTTTTTTCATGTTGTTTGTGTGTCTCCCCTTCTAGCATTGCAGGTCCAAAGTGTTACAGTTTTTATCCTATAGGCTTATAGGTTCTCTACAGGGTTCCAATACCTCTCCTTTAAGGAGGGGACCAATGTTGGTAGATCTCAATACAAACAATATATAGTTTTAAACCAAGTAGCTCCTAATAGCTCCTAAATACATTTACGACTTTGTCACAATATACAGAAATTATGAGTTCAATTAGCATCTACTATATAAACAATAGATTTGCACAAGGGTCTATAGTTTCTGCTGGTGGACTAGAAAGAACCAGGGATGGGATGTAGGATGAGATATTAAGGAGGTAGGAAATGAGGATATAGTTATTAGATCCTAGAAATCATGAAAGAGGAATCCAGAAGAAGTTGGCTATTAGTAGAAAAGAGAGAAAGAGATTGTGGGACTACCAATAAGTAGAAAGAAAATAGATTACAACTAATGAGGAGACATATAAATTAAGAAAAATTAAAGATGGAAGTTATGAGACTGTCTAATACAACTGTAGTATACTAATCAGATATCCCAGTCCACAGTAGCCTAATGCATAACGAATACTTGGTTTCACAAATGTTGGGGATATGAGAGCAGGAAAAGAGTGAGAGAGAAAAGAAAAAAAAGGAAGAAAAGAGAAAAAAGAAAAAAAAGGAAAAAAGGAATAATAGAAGGAAAAAATAAAATAAATAAATAAAAAGTCTCTATGTAAATAAACAGGATTGCTTCCCTTCTCTTCTAGCAGGTGGAGTTGTCTGTTGCTTACTGGTATCTGCTTGCTCAGGTACAAGATGGTGAGGCAAGAGTCTCACAATAAAGGCTTCTGCTTCAAAGATAGGGGGAAGGGCTGGACCGGGCTGTGGTGTTGGGTGATGTGTCCAGAGATGTAGCTCTGTGGTGTGCTGTGAAAAAGTAAAAGTTTGTCTCTAAATCCTGTCCTGTGTTCCCAGGTGTAAGAGAACAGGGAAGTTCCACTCTGGTAGATAGAGATACACACAAGAGCAGCAGCGAGGGGTCCTGCGTGGGTGCCTGGAGTCCCGCCTGGGAGCAATGGCTAGGGGTCCTGCATGGGTGGGCAACCTGAGATCCTGTGGGGTGTGTGGGTGCTGGAGCTGGGGATAATGTGTGGAAGTGAGTTTTGAACTGGGTCCTGTCAGGGTCCTGCACCAGAGTGCATGGCTGGGGTCTGTGCAAACACAGAGGCCTGTTGACCCTGCGGGCACATGAGTGGAATTCCTGCATGGAGGCAGCCATTGAGTGTCCTCTAATAACTCACAGAGAAGCAGTGTTTCCCCTACTTTAAACCCCAGTCCTGGAGAGACTAGACCACATTAGTCTAGGCTGCCATCTTGGAAGCTGTCTCAAGTCTGTGTCTTTTAAATGATGAGTTTAGGCCATTAACATTCAGAGTTATTATTGAAATATGGCTTGTATTCCCAATCATTTTGGTTTGTTTTTGGTTTTTTACTTGATTTGGTTTCTCCTTTGATTTGTTTTTCCTTTAGTGTAGCTCCTCCCTTTGCTGATTTTTATTGTTGTTTTTCATTTCCTCCTCATGAAATATTTTGCTAAGAATGCTCTGTAGTGCAGGCTTTCTCTTTATCAATTCTTTTAACTTTCATTCATCATGGAAGGTTTGTATTTCATCATCAGATCTGAAGCTTGATTTTTGCTGGATATAAGATTCTTGATTGGCATCCATTTTCTTTCAGAGCTTGGTATATATTGTGCCAGGATCTCCTGGCTTTGAGAGTCTGGGTTGAGAAATCTGCTGAGATCTGAATTGGTTTCCTCCTATATGTAATGTGAAACTTTTCTCTTGAAGCTTTCAAAATTCTATCCTTATAGACATTTTCATTACAATGTGCCTTAGTGTAGATTTGTTGTAATTCTTTACATTCGGTGTCCTGTAAGCCTTTTGTATTTGATTTTCCAATTCATTCTTCATGTTTGGGAAATTTTATGATATTATTTCATTGAAGAGATTGTGTATTCCTTTGGTTTGAAACTCTGTGCCTTCTTCTATACCAACAAATCTTAGATTTGGTCTTTTGATATTATCCCATAATTCATGGAGGTTCTGTTCATGATTTTTTACCATCTTCACTGTGTGGTCAACTTTATTTTCAAGATTGCATATTTGTCTTCATTGTCTGAGGTTCCATCTTCCAAGTCATCTAGTCTATTGGTGATGCTTTCTATTGAAATTTTTTTCTTTTTGGTTTATTGTTTCATTCATTTCAAGGATTTTTGTTTTTGTCTTTTGTTTTTTTTTTTTTCAGAATCCCTCTCTTTCTCTCTCTCTTGTTCTTTTTTTTTTGTATGAGGATTGAACTCAGGGGTTCTGGACCACTGAGCCACATCCCCAGCCCTATTTTGTGTTTAGTTAGAGACAGGGTCTCACTGAGTTACTCAGTGCCTTGCCATTGCTGAGGCTGGCTTTGAACTCACAATTCTTCTGCCTCAGCCTCCCAAAGTTCTGGGATTACAAGAGTGTGCCACTGCACCCAAGTGTCTTTCTTAAAGCAATCTTTTGCTACCTGTATTTACTCTCTTATATCTTTATTGGCATGATCAACTGTTGCCTGTATTTGCTCTCTTATGTCATTGTTTGATTTGCTGATCATTTTAATTATGTACACATTCTGAACTCCTTCTCTGACATTTTATCTACTATGTTGTCAATGGATTCTATTATTGTATCATCTTGGTTTGTTTGGGGCACTTTATTCCCTTGTCTTTTCATGCTTTCCATGTGTCTTCTCCTCTAGCAGTTCTGATCTGAGGCGTTACAGTTTCTATCCTATAATCTTACAATGTCCCTGCAGGTTTCTCATGTCTCGCCTTTAAGGGGAAGATCCATATTAATAGCACTCAATGCAAATAATATACAGCTCTAAACCAAATAGTTTCTATTTAGACTATTACAGTTTTGTCACAATAAACAGAAATGATGTGTTCAGTTAGTATCTGCAATATAAGCTTTAGGTTTGCAAAAGGGTTTAAAGTTTCTACTGTTGGATAAAGAGCAAAATGGGAGGGTGTAGGGTGTGATGTTTATGAGGTAGGAGGTAAGAATGTAGAGATATTAGATCATAGGAAGAGTGAAAGATGAATCAAAAGAAGTTGGCTATTAGTAGGATAAAACAAAGAAAAAAGTGACCCTGTGCAAGGCACTCTCTTGTCTGTGCTATGAGATGGTGGTTATTAGAACACCTAACAGGGACACCTCTGGCATGACCAAGCCTGTAGGGACCTTGGCGATGGTCTTCCGTCCTGGTTGTTGTCCCTAGATGGAAGTCCCCACATCCCTTCTTGGTGGCAGCGGTATTGTCAAACCTGTAAGTTCCTTGGTGTTGGACTTCCAGTCCTCAGCCAGTGTCCCAAGATGGACACTACTGCAACTAAAGATGGTGGCAGAGGTAGTGGAGGTAACTCAAGATGGCAGTGGGAGTGTACCAAGATGGAGACAACCACTTTCAGAGATGAGGCTGAAAGAGCAGGCCTTATGATAGCTTTGGGCTGTTTGTTCAGAGATGCAGCACTGTGGCATGCCTTGCTGTGGCAGGCAGCTGCCTCCAGGCCCTGTCTGTTGTCCCAAGGTGGAGGCTACTTCATGGAGTGGGCTATAGTGATGGCCACAGTGTCCCAAGATAGAGGCTGGCCAAAGAAGCCACATGTTGGTAAATGGGGAGCCACAGCATTGTTTTCCACTTCACACGGAGGCAAGCCTAGGCCTGGGCTCTCACATAGGTCAGTGGGGTGGTCCTGGGCCTGGGCCTGGGCTCTGGCGTGGGTTGACGAGTTGTCAGGTTGGCAAGTTGATGGGGTGGTCCTGTGCCTGATCTGGCTATTATGTTTCTTAATTTGAACCTAGAAAAATTTTTCCAAAGACAAAACTTGAAAATACTTTAGATTCCATGTCATTTTTTCTGAATAATCTCTATTGTAGTAGTACAGTTAAATGTAAGTGTCCTTCCAAAATTCATATGTTGGAACTGAACTTGGCCATGGAATTGAGAGAGAGAGTCTTCAGGAAGTTATTAGGCCATAAAGATTCTGCCATCATGAACAAGATTTATGCCTTTATAAAAAGACTTTAGAGGCCTGCCTCATCCCTCCATCCCTTTCATATGAGGACAGTGTTTGTTCCTGTCTGTCTGGAGGCAGCAGCAACAAGATATCATCTTGGAAGCACAGAGCAGCGCTCACTAGACACTAAGTCTGCCTGACCCTTCCATCACTCTTGTCATATGAAGACAACTAGACAATGCCATCTGTCATCAACAGGCCCTCACCAGACACTGAACTAACCAGCAACTTGTCTTGGACTTCCTGGCCTTCAGAACTGTGAGAAGTAAATTTCTCTTATTTGTAAATTACTAGATCTCAGAAATTTTGTGATAGCAGCATGAATGGCCTAAGGCATGTTATATTCTTACAGACACAATCTCAAAGGGGAGAGCTTTGTTACATCAATTTCCATAAACATTAATAGTAGTTATATTATTTTGCAAAAAGACATTGTTTCACTGTAAATGTGAACACTTAGGATTAACCTTCTTTCTTCATTTACAACCAATTCCTTGTGAAAACAGCCAGTGGAAAGATTTATGGCTGAGGGTATCTCATGGGAAGATTTACACTGAAAGTTCAGGGTTGAGCAGATGCTGACAAAGTCATATTCCTGATTTTGAGAAAGAACTCTGCTTATTGTAAAGGAGTTTTCAGCACAAATAAACTTGTATTCCATAAGGGACAACAACATTGCTTTAAATTGCAGCTTTATTTTATAGAGCAGTATCACATGAGAAATTGCCCATGAATGGGTTTACCAGGATGCAGTGACCACGGCAGCAAACTTGACTTTGATTCATCCAGCATCAGACATTGTCTATTGTCTTGCTATGCTGAGCTCAGGGTCTGTAACATTACATAAGCAAGACATAGTCTTTGCTGGTTTGGAGCTACGGTAGGATAATGGGCTCCCAAAGATGTTTGTATCCTGGTCTCTGGAATTTGTGAATGTTCCCTCATATAATAAAAGGGACTTTGCAGATAACATTAAGGATCTTGAGACTAGGTGATTATCCAGTGGGGCTGATGTAATACAGAAGTCCTCATAAGAAGGAGGCTAAAGGTAAGAGTCATTAGTAGGAAATGTAACAATGTAAACAATAGATTGGAATGATTTGAGGCAGAGGGATGAGCCATGAAATGCAGAGGCTTCTAGAAGCTAGAAAAGTAAAAAGAAATGGATTCTTCCCTGAACTTTCCAGGAAGAATGCAGTATGTTGACATCTTGATTTTAGATTTCTGACCTTTAGAACTGTAAAAGAATAATTTATCTTGCTTTAATTCATTAAACATATAATCTGTTATAGCAGTAATAGGAAACTAATATAGGAACTTATACTCCAATTGGGCCAATGAATTACCTAAAAGCAGATCAGTATTTTTCAGCAGAGGAACTATCACCAATCTGGTGGGAATGATTATCCTAACACAGATTTACTCAGGCCTCACAGGTTGCTTAGCATCTTTCAGCCCCATTCACTAGAGGCCAGTATGGCCTTTAATCATCATGCCAATCAAAACTGTTCCAACACATTTCCAAACATTCCCCTCGGGTGGCAATATTTCCCTGGCTGAGAACCACTGATTTGGATAGAATAAAGTCTCAAGAAGACACTGAGATGGAGTGAAACAGAACAGAGACTCAAGATCTGGGCTACTGGCACCATGTGCCCTAGGAAGGCCTCTTGGAGAGCTGAGACCTAAGTTGAGGTTCAATGGCGGAAATGAAGCAGGTCTGTGGAAATCCATGGGAGAGCATTGCCAGGAGAGGAAAATGTTGTATGAAAAGAAACATATGAAGCACGGACATATAGAGGTGTTGGAAGGACAGATCTAAGAAAGGGCATTGTCTAGAACAGGCAGAGCAGGAAGAAGTTAAAACTAGGGAGGAAGCAGGAACTTCCTTGTGGGCTGGCAGATCATGGCAAGGAGAATGGATTTCGTTCCAAGAGACAAACTAAAAGCAACTGGAGTAATAAAAAGAGGTAGAAAAAGATAAGCTTTGAAAAACTTGGAAAAAATGAGGCATGTTTTAGAAAGGCTCAGAAATGTTGGTATGGATTATCAAAGTGATCCTCACTGTCAGTGCAAGACACGTTAATTCCACATGTTCATTGAATATTTTGCTTTTAAGTACAAATTACAATAGATTGCACGCAGAGTTAAACTCAAGGAAAAAAGGGGCATAGATGAAAGGAAAAGGAAAAAGGAAATAGGAAAGAAAAAGTAAAGGCATTTTCTATTGGATTCTTTAAAAGTATTTATGATGTTACTGAAGATATTTTCTTATGTTGTCGTGAGCTTGGCAGCTTATAAAATAGGTTTTGCATAGCTTATCTGGGTATAGCTTACTAAGCCTGTGAAGTAATAATTGTCTCCATTTTGCATGGGAGGAATTCCTGCCCACAAGGAGAGAGCCAAGACACACACCCATTAATTGGTGGACATGGGCCTTAGAGCTGGTTTTCTGAACTTAACCTTAGACGGTTTCCATTATGTGGGGATTCCATCTCTATGAGAGGACAGAGGGCTGGAAATCTTCTCAACCTTTTAAGTTGAAGATTTGTTTTCACCAGTTCCTTACATTTGTGTAGTGCTTTGGATTTTCCAAAACATTTTCCCATCTCCTATGTATTTGATCTTTCAAATAACCTGAAAAGGGATAGTGTTCCTTTCATGGGTGGGGAAACCCAGGCTTAGGATTTGGGTGAGGTCCCAGGCAGCCCAGTTCTGATTCTGAATCTAGTGTTCCTTCTGATGTGTGTCACTGCCTTGCCAGGATTTGTATTCTTCAGTTTCCATTCTGTTCACACTTGTTTTGCATAAGTCTTATTTACAGTTTTGATTCTAGGACTTAATGCTGACATATGCATTTTTAAACAGGTGATTTACTGGGCAATGACTCAAACCTTAGATATATCTAAGGAAACTGACATTATATGACATTAATCATATCTTCATTGTTGGTACTAGATAGATAATATGATCCATTTGATGGAGTAATAACATGCTTCTTTAACTGTACTCATTCTATATAACTTTTAATTGTGCATTATATTATTTAGTTAGTAGAAAATTAAAGTGAAACTAAATTCCTAGGAGCCACTCATAGCAAACTGTAATTTGGATACTTGATTATATTTAACGATATCCCTAAAAATGTGATGAAAGTGTTATTACAAAGTCCCTAATAATGTGATATAAGTGAACAAATAGGACACTATCAATTCAATCTGCTGCCCGCGAAGAACGATAGCCAACCAAAATCATCCTAGTAACTGCAAAACAAAAGCATTGTTTTATTTAATTCATCCCCAAGTTTGGATTCTACCAAAATTTCTTTTGCCTCATTTTCCCCAAAGCCTAGATTGCTGAAAAAGATAAGATTTCTGAACATCCATCCAGTACTTTGTAGCTTACTAAGCAATTACATGGAGCTAGGAGGCTGGTGAGATATTGTCCCCATTTTATGGATTAGCACCCTGAGTCTCTGGGAAACTAAACCAGCTCACCAGAGCTGTTGCAATTCTGGCACAAGCACTAGTCACTGAGGGAGATCCTCCAGCTTTGAAGTTTGGGCTTGCTCTAAAGCTCTGGGAGTTCCCCAGGGTTCTTTCAAGTGCAGGAGGAACAGCTTGGCCTGAATATCAAAGAAAGCACTCCAGACTTGAGGTGGTTCGATCATCATCCTGAATTATGGTTCCCATGCAGATAACTCAGGATGAGCCAATGCAGTACAGGATGACAGCAGAAACCAGGGGGCCCAGAAGGAGAGCAAGCTGGAATTGAGAACAAAATGAAGAGACCATAATGACTATGGTGCTCTGTCATTAATGGCATAGGAGACAGGATAGATGTGACAAACAGGTAAACTATGAAGCATGTTGGTTTGGAAAAACATGGAGAGTGTGTGGGAAGAAGTGAAATTTTAGAGAGGAAAGGCTTCTCTTGGCATTCCACACCCTTTCAAGTTCTCAGTGGTCAACAAGATAGACAGTGATGTCATCCATCAGGTCTCTCTGGAGATGCTTATCCAAACGCTGCAGGACATAGCACTAATCCTGGTGTGTGTCAAGACACCAGGAAGAGGTTTTTCCAACTCTGCCCTGCCTCACCCCAGGCTGTGATGTCACAGCACTTACCCTCAGCAGGTGCTCTGGACAGTTGGTCACCCTATTACTAAACATATCAACTTACTTTGAATTCTTGAGCAGAAAATAGATTTAAAAAAACAGGCAGATTTATTGCCATCTGATTTAATAAAAATGTCAACAAATAAATGCACATTTAGCTGGGAAATAAATATCAGTGATGAGGAAAGCTGACAGTGGAGTAGGTTGTAAGAAATTAACATTAAATAGTTTGGGTTGACAGTGACTATAAAACAAAATTGTACCTTGGAGACATCTTGAAACAATTTAACAAATGTGTGCTTTGAATGTGAGAGGAGACAAATGAATAGGGGAGGCTGTGATATAGGACAGGAACCCACAGAGCTGTGGAGAGCATTCGCTCGCATTCTGTCCCATACATCTGCAAAGTGACATTTAGTGCAAACCAAGAACAATGATCCAATAATCATTTTCCTGAGTTAAATGTGCTTCACACACGCTAAATAGAGCTCTTGAATAAATTCTCATCAAAAATAAATACAAAATTTCCTCTTAACAAGATCTGTCTTATAAGTCACCTGGCATAACAAAACAAGAATGGCTTGTTATGTTTGGCAAACTTAGACTCATATCCTAGAATCACAACTTATTAGCTGTGTGACCTTGGGACACATCACCAAACCTCTTTGATTCTCCATTCTGGAAAACAGCAACCATGTATAGCCCAAGGTTGTTTTGAGTACCCCAAGCACCTGTTAAAATGCCTGCTATGCTGTAGAAGCTCAGCAGCTCTTAATCTCTTAAGATATTCATTTATTCAAAATGTATTTAGTGAGTGCCTACTATGTGCCAGGAGAGCACTAGGTTCTTGGGGTATGGCAATGAACAGCCAACCCCTTCTTCAGGAAGCTTTCATTAATGGCATCAGAGACAAGATTTATGTGACAAATAAGTAAACTATGAAGCATGTGGGTTTGGAAAAACATGGAGAGTGTGTGGGAAGAAGTGAAATTTTAGAGAGAAAGACCAAGACAGGCTTCACTGACACAATGACATTTTAGAGTGGCGTTGCCAGATTAAGCAAATAAAAATAATACATGCCCAGTTACTTATAAATTTCATAAAAAATCATTTCTAATGTAAGTATGTCCCCAAATTAAATGTCCCCAGTTTTATGTCCCATGTCATTATCCGAAATTCAAATCTAGCTGGGTGTCTTCTGTCTGGCAATCCTACAGTTTGATCCAAGACTAGAAATGACCTATGTAGATGTGTGGAAGAAGAGTCACAGGAGAATAGTCCCCAGGGAAGGCCTAGGGCCAGCTTGAGGAGCATCAGGGAGGATGGAACAGAGTGAGCCAGGCAGGGAGGATGTGGAAGAGGGAGGACAGAGGCACTGAGTCACATCATACACAGATGATAAGCGCTTCTGCTTTTACTAACAGCAACCTAGGAAGTCATTGCAGGATTTTGTGCAAATATTGCAAAAAAAAAAAAAAAGGTGTATTTGACATCTTCTGGCTGCTGGCTAAGAGTTGCTGGCAGGGGTAAAGCAGAGAGACCAGTTACAAATTACTGCAGTCATCTGTGCTAGCAACGATGGTGGCTTAGCCCAGGGTGGTGGCCATGGCAGGTAGCGGTGGTTGGATTCTGGAAATTTAAAAGGTAGAGTCAGCAATTATGGGTTGTGGGCGAATGAGAGAAAGGTGATTACAAGATTTGTGGCTTGAACAGCTGGAAGAATGGAGTCGCCTTAGTGGGGAAGGCTATGGCTGGGGCAGGAATTTGGGGTTGCGGAATGGTAGGTCAATAGTTTCATTTTATAAGTGTTTGGTCTGGGATTCCTGGGAACATCTTAGTAGATAAACCATCCTTGCAGAATGTTGACATCCTAGTGGAGATGTCTAAAAGACTTTGGACAGGCATTGAGTCTGGAGTTGAAAAGAGGCATCTGGGAAGGAGAAATATCTTTGGGAACATGTTGAAACCTAGATGCCATGAAACTGGATGACATCAACCAAGAAAGAGAAAAGGAAAGAAGGTCAAGCTCTCGTTTGCTCCAACACTAACTGTTGGTGAGAAGAGCAGAGCCCAGCCAATGAGACTGAGAATGGACCAGTGAAATTAAAGGAAAACCAAGAGACTGGTTGTGAAAGTCCAATAAAGAAAAGGCATTAAAGAGGTATGAGTGATCAACTGTATTAAATGCAAATGACACATCAAAGATCTCTAAATGTGACATTTCCTCTTAACAAGATCTGCCTCATAGTCAACTGGCTTAGCAAAATAAAAATGGCCAAGTAGCATCCATGTACAGGCCTGATTTTTGATGGGCAATGTTTTTGGGTTTTGTTTTTTTTGGTGCACAGGGATCAATGGCAAAAGTGAAATTGCCATCTTGCAAATTTGTATCTTACTAAATTACAGTGTGATTCTCCACCCAAACTGCCTTCACCTCTCTCTTTCTCCCTGAGCCATTTAGCTGTTGGGACAAACTCTGACAATTCATATTTTAAACAATATTAGGAAGGAAAATAGAACCATTAATCAATTCCTGTTAGCACAAAAGCACACCGATAAGCTTTTTGTTTTTCTTGTGGAAGGATTGGTCCCCATCCTGTGCCTGATGGACTGGGAAGGCTGTTCCATTGCATTGCATTCATGGCTGTGCTGTTGTATCATTGTTGACCACTAGGCCCTCTCACCCTCTCAGACAGAGACATGGTCCCTTGAGTCACCTGGGAGTCCATTCAGAAATCTCCCCATGGCTATGAGGCTCAATTCTCTTGGTCTGAGCTTCCTCAGGGATTATTTTTAAATAATGTTTTAAAATATAAGCAACTACAGAAATGTTGTAAATATAGTATAGGAAGTTTCTGTATATACCTTACCCATTCCCCCTAATGCTAACGTTTTACATTACCTTGATAAATTTGTCAAAAAGAAATCTACAATGTAATACACCTTTAACTAAACTCAGGATTTTATTCCAATTTTACCAGATTCTCCACTCGTATTCTTTCTCTGTTCTACAACAGAACCTGGGATAACATGTTGTATGTCTCCCCTGTGATCTACTGTACGGAAGTCTCTGTCTTTCCTTGTTTTAGCTTGGCCTTGACAGCTTTGAGGAATACTGTTCAGTCTTATATATTCTTTGAAGTGGCCCTCATTACGGGTTTGATGCTTTGCCCATGATTAAATTGTGGTTATGTGTCTTTGGGAACAAATGCCCCAGACATGAAGTGACTTTCTGATCATTTCACATCTCCTCCTTGGAGACATTTACCTTGACAATTTGGTTGAGCTAGTATTACCTGGTTCCTCCACAGTCAAGTTACAATTTTTCTTCTTTCTCTACTCTTTGTATGCAAGCCCTAAGTCCAACTCACACTCAGAAGCAACTGTGATTAAACTCTACCTCCTAGAGCCTAATGATTACATCTACCTATGTTATTTGTAATTCTTCTGTAAGGAAGGTTTGCTCCTGACTTATTCATTCAATCATTTATGTATAAACCACCTACACCAATTGTGTATTGCCTAGAGGGTGCCAGCAGAGGTCACCAAGAGATCGAGTCGGGGGTGTGCTGGTATTGATAAGTTGGGGGTAAGCACAACTTTATATTCTTCAAGTTGGAGCCCACCTTCTAAGCGAGCAGGATCTTATCTATGTAGCGTTATTTGAGTGACAATGTATCTTTCTTCTTTCTTTCCTTCCCATTTCAAAATACCTCCTTTTCTTGCTAGAGGATGCCTGAAATTTCTATATTGGAGTTCTAGCCCATTAATCTTTTAAAATAGTTTCAATTAAAATAAAATCATATTTTATTTCACTGAAAGTTGTTTCAATAAATTTTAATTTAGATACATCACATGCCTCATAGTTAGCCATTGTGCGATACATTGGACCTCACTGGGGGATTCATTCATTCATTCACCAAACTTGCCTTGTGACTGGCAGAGTTGAACCTTCTCATTCTTCTGGAATTTGGGCTTTGTCCTGTAACATCGAGAACTGAATGTTTTTCATAGGATCTGCAGTGCATTTTCAAGGGTGATAATGTTTGGTTCATAATGATGTCCCTGCTGGCAGCAGAGTCACCCCAGCGGGCAGGGACATGAGGCAGGCACCCTTTGTAGCAGGGCATGACCAGGATGAACAGAGCCCAAAGCTATACTTGGCAAATGAGAATCTTTGCCTGCCAACGTGTCTGGCCATAACCCCCAAGGGATCCTACAGAGTAATTAGGAGTAACTGCTTTAGGAAGACTGATTTTTTTTTAAGAGTCTTGTCATTTGTGTGCAGAGCTGAGTTTAGTGACCTGTCAAATGCTGATTTTTTCAGCAAGGAGATGGGACTATGCTGAGTCATTGTCATACCTCACCTGGGGCATCTTGAAATTAATAGCAGGGAGTGTTGTGAGAACTGCCAATGGTTAGGATGTTCTGTCACTAGTACAACTGCTGGTGGCATTAGTAATCCCTGCGAGTACTCTCTAGCTCTATTCTGTGCATGTGTTCACACATGAGCACACACACATATTCTGACTTCTTACCCTAAGGCTGGTGCTATTTTTATTCCTATTTTGCAGATGGAAACACCGAGGCACAGGAAGATTAGTGAAGCTATTCAAGGTCAGAGTTATGAAATAAAAAAATGCAGAATTTAAAACTCAGGTCATCTGGTCCCAGATTTCTGTTTCTTATCTCTGTGCTGCTGATATGAATATGTCACCTCTCCTCCAACCTTTTCAAGGTAACATCTCCTAGTTGCCACTTAGCCTCATCTCTAGGCTTCATGCCTGCAGAATCCTACAGTTTAAGATATTCTCTAAGTTTATTTTTTTATGGGCCATGCTTATGAGCTTTTCCCCACAGCCCCACTATCACACGCACACACATACTGCACACCATGAATTTGTTTGGCAATAGTGAGTCTCCAAAAGCCTTTCCCCATGAGTTTGACACAACACAAACCACAGTACTCCAGATAACACCATACCCACAATTTCAGTTTCATATGACAGTGTTCGTTGCTGAAAAATCTTAGTTGAGAAGGAGCATTTACAAATTTTATTTTGTATCTGTTACAGATCAATACTTCTAGAAAATACAGTAGCACTGAATTACATGATCACATGTTTGTGTGTTATGCCCATGTCCACTTGCTATGCAAGTCTTTTAATGCTTTCTCTGAATTTTTGTACTTACCCCAGGAGCCTGGTAACCAAGAGTTCGTGGACTGGGACCTCTCTGTGGATCATGATTTGAACAGCATTGGTCTACTAGAGCCCTTATCCAGAATGTGATTCACTAAATGCACACCTAGATGCAACTGCATTTTCATTCTTTGTAAAATGTGTGTTAGACTCTTTGTTCTTTTGCTTATGAAACCTGTAGATATTAGGCAGACTTGAAGCCCACCAAATTTGGATTTGAATCTAATCCTGCCTGTCCTTTGTGACTGAGTGATTTAACTTCTCTGAGTCTTGGTTTTAACATCAATAAAAAGGGGTCAATAATATTTACCTGGGTGGATGATTGTGAGAATTCAATGACACAGGATGCCCAGTCCATAATAGGCTCTTGCTTAATGCCATTCCCTAGCTCTTCCACTCCACCCAACAGAGAGCAAACTAGACTAATACCAACCCTGCTTGTGGCCCTGACAGAATGCAAATCCACGGGTATGCATGTTGGGGGATGGAAGACCTCCAGAAATTATTAATGTTCTAATGACTGACTGACCAGTGCCCAAGGACTTTTGATTATAAAGGAAATTGGACTTGCCTACTTTCCCACCCCTGCCACCCGCTGCTGCAGACTCAGGTAGCAGGAATGGGGACAGCCCATGTTCTTGAAAGGAGATGCTCTATTTGAGCAGCAGTTTCCCATCTGGCAAAGCAATTCATTAGACCTGGAGAGGTCGGGCCTCCTCTGACCCTTCCGCCTCCCGGAAGCTGGCTGCCCCAGGCTTACCCAGGGAGGACACAGCTCTAAGAGGCTGCATGTGGATGAAGATTGATGTCAAAATATTAATTTAGAGTCAGCACTGCTGATGTAAGCTAAACAGGTGCTCCTTTTAGCCTGTGGAGTCAATTGGATTGTAATTCTTCTCAGTTCTTAGGCTGGAAGTAGAAGAGTGTGTCATTTCTGGAGCAAGAAGTTGGCAGGTGCCTTTGAGAACAGAAAGGTTAATGCACATTGCTGATGGAGGCTTCTTATTGGGAGATTTTGCCAGCTAAACTTCTTGAGGTTATAGGATCAGAGGAAATTAGAGCTGGACAGAACCCTAGGGGTCAACATTCCTCTTAAAATTGGGAAGATAAGCCAGGTGCAGTGGCACACACCTGCAATCCAAATTACTTGGGAGGCTGAGGCAGGATTGTGAGTGTGAGACCAGCCTGCGGCAACTTAGCCCAGGCTCAAATTTAAAAATAAAAAAGTTTTGTTTCAATCCCTAGTACTGAAAAAATAAAAAGAAAGAAAGAAAAATAAAATTGGGAGAATAGAGCCAGCTAGGGTGACAGGCTTGGAGTCAGGACCCCTCCTTACCTCCTGGTTCTGCCACTCATGAACAGTGACAGCCCTGCAGAGTCTAGAATGCCATTCTAGACTCTGCTGCCCTGTCAGTTCTCTTTTAGCTTCTTCCCCTCCATCCTTCCTTATATCCTCTCTTTACTGGGGATCCGCGCATCTCTGCAGATGTGTCCCTTTCTCTCTGACTCCCTGATATCTTCTCCCACGAGTCCTCAAAGAGCTGTCTTGCCTGGTGCCAACAAGGATGGCCACCACTCAGTGCATCGTGTTTTAAATTTTACAAGCCCCCTTTGCATTTGCCCCTTTACTGGTTGCTGATTACGATCCCATAAAATATTAAGATAAGAACTGTGATCCCTGTTTCTAGTCTCTAAGTCTCTATTTCAACCCCTCTTCACCTCTGGGATTTGAGGAAAGATTTAATTTGCATTTACCAAGTTATTTCTCACAATTAAAATAAAAACAATTTAAAAACAAATTCCTGCTCTAGACCTGTGGGAAAGGATTCTGAGGAAGAGCTGTATCAGTGGAGATCCACTGGGAAGGCGGGGTCAGGAAGTATGTCAGCATCACCTGAGGTCACCCTTCAGTCCATTCCTGCTTGTCACAGCCTAGACTTCAGTCTTCCTGTGATAATCCTCTAGCAATCTACCTGGCCTCGTTGAGGGGGAGATGACCCACTCCCCTTCCTTCAAGAAATCTTGGTTTTTTTCCACAAATATTTGAGTTCAAATGAATTCCTGAGAAATGGCATCCACCTAATTCGGTCTGTGTCGCTACTAAACCCTAGAATGGTATTGTTTCCAATTGGCTCCAGGGATTGCATATCAGATCCCCAGTTTCTTGCGGGGGGGATTCTTTGACTTTTTCCTAGAAAAGAATCTCTAGAAGAGGGCTCTGGGCTTTGCATTTAATGCAATGGGTATTCATTGTGCAGATTAAACATTTGAAAGCTATATCCTTAGATTCCTTCCATTGCCATTCAAAAAATTATGATACATCATTGTCTTTATGTCCCCCCACCCCCCACTCCCCCAGGACCTGGGGGTACCTGGTTTTCTTGGCTCTGAGTTCTGCTCAAGTGGTTCTACATGAACAAGGCATGCTTATTCAATTGTAAATGGACCTTCTTTTTTTTCACTGATTCATCAGCAATTCTGTCATGAGTGACTGTAGAACTAGTCACCCTGCCAGGAGTTAGATTTCAGCAATGGCCCTGGCTGACCCATTACATTCTGGTTGAGGAGAGAGAGGTTCAAAAAACAAAACAAAACATAAAATTTTTTTAAAACATGAGACAACTATAGACAGCATAATAAAGGAGACAGAGAGATGTGCTAAGTGACTTGGGGAAGGGGGTGTTGGTGTAGGTGGTTAGCTGGGGATAAGTAGCAACGTGAGAAGGGAGAGAAGAGAAAAATGAGCAGCTGTAAGAGCTTCTGACCAGAAAAGGACCCCATATTCTGTTCCCATATTCCAGAAAGAAGCCTAGCACTGTGTCCCACAGATTGACAGGCACACATCATGTCCCCAAGGTCTCGCATCGCCCACAAGCTGCTCTGAGGGCTATGACCTTCCACTGGTGGTGCTAGGCTAGGAAGGGCAGAGTGACCCAAGTACACAGGCATGCACACCCTCATTTCTTTCTTTTTTTTTTTAATATTTATTTTTTAGTTGTAGGCAGACAGAATATCTTTATTTTATTTTTACGTGGTGCTGAGGATCGAACCCAGTGCCTCACGCATGCTAGGCGCCACAACCCCAGCCCCAGGCCCTCACTTCTTACACAGCACAGGCATCTGACTTCCCCCAAGAGGGCAGAAGCTACACAAAACCCAAAGAAGCATGGTTTCACACCACCGCAAGCTCTCACCTCCTATCCTAACAAAAGCAAAAGGCCTAATCATGTGGGTGCACTGCAGCCCCTAGCCAATCTGCCTGTCCTCTCTGGTCTGTATCTCACTTTCTTTTGCTTTCCATTCACCTTGCAATAACCCTGATCTAAAAGCAATCTTTGCCTTGCTGTTCTCTGTTTCTGCGCTGGGGCTATCGTCCTAATCTCAGACATTACACCCAGGGACTGGGCAATGAATCACAATGCTCCACAGTCAATTCTGAACCTCTGGTGGGGCAAAGAGGGCATGGAGAAACATCCTCTCTGAGGAGGGCATGTGTGAACTGGAGTCTGAGACTTACCCAGAGTCAGCCATTCAGGCATCGGCAACAGCCAGTGCAAATGCCCCAGGGACAGGAAAAGTTCTTAATTCCAGAAATAGACCAAGGGCACAGTGGCCTGGGTGTGATGGATGAAAGGCAGGGAGGCAAAGCAGGCAGAGCTCAGTCATGGGGAAACATTTGGAAGACTGAATAAAGACAAGGGGTGGAGGAGAAAGAGAGGGAGAGGAGGAGAGGAAAGAGAAGAAGGAAAAAAGGGGAAAGGTAGAAGATCAGAAGGACAAATAATTGTGATATATAGGAAGCCAGGAATAAAGGTAGTGAGGAAGGAAGACATTATAGGAATAGGGGAAATTGTCCCTCTACCCACTGAAGGTTTGCTGAAATGATCTGAAGATAGATGAACAGAAGGCCTACATATTTAAACATGGGAGCCATACTAAATACCAAACTCAAAGGGTCAAATGGTTGAAGATTAAATACCTCTTCATAGGGGAGTACCTGTTGGCCATTTTAGAAAGATAGTAAATGACTTTTAGAATAAATGAATGAGCCCAAAGACCTGACAGAGGCCCAAGATTAAGCTCCTCTATGCTCTTGGGAGGTAGCATTACTGGAAGGTGGGGAGCAGGACTTTCCTGAGAACAAAGGATGTCTTCTTATATAGATGAAGTCTCCCAAGTAATCTCTTCAGCAGATGAAAAGTCTGTGTGGATGCTATGTGGACTTTCAGCTTCTGTTCTTCCCTGCAGTTCATCTTTCTTGGTTATTTGATGAGATTCCTAGGGAGGGGTTTTAAGAGAAGTTTCTTCCCTCAGATAAGGGAACTTCTGAGAAAACTTCTTCCGGGCTTGGAGGATCAAAGATGATTGAGAGCTGGCATGGGGGTGGAGTCTGAGTGACCTTAGATCTGAGAACTTTCTTCCGGCTGAGCATGTCAAAATGCCACCCTTCAGGGTCTCCTTTCTGAGTTCCAGCAGAGGGAAGAAAGAGGAAAAGAAGGATTTTCTTTCACTCTTTCTAAGGAGTATTACATGAATGAGCAGAGCAGGGAGAAAACAAAGCCCTGTGCTCCCGTGGGATACTTTATGGAAACCGGAAGTGAATTATTATCATGGAAAGTAATTAAGCCAGAGAGTGAGCACAGGTTCAAGAGTCCACACTATTTATTTATGGAGACGGAGAGGAGGCAAGGATCTGGTAACAATGCTGGGAGACGAGGTGAAAATAAATGTAGGCAGGGTTGGTACCTTGACTATGTGACCTTATCCTGTTTCTAAAATTTAATTTTGTTCAAAGACTCATATTAAATATGGAAAGTCTGTTGCTGCCTTGGAGTCATCTAATATTCTGAACAATGTCTTTGCAACAATCACATCGTTTTAGCTCCATGGCTGAGCTAAAAGCAATGTTCATTCCTTAATATTTTTTTTCCTCTTGCCTCAGAAATATTGCCGTAACCACCTTTAATCTTTTCAAAAGTCAGATCCTTTCAATAAGGAAAAAATTACTTTTTTCTGTTGGGGCAGTGAGGTAAATTATATTTTATCATAACAATTACATAATTACTTCATTGCAGGGAACCTGGCCTGGCTCAGAGGTGTGCATATTAGAGGTTGTAAGATGCCTCTTTCCTTTTCCCTGGTTCTCAGATAAGAAGAAAGTGCAGCTTTGAGAAGACTGTCAGCATCTATGGTGAATGATGGGGGTGGTCTGATGGTGAGGGAGTCCATGTGCATACCCCAGACAGTGGGAACATTTGTCTTTTAAAATTATTTACTATGAATAATTTGTGCAAATGTTACAGAGCTGGGGCCTTCTGAGAAACTGAGGCAGCGCAAAGACCAACCCTTCCAACCCCGATTCTTGTGGTCAAGTCAGAAAGATTTCAGACATGTTGCTTGGAGTAACAGGAATGAGTTTATTGAAGGGATAGAAAAAGGGAAAGGGGACACTCTCAAAGGAGAGAGAGTATCCTCTCAGAGAGAGGGACAATATGCCACTCCTGCTTTCCAGTTTAATTGGGGATCCCAGAAAAGTTTCCAGAGAGTCCCATCCAGGTCCATCTCTTGACTTTTGACTGACAGTAAGATGACATCAGACTTTTAAGTACCCACTATCATGGCAACTCTGGGTCACCTTGGCCCATGCTGAACAATTCTAATTGGATTCTTAATAATATATCCTTACAGATAGGAAGAACTATCCTTATCTCCCAGAGTTTCAGGATCTGGTAACAAAAGTCTCCTCCTTCAGGGTAACTTGGATTCCTCTTATCAACATTATTTTGGCCCTGCATTTCTCTTGCAGTGAACAGGTAGTTTGAAGAGGAATGTGATATAACCTCTTCACTTAGGCCAGGCAGGGCTGCAGATAAATTGCTTCCTAGAAAAAAAGCATGTGGGAGTCAGTACCGTGGGCCCATTTTATAGAATTATTCTCTCTTAACCTCAAGTTTCCACCATTCACAGCTGTCTGTCCCCCTAATACAAAGATCATTTAAATGTTGCCTAAAGCATCCTAGTTGCATTGGCATCTAAAGGACACTTCTGGTGTGAAGCATTTCAAATAGTAGGTCAGTTAAAGATGGCACTCATCCTGAAAAAGTGACCTTTCAATATGGCAGTTACAGCTCAAATGTTCCCTGGGGCCAACCAGGTAGCCTAAATGTATGGACCAGGGTTTACTCTCTCTCTTCTCTCACCTCCACCCCTTTGCTAGACACATAGATTCAAAATTTTTTTATTACTGCTTGATTTTGCTATTATGTGAAACAGTCTGATACACAGAAACTGAGAAACTGGCCGTTGGCATCAGTGTCTGGTAAACAATGTAGCAGTGAGGACCCTAGCAAACTGGAGATTGCTGGCTCCATCTAAAGGGGCAATCTGTAAGCTGGAAATCTGGATGTACTTTTTTTTTTTTTTAAATGTGAAATCTCTGTTCTTTTTACCTTGGCAATTAATTCAAACATTTTTTAAAACTCCACGTAGTCCACATCGTGTGCCAAATCAAGCACACTTATGAGACAGGGTAGCCTGCTGGGCCCTAGTTTTGTCCTCTGTTCAAGGGGAGTGGCTGTTTTCCTCTCCATTCAGAGTCCTACTTCTCCACCTTCCAATTGCAATCTTAGCTTAATGGAAATTTGGGGGGAAAAATCAAACAGATTATATATTTATGAACTCAAAGACAAGTTCTTGCTGGATATTCGAATTTCCAAGAAAGGTCAAATTTGGAGTCTTATAAAATGTTGTCTTTATTACTCATTCTTGAAGAAGCCTAGTTTTATTCACAGCCATGGCTCCAACTTAGTTTTGAAAAATACCTCGAGCTCTGAGAACAGATATTTTATGTGACACAGTAGCAAAACTCGGATATTTTCCTGTTTAGATTTATGGCTACTTCTTGCTCTCAGAAGGGCTACTGCTGGCTCCATCAGCAAAATGGTGAATTGTCTCTGACAGCTATGAATTCACTGGACGTACTCTTAAACCTTCCCAATTACTGACTTTTTCCTAAGCCTCCGAGTACATTAATCATGTAACTGAGAAAATACTTATTATGACCTTCTTTTGTATCAATCTTAGCTATGTCCTATACATGAGAAAGCTGTCTGCATTTGGGGCCATTATTTTCCATGAGAATTAAGATAAATCAAATAGGAAATGAAAATGAAAAGTTAGGACTGTGGAGAAAGAAAATTAAAACCTTTTAAGGAGAGAGCAGGAGAGGGTCACATTCCTATTTAGCTTGGGTGGGTTTAGTTGTCTTGGGACAGAGAAAGGGGAACGAGGAGAAGGGAGAGTTTTGCTTGTCATTTCAACCTCAATATGAATGAAGTGATGGAAAACAGGGAATGGCTTCTATTCTATTGGTTTATGTGTTCTTGTGTTCCCAGCCTGAGCATCTCATACTCAGTTTACAAATGCATCTGTTTGAAAATGGGACCAGTCCTTGCAAGCTAAGTGCCTCTTTTGATGCTCAGTTGAGAGATCTGGATATACTGATTTTATTTAGATACTGTATTTTGGTACCCAGTGAGGCATCTTCTAGAGATGTTTTTTAAGAGTGGACATGACCTTTCTTACATTTTTCACTTCCTTTTGTGTGTGTGATGCTGTGGATCAAAACCAATATCTTGTGCGTGCTAGGTAGACAAGTGCTGTACCACTGAGTCATAGTCCCAGCCCACATTTTTCACCTTGTGCGCTGACTTCCCAACCTCTGTGTCAGATGTAACTTCAGGGTACAGAATCACTCTCAACCTCCACCATGCACATCACCCCTAAGAGTTGGTCCAACTCAGATCTCTTTCTAGACTCCAGGCTATAGCCAAAGTGACTGGCAAGACTAGCTTCTTGAATTGATTCATTGGAATATTTTTTAGAAAGAATGATAATTGCATGAAACATGATTATTTTCTTCTCATTTCATGTATCCTATTTTATTTTATTTTATTTTTTACTGTTTTGCAACAATAAGGATTGAACCTGGTGCACTCCACCACTGAGTTACATCTCCAGTCCTTTTTATTTTTTTATTGAGACACATCTCACTATGATGTCCAGGCAGACCTTGAACCTATGATCTGCCTGCTTCAGCCTCCTGAGTAGCTGGAATTAGAAGTGTGCACCACCACGCCAATCTTCATATCCTATTTTTAATTCCCCACCAAACATGAATACCAAGCTAAGTGCTGACCATATGCAGGAACACATTTTTTTGCCTGGTTAGCATGCCTGGATATCACCATACTGTCACAGCTCTTTATCTGCTAAGGAGTTGCCACAGAAATAAGTCACCACTCATTAGTTGCTGAAATAGAATTGAAAGTTCCTTTTTCAGGAAAATTGAGTAATTCTCCTCCCCTAAACCTCCAGTTTAAAGGTGATTGGGAATGGAGGACATGGTCAGAAGAGGAAAAGTAAAAGAGAAGCTATGGAAATTTTAAAGGGGAATTGGAAAGAGTTCAACTGCACTTAGTAATTCCAAAGATTGGGTAACCATTAAGGGTTAATGGAACACATACTTTCCATTTTGTGTTAAGTGCAGTTAAAGAATATGAAGAAGTAGAAGAAGCAGGTTGGGAAGGGGATGGCATATGAGAATGGAATATGGAAATGGCAAATAACAGTAATTATCTGTCTAGTTTCTTTAGGGCATAAAAATGCTTTAGAATATATTATTTTACTTGACTCCCCTGACTACCTTCATAGATTATCATCTTAAACCTAGTAGATGAGGAAACTGAGACCTGTGTATGTAAAATGCTTTCTCTAGCTGGACCGTGCCTTAGCCTGGTTTTCAGCCATGGAGGTTCAGGAGGCACAAGTGCAGGGGTTTAGACACAATTCTCCAAGGGCTGCTCAAGTCCTTCCACATCTTGCAACAGGGTACTGAAGGCCTTTCTTCCAAGCCATCTTTCCCAGGATGATTGACATGCATCAATCATCAATGAAGCCTGAAAGACAGGTGTGCCCCCCCCAGAAGCAGACAGCCAGCTTGTTTACTGTTCAGTGTGGTAAAGGTGATCTTCTTCTAGGGCAGAAGACCAGGCCCATTAGAGAAGATCCATGTTTTCTAAGAATCATACTTTATGGATTAAAGGGATGTTAGGAGTTCTACAATGCTCCAATTCCTTAACAAATAAAGCAGCTTTATTGAGGTGTCATTTGTATACACTAGAATTTAATAATTTTAAATGTGCAAATTGATGAGTCTCAACAAATCTCTATGGAAGTGTAACTAGCAACACAATAAAGGTAAAAAAAAAAAAATCCTCTTCATCCTTAAGAATTGCTTCCTGCCCTTTTGAAGAGACTTTGCTCTAATACCTCTTGCCCTGGTAACCATGAATTTTGATCACTTTAGTTTTCCATCACTATGCTTCTTCCAGGATTTCATATCAGAGGAATCATACGCTATGCTGTTTCCTACTTCAGATCTCTTTCACTGAAGTAGTCCAATTCTTTTTATTGCTGAGTAGAATTATATGGATATGCATCAATTTGTTTTTTCATTTTGGGGTTGAAAGTCATGGATTTGTTTCCAACTTTTAGCCATAGTGAATAAAGTTGCTACAAATAGAAACACCAAGTTTTTCACCTGTCTTGTAGGATCAGTGGGTTGTGTGGTTAGTACGTGTTTACCTTGAGGGAAAGAAGTTGCAAGACTGGGTTCTAGTTGCTGAACATTTGTTTTTACATTTCCACTAGCTGTCTCCCGGTTGCTTGTGTCCTCTGTCTGGTTCATAGCCATTCTCGAGGGCATGGCGTAGTATCTCTCTGGTTTTAATTTGTATTTCCCTAATGACTAGTGATGTGTAACACTGTGGGCTTATTTGCCATGTGTTTATCTCTTTTGGTGAAACGGATTTTCAAATATTTTGCCCATTTTTTTTGACAGCAGAATGCATCTTGATTCATTGTACTATTTTGCCCATTTTTAAAACTCTGGACTGTTTTGTCTTCTACTTATTAAACTATGAGAGTGTTTTTATTATATTCTGGAACAAAGTACTTTATCAGATGTTTATTTTGCAATTATTTTTTCCTAGATCATGGATCACCTTTTTCTTTTCTTGACAGTGTTTTTTAAAGAGTAAAACTTTGAATATTTTTGATGTTTAATTTGTCGGTGTTTTCATATGTGATCTTTTGTGTTTTTTTTGTTATCTATAAAGCAAATAAATCATCAATGAAACACAAAAAATACCTTTTTCCTGACTTACATCTGCCATGTATAGATATATATAAAGAAATGTTGCAGCTTTAGTTTTTATATGCAGGTTTATCTATGAACCATTTCAAGCTGAATTGTGAACATGGCAGGAACTAAGGGTTCTGTTTTATATATTTATTTATTTTTGCATTCCAATAGTTTCAACACCATTGATTGAAAAGTTTATTCCCTATTGCATTGCTTGGTAATTTTGTTGAAAATCAATTGATTGTGTAAGTGTATGTCTCTTTCTAAATTATTGATTCTATTGTATTGATCTGTTTGTGTATCTTCTTGTCAACACTATGTCTAAATTATGATAGCCTTTGGTAAGGTAACATAATTTCTCTAACAGAGAAGGCACTGGCCCCAGGTCACATAGCAAGGCTATCCAATCCAGAGTTAGAATTGACTTACCTTAAAAATTTCTGAGATGTTCACCTTCTACTCAATCACCTACTGTTTAATAAAAAACAATGTGGGGCTGGAGTTATGGCGCAGTGGTAGCGTGCTCGCCTAGCACGCGTGAGGCACTGGGTTTGATCCTCAGCACCACATAAAAATAAAATAAAGATATTCTTTCCACCTACAACTAAAAAAATAAATATTTAAAAAAAAAAACAACAATGTGTTTTCCCACCCTCTTCCTCACCTTTCTGAATATCTGAGTAAACTCGATACTCTAGGAAAAATGAGTTTCCTCCCTGCATGTACCTCTGTGACAAGTGCGTCCATTGGACAGAATGAACTGACCCTCCTGAGAAATGATAACTGTTCCATGAGGATGAGAGCCAGCAGGGCCATAAGGTAAGCTGGCCAGCGGGCTCTGCAGAGTCACACGCGAGGTTTCCTTTGGCTTCCCTCCTACATCAGAACTTTTCTGTGTGGGAGCAGATGGCTGGTACAATATGGAGAGAACAGTCACACGAGCCAGCTTGTTTTCCTAAACTAACTTTCTGTAGTCAGCAAACATGAAACTCAGGATGTGTGTGACGAGTCAACTAACTTGGGGTTCCAAAATAGGTGTTCTGTCTCCTGTATCCTCTCCACTCTGGAGTCGCTGCTCCAGCCACATTCTTTCCAGGGATCTTAGGATCTTTGCATGTATGAAATACTGGGCAAGTGAATGCAAGAATACAGGCACAGAAACAAATTCCAGCCTCTCTGGAAACATAGGCTCCAGCTTAGAAATAGATGTTCTCTAAAATAAGCATCTTAGCTAAGTTCTGATCAGATTTCATTGTCATTGGAGTGTTTAATTTTTTTTTTTTTTTTTTTGGTACCAGGGATTGAACTCAGGGGTACTTGACCACTGAGCCACATCCCCAGCCCTATTTGTTTTTGAGACAGGGTCTCACTGAGTTGCTTAGTGCCTCGCCGTTCCTGAGGCCGGTTGAACTGGCTATTCTCCTGTCTCAGACTCCCAAAGTGCTGGGATTACAGGCGTGTACCACTGCGCCTGGTGGAGTTTTTAATTTTTTAAATTGACATTGTAGTATTGTGCTTTTTTAAATTTAAGTTTTTAGTAATTTTGACACCCTTTCTTCAAAGTCTCCATGTAAACATCCCCCAATGAGGGCACAATTCCCAATTGATATTTTGTGTTTTATTCATCTTTTTGTCACTGTAACCAAAAGACCTGACAAATAATTTTAGAGGAAATGTTTATTTGTCACTCACAATTTCAGGGGTCTCAGTCCACAGTCAGCCAGTTCTGTTGCTCTGGGACCCGAGGTGAGGCAGAACATCATTGCAGCTCAGGACAGGGCAATCAGGAAGCAGAGAGAGCTCTACTCTTTAGGGACAGAATGTGAACTCCAAAGACTTGTCCCTAGTGACCCACCCATTCCATCCATACCCTAACTGCCTACTGTTACCACCCAGTTCATCCATATCAGTAATGCATTGATTAGGTTAAGGCTTTTTTAATTCTATCATTTCACTTCTGAACTTTCTTGCATTGTCTCACACATGACCTTTTGGGGTACACCTCATGTCAAAACCACTTTATTGACAATATTTGAAAAATCATAATTAGCCAAGTTAGAAGGATAAAATAAGCAAAGGATTATAAATAATTAAAAAATATATTGTATACGTTATCAGCTAAGGATGTGGATCGCCCTCTTCCAAACTTCCAAAATGTCTGAATGTCCTTCTGTGTCTTGATAATTCCAGGGAATATCTGGAGGACTTGGGGGTCCTTTGGAAAATTCATATCATTATTTAAGGCTTTACCGTAGTAATGAAATTGCAAGAATTACCAGGAGTAAGCAGTGACTTCCATCCCAATTTCCTTGTTGTGAAATGAGGCTGTGACACTATTTATGGTTTCCCAACTGTGTTGAGTGGTGCTCTCTGTCACCTACCTATCATGCTCAGCCTGAGATGTTTTAAAAATTGTGTTTCCAATCATCACATTTATCCACGGAGGTAGCCACTATCACCTTCATCTTAAACATGTTGAAACTAAGGTTAGAGAGGTTGCGTGTCTTGTCAAGTGAACAGGAAAGAAAAAACCAGCAGCAGGTCTAGAGCCTCTGCCTTTCCCCCCACCTCTTACCACTGGACCTGAAGTTGTCAGCTATCAGTGATTCCTTATAATTTGCTTTCCTGTCTCACTGGCCCCTGATGTCTTATAAAATTCTGACTTACACTAGCCCTCATTGGGCAATGCATGCTGAAATAGTTCCGTACCCAACAGCTATTATCTTAGGACCCCATGTCAGCTCACTCTAATCTGTGCATTCACATTTTGAAAGCTGTCATATAGAGAAGCACAACCTACTTTGTTAGGACCTAGTGTATAATAGTGGCAGGAAGATCAAGGGCTCTTGGGGATATATGGCCTTCCCTGGGTCCAAGTCCCACTATCTAGGCAACCATATTTATTCTGTGCACTGAATTGGATGGTCCTAGGGGAGCTGCCCAGGACTTCTTGCTATGCATCTTGTCCCAGATCTTTCAATTTTGAGTGGATGTAGCAGACACTAGGGCATTGCCTCCTAGGAGGACAAGGGTCACTGCATGACCTAAGTTGCTCCAGAAAAGGAAACCAAGTAGATGAAGGTCAGCTGTCTCTTCCTGACTTCTCATTAGACAAGTCTTTCCATAGATAGGTGATTATTTTGCATGTTCCTGAGCAGCAGCTTATAAGCAAGAGATATTTTGGTTAGCTCATTTGTTTGTCCCATAAAAATAACTTTAACCTCTGTGTTGAAGGACACAAGCCAGGGGTATTTAAGACTTGCTGAAGTGCCTTTGCTAAGAAATCCTGAAGTTTACTCCTACTGTTTTTTTTCCCCCTGAAGCTTAGGCTTGTTTAGGGAGCTGTCAAATTTATTGCAGAGCAAGGACTCCTAGACTAGTTCTCATTATGCTTTAGTTTTAACTTTTAAAAATATTCTGCGTCTATTGTAGGAAATTTAGAAATCACAAAAAACTACAGAGAAAACAGAGAAATTGTTTTCAAATGCAAATCTGGTCCTGCCAGTTTACTATGCAAAAATACTTGGTTTCTACTTACATTTAGAACAAAAATCCCAACTCCTCTGTCCTGCATATAAGTTGCTACACATTGGTGTGGTTTTATTACATTTTAATACACTTTTATATTGTTAAGATCACCATTTCCTATGAACTTTACCATTCACAAAGAAAAAAAAATCCTACCATAATTTCATTGCATTATGTGGATATATAACAACATTTGTATTCTTTTTCCCTCAAGTTGACCTATTGGGTTGTTTTCAGTTATTTTTATTTATAAAGAGAACCACAAGGGGCATCTTTGTGTGTAAACATTTACAAGTTGAATATCCCTTATCGAAAATGCTTGAGGCCAGAAGTGTGTAGGATTTCAGATATTTTTAAAATTTTTAGAATACACACACACACACACACACACACACACACACACACACATATATATATAAGAGAGAGAGATCTTTTGTGGGTGGGACCTAAGTCTGAACATGAAATTCACTTATGTTTCATATACATCTTATGCATGTAGCCTGAAGGTAATTGAACCATTAGAAAGCAAAGGTATCCATCAGCCACCCGTGAGAATAATCTTAGGTGTTTGACATCACCACCATTCTTGACTCTGCATTTAAGTGCTGTGGATACACAATCATTTTCTCACACTTAGTCATATGTAGGTACTTACCAGTTTAAAAAAAAAAGGCCATTAATACAGGGAAGAAATAATGTGTTAAGGGTACATTATGTAGGCATTCAAAAAGTTTCAGATTTTAGAGCATTTCAGATTTTGGAAATTTGGATTAGAGAGGCAAATGCTGTATAAACATTTGTAGATTAGAAAGGTCATTTTGTAGCAATTAGGAGACTGAGAAAGCCATTTAAATGAGATAAGGAATGAAAGTACTTTACTTACATGTACATTATCCTAATAGATACAAATTACCTTAGCTTCAGCTTCAATTCATTCCTGCACTGAGGACAGGGATAGACTGGCCACCTCACAGTATTACAGAAGCCTATCCTCTAGTCTACCTCAATCCTGCAATTCATGACTGTAAACATTGGTGCAAGCTGTGTCATGGCAGTTCTGTTCTTGCTATGGTGCCTGTCCAGGTCCTTCAAGGAAGGTATATGTTGTTCCTTCCTCTTCAGCAGCAGCAACTGATTAATGGGCATCCTCTTGAGGCAAATATTCCAGGGAGCACACTTGCAAGGGTGTGCTCACCAATCAAATAGCAGGGTGTTATTAAATTCTTACATTTCAATTTATGTCTTGAGATAAATCTGATATTTTTTCTTTTTGCTATATTTCTAAGTTGGGGGATTAGTAGGAGCTTTTGTACATGTGACAGGGTCAGGGAAAGATGGAAAAGAAAAAAGAACATTGCTTTTTAGGTGTACCTTGATCATTAAAAATCTCATTCAGTTGTAGATTAAATGTATAATTTAATCTTTCAATTTTTATATTTTTTCTGATTTGCAAACATCTTTATCAAATAGTAAAAGAGAAGGACATTTTTACTGTAGGGAATGTTTGAAAGAAAAGTTCTGAAACATTAGCAGACTATGTTAGGACCTAAAGAGAAACTCAAGTTCCCAACCCTATCTTGCTCCTAATCTGGGATAATATTCTCAATGCTGTGTTTCTCTTTCAAAATCTTACATCTAAGATTTCACACTTGTCTATGTGATCCAGGCAAATAATATAAATGTGATCAGACATTTGCACAAAGGAGACACAAAGGACTTTTTTTTTTACCCCAGTGCTGGGGATTGCACCCAGAACGTGGCACCTGTTAGGCTAGTGCTCCACCACTGAGTGACATTCCCAGTCCATGGCGGACATTTTCCAAACATTGAGCAGGCCTTACAAAATTTGTCTGTAATTAAGTCCAGCTCATGTATGGCATAGGTGCATATGGAGAGAGCTGTATGTGCACACGCATATGTGTGTCTTGGTACTCCCCTTGGCATGTATGTACCAGGATATCCTCAAGATTGTTAGGATGGACCATGAAGAAAGTAGTAAGTGTTATTAAATATAACACTAACCTCTTTATTTGGAAATACTTGCATTTGCATGAGAACCTCAGTTTAGGAATTCTTTAAGAACCATGGGGAGAAGTTTAGGGATACCTATCAACATCCAGCACTTGTTTTATGGAGCACATTTGAAAAGTGGAAAATATTGTTCTTAATGTTTTACATCCTTACTAGCCACATAAAAATATAAAACATCTTAAGCTTAATATTAGGTTAATAATCTGTTCTTGAAAGATCATATGTTCTGTTCAAAATCTAATATGGACTGTAGTATTTCTAATCATTTTAATTGGGAAAATTATGATGTAATATTCCTCAACCCAACCCAATTAATTTCCTAAAATATACTTTCAACACAAAACATGTACATATAATTAACCAATTGCCATTTAGCATGTAAAATGCTTTAAACATTGCTTTCTAATAACAAAATTTTCAATACAATTTTTAGCAAACATATTTGTATGCAGTGAGGTGATACTCAGATGCCTCTCTGCACTAGCCACTTTCTTTTTCTGATAATGAGAATACTTAAAAGTGTGATTTTTAAAAAAAAAAAAAAAAAAAAAAAGTGTGATTTTAATGTTCTACTATTTGCATTTGGAAAGTATCCTGAGAGTTTCCTCCATATATTTGTTAAAAACTTTGTGTTCCATGTTTAAGATTTTAAGTGCAAATTTTTTCATGTGTAATCAGTAGTGAAAATACATTATATTAGGAGAGATGCAAATTCTATAAATTTTACTGTTAAAGAAACAGGAATCATTCCCTTAGAAAACCAGAATTGTAGAGGCAACTCGCAGGTTTACCTATAATGTTCATAAGTCTAATGACATAATAAAATGCCTTGCCATGGGTATAGCACAGTACCTGACATTGGTTAGTGCTCTTTTCATTTTGTGTTGGTTAGCTTTCATTTCCTCTTAATAAATCACATTAATAAACTCATTAATTGGGATTACAGTTATGTTTCTGTCATGAATCAGAAGACCTAGGATATTTCAGGAAACATTTTTCACTTGAGATATAGTCTGGGCTTAAGCTGTCACCCACACTAAGTTGAAGGATGTGCCTGGGCACCTGCTAGATAAAAATATCCCAGTCCATGGGAACTATTCAGTGTATGGTTTCACATTCAAATAAACATGATCCAATAATCAAACTCTATTAAATTCTAGTATAGAGAAGTAGGCTCCTACTCTATTCTGCTGCAGAAAATAACTGCAAACCCTGAAAAGAAATATAAACCCCAACAAATCAACCACCTGAAGAATATGAGGTATGAACAGAGGTAGGAAGATTCCACAAAGTGACAGAAACTTGGAATAAAGGACTAGTGGCTTTGATATGTTTCCTGTTAATATGACTTTTAGCTGGAGTGCACTCCAAATTCATGCCACATGTGACATATAGAACTCTAACAGAAAGCATAGCTTCTCTGGCCTAAAGAAGACAGAGTTTGGGGCAACAATCTTTACTGAGAGGTGAGTCTGTAATCCTAGAAAGAAGAGAACCTGCAGAGAAGTCTCAACTTCTGTTTATAAATTCTTCTCAATCTCTGAGTGATCCCTGAACCACACATATGGCAAACCATTCAGCTACAGAGAGAAAGGAGGAAACAAATTTGAGCAGCTGCCCCAAAGGCACAGTGTGAAGTTAGATTCTGATCAGTTTAATTGTCACCTAGAACACTAAACAAAAATGTCAACCAATTTGAGAAAAAAAAAAAAGTATAAAAAAAAAAAAAAAGAATGTAACAGAATCTAGTCTGTAAAACACAACATTACAATGCCCAGAATCCAACACCAAATTTCTTGACATATGAAGAATGGAAAAATGTGCTCCATTCTTATGAGAAAATAATAGCCAACAGGAGCCAACCACAAGATATTCAGATGTCAGAATTGATGGACAAGGGCTTTAAAGCAGCTATTATGACTTCATCGATGAGGTAAAAGAAAATATTATAAGATAGGAAATCTCAGCAAAGAGACAATACAATCAGGAGTCAAATAGAAACTTTAGAACTAAGGCCCATATAACATCTGAAATAAATCACACAAGCAAGAATACAAACACAATCTAAATAAGAATAACTCTTGACTGTAATTTAAATCTTTTACTTTACATGTAAGAAGTACAAAATATGCATGTGGTTCAGGAGGACAACTGAGTAGATGATAGAGCTACTTACTGAGAAGGTAAAGACAAGAGGAAGTGCAAGTTAAAGGTCTTACAATGTAGTACAAAAAGGCAGAGGTAGACCATCCACATCTACACCCCAACTTGAAGATGCTCAAAGTAGTGAAGAATGAGAAAAAAAAATGTTCTGTGGGTTGAAGGTATAATTCAGTGGTAGAGTGCTTGCCTAGTGGGAAAGAAAGAAACAGAAAGGGAAAGAAAATGAAAGGAAAAAAGAAATGAATTATTAATTAATAATTAATTCTAGGAAAGTTCGGGGATAAAACTTTGAACTAAAGATGAGTGCATTCTTTATTCTACCATCTGTAATTTGGGGGGACTTCCTATGTGCAAGATTCCATTTTAGGTGCTGATGATTGAAAGTTTAAAGCTCAGTTTCTGATCTCAAGGAGTTCCCAGTTCAGAAGAAGAGCTAACCTACCTGATTCTATGTCTGGACACTGAGCACTACAATTAAAGAATGATCAAAGTCCTGCGGCAGACTCTGATGCTGCATGAACTTAGGTACTGAGCACTCAGTATGACTGTTCCAGCTCAAGCACCTGCCTCTGTAGAGGGCTTCTTCTGGCAATGGAAAACCCCTGAAAGCATCAGCACCCTTCCCCATCCTGTCGCTCTCGAACAGTGACTGTGAGTAGTTTGTAGAAAAATAGCTAAGCAAGCTTGTCTCGTGGTTGGGATTAGTAATGTTGTATTCTATACACATCACATAGCTGCCAGTGAGGCTGAGCTCTAGTTGCCCTTAGTACAAACCTGATTAATTCACCCTGAGTCAACTTTGCGCCCCACTTCTCTAATCTTCTGCTGGTGCTTTCTGAGGTTACTGCCCAAAGAAACTACTTGTGCTCAAATTCTTGGCTGCATCTGTGGCAACTCTCCAACATAGACTCTTTGGCCTTCCTCCTATTAGGATATGGGGTCCAGGCCCCTATTCTTGGAATATGGATGAACTTGACCTGCAGAATGTAATGGGAGTAATGCTAAGGAACTTTTAAGGCTGTGTAACAAAAGGTCAGGCATCTTCTATCTTGTTCCCCAGAACACTTGCTTTTGGAGCCCCGAGTTCCCACATGAATGGTCCTGCTGCCTTGAGGTGCCATGCCAAAGGAGCTGTGCTGGGAGACCACATGGAGAGCCTACCTACAGAGATCCCCAATGAACTCACACAGTCACGTCATTCCAGCCCAGGTACAGGTGTGAGTGCAGAGGCTCTGATATCTGAGTCCCTCTCAGGCTTTCTAGTACTTTCAGCTGAATTCCAAGACATTATGGGACAGAGACAAGCTTTCACACTTGTGTCTGACTGAATCCTTAACCCACAAACTCCATGAGCATAACAAATGGTGTTCTATACCACTGAGCTTTAGGGTTATGACCAGAAAATTGATCTCAAACAATACTTCCACAGAGAAAGCATCGTGAGCATGTGTGAGAGAGTTGAAGATATGGGTATGAATTATCTTATTGAGAAAGGGAATTAGAAATGCTATGCAGAGATGATGTACTTTACCTAACAATGTGTGTTTTCAATATGTGTCTTCTCTTCCATAATAGGAGGACTTTTGATAGATTATTATCTAAAGAAATCAGCTCTAAGAAAGTTATAGTCTGAATTATGATAATAATGACAAAAGAACTACCAAGAGGGCACTGGTTAATGTTTCTAGTAGCTTTCCCCTTTGTAGTGGTGCTTGCTTGTTTTACCATGTATTTGGCTAGAAATACATGTGACTTGACAAAAGTTGTGGAACAGAGAGTTTGCTTGGGTCCAGCTCTAGATTCTGTCTGATTTGAACATGTCGTGATGGGCGGGGGTAGTTCTCAAGTGATTGGAAATGATTTCTGCGTTGGATATGATATCTGTCACATCCAATCACCTGGTGCCTGTTTAGGATCAGACACATGACAGCAGGTGGAAGTGTGCCTTTTGATCCCAAAATGGCAACAGACCCTCATGTGTGTAGCTTCATTTGACAAATTTGGCAGCAAGGAAGAGGTCTGGAACTAGGAGCATCTGCCACTGAGTTGGGAAAGCTGAAATAAATGATTTTGTTAAAGTTCTTTCCTCCTAATGCTATCTAGTGAGCTTTTTGAGCACATACAATTTGACCCAAGCATATTTTTGAATTTTAGGATCCCAGGATCTTCTGTGAGTCATTGGTGCTCCTAAGATGAAATTTGGATCAGTTCAATTCACTTTAACTGGGGAGACATTTATACAGCTGCATTTTAGGAGAGTGTATGTGGGTGCTGCGGATCTCAGAGGAGACCTGAGCCAGGTGTAGTCCATGCCGTGTGGACAGTCATTTTGCATCCCTATCATTAGGTGCCCTCTCACCATGTGAAAAGCATTTCTTCACACTGGATGAATTACAGTTATATTAAAAACAAAAAAGGAGAACAGTTTAAATAGAGAAGAAGACGTATGCCACTGTATATATCACTGTGGGGAAGCATATATTTTTATACAATTAGTGGAAACATTCACAAAGATAATGCACAATCATTTGTATACAGGTGAACAAAAGCAACTGTGGGATGTAGATAATTTAAGTAAAAAAGGAAATAACAATCTGAACAAAATATTTGCAGGAAATACTTTGTTAGCCTTCTACATTAAGTGAAGAAGTCTTACCAATGAACTTAAAAAAAGAGGCACAACCATACCAATATAAGAATAAGTACAAATGAACATCTCATGAGTAATTAAAGAACACAAAAAACCAACAGATAGCAAAAAGGAGATGCCAAATTATGCCTAGCATATTTGCCAAGGTTTCTTGAGAGCAATATCACATAGTAGGGTGAAAGCAGCTGGAATAGAATATTTCACACACTGCTAGTAGGGACAGTAACTTCTGCCATACTTCTGGAGACAAAGTGACAGTCTGAGTGAAGACTGCACAAAAGTTGAAGATCTTAGGTTTATTAATAACACTTCAATAATATGTCCTAAGACAATATTGATAATTGATATAGGTTAAAAAAAATCATCAAAATAAATTTTTACAAAAAAAATCTGGAAGCAATCTAAATGCCCTCCAAAAGAGCATGGCTAAGTAAATGTTTATATATGCATAATATAAAATAATTGCTACAAGTTAAGCTTTTAAAGAATATTTGATGAAATGGGAAACACTCTTGTCAAAATGTTAATGAACAAAATAGAGAATAAATTTTAATAAGTTTGTCACCAATTTTGCTCATGAACTTTTTAAATAGTAGAAACATATACACCAAAAATGTCAACACAATTACCTCTTTGTGGTGAGATTACGAGTGATATTTATTTTCTTTGATTTAACTCTTTGGTATTTTTAAACCTCTACCATGAACATTGAATTAGTTTTCAGCTGCTATATAACAAACTTTCATACACTGAGTGCAGGCGGAGCATCTTTAATCTGAAAATCTCAAATACTCCAAAATCCAAAATTTAAGAGAACTAATATGGCATCAGAAATAGAAATTCTACACCAAGAAACTTTGTTTCATGCTCAAAACTCTTTAAACATTGTATAAAATTGCTTTCAGCGTATGTGTATAAGGTATATATGAAACAAGTGAATTTCATGCTTAGACTTGGGTCCCATCATTGAGCTGTCTCATTATGTATATATAAATATTCCAAACTCTGAAAAAAATCTAGACTTCAAATCACTTTGGGTCCCGAGCATTTTGGCAATATTCAATCTATAGCTTAAAATGATAACATGTATGATCTCTCAGTTTCTGCAGAGCAGAAGTCTGAGGTTGGCTTAATGTAATTCTCTGCTTAGGGTCTCCAAAGCTGAAAAACGGACCAACTGGGATGCACTCTTATCAGGCCCACATGTTCTTATGCATGCCATTCAGGTTATTGGCAGAATTCAGTGTCTGAGGTTGCAGGACTGAGACCCCTGTTTATTACTGCCTGTCAGTCTGGGATAACTCTAAGCTGCTAGAAGATGCCACAGTTCCTTTCTAGGTGACCCGTTGGTGGTTCATAACATGCATGCTTGCTTTCTTTCAGTCCAATCAGCATGTACAAATTGCCTCTTTTGTGACCAGCTGGAGAAGACACTCTGCTTTTAAAGGACTCATGAGATTTTTAAAGGCCCTGAATAATGCCCCTATGTCAAGGTCAACTGATCTGGAAATTTAATTATCTCTGCAAAACTCCTTCAAAGCAGCTCCTAGATGAGAGTTTGAGAGAAAATATGTGTCCACCAGGGTCTGGGAATCTTGGAGACTTAGAATATTGCTTTCTACAAGAAGGTGTGAGTAGGTTAAGCTTTGGGGACAGCTTTAATTCTGGTCTGATGAATTCACTTCTGGCAAGTTACTTAGCCTCTCTGTGCTTCAGGTATCTTATCATTAATATGGGAGAATAATAATAATAATTGTCTCAAAGAGTTACTATAAAATCTGTTGCAGAATTAAATGTAATAATATTTGATTACTTAATTTGGCATGAAGTATAAGTATGAGGAAATACGGAGCATAATTAAAATCCACAAAAATGAGTTAGGCAGAAAATAGTTTAGCCAAGTACCTAAAAAGAGCTTCAGATGTTTGTTCTCATTCTCTTTCTCTTTTCTTTTCAAAAGCTGGTAGCCTGTCATTTCTCTACCTCTGGGCCATCCTGGTTTGCAGCAAAATTCTTAAGTAGATGGACAGGTCTGTGTGGCTCTGACCTCTTTCTCTTTCTCTATGCTCTGCTTCTGTCTCCAGTAGAGAAAAGCATTTTATGCTTCCCCTTAGCTATGAAAACCTTGTTAAAATGCAGTTATCATCTAAAAAGAGAGAACACACAAAACAGTTTAGCATGGCTTGTGTTATTGTGAAACTTGTGTGATGGGACATTGAAAGAAAGGTATTATAGATGAGAATATTTTGATGTAGGATATAAAAGAAGAGCAAGGAAGCACTCAGGTGAATGACTCATGCTTCTAGATGTAAGAAGACCAAGGAAGTCTTGAGAATGTCAATCTATGAGGAAAAATGTTCATGAGCTAGAAGGAATAATAGGATCTCACTTCTAGAAAAAGCAGATAACCACAGTGTTTTCTAGTTGCTACAAAAGCATCCCAGAGAAGTGTCATAGAGTGTCCATTGGTCAGGTTGCATACTGCCACACTGGTGCATTTCTAGTCTATGGAAAGTCCTGCTTCTGCTCTTTGGGCAAGTATGGACCTGACTCTCTAGGACAGTCCTCTGAGTCCTAACAGCATGGGAAAGGGATGGAGAGATGCTAAAAGCAAACTTGGCCTGCTTTAGAGCCCAGCCTGTTTCTTTCTATTCTGGGCAATTTATGCTCATTGCCACCCAATCCTACACTTCATTTCTTCCACCTCCCCTGTTGCTTGCTGTTCCATCTTCTAGTGTGAGAATAAAATGACTCTGTGCTGGGCAGAGCTGTTTGGATTTCCTGAAAGGTAAATCCTTGATGCCACATGGGCCACTTACTCCTGTCCTGAACCTGGAGCTAAAAGGATTCTGGAAGCAGATGGCCAGATGAATGAGGCCAAGTTCTCTGATGGATTTTTCTGGATTATAGAGAACCAATATTCTTTAACCCAGAGTATATATTCAGTAAATAGCTTTAAAAGAATGAGTGAGGCTGTATTCTAACACTCCTAAAGGTGGAATCTATAACATTATGAGTTACAAAACAATGATTCTCTCATTGTACATTAAGAATACAGTCATTTGAATTTGAGTTGAGAAAAAAGAACAGTGTATTACAAAAATTGTAGCACTATTATATTTTTTTAGTTGTAGATGCACACAATGTCTTTATTTTATTGCTTTGTTTGTGGTGCTGAGGATCGAACCCAGGGCCTCATGCATGTGAGGCAAGCACTCTACAGCTGAGCTACAATCCCAGCCCCAGCACTATTGTTTTCAAAATGTATTTATGATGTGCTAGGTACTGCACTAGGTGATTTATAGTCATGATCTCATATGATCCCTAAACTACTTGAGGGCAGGCACCATGTATTTACTCTGTGTTGTAGTCTCTTCAGTGTCTAGCTGGTGGCTGGTGTGTAATAGTAGGGGATGCCTGTCATTTTCTGCAGCAGAGATTTATGGTGCATCTCCTTTGTGTTGGAGCAAACTGACCAACAGTCACTAAATGCAAATTGCTGGAATTAAGGAATTAGCAAAGCACAAAACATGCAAAAATCCCAACCCTCATGGAAAGTACTCTTTGAGAAAGAAGTCTAAATTCAGTTAATCCTGAATCTGTCTCTGCCACTTTCACCACTGGACTTTGGGCAATTATTTTATATGTCTGAAAGTCTGTTTCCTCAGCTGTAAAATGGACATGGTAATAATAAGGCATAGCTCTTGAAATGGCTTACGGACAAAAGAAAAATGCTTGATCCATAATATGCTTTCAGAACATGACAATTATACTTAAAACAGGTACTCGGTGAGTATTAGTTGAATAAATGTATGAATAATTTTTCCCAGTGATTTAGTTAGATAGGAAATATATGCCCCATTTCATAAATAAGGAATCTTAGCTCAAGAGGTTAAATACTTTGCACAAGGTCACATATGTGGTAAGTAGGAAAGCTGATCCGTGTATCTAAGTCCACGGCCCTTCCATTCCCTTGCTGTTAGTCTTGCTATTAATGGTGAAAGTTAACAGACAACAGAAACATACTGGGTACAATTCCTATGAGGAACTAAGGCAGGAGAACAAATGCCTGTCATTTCCCAATAAAGGTGGGGAAAAGAGTTAAAAACATGACAGTCTCCATCAGGATCCAGCTACTGATGTAGGAATGTCTAGCCTTGAAGCGTGGGCGTGGGCCAGTTGGAAGTGGACTGCATTACTCATCCTACAGCTGGTCTCAGTGGCTAGGAATGTCTCAACATTGGCACCATGGTTCAGCGCAGAATCCATCTGACTTGTCTCACAAATACACATCTGAAAAACTACAACCAAAGAGGCAAAGGAGAAATGTCACATTCATGTTTTTATTTCCATAATTAGAGGAGATGTGGTTAGCTATGAATTTCCAGTTTAGCAACGCATGTTTAAAACACACTATTCAATAAAGTAGACATTAACTTCTGTGGATGCTGTTTTTTTTACCAACTGTAGATCTCGTCCTTGTAGGATTTGAAAAAATGGAACCATTCATTTATGGTAGAGATAACAATGAGCTGTTTTCAGGTTTCTTTTAGCCTCATTTGTAGTGCCACCTACCCCAGGATAACTCCTCTGACTTATTCCTTCTTTCATGTAGATTTACAACTTAATACATATTTCCCAAACACCTATATGCTGGACTATGTTGGAAATGTTTGGACAAGGTTCGTGATCTTATGGATTTTGCATTCTATTGGGGAGATGTACAGCAAATAAACTCACAGCAAGGAAATAAAATAATTACAGAAAGTGATCATTTCTGTGAAAAGCTAGAATGCATTGTGATGCTTCTCTAAAGTGGCATTTGAACTGAAGCCTGGATTTGGAAACAAATAGCATGGATAGAGCTGAAGGAAGAAATGTCATGAGTTGAGGGAAAGACTGGTGTAAGGACTTTAAGGAAGAGACAGGAGGTCTTTGTGCCTAGATCTCGGGGGAAAATGGCACAGAGAACAAGAAATGGAGGGGCCAAATGAGGCAGGAACTTGTGGGGCTTGGATTTCACTCTAGGTGCGAGGGTGAGTCCCCTGCACACTAAGCATGGACAGCATGATGTAATTTGTTTCTTTATAGTTGTAAAATGTGAAGAATAGATTGTAGACATATAGGTACATGGAGTTGAGAATCCAGAAATAAAGCCTCACATTTACAGTTAGTTTTAGCAATGTCAAGACAATCAGGTGGGGCAGTGGGGAATAGTCTTTTAAACAAATGGTTCTGGGACAACTGGATATACATATAGAAAAGAATGAAGCTGGATTGCTACCTTACACTATATGCAAATCTTAACTCAAACTGGATCAAGTCCTAAATATAAGAGCTAAAAACTAGAAAAATCTTAAAAACAAACTGGTAGCTTCAAACATTTGTTTTGGCACCAATGTTGTATGACACCAAAAGCATATGTAACAAAGGAAAAATAGATAAATTAGGCTTTGTCAAAATTAAAACTTCAGTATATTAAGGGACATTATTAAGGAAGTAAACGAACAGCCCACAAGACAGGAAGAAATATTTGTACATCATTTATCTGATAAAGGACTTGTATCTGAAATATATAAAAAAACAAGATGAAAGAATTTGAATAGTTATTCTCTAAAGAAGATATACAAATTGCCAAGATGTACAAGAACATACCCTCAGCACCATTAGCCATCAGGTAAAGGTAAATCAAAAGCACAATGAGATACTGGTTCTCATACAGTGCAATGGTTATACTTTTAAAAAGATAGAGAATAATAAGTGTTGGTTGGAATATGGAGAAATTAGAACCCTGTACACCACTAGTGTGGATTCAAAATTGTTTAGCTACTTTGGAAATCAGAAGAAGGGATTCCTCAAAGGCTAAGCATCCGTTTACCATGTGATTTGGCAATCCTTAGGTATGTACCTATCCCTAGGTGTACACCTTTAGGTAAGTATCCAGGAGAAATTACAACATTATTTTTACAAGTAATTATACAGAATTTTTTTGTAATACCCCAAAGAGCAAACAACCAACATTTTTATCTGATGAATGGATGCATCACATGTGGTATATGCATGCAGTGGACTGTTACTTAGCAAGAAAAACATACGAAGAGCTGACACATGCTCTGCCATGTATGAACCTCAAGAATCATTATCTAAGTGAGAAAAAGCCAGTAAACACAGGTGCTCATATTGTGCAATATGTTTCTATTAATCATCCAGAACAGGCAAACATATAGAGGCAGTGGATTAGTGGTTTCCTAGGTTTGGGGGAAATGGAGGTCTGAGGCATTATGTTTAAGGGGTGTGGGTTTCTTTCTGACATAATGAAATGTTAATAAATTGATTATAGTAATGGATGCTCTACTGTATAATAAAGCCATTAATTGTGAATTTTAATTAGAGAAATTATATAGTAAGTGAATTGTGTCTTAATGAAGCTGACTTTTTTTTTAAAGAGTAGGTTTTTAACAGCAAAATTAGAAACATGAACTAAATTAGGAAGTTGTTATGTTGTCCAAGTGGAAGGTGATGGTGCCTTGAATAAGGGCAATCTGGTTTCCTCTGTCATTTCTTCCAGGCTGAAGTAAACATTCTTCTCATTTTTTCCCAGGTGTCATTGATACTCACCACATTGCACTGAAATGATCCGTATAGGTATTTCTCTCCCTTGCTACACAGTAAACTTCTAATTAAGGACTTTGCTTCAATTTCACGTTTTAGTTGCCTATACTAAGAATATCTACCCATAATCCAAATAAGTCTGCAGTTATTTGATCTTATCCAACAACTGATGATGTTAAAAATGTCTCGGCTATCTCTGCAAGGTATAAAGCCGAGTATAATAAAAATTGCATTGAACAGTCTCATTTTCTTCCATGCAAATCTTTATCTAAAACTGATTGCAGGGATTTTACACAAAGAAGAAGATAATCCATGAAAAAAGGAAGTTGAGTGGGTCAGAATGAAAGGGACTGAATGTAATACTACTATCCCATTTATAGACAACATGGTTGTGTATGTAGAAAATCTCAAGAAATTTACAAAAGCAATTTGAAGAACTCATAAGTGATATGAACAAGTGATATGACTACCTGGTAATTGCATAAAAATCAACTGTATTTTTATAAACCAGTCATGTATAATTGGAAGTTAAAAATTTTAAATACTGTTTACAAAAGTATTTCAAGATGGAATACATAGATATAAATCTAAGAAATCATGTAAAGAATCTCTATGCTGAAAATTACCCAAAATATTGCATGAGAGAAATAAAAAGCTAAATAAATGGTACATACTATATTCATGAATTGGGATACTCAACATAAAAGATGTCAGTTTTTTCCAAATTCATCTATAGATCTGATGAAATTCTTATGACTATAACAACTATAAAAAATTCATAAAGAAGACTTTCTCATTCTAAAATTTGTATGGAAAGACAAAGAACTATAAAAGCTAAAACTTTTGATAAAGAGAAATAAAATTGGAGGAATTATACTATCTGAATTTTAATTGTCTATATGTGTCTGTATACATATTTATCTATCTAAATTTGTGCAGAACAAAGATTGTAGTAGTATATTTTGTGCTTCTATAACAATATGCCTGATGATTTTTTTTCTTCATAAACAAAAGAAGATTATTTAGGTTACAGTCCTGGAAATCCAGGAGTATGATGTTGATGTGAGCTTCTGGCAAGAACCTTATGGTTGATAGCATCACATAGCAGGAGCATGAAAGAGGAAAAAGAGTGAGATAGGTTACATGGAAAGAGAGGAACAAGAGAGGGACCAAAACTTACTTTATAACAACCCAGTCTTGCAGTAACTATTCTAATTCAGACAAAGTAAGAATGAACTCCTGTACTCCTGTGAGAAAAAAAAATTAATGCTAAATACAAAATCACCACACTGTATCGTCACTACTACCTTGGTGTCATTACATTAGAGACCAAGTTTCCAGTATGTGAACCTTTGGGGAACAAACTGTATCAAAATCACAGCATAAATGCACACTGAAGCCAAGCTCTTGTCCCTGAATTGTAGAGAAGTGGCCCCAGGTGGGCCACAGTCAGTGGAGACACCTGTTCCACAGAGCACCACAGCCCAAACCCCTGAGGATCAATAATCCAATGTTAACTTCCTTCTTCCTGGCCAATGGCAAGAAAATGGAAGTGGGGCAAACTTGAATGGAAATTCAGACTCAAGAGTTAACCAATAGCACCGGGTGAGGTGGTGCACGTCTGGAATCCCAGCAGCTCGGGAGGCTGAGGCAGGAGGATCACAAGTTTAAAGCCAGCCTCAGCAAAAGCAAGGTGCTAAGCAACTCAGTGAGACCCTGTCTCTAAATAAAATACAAAACAGGGCTGGGGATGTGGCTTAGTAGTTGAGTGCCCTGAGTTCAATCCCTGGTACCAAAAAAAAAAAAAAAAAAAAAAAAGTTAACCAATAGCATTTGTACTTTTCCAAATCCTGATTAGCATAAATTTGGATGAATAGCATTGACCCAAGTGCTATATAAACCCCTGGAAGAGTATACTCAGGTGGTAACCTACTATTGGGTCTCCTCTTGTCCCTGCACGAGTTCTGTTTCCATTCTTCACCCTTGAATGAATCCTACTCTTTCATTCGTGCCTTCTATTGTCCTGTGAATTGCATTCTTCACATTTGTGAGAAGAGAACTTTGAAAGAAGTTGGTGGTGAGCTGCTGGGGTCTATTGCAACATGAGAGGGCTTAGCCCCCAATTTAGAGCTGCACTACTGAGAACTGCAATGTACCACTCAATGGTAGTGGAGAAGAATCAGGCTTTGCCAGCTACTATGATCAGCTGTTAATGTTGAAACAGGCTTTCTTGGCTGCAGAGACCTGCAGCTTACACAGACTCCACCTGCCAACTGAAGTGGAGAATCGAGTTTTGTATCCAACTCTGATGTCAACTCTATTGTGGCTTCTGGATTTTCATTAAGTACTCTGTGTATTAAAACACATATTAAAGTGCACAACTTGGTGGTCTTTGGAATGTTTACAGAGGAGTACAACTATCATACTCCAATTCTAGAAGATTTTCATTACCCCCAAATATATCTGATGTCCATTAGTGCTCACTTTCCACTCCTCCACTACTCTGGCCAACTAAGTCTTTGCAAAGGTGCAAAAACAATGTGGTGGAGAGAGAGTAGGCTTTTCAATACAAAATGAACCTTGACCTAAACCTCATACCTTCTATACTGATTAACTCAATGTGAATCACCAATGTAAATGTAAGTCATGAGCTAAGAAAAACTTTTATAAGAAAACATAAAAAAATTCTTCAGACTGTGGAGTAAATTAGAGATCTTAGGTCTAACAATTAAGGTATGGTCCATAAAAATGATATATTTAACCCTATAAAAATTCAAAACCTTTGCTCTGTGAAAGAGACTGTTAAGAAGATGAAAGACAAACCAGAGATTGGAATAAAATGTTTGTAAACCACATATCTGAGCAAAGTTTTGTATCTAGAATATATAAAGACTTTTCACAATTGTAAAAAAGTAAATAGAAAAAATGGGCAAAAGACTTAAATTTCACCAAAGAGGATGTACAAATGGGAAATAAACATAAAAGCTATTGAACATAGTCATGGATGATATACAAGTATACCCCAGTAGGTGAGTTACATGCCTATTAGAATGAATGAAACAAAAATACTGACAACATCAAATGCTGACGAGAACGTAGAGCAACATGAACATTGCTTTTGGAAATGAGAAATGATGGGCCACTGACAGTTGAATATATGATAAATCAGTTCCACTTCTTTTTGCTCTAGTGAAACAAAGATGTGTGTTCTCATTACAAGTTGTCCAAGAATGTTTACGGCCTCTTGATTCAAAAGGCCCCATACTGGAAAAAGCACAGAGCCCTTCACTGCGTGGATGAGTAAACAAACTGGAGCTTCCCATATAATGGAAGCCAGGTCAGTAATAACAGAAAGCACATTGGTAAATGGAACAATTTGGATGGATCCCCAAGGTATAATTCTAAGTGAACGATGTTGTCTTAAAGGTTGCATTCTGTGAGATTTCATTTACAGGACATTCTTGATCTGATTGGCTACAATGAAGAACATATCAATGGTTTTCAGGGGTTATGATTAGGGACAAAGTGTAGCTACAAAGAATAGCATGAAGGAATTTGCAGTGTGACAGAAGTTTTCTGTATTCTTATCGTATTTCTTATAAGAATGTATACATGAGATAAAATTTCTAAAATGTGACCCTAAAAGGTCAATTTCCCAGCAGGCTAATTTAAAAATAAAATACAAAGATAAAACAGCTTTCTTCCATCTTAAGGGTTCTGAAAACAGACTCCCCTGGCATCTGACCTGGCTCCATTCCCCATAACTAAGGCAAATTTACAATTAATTCTTAGCCTCAGTTTTTCAATCTATCAAGTGGAAAATTAAAGAGACGGCATCTGCAGGGTACTCAGCACTGTGTCTGGCACATGACAGGAGCTTTGTAAAATTCACTTGTTGGTTCTGCTGCTATTTCCATTGCTCTGTCCTATCTTCTACCTTATGGAAAAGAGCAATACCAATGGGAAAAAAAAATCGTATTTTAATCCCTAAAATGTGAATGTCAGGACATTTTGAGAAGCAGCAATAGAGAAGTAACTCCGTGAGGTTGTATCCTGCCATTGTATGTTTGGGCCAGGAAGGCCCATGTTACTCACCAGGGCTCTCAACAAACAAGAGTCCACAGTTTTGTGACACTTCAATACAGTTGATTTAGCTTCCTCTAGACTCTCAGCCTACTGTTCCCCATTTGCTTAAGGTTGGAAGAAGCTTTGATCTAGTAAGAGGAAACCTTCGGAGAGGTCCTGTATGTCTTTACTCTGAAGATAGTTCCCAAAAGCTAATATGAATCACCATTGCTACCATGTGCATACTCAAGCATGGCCATCTTCCAGACTCTTCTGCCAATATCTCACAGCCACAGAAGCTGGGGTTTTTAAATGTTTGGATTTATAATTATTTTCATTCAACTATTAGCATTAAGAGCCCAGGACAGCTTTATGGTAAGTGCCTGATGTCACTGATAATCTATAACTGATAGAGCTGGGGCTCCCTGATTGAGCATGTTCAATCACTTAAGAGAAGAGCTTTATCAGATGCCACTCATCTTTGCCTTCTGACTTGTGGTCCAGTTTTCCCCACCACCTGCAATCTCCTGAGCTATAGCAGCTCTCCAGGAGGCAACAGAAGGTCAGTTCTGAGGCCATCCTGTTATCTTCTAATCAACTCTAATAGCCCTGCCTGCTTGCCTCTTGAGAGCTGTATTAAATAGAGCCTCCTGGTGTGTATGTTAGAATTTGTTTAGAAACACATCTCTGATGGGTCAGCTGAGAGGATGCAGTGACTGGCTAGAGAGAAAGAAGTTACACATCCATGGACAAGCTATTTTGCTCCCCCTGGCCTCAGTTATCACAATTGTAGAAAATATATATGTAACCTGAGGGAACTGGATCAGATGATATCTAAGGTGATTATGCATTTTAATATTTTGGTACTCTGGTTCACACATTTTTATTGTTGTTTTAAAAAGTTCCTTGCATTCTAAATGTTAATTCTGTTACTCTTGGGGATTCCCCCTCCCCAAATAATGGTGATTGCATTTAAATTGAATTAGAAATGCTATGATCGTTGTTGCACAATTCAGCATGACTATAAAGAAATTAGGTCATGAGTTATCAATAAATTGATTAGGGGTTATTATCCAATGAAGATTTTATGCAAAGCATGAACTTCAGAGCTTTGAAGAACTGGAGAAATGTATTTTCATGTCAGAAGTAACTGCAATAGCATGAGGTTAGTTAAAAGCATATGTGATGTCTATGAGGAGGTGGGAGAGGAGGAGGATTGGTTGTGATTCAGAGGTCAGAGGAGAGCAACACAATGTACTAATCTCCTGTGACACACAGTCACAATCACATAACCCTTCTCCTTTTGTGCTTTGCCCATAACATGTTAGCTATTCATCATTCAAATTCACTCTGAGACCAGAGAGACTGGCACACAGAGATGGCATCTTTAAATGAGGAGGGAGCAGGTGAGGGTCCTTGTTTTAGGAGAACACAAATACTTATATGCACAGCTCCTGGCACAGGGTATTAGGGAGGGAGACGGGATAAGTACACAGCCCAGAGTGGATGACTGGGTCTGATGCTGTGCCAGTAGTGACTTCAGTGCCAGTGGTGACTCCACATCCATGAACATAGACTCTTCTCAGACAAATGATGGCCTCGCTGTTGCTGAGGCTCAGACACTTGCACAACTGAGACAAATCCTTGCCCTCTCCTCACAGTTCAGCTGGAACTGCTGGAGGATCAGTGTAGTTTTACTTTTTGGGGGGATGAGTACCAGGAATTGAACTCAGGGGCCACTGAGCCACTGAGCCACATCCCCAGCTTTTTTTATGTATTTTATTTAGAGACAGGGTCTCACTGAGTTGCTTGGTACCTCACTGTTGCTGAGGCTGGTTTTGAACTTGTGATCCTCCTATCTCAGCTTCCTGAGCTGCTGGGATTACAGGTGTGCACCACCATGCCTGACAGTGTAGTTTTAGGAACATGGAACTTGCTGGAAGATGAGAGGTTGGGTCTTGACTTACTTACTAATTATATGGTCATGTTAACCTCTGCCATTCATTCCTTTCTTATTTGAGCAAGTGTATTTTCGATTTCTGCTACAACATGCATTGGCCTAAGTACCAGGATAACAATGAGATATTCCTTGTGCTTTTATTAACCTCAGAGACTTAACTACTAATAGTTGACCCTTTTTGAGTGTGTATTAGGCCATATGCATTTACATGGAGTATAACACTTAATTCTTACAGCACCCTCAAAATAGTTATTATTGTGTCCATTTGGCAGATCAAGAAATTGAGGTTCACATTAGGTAATTTATTCAAAATCGTGGAGCAAGTGATGAAACTTTAGTTCTGAGTTTTCATGATTTAACTAAGATATTACCCAGTATCTCTTGATTTACTCATCTGAAAATATAGATACTACTATCTACCTAAATACATTTCATAAAGTTTTGAGAAAATTTTTTGGAAACTAAAGGAATTAATGAAATTCACTCTTAGGTTATAATGGGCCTGCTGAATGGTTAGGGAGAAATAGAATGGGGGTGGCTACTACCTTGCCCCATGTGTGGCCTTAGAGGTGTCCCTTTATCCTTTTGAGTCTCTTTTGCCTCATTTGACAAAAGAAGGGGTGTTCGGTCCTTCCTGCCTCTCTGGAAGGTTGTTGTAAAGATCAGAAAGAGCTGTGAATGTGAACAGCTCTGTATACTGGAAAGGACTATGAAAATGTAAGATTTATATCAATACCTTGTGACATTTATATTTTGATAGGCATCATATGGAGTCTCAAGATGTTCTTTATTGTAATCCCATGTTTATTAATGCCTGAGAATTTGAATCTTGTTTTCCTAAGAAGCAAAGTTAAGCAGAAGGAGCAAGGACATCATCATCTCACAGAACGGTGAAGTTACAAGGTGGTTTATAAACTGTAGAAAGCATTAAGATGCAGTTTCTGGGTCCTAGTATCCACACCTCAAATTTGTTGGCTCTAGACTTGGGTGCAGGAGTCTACACTGCTGAACACATACCTTGCCCTGGTTAATTCTCACTCAAGCAGTACCCAGTCAGTTTTGTGACAATCTTCCGTTTACAGACTGTACGTGGGAGAATCTAACCCTCTTCCTGAAACATTCCTTTGAAAATTCAATCACTAATTCCACAAGTTTTTTACTGTGTGTGTGTGTGTGTGTGCGTGCGCGTGCGTGCCAAGAATTCTTCCAGTACTGAGGATAGAGCTGTGCAGAGTCAAGTGCTTGACCTCGTTTTACTGATATTCTAAGAGGAGCAGATGGACAGTAAAGCAATAAGCACATCAATAAATGATACAATTGGTTCTGGTATGAAGGAAAAGCAGATGTGTGGAAGTAAATTAAGCAGGATAGGGGGATAAGGGAGAGCTGAAGGTGGGGCTGGTCTCTCAGACTGATATTCCAGTTAAGATGGGAAAGCAGTGAGAAGCTCTGAGGGAAACTGAAGGAAGGTAATTCTGGGGAAGAGTAGATTCAAAATCTCTGAGGCCAAAGTGTACATGACACATAGGTCAGGGGGCTGATGCACAGAAAGTAAGGGACGTACATTATTTTAGTTTTAAAATTCTGTACCAGCTCCTAATTCCTAAAGGAAGTTGGCATTCAAAGCCCTTTACAGTCTAGCTCCAATACCTACTTCAGTCTTTTCCCCACTACTAACACTGAGCTCAGGTCAAGCCCACCTCCTGACTTCGCATGGTCTTATTCCAGGTCTCTAATGTTCTCTAAGGAAGTGGTCTCAATGAAGGCTGGTTTTGCACCAAGGCATATTGGTCAATGTCTCCATGCTTTCTGAATTTTCACATTTGGGAGTTCTACTGGCATTCAGTGGACAGAGGCCAGGGGTGCTGTGCTGTACATTTCCTCCAGGGCACAAAGCAGTTCCCATAACAAGGAAGCATCTGGCCCAACTCGTTAATACTGCTAAGGTTAGAAACCCTAATGCTTCCTTATCCATCAAATTTGAGAATTTTGTGCATTTTCTTTTGTGCATTTTCCTGAAGCCCCAGACTCCGCCCCGTAGGATGCTTTCTGAATTGTGTGGCTCTTATATCACACTTTTTGTCATTCTATCTTTTCTGATATAATTGTGTGCCCAAGTTTTGGAATGCTACAGCATGGGCTTCATTTCCAGCTCTGTTTAGCTATGTGATGTTAGGCACCATCTCTTTATCTATGAAGCAGGACAAACAGCAACCCTAACCATGTCCACTGGTGGGAGAATTGATGAGCTTGTGCATGCCAGTGCCTTACCATAGTGCCTGCCACAGAGCTTAGCAAATTGTAATTATCTTAATAGCAATCGTTTGATTTCCTGGTATGTATGACCCTCAAATGCACTGATTATATCTTTTAGTTTTATTTTATACCTCCTGTCTCTGCAAAGCCAGAGATGTTTACCAGAATTTTCTTAGTAATGATGGTTTCTTGAGTAAGGCTTTGGGCTCCAAAATTGGGAGTACAGAGTAAGCAGGGTTCCGTGTGAGCCAATGAACTGCTTGCCCAGGTTGATGCAGACTCTTCCTCTAGGACAGCTCTATCTCTGGGCTGCATCTGAGTTTCAGGAGCTAGTTTTCCTCTTTTCTGTGTTAAGATAAGGAAGATGGTCAGAGCAGAAATTTAAGCCCAGGCTGAACCTGCTGAGCAACATGGCCATGTGGGGCATGGGTGGAGGAAGCAGGAAGGACACCAGGACGTGGTGTGAGACTAAGCGGGAGATGATCGTGGGTGGCTGTAATTGTGTCTGGATGAATGGACATCTCTTTCTCTCCCTTCTATCCTTCTAAGTAACTTGTTGCATTTCTAACTTGCAATCTAGAGAGTAGTAAAACTAGACAAGCAGAGGCTAACGTCTGTATGCAAGAATATGCATATTTCTTTACTACCACCTAATTGATCATTTAAGAAAGTCAAGATCTTCTTTCATGGAACCCACTTAAATGCAAAGATACAGAGCTTCAAACTGTGATCCCAAACTCAAGACTTCTGAGAACATCAGGAAAGGCAGGTTCTTTTTTTTTTCTTCTTCATTATAAGTAAAGACAGGGTCCAACCGGGGGGTAGTGATGGGGAAGGATTCTATTATTAGAATATGTGTACTCCAACTGCAGTTGCTTCTTTTCAATTGTGAAAATATTGTGTGCTTCTTCCCACCTTGGGGTCCTGGTTCTTATTCCCCCACCTGCCTCCTGGCCCCCTCTCTTCTGTCTGAAGCTTGCTCACCCTTGAACCACAGTTTAAATGTGTTTTCCTCAAGGACAACTTATCTCACTTCCCTGGCCCATGTCCAGTTTTCCTCTCATACAATTCCACTACACCTCCCACTCTGTTCCTTAGCACTGACCATAATTGAAGTACCTGTAAGATCTATTTCCTAAGTCATAAGCTCCAATAACAGCAATATCCAAGATCATCCTATTGATTACTCCTTTTCTGTGTTCACAGGGGTGCCTAGAACATAGTAGTTTCACAGTAAATATTTTATGGGATGGATTAATGAAGTAGAAGCTAAAACTCAAAGGTTTAAGACCTACTTTGTCATTGACTTGGCATGAGACCTAAAAATATTTGGAATTACAAACCTTTCATGTGCATGATTTTATTTAGTCGTTACCACAACGAGGTGAGGGGGTGGGTACTATTTATGGTTCATTTCCTATAGCTGAGAAAGTTAAGGCTCAGAGAGGTTAAATATTGGATCCAGATTTATATAGTATACAAACCACCATGCTATAGCAATGTCTCAGTTGCTACACTTAATATGAAGGTGTTAGGCTGGACAACTTCTGATCTCCTTTCTACTCGTAATTTAAAAGAGCAATTGTATAATTAAGCTGGTACCAGTGGGATAACATGGCCAGGTGGATGGGGATAGACATAGAAAGATCAGTTTAAAAATGGTTTTTAATGACGTAGGTCTAGGGACATGAGAGGCAGGGACAGGGCAGTAGAAAGGAGAAATCCCACCGACAAAAGGTGATGTGTCTGATCTCATTCCAATTTATCTAATAAATTAAATGATTCTAGCCAGTGTTAGCAGTTGGCATAGCACTTGCTTTACAAGATTTGACAAAGATCAGGCAGGAGTCAATGGTTTGCTAAAAGCTAAATGATACATTTGGAATGTGGCATCTCATTCAGTCACTCTTGCTCTCCCACCCCCATCTATTTTTTTCCTTCCTTTTCTCTGAGATTTCTTGCTGTTTGACAGCAAGCAAATGAGCTATGTCCAGTGAAGAATGAAAGCACAGCCCAGTACCTCGCTTTGCTCACTGATTCTGTGTAATCGTGCATGACTTTCTGAATAATCAGAGAAGACATCAGCTGAAAATGAGGAATGTGAAGATCCTCTAGCTCTCTTGATGGTCTCCATCTGGCTTTGGAGATGTGTGTTTTCAAGGATGCTATTGTAGGCAAGGACAGTAATGACATTGAGGGGCAAGATGAGAGTGAGTCACCAGGAAAATGGGCAAGTGGGGCTTCCCTGGGATCTCTGGTCTGACAGCACAGGCAGTTAGGAATATGGACTCCTGGACTCAGTTACTAAACCTGTGGATTTTTTCTCAGCTCTGTTACCAGCTCTGTGACATTGGTACACTCGCTCTCCTGGGCTCAGGGTTTCCTGTCTATAAGAAGTTAAAGGAGTGACATGGGGGCTCAGAGGCTTAATTATTGTTTGCAGAGGGCTTAGATATTTTTGGATGGATGATGTAATCAAGGTGCCATGCAACATCTCATTTTCATGTCAGTTAGCAAGATGGCTTACACCTGTCACTGAATATTGGGTGAGTCTAATCAAAGAGGAATTGCAAATATAGGAAAGTAGAAAAATGAAGTTGGAGGACAGGCATTCCATGGAGATAGCAGCTTTGCCGTCTAATTGACTGCACTTCAATTTTTTTTTTATTATTCCTAGCATTAGCTACTATGGTAGATTAAATTATTTTACTCTCTTCCTATAAAAAGATGATTTATGTGTCCCCTTCCTTTGAATCTGGGCTTCAACAAGTAGAGAATGGTAGAAATGACATTAAGGCAAACTAGTCTTTAAGAGGATTGGCAGCTTTTCCTTGGTTTCTGGGAGCTGTGGGCTACCATGTAAAAAGTCCAACCAACTTTCTGGAGCAACCAGCTGTCTATATTCTGCACACATGGAGAGTAGTCACAAAGGCACCAGGTATATGAGTGAAGACTTCTTGGGTCATCTTGGACTGTTAGATAAGGCAGGTTGCCAGCTGAATACCACTGGGTGACAGCTAGTACCACATGGAATACAAGAATCACCCAGCCAAACCCTGCCGGCATCCCTGATCCACAAACCATGAGACAGAGTAGTTTGTCAGAAAAGAAAAGATAACCAGCAGAGTTGGTATTTATTGCTTACCCACTGTGTACCAGTCAGTATGCCTTATTTACATTTCACTTTAAAGTATAATTATTTCAGATTTACACATGAAGAAATTAACTCTTACATGGAACAAGCAACTTAGAATGAGCTTGAGTTTGAATCCATATCTGCATGAGGCCAGAGCTTACATGCAGGGGGTTTCCATGGCAACCCATGCCCCCACTGGCCCATCTTTCCTGAGGGTCCACCTTGGTGCATGAGGTATTTACTTTAATTCTTTATTATTTTGTGCTGAGCATTACCCAAATTACATCCTTATGCAAGTAGAACAGGGCATGCTATCCTTCAGTGGTCAAAAATAAGAATTAGCTCTCTGATGTTCAAGACGTGATCACTGGTTAATTCTCTGTGCCAGACTCTCTGCTTTATCTCATTTAATCTTCACCATAAGCTATGAGAGAGATTTCACCACTTGTGTTCATTTTATAGATCAGTCCCAAGATCACTGAACTGGCTCATCTCAGGTTGGTATTGGATTCAAGGGTCCATTTATTACAGATTCTCTGGGTATATGTATCTATGAGTTTCCTGCATAATTGTCTATGTTCAAACCCTCTTGGTATAGTCTAGCTAACAGTGAGGGACTTATTTTCATAGATTCTGGGCAGATTGCTGCTTGTAATGACCAGGTCAGTCATTTGTTTCTTCTGTGGCCAACTGGCAATAGCCTGAAGGAGCACATTGCTGAAGCAAGAAATATTCTGATCCTGGTCTTCTCAAGCCAGTTCCCAGAAGTCACAGTGGACATGAGAAAGTGGTTGGTGCATGCTGACCCTGGCTCACTGAAGACTAATGAACTTAACTAAGCCCATAGTAGGTGAGTTGTTATTGTCACATGGCCTTGGAGCTAAAGGGACATTCAGATATGATTTATTCCATTTATTAGTTTCAAATAAGTGAAAAACTTTAATGTTCTTTTCCCGATGTTTCTTAGACCTCGTCCCCACCATCCCTCTTTCTCTCTGCTACAGGATGGCTGGCTTTCTCTTTTGTACATGTGCCAAGTTTGACCTTTGCTCACAGCCTTTGTGTTTGCTATTCTTATACCTAAAAAAAATCCTTTTCTCAAATCTTCTGGGGATTACCTTTTTTTATTTGGCAGTCACTTATAGAACACTTACTATGTGCCAAATGTACTGAGCTCTTTACATTCATTAACTCATTGAATCCTTACACAGTTCTGTGGGCAAATTGAGGCACAAAGAGGTTAAGTCACAAGGTTAAAGTTAAACCCAATTTTGCATAGTTGATAAATGCCAGGACTGGTACCCAGATGGTGGCTCTAGGGCCGTGTTCTTTTTTTAAAAATTTTTCTGGTTGTTCTTTTTAAATATACATGACAGTATATTTTGACATATTATACATACATGTAGTATAACTTTTTTGACATCCTAATTAGGATCCCATTCTTGTGGTTGTACAGGATGTGGAGTTTCACTGGTTATGTATTCATATATGAATATAGGAAAGTTACATCTGTTTCATTCTACTGTCTTTCCTAATCCCACCCCTCCCTTCCCTTCATTCCCCTTTATTTAATCCAATGAATTTCTATACAGTCTCCCCTTTATTGTGGATTAGCATCCACATACAGAGAACATTTGGCCTTTTGTTCTTTGGGACTAGCTTATTTCACTTAGCATGGTAGTCTCCAGTTCCATCCATTTACCATCAAATGCCATAATTTCATTCTTATTTATGGCTGAGTAATGTTCCATTGTGTATATGTTCCACATTTTTTTTATCTACTCATCTGTTGAAGGGCATTAGGTTGGTTCCATAGCTTGGCTAATGTGAATTGAACTGCTATAAACATTGATGTGACTGCGTCACTGTAGTATGCTGATTTTAAGTCCTTTGGTTATATAACAAGGAGTGAGATAACTTGGTCAAATGATGGTTCCATTCCAAGTTTTCTGAGGAATATCCATACAGCTTTTCCTAGTGGTTGCACCAATTTACAGTCCCATGAGTAACGTGAGTGTACATTTTCCCCACATCCTTGCCAACATTTATTGTTACTTGTATTCTTGATAATTGCCATTCTAGTTGGAGTGAGATGGAATCTCAATGTAGTTTTAACTTGCATTTCTTGCTGGAGATGTTGAACTTTTCTTCATATATTTGTTGACTGATCATATTTCTCCTTCTGTGAAGTGCCTATTCAGTTCCTTTGCCCATTTATTGATTGGGTTATTTGTTTTTTTGAGTTCTTTGTATATCCTGGAGATTGATGTACAGCCCATGTTCTTACCTGACCCCATTTCTTCCCAACATTTAGGACTCATTTCAAGGTCATATTGCACTGTTTCATATTCTCCAGGGCACGTACCACTATCTGAACTAGCCACCTATTTGCATCTCTGTGTTTGGTTAGTAATCTGTGCCCCTTAGGCAAGTGTGCTGAATAAGTGCATATATGTTCATTTGTTCTGTATACTGCTACATTTTTAGTGCATTTGGTAGGTAAATGGATAGACTCACAAAATTAAGTAACATTTTGGGTAAAACACACTTGTACAGAAAGATGGCCCCAAATCCAATCTGATTCCTTGCCACTTGTAGCCAAGTTTTCACTTTTGTTCTTTCTTAAAGAACTGGCACGTTTGAGCAGGAAAAGCACAAAGCTTAAAAAGAACAGATCCAGTTTTGAATCTGTTGGTGTCTGGCAGTTGCTGGTGATGAGAATTTGGGTAGATCATTTAGTCGTTCAGAGTTGGGTTTTTTACCTTGAAAAAAACGGTGGAAAAACTCCTACCATATTTTTTGGACAAGGCAATAACCATAGTAGCAACCATATCAAATGAAAATTGATCTTGTCTATGTGGCAGGAACTATTCTAAGGCCATTTTATGGATAATCTCCTTTAGTACTCCTTAAAACCCCATGTGGTAGGGCTGGGGATATAGCTCAGTTGCATGCACAAGGCCCTGGGTTCCATCCCCAGCACCACAAAATAAAAACCCAAAGAACCCATGTGGTGATAGAGTTATCAGCCCAATTTTACAGGTGAGGAAATGGGTAGGTACAATGAAGTTTGGTATCTTGTGTCCTCATGCCCATGCAATCTGACTCCCAAACTTGAGCTGTTAACCACTATGAATGTGTATGTAAAGTGCAATGAAAAATGCCTGATTATTATTGTTATAAAGTGCTGCATAATATGGAATTGGTGATTGATTCTTAGGGCTTAAATCTATAGCCAAAAGCAGCACTGTGTTTGGCCCTGGGTTGAAGTTAGTATCTTGTAACAGATGTGCTTCTCTCTGGCAGGGGGCTGACAAGATGATAGAATATTGCTTTCAAGTTGGCAGGGTGGGCAGAGACAAGGCAAAAAAAAAAAAATGAAGGTTAAACCATCTGAAGGTTTCACAGAGCAAATACTTCCCTTACCCACCAAACATTAGCTGGCATTTAAAGAAAATTATATAACTGTGAAACTTCCATATAATAAATTGGCTTACAGCTGGTGCTGTATGTTTCACATCTTAAAAAAAAACTAGAACAATATGTTGGTAGAATAAATACAGTTGTATTCTAGCACATAAAAATTGAGATCGATATTAAGATTCTTGTTTCCTATTGTGTGTACCAATAGGAGACATTAGAATCATTTTTACTGATTATAGTAATACATGTTGCTATTGAAGTGAACAGCCTCACTTATAAAAAAAATCATGATTGTTACTAGCTTCTTCACATGATAGTAGTTCCTCATGCATTTTTAATATTTTAATCTGAAAAATTCATTGACATTTCATGTGGGAAATACGTAGGGTATTGTGTTGCAACGTGGCCACTTAGGGACTAGAACATATCAAATGGTGGGTGGATTATCAGAAGTGGGCTTCTAGTCAAATGTGAACCTAATATGTCCAGACTCAACTATATTAATTTATAATTTATAAAAACGGTACCTTAGTAGGCAATAAAATCTAACATTCGGATAAGGTGTCACAGTTTATACAGGCTTTTGCATACTTTCTTTCATTTTAATGTTGGAGTTCTGTTATCACTATTACAGATTTGAACCTGTATTCTGACTATAAAATATTTGCTTGTCCTGTTCTATTCAGATCTCTCTCATATATTTCTATTTTTTTCCCCATCTTACATCGGGAAATAAAAACAAAAGATTTGACCTATGAATAATGTAGATAATATTCCAGAATCACATTCTTAGTATTCATTCATTTATCCATTCATTCATTCATATATTCTACCTATTTTTTTTAATTCACACTGTAATAAATGTCTTACAGAGCTATACTAATCAAAAGAATCTGGTACTTGTGTAAAGACCAGACATCAACCACTAGACCACTAAAGCCCAGATAAAAGTCCACCTAAATGAAGTCACCTGATATTCACGAAGGATGTCAAGGATGCACAATGGAGAAAGGTATAAGAAAACGGGATATCTATATGCAGTAGAATGAAGTGGGAGCCTTATCTTATGGCACAAACAAAAATCAACTTGAAATTAAATAAGATGCAAAGCTGTAAAACTCCCAGAAGAAATCACAGGGGGAAAGCTCCATGACATTAGTTTCACAATGATTTCTTAGATATGACACCAAGAGCACCGACAACGAAAACAAAAATACATGTCAGACTCCATCAAACTAAACTGCATCTATCCAGTGCCAAAAACAATTCAAAGGAATGTATTGCAACACTGTTTATTATATCAAAAAGCAACCTGAATGTTCTCAAAGGAAAATAGTTAAATAATCTATGTTAAAATAAGCATAAGTGGAGGAATATTTTGCAGAAAATGAAGGAAGGAGTAAAATCTGTATGGAGTGTTTTATTAAAATTTTTGAAGCTTATTGTTTTGTAAATATACATATAAAACTACTTAGAATGGATATAATTGATATTTAAGAAACAATATTTCCTCCTATTGTCTGTAGAGTGATACATATATGCATATACACATTCATCTAGACAGACAGACACACACACACACACACACACACTCACACACACAAATACTATAATAAGTAATTGTTATACCTGGTTGGCAAAGGAAAGGACTGGAGGGTTAAGGAAACTTTGTCTTCATCTGTACTCCTTGTGTTTTTTATTCATGGAACTAAAATTGAAATAAAACCTATTTTATGTCATATGTTAAAGTTCAGAACTTATTTTATAGAAGTCACAGAGGAATCTAGGCTCTGTAATATACAGTGGTATTTCACAGTCATAAAAAAACAAGCTTTACTCTAGCTTCCTGTCTTTGTCTTTGTATCCTGAAGTGGCTGGAAGAAAATACAAAACATCAACAATACGTCTACATGTTTCCTGATGAAATTATTTTCTCATTTTTAGTGGTAAATGCTTTCATGGGACCTTTGCACGTAATTTGGGGGAGTTTGTTGGAGGACACGTGAGCTTAGCTAGGATGTGCTAATTATACTCTTCCAAAGCCATATTGTGATATCAATTGAGTAATTTGTGCTTAGCCAATTTTTAGGAAGATGAGTGACTTTCAGTGAAATATGTTGATTGAAAACAGAGTCTTATATCTGCTCTTCCCAATGGGGAAAAAAAAAAGGAAAGAAAACTTATGTGGCTATAATGACAGTGGAGGTGTGCACTCAGCTCTCCATTTAGGAAGAGCTGACGTGATGCGTGTGATTGGCTGGTAGGCATCATCTATTGTACCTTCAGGTGCACTGTGTCATTCACACTGTGACATTCACACTGTGACTAGGCTCCCACAACGTATTTAGGCCATGACTAGCTCTATCAGGTCATTCATACACAGAGCAGGACTTCTCTAAGGACTTTCTTTGCTTGAGGACTCCCATTGGCTAGAACAAGGCTTTTCTAGAATTCCCCTATAGTCTGATGCTCTTTTTACCCAGTCACCTTCCTCCCTCTCTCTCTCTGCCTAGGGGTAATAGCTGCATCCCAGCCTAATGTCCCCCCGCCGCCCCCATGCTAGCCATCTGTCTACATTTTCTTTTACAGATCTCTCCTCCAATCTCAATCTCTCTCCCTCTCTCCCTGCCTCCCCCTCTGAGCGCATGCACGCACACACACAGACATTAGGGTCATTTAGCCACTGAGCAACAACCCTAGCCCCTTTTTATTTATGTTTATTTTTATTTTGAGACAGGTCTCGCTAACTTGCTTAGGGCCTCACTAAGTTGCAGAGGCTGGCTTTGAACTTGTTTTTTTTTTTTTTTTTTTTTTT
>CM053405.1:124241024-124258097 GCA_028644305.1 Xerus rutilus
TTCCTTTGTCTGTCTGATTGCTCTGGCTAGAGTTTCAAGGACTATATTGAATAAGAGAGGTGAGAGAGGGCATCCCTGTCTTGTTCCTGTTTTTAGAGGGAATGCTTCCAATTTTTCTCCATTTAGAATGATGTTGGCCTTTGGTTCTGGCTTTGAACTTGTGATCCTCCTGCCTCAGCTTCCCAAGCTGCCTGCATTACAGGTGTGCACCACTGCATTCAGCTTTCCTCCAGTCTCTTTCAAGCCTAATTCCATCTTGTCATCTGCTTCTTAAAGGGCCCAAACCAGCACAATAAATAAAGAAGCTTTAAATTCCTAAGAAGAACCAGAATGGGAGAGATTTCAGCAGACTTCAGTCATAGTTTAGAAGACAGAATGAACCATAACTGACTCAACAGAGTAGAGAAAGCTATAACCTTTCTGCCACGGAGGTTGGGATGGCATGTGATACATATTGAATGACTCTAATCACCTCCTGAAATTGTCAGTACTGAATGTTGTGATTAGAATGAGCCTAAAAACAGGAGATGGATGGAAATTCTGATTGAGGAACCATTTCAATGAATTTCAAGATCATTTATTCCAACTGGGCAGGAAAGAAGCTAAACTCCCTGTAAAAGCAAAGAGGTTCTTCACCTCTAGGCCAAAATCAAAGAGATCTCTACATGGATGAGGTCTTGAGATTGCTGCCATTCTCTTCCTGTTGGATTTCCAGAATGCTGGCACCAGGCTTACATAACCCAGGCAGGAGACTGAAGGCTTCCTCTTGGAAGAACTTGTCCATGATAAAACTAAGTGGGAATGACATCAAGAGGTCCCCAAGAAAATTCTAAGCTCTTGCTTATTTACTCTGTAATGCTGCAATCACAGTTTTTTCTCAGTTTCTCAATACTCATCTCTTAAGTAGGGCAGAACAACCAAGCTGGACCAGACAGGAAAATAGGAATCAAAGAAAGAAAGGAAGAATGTAAGAAAAAATGGAAACATGTCAGGGTCAAGGGTCAAATCAAAACTCAAATCAAAATTCTTATGTAAGAGAAAGAATTATAACCATGAAACCAAAATAAATGAAATATTCTAAAAATTAAAAGAGCTTTTGAAAGTAAAAATCTAATAATGGAAATCATTTTAATAGAAGAATTAAAAGATAAAACTATGAGATTTGTGAAATAGAACAAAAAAGATTAAAAAGATGATAAAAGATTCATAAATTAGAAAACTTAGGTAAAACTAGGTATTAATCAGTTTTATGTCCCTTTAACAAAATACTTGAGATAATCAACTGTTTGAGAAAAGTTTTATTTTGGAGGTCCCTATCTATGATCGGTCAGTCTTGTTGTTTTGAGCCTGTGGCAAGGCAGCATATCTTGGCAGGAGCAGTAAAGAGAGTGTGGAGGGACTCAAGTCCCACAATCCTCTTCAAGTGCATACTCCCAGCGACCTAAAGACTTCCTACTAGGTTCCACATCTTAAAGGTTCCAACACCTCCTACCCTGGTGACCAAGACTTTTATACATGAACATTTGAGGACATTGAAGAACCAAACTATAGCAGAATACTAGCTTATGATACCAATGAACTCAGAATAGAAGAATACACAAGTCAAGGGAAGTGAATTAGAGAAGAAATACAAGACAATTTTTCAGAAAAGAAGCATCCAAGCCAGCTGTGGTGGTGCACACCTGTAATTCCAGTGGCTCAGTGAGACCCTGTATCTAAATAAAATATAAAAAATAGGGCTGTGGCTGTGGCTCAGTGGTCGAGTACTCTCTCCACCAAAAAAATAAAATAAAAAGAAAAGAAGCATCATGCTACTCCAGATTAGAAGTGCCTCTGAGTACCAACCATAATAATGAAAAACTCACATATAGGCTTTAGAACACCTCGGTTCAAGAGAAGATTTTTCACAACTTCCAGAGAGAAATTGGGAATCATTTAAGAATATGGTTGCTCACTAACATAATTTGAAGATAGATAACAATGGGATAATACTTTGGGGATTCTGAACAAAAGTGATTGACAACACAAATTGAGCACCCCACGGACTATAGGTGAGGAAGTAAACTAACACTTTTTTTAAAGAAGCAAGTTCTCAAAAATTTGATTGATCAAACCTCCTCCTTTGTCATGAAGCTATTGGAGTGTGAGAGAGTAAATTAAAAAAAAAAAAGAAAAGAAAAAGACAAAGGAAATGAAGCAGGGGACTCAACATGGGCATGAAGCATTCACAGATGACTGGGAAATAAAATCTTAGGTTAACATGGCTGTAGCTGACTAGAGGTGGAAATTTTTGGAAGGGATGCCTCCGAAAGAAAAGAACAATGAATTGGATAAATTGTTTGATGTGTTAGACCCAATTAAGGATTTAAAAGTTTGAATCAGCAACAGAAAATACATATGTAGAAAGCTAAGCAAACAAGTCAAAGGCAATTATGAACTCCTGGAAACACATTTTAAAAAGAATAGAAACAAAGTCCTTATAACAATAAAACACTATGTGGTATAGCTATTAACAAATAATCAGGGTCATAATGATGTGAACACTGCTATTAGCAAGCCTTAAGATTCTTATCTGAATCTATTGAGGGGAAGAGAAATTGATGTGGGAAGAAAGAGGAAATAAGAGGGCTAAACCATCACCTTCCCTAGAAGGAAATTGATAAATAATACCAGAAATGAGAAATAAATTAAGACATGGCAGTGCAAGTATGTTATTTAGAAACATGGAGAGTAAATAACACAGGAAACATCTAAGAGATTTAGAAGTGGCAGCCTGCACAGAGCTGAAAGTGGGGGAGGGCAAGGGTGAAACAAAGGGATGCCTTTGTCCACGTATGAGCTTTGTAGTTTTCATTACTTTCTAAGCCACATAGAATACTGCTTTGATAGAAATTAAAAATAAATTTAAAAAAAGACATGAATTAGACAAATTGGAAGAGAAATATACCTCTTTGTCATAAAGGATTATTCGAGGTAAAATTTCCCAGCTTCTTATCCTCTTCATTCATCTTCTGATGTGCCCTGGGGAAACAGTAAAAGAGACACTTTAAAGATCAAAAGTTCTGAATTTAGCTTCTTTCCTTTGTTTCTAAAACTCATGAAACTTTTTTGTGCACTGTCTGATTTTCTTGAACAAAAATCTTTCAGTTTCTGGGTAAAAATCAGTGATCACAACCATAAAAATAGAGTGCTGATCATTCTCAGTGTCCCGCATATGCAAATGACCCTTTGGTAATACAATTTTAAAAATTCAGTAACCAGTAAAACATCGGCAGAAGAGTCAGGCTGTGAGGTCTTTCTGTCAGGCTGACAGAGCCAAGCACTTTCTGTGGATCATTTTAGTCAGCCTTTGAGCAAGACCAGCAAGTAAGTCCAACTATCCTCCTGTTACAGGTAAGGGCTGCCTGTAGCTGGTAAGTTTCTAATTCTTTGTCCTCACTCTTCAGAGTGCTATACAGCTTCCCAGACCCTCTGGTAGTAGTAGCCAAAAGAGGCAATCTCTTTTAATCTAATTAGATCTCTTGATCTAATTTGATCCTTACAACAACTTTGTAACAAACACAGGGCAAGGCGTTTGTTTTTCCATTTCACAGATGAGAAAAATGAAGTGTAAATAAGTGGAAAGATTTGTTAGCATCCCAGGGGTAGAAAGTGACATTGTTGGAAAGAGCCTCAATCCTTCAACTCTGAGCCCAAAGGAAGCTTACCAATTAAAGAGAGAGATTTTTACCTTTGGGATGCAGAGTTTACACACTTCTGCTAACACTATATGAAGCCTGAGAAGATGTGTAGCCAGCTCAATCCTTCCATTCTTTCCAAGACTCAAACCAGGGAAAATCTGTGTCTCTATAACTTCTCTGGATATGCTATTTTGTAAGTACATGTTTATGCTTTTTTTTTTCTTATACAGTGATATTCTATTTTCATATAATTGAAAGTCAGAATTATTCCAATCAGCTTGGGCTCATTTCTGGTAATTGATACCCCTACATACCCAAATGTCATTATTTCTACCAGGGACCTGAGAACAGCAATCACATGTAGAATCTGATTGCTCCCTAGGTCCATGGTGTAGAGCTGGAGAGGAGGGAGCTTTGTAGGAGAGCTCTTATATTCCAGAGCAAACTATAATTAGCTGTAATAGGACCCAGAGTAACTTCACTGCTATAACTCTCAGCAGGAAAACAATTATATTGCAGCCATATAACTAGACAGACATGCTGTAAATACAAAACATTCTCTGGAAATATATGCACTATATTTCTAAATACATGGGAAATTAAGTCAGACCGTTCTTTGCTAATTGTAGTTCAATGCAGTTCTACTTTCTTTGCTTTCCTCCATATTTTCTTTTTGCTGCTCAGCTATATATTTTCCATTTTAATATATATGGTTAAGAAAGGCATATCTGAACTACAAAATATAATGAAGGAAATACTAATAATTTTTAAATCTGGTATATTCCAGAGAGGCAATCTGGGACCAAAAGGAGTCCTAGCCTAGAATCTTAGAGATTGGATTCTTTTTCCAGTCTCACTCCTAATGAGGACAATCATCTTATCCTTAAGCCATGCAGACACATGAAGTCTGACAAACGGAGGACTTCCCCGGTCCATCAGAGTGTGTCTGGGAGAATGGCGCATGTGTTCCTGGGTACAGAAAATTTTAAAAGGCCCGGTCAGGAAGGGGAGGGCTTAGGGCAGGAAGAGAAGGTCAGAGTCCTTCCTGGATGAGTCAGGAAAAGCCCGCTGATTGACAGGAGGCACCTCTACTCCTGAGGTCAGCGTCTGGCTGGCCGCCCCTAAGTGGACACCCTGAACCCTGAACGGGCCTAACATTTGTTATAACTTGTGTAGTGTTTGTTTCTTTAAATAAATGACTCAACATTTAACAATCAAAAGATTTCACATAAAAATCTGGATTTCTGGCTTCTAATGAAAAAACTCAGACAGTGTAGCCTCGCCAGGTCCACAGTATCTCGTTGCACCAGTCAGCAGTCCCTGGTGGCTAGGAGCTGATAACTACTGCTCTTTTGGATGAGGCATATGCTTTCCAATTTGCTGCTGCATTTGCCCGTCCATTCCGCTCATTTAGCTTGTCTGCTTTGTGATTAGTTTTCTCACTTATATATCCGAGACTCTGGGTTGAATGTTGCAAGTTGAACTTCTTCAGTATCCACTTATTTTTTCAGACCTAAGATCCATAGTGATGCAAACTAAAAGACTAATTTGGAATTGACTAAGTGACATTAGAACAATGACAATAAAAAGCTACATTATGTATTTTCCCTCCTTTGATTTTGTGTTCCTGTGCTGCTCATAGTCTCTCTCTCTCTATTTTTTATTTTTTTTACCTCTGGGAGAAAAATCATGATAAATCACAGATGCCTGCAAAAACTGCAGTGTCTCTCTGCATGAAAATTTACACCAAGCTAAATGGATAGTTCTTTACAAATAAAGCCATTTAAGCTCTCGGAAATCTCTGAGTTTAGTGGGTTAAATCAGAACTTTGACATCATTTAAACACAGTTTTATTTTCTGATGACCTCTATGACTTCTACATAATCCTAAAATCATAGCTATTCCAAAGGAACCATTTCCTGAATTCTGCTTTACAAAGACTATATAGGAAAGTGCTCCACAGGCAGAAAACAGGAAAAGAACAACATTCCTAAGTTCAAATGCACCAGCATCTATTCTCCCTGTAAAACCTGTGTGCCCTTGACCCCACCTTGGCCCCACTCAGGGCTCCATGCAGAGAAAACAGCCAATGAAAGATGGCATTAGACTTTATTGAATAAGGGCTACAGTTTTAGAACTCCAAAAACTATCATTTCCTACCCCTGCATGAACTTGGCTTCAGGATGGATAGGGGTGTGGACTTTCTTGAACCATCAATACTGTGTGAGCATCTTTGGCTAATTTATCAAAATGGAATTCTTAAATTCGAAATTTTTCCAGATATTTTCTTTTCTTTTTTTTAAGGCTAGCAGACTGAAAAAAGAGTTGTCCTTCCATTCCAGGACTGGGATGAAATTCATTACTCCCTAGTTAATTAAAATAATTTAATTGTTAAATTATTCAATTATTTGAGGTTTTATTTGTAGACAATAATGTTATCTTGAAATAGCAATTGTTTTGGTTTTCTCCTTTTCCATCTTCACCTTTGTATACTTTCTAAGATTTTAAAAAATCACTGTGATTGTTTAAATATGTCCTTTTCAAAAAGTCATGACAAGATTAAATCTCCCTTGTGGTGGCAGATCAGACATGAGCCTTTCTGGAAGTGATGAAGTCAATAGAGCTCTACTCTGATGAATGCATTAGTGCCTTATAAAAGGGATGGAGGGAACCAGCTTAGGCCCTTTTTGTCATCTGCTCTGTGAGGACCCCCCAGGCATCCTTCCCTGGAGGGTACACCATTTAAGGTGCCATCTTGAAATCAGAAATTTCAAAACTGCTGGCACTTCAGAATTTTCCAGCTTCCAGAATTGTGAGATATAAACTTCCTCTTTTTTTAAAAAATAAATTACCCAGTCTCAAGCATTTGGTTATAGCAGCACACATAGACTAAGATAATTACTTTAGTTTATAGGTAGAACCTAGTACCACGTGGAATAGAAGTAGTGATTTCCAAGATCTGATTCTAAATAGAATACTTTTAACATTTTATCCTTAACTAAAATCTTTGTTTTGAGGTTTTTGGCTTTTACCTGTTCTTTGATATTTGTTATCGGGCTAAGAAAGTTCCTCCTATTTCTGTATGCTGAATGTTTAATATAAATTGATGTTGGATTTTATCCCATATTTTTTCCCTGCATCTATTAAGGTCACATGATTTTTATCTTTTAATTGGTTAATTTAATTGACTAAATTAATCAAAGTTCTAATGTTAAGTTAGCTTTGTATTCCTGGAAACTTCCCAAATTAGTCATGATTTCCTAATTAAAATAGATGCCTAATTCATTTAGTTTTAGGTTTCATTTATAAAATATGTATTTCAAGCTATGTAAGTATTTTCTTATAAATGTTGTTTTCACTGGCTCCTACAATATGTCATATTTTAATTGGCCATCAGTTTTTAATATTTTCTAATACTTATTGTCATTTCTTAAGTGCCCTTAATTATTCTAATATGCCTTTAAATTTTCAAATACATGAAAATTTTATATTTTTCTGTTTTTTTGAATATTTGAAATTCTAATTAGTTGCATTATAGTCAGAGAATTTGGGGTAACATTCATCTTCTGTAATGTGTTGAGACCTGCTTTTTAATTATGTTACTTAAATTTTCTATATCCTATTTTTGGTATGCTTAATCTACTAATTACCAAGAATGTCTTTCATTATTATAGTAGATTTTTCAAATTCTTTATAATTCTACCCTTTTTGCTTAACACATTTTGAAGCTATTCGTTAGGTTCATATCTTTTACAGCTTTTTCTTTTTTCTTTTTGGTACTGGAGATTAAATTCAGGGGCATTCGACCACTGAGCCACATCCACAGCCCTATTTTGTGTTTTATGTAGAGACAGGGTCTCAGTGAGTTGCTTAGTGCCTCGCCATTGCTGAGGCTGGCTTTGAACTCGTAATTCTCCTGTCTCAGCCTCTCTCAGTGCTGGGATTATAGGCTTGAGCCACCACGCCTAGCCTTTTACAAATTTTATATCTCTTTGTTGAGGAAAACCATTTTGTCAATCAGTAGTAGTGCCTTCTTTCTTTTACTTTTGTTTTTAACTGATATTTAGAGATTATATATATTTTTGGTGTACCATGTGATATGTTGATACATTTATATGTGTATAATGCTCAAGCCAGAGTATATACCTATCTTCTCAAACATTTATCATTCATTTAAAATGAATATATTCAAAATAATTTCTTCTGGGCTAGGGATTTAGCTCAGTTGGTAGAGTGCTTGCTTCACACGCACAAGGCCCTGGGTTCAATTCCCAGCACCAAAAAAAAAAAAAAAGAAAGAAAGAAAAAATCATTTCTCCTATGATAGTGGTCTTTTGAATCTTTATTATGTTTTTGCTTAAAGTTTGTTATTAATATAAGCATCTCAGTTTTATTTCTTATTTTCCTAATGTATATATTTTTCATCCTTTTATTTTTAAAATTTGTCTACTTCTATATTATTAAATGCAGCTAACATTTGGAAGAGATCATACAGCTGGGTTCATCCTTCAGAGATATTCCAAATAAGGTAAGGGTGCCTGACCCCACAATCCTGTGTCCATCAGGGTGTCCCAAGAGATGGGTCATATACTTGAGAAAAGCAGTTCCATTCGACTGAGGGAAGCTCCTGAGAAGGGACATTCCTCTGAGTTCTCAGCAGAAAACACTCCCAGATACTGATGGAATGGATGGTTTGATATTGAATTTGCATGATTTACCACATCACCCACTGCAGTTAATTATATGTACTATTCAGATCTTTTGGATTCAGTTAAGTTCATCAAATGTGGTACCAGTTCCTCCAGGATTCATTGTTCTCTTTCCTGGAGAAACTTATAAGAGCAAGATACGAACTCATTCAGTAGCTGGTGAGAAAGCCATGTGGATTCTCACGTCTTCCCTTCATTCTCAAGTAGAACCTCTTTTGTTTTCAGTGTTACTCAGTAACATGACTCAGACCCTCTCATGTGGGAAGTAGGAGTCTCTGGTTATCATTTTTAGACTGTGGCAGCTCTACTTGTGCACTGGTTTTTAAAATTGACAAGAGAGTACCAAGAGATGCTTGGAGGATCACCTAGATGCCAAACACACCTCTTGCTGATCACTGCTTCTGGAATGATGACACTTTTCCTGGCCTCCTGATTTGTTGGTATAAGATTCCTAAAGTGACTGGGTTGCAGTCATAACTTAAAGGTTAATAGAACTCTTGCTGCATCTCCTGATGGAAGAATTGCTGCCTTGGAAGAGGACTTCCATGTCTGTGCAGTATGGGATTTTGCAACTGGTAAGCACAAATTCTCCTGAATTGACCTCCAGCAGTGACAGTGAGCAGCACCATTCTCATTCCATTCCTTATTTCTTAGAGCCATTTGTTCTACCTGTGGTGGACATACCACCATATAATGATCATTGATTTATGTTGTGCTATGGTTTGAACGATGGTGTCCCTTCTAAAATTCATGTTGAAACTTTATCTCTAATGTAACACTAATAAGAGGTGTGTCCTTTGGTAGATGATTAAGTCAAACCAGTAGGCCAGGAAAAATGTCACCATGCCAGAAGCAGTAATCAGCAGGAGAACTCCACCCTCAGGAATGGGGTTAACACTCTCACAAAAAGCACTCAAAGTTCAAGAGAACACTCCCTTGCCTTTCTATCTTATGCCATGTAAGGAAATAGAGCATGGCACTATCTTGGAAGTAGAGAGCAACCCTCACCAGACACCAATGCTGGCAATTTGATCTTCAACTACCTAGTTTCCAGAACTATAAGAAGTAAATTTCTATTTCTTATAAATTTCTTAGTCTCAGATATTTTGCTATAGTAGCACAGACAGAGACAGGATGTATTTCCCAGATTCTCAGTGGGTCATCTCCAAGGTGCTCCCTCAAGCATGCCTTCATAAAGCCATTCTGTCACTCTACAAGGCTATTAGCTTCTAAAATTATGGTATGTGACAGTAACATGGTAATTTGCCCATTACCTTATTTTCTTGGTCTAAGGAAGTGTTACAAAGAATCCTTTGGTGGTGAACTGCACATTCCGTTAGTCCCTCCATAGTGGTATTGGTTGAGGCTCTTTGGGAAGGAAAAGCAAATCTATACCAAAAATTCTTTTCAAATTACATCAAAATGAATTGATGCCCCTGTAAGTGTGGAAGGAATCTAATATAATTAACTCTCCACCAAACAGAAAGCTGATCTTCTTTAATGATGTTTGAATTGAGAGCTCATCATGGTCACTTGCTGAGAGATGTACACTTGGTGTCAGCAGTAGCTGGATCAGCCTTCCCTTGAGGCTGCCCTTAGTACAGGCTCATGTCTAGCTCCTATGCCAGTCTCAATGGCTCCTCCATTTGGGGTCACCTTGTGTCAGAACTGGGGTGAGCAATAGCAGAAGTTGGGTGATGTCAAGTTGACATGTCATTTGGTTGATGGTGACTGTTCTGTAGGTGATGTTCTCTGTTGGTTATATTAACCAGAGACTTTTACTATTTGTTCCTATTTTAGTAGCTCATCTACATTCCTCTTACTCTGAACTTCTATACCTGACCTTCCAGTCTTTCCATCTCCAGGTCACTGTCTTCTTGTACAAAGTAGATAACTATATGTTTCACCTACGCCTCTGCCCACTGAGAGTATTTCCTCTCACTACTGCCTTTCTGAGATATTTCTTAGTGAAGCTACGGTCCAACTGCCAACAATTTTCATCTTGTACCCACATATTAAGTTGTATATCCCATGAGTTAAGCTTTTCTCTCTTCTGCTAGCCAGTCTGTAAGGGACCTCCCTACAATGTTGCCACATACGAGAGCAGAAGCACAAGGCAACATCTAGTGATGTAGGAATCAGTTACCAGTTTGTGTTTCTTACTTAGGCCATTTTGTGTTTGGTACCATAGGTACTACATCTACCTTGTAATGGATTATTTCAGACCTTCCTCAATCTATGACATAATGAAAGAACTCAGCTCATTATGTGGAATTCTGTTCACGTGGCCTCTTGATACCTCACAGCTAGGTTTTCTGTTTCTATCATAGTCAAGTAGCATGACAGGTGAAACTTTCCTTCTGTTGTACAGTTCTTTGCTGCAAGAGACATGACATTGATTCACAACGCTAGTGTTGATCATATAATTCTTCTCTGGAGTTTATTATAACTCTGTACATAATTTCCCATCCAAATATTTTTGAATCTAACCGTGCTAGGACATATGACCAATACATCAGGGATGATTCTGCTACATCCTAAATCTGCAATATATAGCTCTTTCCTGCTCAGGGCTACACTCAGAAGCAGCCTTTCACATCATTTGATAAAAGGTTCAAAATAACTTTTGTAAGTGTGATACTTAACACTTCATTGCCTCTCAGCTCCATATCTACTTCCTTGTTTTAGTTAGCTTTTTTATTGCTATGACCTAACAAGAAAAACATAGAGGAGGAAGTTTAGTTTGGTTCAATTTCAAAAGTTCTGTCCATGGTCAGTGAACTCTGTAGCTCTGGGCATGAATTGAGGCAGAATATCATGGTGGAAGGGCATGGTGGAGGGAAGCAGCTCAGGACATGACCAGCAGGAAGCAAAGAGGGCTTCTTCTCTCACCAGAGACAAAGTATTAACCCCAAAGGCACACCCCCAGTGACCTATTTCTTCTAGCCACACTCTGCTGCCACTAGTTACTTCCCAGTTAAACCATATTAGTGGATTAATCCACTGATTAGGTTATATCTCTCATAATCTAGTCATTTCACCTCTGAACATTCTCTTGTTGTCTCAGACACAAGCTTTTGGGGGATACCTCATATTTAAACCATAACACCTCCATTACCCTTTGTGGATATTGGAGCTGTATCTTGCAAATGTTTCTTTTGCCAGCTCCTATGCAGTGAAACTGCCAGCAGAGGGAGCTGAGAGAGATTTCTCTGCCTCATTGTTCTGCAATGGTTTCCTTGGTTCTTGGTCCTGTGGTTCTCAGCTGGAACGTGGAGTACCAAGTGCATTCCCTGATTTCAATGGGAGTGATGGTGTTAAGGAGTAGAAGAGGCCAAATGGAAACAATTTCAAAAAACAAAGTGAGCACACTTTGTTACCTTACAGTGCAGTGGGGACATACTAATAATCAGAACGCCTTAGCCCATAGAGACATTTGCCAGCGGTTGATTGATTGTTTTTCCCTAGAAACAAAATTTATGAACAACCTACTAGAATACTGCTTGATCTATATAACCAAAAACACATCTAGGATTGGTAGCAGAAAATCTGACTTGTGTCACCACAGTGGTGAGTTACAGCTTCATTTCCAGATATATGCCAAATTCATAGGTCCATAGTCCCTTGATTGAAGGGAAGTCTGAATCTCCTTGAGGAAGGGCCCTGTAACATTGCCACAAGTACAAACTATAAATCTCCCTTTCAGCCTTCTTCAAGGGACCTGTGGCCAAATTAGTGATTCTCTATTGGAGGAAAAGGAAATACACATATCTCTCAGGGATTACTAGACAATGACTTTGAATCAATGTTAGTACTTGGAGATACAAAGTCAGGGACTAGTGTCAATTAATTAATTAATGGGATTTATTTTAAGTCTTAATCACAGTAGGCACAGTTCATCCCCAGGTTTATTCCATGGTTATTTCTCTACTTCCTGAATGTATAATTTGGAGAGAGATATTGAGTGATAGAGGAATATCCCCACATCACTTTGATAAATCAAATGAAAACCTTTGGTAGGAAGAACTGAGTAGAAGCCCCTGGAACTCTCCCTAATCACTGATAGTTAATCCAAAGCAATGCCATAGCTCTGGAAGAATGGCAGAGATCAGTAACACCAACAAAGACTTGAAAGGTCCAAGAAAATCTCCATTTAACCCACCTGTTTGGCCTGTATAGATATTGAGTGGATCTTGTAGAAAAAATGTGAGCTGACAGAAATTTAATCAGATATTAATTCTAATTAAAGCTAAGGTCCAAGTTATAGTATTTTTTACTGAGGAAAATTGACATGGCCCTTGACATTGGTATGTGGCTGTTGACTTGGGTAATGTTTCTTATATCAACTTTTAAAATTTTAATATTATTTATTAGTGCATATTTGCACATACATAAAAATGTAATTTGGTTGGGCATGGTGGTGCATGCCTTTAATTCCAGTGGCTTGGAAGCTGAGGCAGAAGGATCACAAGTTCAAAGACAGACTCAGCAACTTTGCAGAGGCCCTGAGAAACTTAGTGAGACCTTGTATCAAAATAAAAAATAAAAAAGGGCTAGGGATATGGCTTAGTGGTTATGCAACCCTGGGTTCCATCCCTGGTATCAAAAACAAGAGCAAAAAAAAAATGTAATCAATTTCAGTCTCTAGTACCCACTGTGCTATCTTCTTCCTCTGCCCTGTCCATATGAATTTTTAAAACCCACCAGAAGCAGTATATTTCCTTCTGTTCAAGTCAACAGTGTATCTTTATATCTTGTCTTAGGGCTACATTAATTCTCTCTGCCATAATATAGTCTGCAATGATCTTGATCATCTTGACCTTATACTAAATATCACACTGGTCTACTACATTAATGACATTCTGCTATTTATACGTGATGATTAAGAAGTCATAAGTACTTTGATCCTTTGGTGAAACATGTGAATTAGAGCGTGGGAAATAAAGTGCGTGAAATTTCAAGGGCCTGACCTTAGTGACATTTTTATGGATTCACTCACCTGGAGCATGTTAGCATATCCAGTATGCATTTTGTAAGACAAAATGCAAGCTTCTGTATCTTGTGCCACCCACCATGAAAACAGAGACACAGAGCTTGGCAATGTCTTGGACTTGGAAATCAATACATACGACATTTGAGTGTTCGACTTCTACCTATCTATGAAGTCACCTTGCAAGGTTACCAATTTCAACTGGGGATCAGAGCAAAAAACATTATTCATCAAGTCTAGGTGACATTACCAGCTGCTCTGTCTCTTGGGCCTTATTATACTACATATTAAATGGTATGTGAAGTCTCTCTGGACAATAAGAAGGTAGTATAGAGCCTCTGACTTGAACCAGCCGGCCATACCAGAGACCTCTAGAATTTTAGAGCAAATCCATGCCCTCTGTTTTTCTGGTAGCTATTATCTTTTTGAGAAACAGCTTCTCGTTCATTTTAGGCCTTGGTAGAGGTCAAGTGCCTAATTTTGGCACATCAGATGACAGTGTGGCTTGAGCTTCTCATCATGAACTGGATGTGTCTGAGTTGCCATAAGGTTGGGTGTGCCACTGTCACTCAGTAGATGGGTCTGTAAGATACAGTGCTCAGATTGGTGCAGAAGATACAAGGCAGTCATGACCAAATGACTTTTACCTTTTCAATAATGATCCCAGTTGTATTGTTTCCTCTCACACAATTCATATCAAAGGTCTAGTGGGGACTTTTTAATGACCAGATGACTAAAGGAAAAACTAAAATGATCATTCCTAGATTCTAGATGGGTCTCATGATATGCTTGTACCACAAGAAAATAGACAGTTGTGGTATCATAGCTCCTTGAGAGAGATAAGTCAAGTAAAATCCTTCTGTTAGTTGAAACTTCAAGTGGAGCATTTAGTGTTCTGCTTTGTCTGGAGCTAGAGGTGGATAAGAAGTATGGATCAACACCAACTAATGGGCAGCTGTGAGTTTGGCTGATGGTCAGGTTTTGACAGGAACAAGATCAGAAGATTGATGACAAGACAGCATGGGGAAGAGGGATGTGGACAGATTTCTGTGAAGGGACACAGACTTTGAAGACATTTGCGCCTCATATGAATGTTCCCCAACATGTATCTATTGCAAGGCAGGGTCATAATAATCATGTAGATAAGAGGACATGCTGTTCAGATTTCAGTCATCCTCTTCCTTAAGCCACCAAAGTGGTTGCTCAGTGGGCCATGATTCTAGTAGCAGGATTGGAAATTACACACGGGCTCAGCGGGATGGACATTCTTACCAAAGCTGACATGAATAACATTGCTGCTAAATACCTAATTTAGCAGCAGTAGACGTCAGTGTTGAGCCCTTAACAGGGCACCGTTCTATGAAGGGCTCAGCTGGACACCTTGTGTTAAGCTGATTATTGGTCCTCTTTCATCATGAAGGAGGCAATGATTTGTCCTGATTAGAATACACATACATTCTGGATATCAATATACTGTCTCTGTCCATAATGCTTTCATCATAATCACCATCCATACACACATATACAGAATCTCTTATCCATTGTCATGGTATTCCACCCAGCATCTCTGCTCATCAAGGGATTAATTTTATAGCAAAGGAAATGAATACATGAGTGTATGCGCCTGGAATTGACTGACCTAAGTAAAATGTGAAATGACTTCAGTGAGGACTCAGTTATAGCAACCATTAGAGATAACAATCTGAAAGACAGTGTTATTTCTTTTTTTTTTTTAAGACTGAATTACTATCTTTTATTTATTTATTTATTTATTTTTTAATATTTTATTTTTTTTCCCAAAAGTTGCATTTTAATACATGTTAGCAAACATAAAGAGATTCGAAGATGCTGACAGTGTTATTTCTTACAGCCTACGCTTTGAATCAGATGCCATTATGAAGTGCTGTCCTCCCCATAGCCAGAATATGTAGATGGGTTAATGAGTCAAGGAAAAACTCCTCTTGCTATGATATCTGGTATCCCACTCACAACATTTTTGCTTCCCATCTTGCCATCTTTGAGCTCTGTTGGTGTAGAGGTTCTAATCCCCAAGGGGGGAATCCTTCCAGTAGTGAATAGAACAATAGATCTGTTGAACTGGAAGATGAGTATGCCATATATTCTTTAAGGATCCTTATACAACTGTACAATGTTAGGAAAAGGGGTTACTCTGTTAGCTGGAATGATTGATCCTGATCACCAAGGAGAAATTGGGCTTTTAACCAATGAGGCCAGAGAAGCTTGTGTGTGGACTTTGTAGGGATGTCTCTTACCATGCCCATGTCCAGAAGTAAAAGTAATGAACAATTAGAGCAACCAAAGAAAGGTAGTATAATAAAGAAATAGAGATAATAAGAGTTTGTTCACTCCATCAGCTAAAACACAAATTAGTGAGTTTCTTGCTGAGGGCCAGGAAAATAACAGAAAAAGGAAGTCACAGATGTCAACTCCAGTCTTGTGATCAGTGATAGAAACAAAGACTATATGTGTATTTTCTCTCTGCTTGCTATATTCATGTGTTTATTGAAAATGCCTACCACTTTCTTTTTCTCTCTACTTTTTTTTTAGTATTTATTTTTTAGTTGTAGGTGGACAGAATATCTTTATTTTATTTTTATGTGGTGCTGAGGATCGAACCCAGTGCCTTACGCGTGCTAGGTGAGCACGCTACCACTGCGCCATAACCCCAGCCCCTTCTCTCTACTTTTGAAGGGAACTGTATAGTTTAAAAGCTATTGAAGTAAACTTTAAAGTTTAGTTTTTAGATGACAGAGTATTCAGTAGGACTCTGAATTTGAGAGGTAAGCAGTACAGTGAGGTATAATATTGCAAGCCTTTGGCCTTCTAATTTGAGGGAAAAGTGAGAAATTCATTCCTACAAAGGACAGCTGTGTCTTATAAGGGGAAGTTGTATATGTTTCATAAGTGTAAATGTTCAAATATGCATAGTAGGGAGCATACAGAATCTGTGTATTCAAAGGGATGGACTGCCTGATATCAAGATATTGCCTCTCAGCTCCAAATCTATTCATTATCACCCTGCTTTTGATACTAGCAGTGGATATTGTAAACTTTTTTCCTTTGCCAAGTCATATGCTGGAAAAACTTTGCCATTAAGTGACAGGAGAAGGGGCTTCTGTTTCTAGTTCTATGAACTGCCCATGCTTCTAGCTTCTGGGATGCTGAGTTGGTGTAGGGGACAACTAGTGGAGCTCATCCCAATTGATAATCTCACAGAGGCTACTGGTGGATTCCACAGGCTCACCTGGCTTCCCAGTGAGTTCAGTAGCAGCTTCCCAGAAAGTTTCAACCACCCAGAAGGCAGTTTGCTGTTGGTCAGTCTCAGTCAGAAGCATCTCAGAGGTAAACTTCTCTGCCATCCAGTGGTTCCCAGGCATACCTTCTCCTGTAAGCTCAGAATAATAAACATGGGTGGCCATCTTCTAAATACCTTCATGCTTGCCTCAGCTCTAGTTGAATAGTGGCTCCTATATCTGTGGTTCCTGTATTCTTCCTCGTTCTCTACCTTTAGTAGCCAGCTCCCTCTTATCAGTTGATTGTTTTGATCTCTAGCTTTATTGAAGTGTTTCTGACAATTAAAAATTGTGTATATTTAAGATGTACACCACAATGTTTTGATATTCATATACATGTGTGCATGCACACACACGCATTGTGTAATGATAACCACAAC
>CM053405.1:124258597-124297976 GCA_028644305.1 Xerus rutilus
CCTCAGCTTCTTGCCAACTGCCCTGACCTTTTTGGTGATTGGCTAAAAATTGATTAGGTTATCCTCTGATTGGACACTCTTATGTATATAAGCTCCTGTAATCCAATAAACCTTTGAGCTGTGTTATGAACACTGTCTCCTGGTGCCTGATTCTGGGGTTGGTTGGCACCGTCACACTCACCTCCTATCAGACCACCCTGTTCCATTATTATCAACACTTTCTATTGAGTTTTTTATTTGGTTTATTGTTTCCTTTATTTTAAGAATTTCTGATTTTTTTTCACGATCTCTAGCTCTTTCTTAAAGTAATCTTTTGCTACTTGTAATTACTCTCTTATCTCTGTTAGAATGATCAATGGTTGCCTTTATTTGCTCTCCTATTTCTTTGTTGGATTCATCAATTTTTGCCTGTAATTGCTTACTTATGTCATTTTTTTAATTTGCTGATCATTTTAATTATGTACATTCTGAATTCTTTCTCTGATGTTTCATCAACTGTGTTGTCAATGGTTCTATTACAGTGGTATCAAGGCTTATTTGGGGCACTTTCTTCCCTTGTTTTTTTTTTTTAATTTTTTTTTTTAGTTGTAGATGGACACAATGTCTTTATTTTATTGCTTTGTATGTGGTGCTGAGGTTCGAACCTAGGGCCTCACGCATACAAGGCAAGCGCTCTACCACTGAGCTACAATCCCAGCCCGACTTTCTTCCCTTGTTTTCTCATGTTGATTGTGTATCTTCCTTTCTTGCAATACTGATCTGAGATATTGCAGCTTCTATCCTATAATCTTGTATTGACAGTCCAGATTACCTTTGTCTCACCTTGGAGCTACTTCTGTTCCCCCAGCGTCCCCAGATGGGCACTACTGCCACTAAAGTTGGTGGCGGAGGTAGTGGAGGTACCTCTAGAGGGTAGTGGGAGTGGCCTTTGCTGGGCTCCTATGGCAGTTCCTGAGGAGTATTTTGCCCCTTTCTAACGATCCTGATGGTGAACAGGAACTCTGGAGCAGAACCGGGGGTGGGCCCAGGTCTCACTTAGGCAGGGTTACAAGCAGGAGAGTCTGTGTGCAACCCTTACCGTTGGTGTGAGCTTTCCTGGGGCTGGAGGCTAGCAGGCCCTGGTCTGCCTTCAGCTGGGCACCCCTGGCATTCCCTGAGGGTGGTTTTGGGCCTTTTCTCTCACCTGTCCCGAGGTACTCTGGAGCAGGACTGGGGCAGGCCCAGGCTGCACTTGGGTGGGGCTCTCTCACTATGGGGTCTCTGCTGCGACTCTTACCCTGGGTGTGCGCTCCCCTGTGGCTAGCGGCTAGCAGTCTCTGGTCTCTCTTTTGCTGGACACCTGTGGAGTTTCCTGAGGGCAGATCTCAGCCCTCTGCGGCTCATCCTGTCTGCAGGAACTCTGGAGTGGAACTGGGGCTGGCCTAGGCCGCACTTGGTTGGGGCCATCTCACTCTGGGGTCTCTGTGATTGACTCTTATTTTGAGTGTGCATTCCCCTGTGGCCAGTAGCTATCAGTCTCTGGTCAATCTTTGGATGGATGCCCGTGGAGTTTCCTGAGTGCAGATTTGGGCCCCAAGTCTTCTTGATATATATTTTTTTCTGGTACTGTGGATTGAACTCAGAGATGATCAGACCTTTTTATTTTGTATTTTGAGACAAGGTCTGTTTCACTAAGTTTCCCAGGCTGGTCTCCAACTTGCAACCCTCCTGTCTCAGCCTCCCAAGTAGCTGGAGTTATAGGCATGTATCCCCTCACCCAACTACCTTGATATTCTTTTGATCACATACTATAAACCAGGCGTTGGTACAACTTGCTCTGAAAAGGGTCCCAAAATAAGACTTTAGACGTTGTGGAGAATAAGGTCTCTGTCATAATTACTCATCTCCCTCACTGTACCACAAAAATAGCCATATATAATATGCAAATGGATAAGCATGTTGTGTTTCAATAGAACTTTATTTGTGGATACTGAATTTGAATCAAATTATTTTCACAATTCATGAAATATTCTTTTTTGGAGTTTCTTCAGTGATTGAAAAAGGTGAAAATAATTCTTAACTCATGAGCTGTGTCAGAACAGGTGGTGGGCTGGATATGGCATGAAGATCACGGTTTGCCGTCCCCTGATTTAAGCGATGACTTTGTTGGCTTCCCATCTACCTTGTTCCCAGGCATGCTGTGTTCGCTAAACTGTTTCTATAGCTCTCTGCAGGCCAGCCCTCTCCACCCCCTGGCTGCCACGATGATTGTTATAGCAGTAAGATAATTGTGCTTTGATTCTGAGAGTTAAGCACCACCACTTGGACTTATTGTCACTATTTGATCATCCCCCTGCTGTTAGGGAGCCCAGTCTGTAATAGCACTTCCTGTTGGCCATGACCTACAAAAGACAATCACCACCGAGGAGCTGCTCAGTGGTCTGATGCCCTGCTCACCAGTGTATGCCCCACTGGAATGTAAAACATAATATTCTCCATGCTTTCTCCATCCTGCCACAGAACATAGCTGGCTGTTGGGCTGTCAGCCTCATAATCTGTACATTCTTGCATGCCTAATATTTTGAGCCTGTTGATCTTTCCTTTTACTATCTGCCATTGCAGTTCTGGCTTTTCTGCTTCACTTAGTGTAGGCCATTACCTTCTCTAACCTTCTTAGACTCACCATGGCTCTCTGCTATCACGGTCTTTTTGGGTCTTTGCTGTCATGTTAAATCTTACATCATGAGAGATGGTGTTAGTAAATGATAAACTCCCCTTTATCCAGCTTTAAATCCACCCTTCCTTATTAGCAACTCAAGGATCTGTCTCCATATGGACTCTCCTGGATCCTACTGGTACATCTTTAGCTATCAGGTTGGATATGGTCCCTTAATTCATGCCTGTTTTTCCCTGTTGTAGATTAAACTAACAGATGCTATCAATCAGAATTACATTACTCTGCATGTTTCAACTTTTTCCATTTGTAAAATAATGTATAGTCTCTACAATATCTAATTGTAAATATCAGAATTCTACTTAGTTTGGCAGAAAAGGAATTTATTAGAAGACAAAATATTCTTTGTGGAAAGAGGACCATGTTGGAGCCTATACACCTGAGAAAAATGCTCAATTACATTGTCTCTCTCAGGAGAGACCCTTCTGCTGTCAGAATTGCTAGATGCAGACATTAAATTTAGCATTGAAGATAATGTATACCATGTTACCCACATATCACTGTTTCTGCTGCTCCTGGGGCTGGTGTGTTTCTTCTTCATGTGAACCAGAAAGTGGGTTCCAGAGTTTCCCTTCCTTTTACATAGAATTCCCAAGCAGATGAGCCTAATTAAGGAAGTCTAGATCAAATGCCCATCCTATTTGCCAGGAAATCGGGAAAAAGTGCTTCTGGTTTTTGCACTGGGAAGGCAAGATTCCTAATTTGAGAAAAATCAACAACATAGGAAGCCTGTTTAAATGCTGCTGAGTGGACTCATGTAAGACAAAAGTATACTAGAGAAGGAGAGCTATGAGCAGTAGAGGCCTAATACTTGCACAAGTTGTTAAGAAAAATCCCAAGGCACCCTCCCAGCTCTGACATTTTTCACTTCTATGATCCTAACAAGAACATTTCTTAGTATTTAAAGCACACATGAAATTGAGACATTTGCAAAACTCTGGGTCATCAATTTGTAAATTTGAGTGTCTAATTTTTTAGTATTAAAACACATGCACACACACTATATAGAAATCTTCATACATATCCAGATGAATAGATTTGATTATCTAATTTCCAAATTCAAGAATAAATTTTCATTTCCTAGTAAGAAGTTCTGGGTCACTACAAATGGAATTATTTAAATATTTTAATTTACAAAGTGAAACAATTTGAGTCACAATTGCTTCCTTAGACATATTCCCAAAACTTCCTTAATGCTTATCTATCAAATACAGGGTAGGATTTGGAGATTGTTCAAGGAATTGAAGTTTTAGATTATGTTTTCATGCATCATAGTGGAATTCAGTTCAATACATCTGATCAGATATCTTTGTCTCCTCACCAGAACACCAGAAAAAGAATATCATTTATTCACTAAGAGCACTATTCTTTTTTTCTTTTTCCTTTTAGTGTCAGAGATCAAACCTAGAGCCTTGTGTATGCTAAGCACGTGACCTACCACCACGCTATACCTCTAGCCAAGAGCACCGTTCTGAACTAGGGAGGAAGAATGCCCACCAGTTGCATATAATTATTTTAGGCCATCCATCCTAGATTCTTCTTCCTCAGGCAGCATGGCACAGTGGACATAGCTTAGGCTATGCATCTAAGGTAGCCCACAATAGCCATTGTCCCTTTCTTCCTCCAATTTGAATCTGGCAGGTAAGTTCTCAGTCTCCTTTATAGCTAGAGGTAGAAAAGCAAGTCAGAGTTATTGAGTGAAGCTTCTGAGAAGACATCTTATGAACTACTGACTCACTTGAGAGGTTGACACTTTTTTATCCTGTTTTTATATTTTTTCCATGGAGTATGAGTATGATGACTAGAACTTTAGCATTGTCTGTGAACGTGAGGATGAAGCCAGTGATGCAGGAATTAAAAGACAGAAGGAACCTGAGGTCATCTCTCTGTGAAACTACCACAATGGTTATCTTAACACTGTGCAACTTACTTCTAGACTTCTTTTTCCATGAGAATCAACTACTAATGATTTTGTTTGTTTTGGTCACTGGCTATATTATCATCAACCAAATACTTATCCTAAATAATATAAAATCAGACCAAACTTTATTTGCTTTCTTGCTAGCTGTGAAGTTCTGAGTCTGTCCTTTACCTTTCGGAAATCTAGTTTTATTATCTATAAAATAGGGTTGCTTGTCTCACTGGATTTCTCCAAGATGTCAGTGAACTAATACTTAATTAGTACCTCGTGAAGACTCTTGCACAAAGTTGATTCCAGTGAGTGTTAATTTCTTCCTATTTTCTCTGCAGAGTTGCTCATGGTGTGACCTTGGGACAGTACAGTGCTCTCAAAGGTCTACTGAATCATAAGAAATAGATTAAATTGTATGTTGTAAATCTTATTTGAGAAGCTTATTATGTATTACTTAAAATATTTGAAAATTAGTCAACCAAACACAGGATATATTTAAATTCTCTATTAATCAGAATGCATTTTACTAACCAGAATACCCTTTCAAGTTTGAGGGAATGTCAGTGCTAAAACAGCACTAATCTTCTGTAACTGGAAGACCTGAAAGGAAGGCAGCTATCCAGGGTCCTAATTTAAAATGTTGTAGGGGGAATTAGGGATTTAGATATGGGTTGTACTACAGTAATGCTTCTTAGCCTTTCAAAATTAATGGACTCTAACATTTTTCCTTGCCTTAACTTCTATTTATCATCTGAGAAGAATTTGTTGACCTTTACTGACTATGAACTTCACTGAATATATTACAAAAATAATAGGCATATATGCTCCTGTTTATCTATTCTTTCTCCTTTTCTCTCATGGAGAATTGTACAGTTTTCCCTAAAGACAGTATACTAAGGTTATTGAGAGAACCAGTTTGATGTATCTAGGATCTAGGTTAAATAGTGATTACTGGAGACACACATCTTAAGCCATGCTGATGAATTTATAAGGTAGAAATACTGGGCATAATGGTGAAATTATTTTGTATAGATGACTCCTCAGATCATATTTGCACATAGCAGAGGGTCTTTCCTCAGCACCCTTGTCAATATAGAAGTTATGGATCCCACTGGAGTATAACCTAGCAGAGAACTGTCCCATACTCTGGAGTCTACTGCTACTTTTGTGTTCTTGGGTGAATTATTTAATACCCTATCTCATTTCCCTAAGGGAATAAAATTGCTATCTAGATCAACAGGTTGTAATAAAGGTAGAATAATTCTAGCACATAGCTTTTGTTTAATACTCAATAATTTCTTCTTTTACAGAATTTAGTCATAGAGGTAAATAAGTTCTTTTTACTTGTCTCCTCCACTGCATTCTCCCCTCTCATTTTTTCCATCTAGAGCAAGAACAAATTTTGACTTAGTAATTAGCAGCAGTATTAATAGCAGTAGCAGGTATCAAGAAGGTTAATAATGCCCACAATAACCACTTTCCTTAGATGTTCAACATATGCTCACTGCGACTGTGTGGAAGCTTGCTGCTCAGGTGACCCTTGAGGAAAGAACCTGTTGCAGCAACTGTAATGACCACTGGCACACACTGGAGACCTACCTGCAGCACTGGAGCCAGGGTATTCCTGCCCCATGGGGCCTTCTCTGAAGATAGTTTGCTATCTAGCCTCTCCATTAACCCAGCCAAGACTTCCTCAGAGCTACATGTCAGAAGGAGGCTCTATCAAGTCTCCTTTCTTCCCTCTCTCCTGCATTTTCCTCTCAAAGTTATCCTGAACCATTCATGCTCCTTTTGTCCTGCCTCCTGAGTTCATTTGTGAGGGCTTCCCTAACCAAGCACCACGGACTGGATGGGGTAAGTTCATTTTCGGTGCTGGAGGCTGGAAGACTGAGATTAACATTAGGGTTAATGTTTGCTGAGGCCTCTATCTTTGGCTTATAGATGACTATCTTCTCCCTGTGTAATTATGTGCTCTCCCCCGTGTGTCTGTATCCAGATCTCTGTTTCCTATTAGGACACAAGCCATATCGGATTAGGACCTATCCTAATGCCCTATTTTAATTTAATTAATCTTTAAAGACACTATCTTCAAATACAGTCACGTTCTGGAGTACTGAAGGTTAAGATTTCAACATACAATCCTTTTTATAGGTAGGAGAAATGATTTCACCAACTTACCATTACTAGCACAATTGTGGCCAGAATCTATATCTTGCCTTCATCTAATGCATTTTTTCCTACATTTTCCTAAAATAAACTATTTGTTTCACATAATTGAGCAAAGATGCAAATTTCTCCCTGTAGGCCTTCTTATACTGAATTGGAAATAACATTGTATGTTTTAGTTCTTCCTTTAAAAAACTCATATTTATTTATCATTTTCTTTAATTATTAGTAGCCTTTCTTTTTTACTTTAGATGAATAAGGTTTCTAGACTGATGAATTGTGATATTGGAGGCTGGGATTATGCTTTTATTCTTCTTTGTTCTCTTGTGTTTTATAGTAAAGCACCTTGTACAGATGATGGTCAATGAATATAGCCTAACATCATTCATTATGAACCTATTCTAGCTTATATTTCCAATGCACAGCCCAGTGGCTGGCATATGGTAGTTATGAACATGTAGTCATGTGCTTTGTAATGGCATTTCAGTCAACAATGGACCACATATACCATGGTGGCTCTGTAAGATTCCTACCACCTAGTGACACTGTAGCCTTTGTAAAGCCACCACAATATGTTTCTCATGTGTTTGTGATGATGCTGGTGTGCACAAACCCACTGCACTGCCACTTACATAAAAGTGTATAGCACATACAATCATGTATAGCATACTATGTTTGAAATGAATGATAATGAGCTATATTACTGGTTTATGTGTTTACTATACTGTACTTGTTATCTGTATTGTACACCTTCAACTCATAAAAAAGTTTGCTGTAAAGCAGAGTGTGGTGATACACTGGCAGTAGACTCCCTCATCTTGTGTTCACTGAATCTCTTGATTGCATTAAAAGGCCAAGTCAAGAGATGGATGTATAACATCTAGGTTTGTGTATACACACTCCATGATGTTGGTAAAATGATGAAAGTGTGAAAAGACACATTTCTCAGAATATATCATGTGTATATGGCACATGACCATGTACTCAGTAAACACTCACAGTTAATATTTATCAAGCACTTATTGTGTGCTAGGCATAGCATTTCTCATTTAAATCTTAAAATAACACTTTGACAGATGTATTATTAGTATATCAACTTTTAAGATGTTGTTTGGAACTAGAATATGAACTTAGGCTGTTGGAATTATCAACTGCTTAAGACAGCAGGGTATCTTCAGTTGGCTAAAAGGCTATACCAACACAAAGACTTTAGAAACAAAGATCGCATGTTTTTCAAAAGTTTGAAATGACTCTTTGTCTATATTTTTTCAGCCACGCAAAGTATCATGACTCATTAGCAAGCAGGAGTCCTGTTGTTGTTTTGGAGGATTAGCTATGGTCCTGGAAGGTGTCCTTGAGAGAAACTAAAAATAACTCTTCAGGACTTAAAGAAGAATATTGGGGCAGAATTTAGGGGAAATTAAGTTGACCTTTAATTCTTACTTTGGCTTCCTGGTCCTATACTATTTGATTTGGCAGCTGATAGAAAATTAAAACTATACTCAGGTGGCCAGCTTTGCATTATAAAGGAGTACTTTTCAATGAACATTGTGGAAGAAAACTCTACCACAGTATAAAGTAAGCGAAGGAGCATTTTTCACTCTATATATTTGAGGTTCTATTTGTGTAAAGATAATGTGGAGATTATCAGGTTTACAAAGAGGAATCCGTTATAGTGATTGCCTTACAGCAGTTTGAGCTCTTGTGCAAAACACATGTAAATTAATATATAAGCTGAGTTTTTAAAAGTACCCTTCATAATAATAGGCCCTACATGGGACCAGGGATAGGGTCCGACAAATTAGGCACTTACTTTTGGTGCAAAAATGAAGGGGTTGTCAAAAATCTCATTATTCCTACATGAATAATGTTTTATGTTGCTTCAAAAAAATAAGTGCAAAAAGTCCTTGATGACAAAATAAAGTAACTTTTAAATAAAGGATCGGTATTGCCGATTTTTCTTTTGCCTCAGGCTTAGTGTGGCATTGCAGCTAAGCACTTGACACAAACATCAGCTGCATGTGTTTCTGCCATCAGAACCATTTGCCTCCAATCAATTTCCCAGGCAGACAATTGGAAATCTGGAGAGCTTTTAAAAAATGTAACATTTAAGAGCACAAGACTCAGGCTCCAGCGTGCCAGAGTTCGAAGCTCATCTTTGCTGTTATAGACTATCTTGCAGGGTGAGGCTTATCATCCTGAGCTTCTCTTTCTGTTTTTTTCTAAAATGGGGCTACTAGTACTTAGCTCCTGGCGCTATTATTTTAAAGAATTTAGTGCATGTGAAATGTACAATGTATCCGTAAATGTTTACTATTGTTAGGTCATAAAAGATATCATGTCATGAGCTGTAGAGTTACAAATACATGGCAGGATCATAACAAAAGGAGTCACTTAAACTATGATGAATTTGCATTGTTGAATTTCTAACAGAAGGAGTTCTCCTGGGTTTTGAAGAATGAGTAGGCAAAGCAAGGAATTTGAGACCAATCTCTGTTACAAGAAAGGCACGAAATCATGAATGTACTTTGGCAAAATTTGAGCAGAACATATGGCCCATGGAGGATAGTAGAAGGAAAAAGTAGGATGAATAGAGATAAGAAGCAAAAGTTTTGTGTATATATATATATATATATGAATGAGTCTGGCTTTTAAAAAGATGACTGGTCTCAGGGTGATGGAAGAATTGATGTTTTCAGGCATAATGAAACTTAATATACATGGAGACAGAGAATATTTCACAGAATATATGAAAGAAGAAAAGTGGTATGAAGTTGCGTTTACAGCAAGTGATATTTCTGAATGTTCCACCGAGGAGAATAATGGATCGTAGTTTCAGAATTTTAATTTTAACTGGAGAATTCAGAGAGATTCAGAATTTCTGTATCACAGAGCTTTGCCATATCTTTAGGAAAATATGATACCCAAGATGTCATGTAATTATCCTGGATCTATAAGCCAGGGCTGAAAAGCAATGATTCTGCCAAAGCAATCAGTTTGTAGGCACATAATAATTTGTTTTATTACAGTTGTATCTTCTTCAACTTTATTTAGTCTTAAAATAACATTATAACAAAATTAAACAAAACGTTAAAAAATTACCCACAGTTTCACCATTCTTATGCAATGGTTTTATTTTCCAAGCTTCCTGCTGCTTCCTTTGAATTTTTACAGAGTTGTAATCAAAACCCATGTATAATTTTGCATTCTGGTGCTTTTTAAACCTCACATTATATTTTTCATTTTTCCTTTTCCAGAAAGTATAGAATCACCAGTCCTTAAGATATGGATAATCTAATATAGAAATAGAAGAGGATTTAAGCACTGGAAATCTGGAATCATAGAAATTAGGTTGAAAATCCAGCTTACACTTTATAAAATGTCAAAATCTGGGAAAATTATTTGAGCCTTATTCTCTTCATCTGTGAAATGGAATGATAGCGCTTGCTGAACTTGTTAAAGATAAGATATAAGATTTATATGGTGCACATTTCAAAGCACAAGTTAAAAGCACATACCAGTCACTATAACAGAGGTACATAATTGCATTCATTCATTCACTTACATTTTAAAAAAATATTTATTAAAGGCTATGGTGTACAGATACTGTATTAAGCAATGGGATGAAACACTCAGTTCTAGCCTGCTGGTATTTTTGTAGGGGTTGTGGTTGTATAAGTAGATATTTGCAAAAGAGCACATTAAATATAATGTTGACATCTCATCCTCTTTAACTTTACCCGGATGTCCTGGTTGTTCATGTGTCTTTGCTGGTTAGATCCTGGGCCTTCACATGTTTCCTCAGAATCAGATTATTAAGGATCAAGGGCCCACTTGATTTGTCCAGGACACTCTTTTGCTGGTATTGCTGTTGCTAAAGGAACCTCTGCTATCATAAGAATGGGCTCTGCAGCCAGACTCCCAACTTCCCAGCTTCAGTTAGCTAGATACAAGGTCTTGAGAGAGTTCCTTGACCTCTCCAAGCCACTCTTTTCTCAAGTTCTCATCCAATGGGGATCATCCCTGCTTTAAGTGGTAATTGTATTAAGTGATGCAATCCATATGATGCTCATAGCTCAGGCCTGGCCCGCAGTCAGCACTAAGCAAGCGGCAGTGGCTTCTGTAATGAGTGTTAGTGTGGTACCACTAAAGGGTCACTGGCATCATCTCATCTGGGCATTGCTGTATTTCAGCATTCCTTCAAGTGTGATTCCTGAAACACTCGTGCTTTGACAGATAGTGAAGGAGGTCCATCACCCCCAGGAAAGAACTCTGAGGCCAACAACATCTGACAAATGCTGCTTGTACTTGGCTTTTGTCATTTTCCGTTTGCACCCACACCCATTGTGAAGTTCATGCTTCTTCATGGACCAACTCCCTGCCCTTGGCCCCTCCAGTCAGGTTTCATGGCTGTGCATCTGCTTAGCTACCCATCTGCAGTCCAGCCACATCTGCCTTTGGCTCTGTGGCCTGCACCAGCCACTCTTGATGTACTTCTCAGATACCACACATAGTCCATGACTCATGCGCCCCCACAGAGTGCTCCAGGCCTCACAGACCATTTCAATCTTCATCTGCTCCTCTTCCCAGTGGGAAGTGGTTTTTCAGATTTCCACCTTTGATGTTTTAAGTAGATAAGAAGAGCTGGGCAGAGTCGCCCTAGGGAGTTGAATCCTGTTTTAGTCAGCAATTTTTTTTTATGCTGCTGTGACCAAAAGACCTGACATGAACAATTAGGAGAGGAAAAGTTTATTTTGAGGTTCATGGTTTCAGAAGTCTCAGTCTATAGATGGCTGGCTCCACTGTTCTGGCCCCAAGGTGAGGCTGAACATCAAAGCAGGTGAGTGTGGAGGAGGAAAGCAGCTCAGGACATAGAACCAGCAAGCAGAGAGACTTGCCTTTCACCAAGGACAACATATATACCCCCAAAACCCACCCCCAATGACCCACCTCCTCCAGCTACACTCTAACTGCCTGCAGTTACCACCAAGTTAACCTATCACAGGATTAATGCACAGATTAGATTAAAACTTCCATAACCCAATCATTTCTCCTCTAAACCTCTTACATTGTCTCACATACAAGCTTTCTAAACTATAACCACCCCCTTGGGAAGAGGGGAAAAATCATACTTTCTTTTTCTGTCACTGGATCTACTTCCTGTTTGCTAATTCCTGCACCCTACTTTCCACATATATACCACAGATAGAGTTATCCAAAGCTACTGTTCTATCTGCAAGTGCCTCCCAAAGTGTGTCCTCATGTTCAACATACACACATAATTTTACTGAGCAAAATCCACATAACATAGAATTCATCATTTTAACCATTTCAAATCATCCAATTCAATATCCTTTAGTACATTCACAGTGTTATGCAACCATTACCACCATCTACTTCTAGAACATTTACAGCTCTCTAAAGGGAAGCAGTCACTTTCAATTCCCCATTTTCCCTAACCCCTGGCAACTATGCTGTCACAATGAAATTGTTTGTTCTATATATTGTATATAAATTAAAATAAATAACATGACCTTTTGTGTCTGACTTTTTCACTTAGCATGTTTTTAAGGTATGTTCATGTTGTAGCATGTATTGTTCCCTTTCATAGTTGAATAGTATTTCATTGTATAGATATGCCACATTTTGTTTGTTCATCAGTGATGGACATATGGCTCATTTCCACCTTTTGGCTATTATGGATATTGCTACTATCAATATTAATGTACAAGTTTTTACTTAAACACCATGTCTGGGTACACACCTAGGAATGGAATTACTGGGCCATACTTCATGATATCTTGTATCAGTATATTTAACTAGTAAATTAAATTTGCTAAATTTGCAAAATTCAAATGCTACATATGTAGTTTAATGTCATCAGGTTCCAGAGTGCAATTTCAAATTTTTATTTTGGAAATGTTTTCTGGGAGAACACATATCTTGCATTGAAGTAGTAAAGTAATATTTGTGTTGCTCAAGACTATACCACTAAAGAGAATTCCCACCAACCACATTTTCCAAGGAAAATTACTGTAATTAGAGAGTATTGGTGGAAATATTGTACAACTTGTGAAGTCCAAAAGAATAGCTCACTTCTGCTTGGTTTGCTACAGTGTGTGTGAATAATAGAATGTAGAATTCTTTTCCTTAGTAATTCTAAACTGGCTGGCACTCCTCATTTTTCTGTTCTGTCCTCCAATAAACCAATGAATAGATGAAGAAAATGGATGGAAATTGGGACTTGAATCACCTCCTAATTGTTTTCACTCAGTTCAAATGGCTACAGTTACCATACACACATTTTTCTCCACTAAGTGATCTTCAGATGATAGAAAACAGTCATCTTTTTTAAAGAATTTCCTTTTTTTTTTCAGAAATAAATTGTCACATGGTGTTTTGAATTCAAACTTATATTTTGTTATTGGTTTCTAAACTTATATCCAATTCTATTCATGAAAAGTGACTTTATCTGATTAGCTGAGATAGAATCTTACAGCCATTGAATGCATGCTGTTGACCAAACAGCAGTCCTGTGAGCCAGGAGGCAAATGCCTATGTAACAAAGGGACATTATAATGGTGGCATGCTGTATAATCAATTTCACTTTAAGGCATAGATCAATATTATCTTTGAGATGTCTAATGGCCATTAAATATGAACAGAATAGGACCAGCAAGCAAGCAAAAAAATAAGGAAGAGGATGATTCTTGACTTCAACAGGAGGCTTCTAATGTTTTTGAGTAGAGGTATTGACCTGTCTGGAAAATCAGCTATTACTTTTGCTCATTAATGGGTCTAAATTAGTTAAGTTTCATTTGCATTTTTGTTTCATTTTGGATTTTCATGCTTTCAATATTGTGTTATTTGAGGAAATGCTACATATGCCCTGTAGCACATCTCCTAGGGCTTTATTTTATTTTTACATTTTTAAAAAGTAACTATTTTAGGATGGCTTTAGATTTGTAGAAAAATTATCAATCTAGTGTAGAGAGTCCCATATACCTCATATCTACTTTCTTCTATTATTAACACCTGATGTTAGTATGCCGCATTCGACAAATTAGTGAAGCAATATTGATGTTATTGTTACCTAAAGTTCATTTCATTCAGGTGTTTAACTTATCAATCTAGCCTCTTAGAACATTGCGTTTAGCCATCATGCCTCTCTTGGCTGGGAATGTTTCAGATTCTCTTTTTTTTTTTGTTATGATTTGGGAAGTTTTGAGACATCCTACTAAGGTATTTTATAGGGTATTCCTCAACTGGAGTTTACTTTCTGTTTTCCCTATGATCATACTATGGCTGTGGGTTCTTTGGAAGACCACAGTGGTCATATGCCATTTGCGTCACATCTTATCAAGAACACTAGCCACGTGGCATCACTATTAACCAGGACCACCTGACTAAGGTAGATTTTCCAGGTGTATCTATTGTGAAGTTCATCTGTTCTCCCTCTTTACATGCTGTAGTCTTTGGAGGGAAGTCAGTATGCCCAGGCCACACAACCCCAGGGCAGGATCAGTTCCTTCTTGACAGGGAAGTATCTATATAAACTATTTGGAATTCCATATGGGACATTCATCTCTTCTCCTTCACTTATTGATTTATTCAATCATTTACTTATATAGTGTGGAATATGAATATTTATTTTATACTTTAGATTATAACCAATACTGCATATTTTGCTTATTTTATTGTTCACATTATTCTATCTTTGGTCATTGTGAGCTCTTTTATTTTGTTCCTTTGTCCAGTTAACAAATTGGTGTGTGTGTGTTGGGGGGTATATTTTGAGTATTTGCTTACCAACTGGCACTACAAAATGCTCTAGTTGTAGAATCAACTATTTTTCCAAGGTGTTCTGGTTTCTATTGTGGGAGAATGATCTTAGCATCTAAAATCTGGGTGCTAGGTGTGTTTAGCTACTAGAGTATCTTTTCTTTTAGGCCTTTTCAGATGAAAGAGGAAGGACATATTTATTTATAAATATGTATACCATTCACCTAGGAGATGTTTCTATTTAGTGTACACGTGTATTAGTGTCATGATTGTAACCTGCACCCCCTGTGAAACAAACTTATCAATTACAGTACTTGTTTATGCATGCTTCCTCTAGTCTTCATTCTTATAGATTACACCATTTCCATATGCTGAGGAAGCCATCCCTATTCATTCACTTCCAACAGCGATTCCCTCATACATTTATACATTTGCAATACATTTAGATTCTCTTGTCAGAGTCTACATTTATTCCTGGGATCCCCCAAACTCCTAAATGACATTTTAAATTTGCATGCATTAAAATTTACTCTTGTGCTATAAAGTTCTATGAGTTTTCACAAATGTGTAGTGCCATTTATCAATCCTTACAGTACCAAATACAATAGTTTCATCAACCTAAAAACATCTCAGGTGCTTCACTATTCATTTCGTCTCTCAAAAGTTCCTAGCAGCTACTCATGGGTTTATCACCTTCTATTGGTTTACTCTGCCCATATGTGACACTAATTGAATTATATAGTATGCACCCCTTTTGAATGTGCTTCTTTTGTTTATCAGTATGTAGTTAAAATTTACCCATGTCTTTGCAGTGCTTGATAGCTCATTCCTTTTGATCACTGAATACCATTGTGCATATCATATAGATGTACTACAGTTTGTTTACCCATTTATGCATTGAAGTACATTTTAGTTGCTTCTAGTCTTGGCATTTATGAATAAAGGTGCAATAAACATTTGACTGCAGGTTCCTGTGTAGAGATGTTTTCAAATAAATTGAGTAAATACCTAAGAGGGTGATTTTTCAATTGCATGGCAAGACTATGTTTAGCATACAAGAAATTGCCAAACCATCTTCTGGATGGCTGCACCATTCTGCATTCCCATCAGCAGCGTTCCTGTTGTTCAGCATCCTCATCAACAGCTGGTTTGGATGTTGCTTTCATCATATTAATAGATGCATAATGATTGAAGTAAATTTTCTTAGTGAGCATCCATATTTATGTAAAACTATCATGCATCCAAAACATATGTGGACTTGTGACTGAATAACTTTTGTTAGATACTTTCTTTATGGGAGGATGGTATTAGAAATTTGCATTAATCATATTTTTTTCTAAAGACAAAACAAATAATCATGCATCAGTTATTTACTGTAATTTGGGATTGAAGTAAACTAGGTTTTAATCTGGATTCTCTCATGTACACTTTGAGCCCATGGGTAAATTATTAACTTTCTCTGATTCAGTTTCCTCATCTTTAACACAGAGACAAATGTGGAACTCAGCTGATAAGGTGATAGAAATTTAATGAGCTATTACCTGGAAAATATTTAGTATGGTGCCTGGAACTCCGCAACCATATTGTTATTATTGATATTACTGTATTGCCCCTACTAATATTATTTAAACTATAGAAGGCCCTAATTTTTCATGAAAACTATACAATTTTCAATCCTTCACTGTGGAAATGCACCAATCTTTTTCATCCAAGCATGCCTCATAAAAGTAGAATAAATATACTTCACGTTCATTACATCTCACAGCATGGCTTTTTTCTACTCCAAAGAGCACGGTGAAATAGATATTTGCAAAGGTAACCTAAGTGTTACAACTCATTGGTTTCCTGTTATTTCTTGTATTACTAATAATCCCTTACATTTGCTCAGTGCTTTTTATTTTACATAGGGCTAACTTCACAGATATTATCTCATTTGCTTTTCAGAACAGCTTTCTAAAGTGGGCGGGGCATGCTTAATAGCTTCTGATTTTGGTGAGGTGAGGTGACTTGCTCCAAATTGCATAATAGTTAAGGGCAGCACTGGGGTTTCAGTTTAGGCTTTCTGATTCTTATTCAGTGTTCTTTCTAGGAAACCAGACATGGGGTGAATCTCCAGATAAAGTGGCAGATATGAACCTCCTGGGGCATTTGTTAGATCTTACTAATTTTAGTCCATATGTTCAAGTTCATGGGCAGCAAGGGTCTTTAGAAGGAGCTCCACTTGTACTTTAAGGTATCAAACTCACAGTAACACCATCAATCCTCATGTCTCCTGGCTATCCCCTACAAGTAAGCTAGGTATGTATAATGATATCCCCAATGCTACTTTTAAACCACTAGATTTATCATTTTAAGGGATGAAGTGGCCACATTTTTACATTCTGGGACTTATCCCAAACACCTTTACTACTTTATATCTAATCTACAGGGCTAAGCTTCTCCCAACTTTGTTAGTTCTGTGACTCCACACTCATAGTGCTGTATAACTCTCCAACGTTGAACATTTTACCCAAGATAGGCTAATATTCTCTCCTGGTAATGTGGACCCTAGACTTGGGGTCCAGAGATAACAAGTTAAAAACATGAACATGGGACAGGTATTTTCTGCCACAGTAGCAAGTGTGCAGAGTTCTTTTCCATCAAGAGAGCAATGAAATATAAGCATAGCAAGACAAAGAGAGGCTCTGCTTGTCTAGAAACAGAGATTGATATAGATATCCTATGTGAGACTGAGAAGAATTACATTCCCCTATTCTAGTCCCTCACACAGGCCTTGTCTCATTACTTTCCATGTGTTTCTTAAGCAGATCTTCAATCCCATCCCCAACTAGCTTCTACTGTTGTCTGTTATACTGACAATGAATGCTAACTACACAGACAGTGAGATTCTCCTAATGGAAAACTGACTATTAAGCTGCAGTCATTGAAGCTTGCAAAAGCAGCGTTGACTTTCACATCTGATGGGCTACCAGAGAGCCTGTTTGTGGATTTTGCCCACCAGGATGTACTCAGAGTACTTAATAATATTTCCACTTGATGCAAGTAATGCTTTCAAACATTCCAGAATCTCAGCAAGAGAGGATACTTCTCAGGACAGCTATTTTGATCCTCTTCCCCAATCAGAATTTGCCCTTGTATCTACCAGCCAGCTATTGCTTGAAACCAGCTAAAGCTGGGACATTAAAAGGGTGAAGGGGGGAGCATATGAGACTGTAAGTAGATTTAGGATTAATATAGGCCTTTGTTCAAAATCTGCTCTGGCATTTTGTAGGTCTAAAAGCCAAATTATTTATGATAATGATGAGGGCTATGAGCTTTCCTTTACTCATGTAAAAATGGAGATTAAAATATCTTCATGGATATTTAAATGAGGATTTTATGAAATAAGGCATGCAAAAACACCTGCTCCAGTGCCTAGTCATAGTAGATAGTCAATAAAGGTCGTACCCTCCCACACTTTTGAGGCAATCCACAATCTTTCTTTACAAACACAACTGCTAACCTTGCAGTATGTAACATCCCTATGTAGGACATAGCATGCAGTTATGAGGATGGAATTTGAAAGACTGACATCAAAGTCTAGTCCAGTAGCTTTCTTGTAGGACCTGGAATAACTTTCACAGATTGCTTTAAAATAAGGAGTTTTACTACTGGACACTTGAGATCTCTTTATAATGTGAAATACTATGATTCTAATACTCAATTTTTGGTTATGATTCCATTTATCTTTAATAAATCAGTATTCTTCATGCAAAAGTTCTACTGTTTGAGGAACAATGAACATTTTTTTGCTGGGTATGATGGTATATGCCTATAAATCTCAACTACTAGGGAGTCTGAGGCCAGCCTGGGAATTAGCAGGACCCTGTCTCAAAATAAAAAATAAGACAGATGTAGCTGCAGATGTAGCTCAGTGTTAGGATGCTTACTTAAAATGCTTGATCCTCTGTGTTCTATCCACCACATTGAGAATAATTCCTGTGGTGTATTTTCTGTGGCAGGGAAATTCATGCCTTCAAAGTGAATTATTTTGATTTTTGGGAAAGTCTACCTGCCAGGTATATGTGCAATCAGACAAAATCTGCCTCATGCCAAGACATTAGTCCTAATTCTTCCCTTTCCTTGATTAGCAGTTTTGGTTCTAGGATAATAAGATGACCAGAAGCTGTTTTTTTTTTTTTTTCAGGTCAGAAATATGCTAACTGTTTTGGTCATCTTTCCATTTTCCCCTTCCTCCAATAATCTGTGAAAGCTACTCAGCTGTTTTCCTTCATACTCAAATCTTCAATGTCTGGAATTTTGTGAAGCAATAAAGAAGAAGTGTATTAGAAAAGAAGATTCTGCTGAAAGTGGGACATTTGGAATGCATGATTGTTTTTGAAATTATTTTCTACTCATCATCATTGATAATGCTTCTGTGAACTGAGGTTTTCAGTAAATATTTTCTTGGCTTAGTCCTTTTCTATGCTCCAAGCTTCACTTTTAGTTTTTTTCTATGCTCCAAGCTTCACTCTTCTTCCTTTTACCTGCTCCCAATATCCTGCTTTAATTCATTCATGCATTCATTGATTGATACATTCATTGAGCATTTATTGAGTCACTACTACATATAAATTCCTCTGTTAATTTCTAACATTCTAGAAATAAAAAAGTATCTGACTCTGCCTTCAAGGAATTCACAGTCTAGCAGAAAAGACACACACACACACATCCAAAATCCAAGACAAATAATCAATATCAAAACTCAGTATTTTTCATCCCACAAATTGCAGTCATTAGTAGATCATGGAATCAATTAGTAGGTCATGACAAATGTGGTTTTTTTTGAAGATAAAGTAAATTGAATAGAAAATATTGGAGTGAATTACACATTAAGGATGCATGGTTTGGGGCAAATTTTATTTAAATTATATGAATCACACATTAAGGATGCATGGTTGTTTTGGGCAAATTTTATTTAAATTATATGTGTGATGCTTGTGTAGAAACATTGCTTAATGTGAAGTGCTTTTAGTATGCATCACACTCAAAAGTTTGAAGACACTAGCTTAGGAAAGAAACAGAAAATCTTCTCAGACTTACTGTGCATATGAATCAGCTAGGAATCTTGTTAAGATGAAAATTCTGATTCAACTGGTGTGTGGTAGAGCTTGCGATTCTTTTTCTGGCAAACTTCTGGGTGATGCTGTTGCTATTGTTCCACACAAGGAGATAAGAATGCTAGATGGAGAGATAGGGAGAGAACATGAGAAGTTCCTCAAGTCTTTCATTTATGATTTCAAGGCCCACCAAAAATAGATAGATAGATAGATAGATAGATAGATAGATAGATAGATAGATAAAAGGATATAAGATATTCCCTTCCTTTTCTGGATTTTGCTTTTGATCCCTGGATAGAAATCCTAACCTACCCTGTGTGTCAAGGACAGCTGCTGTCCAGGTCCCAGGTGCTGAATGTTGCAACCAAAGGATCAGATAGATGCTTCAGATCAGCTATTGTGAAGCTCTGCCATTGTTTCTAGGGGCTGGCTCCCTTTCTCACTGTGTCTCAGACACCTATGCCTTTCCAACCAGTAGCCCCTGCGATTAACAGCAAGGTACTTCCTATACAGCAGACAGGAGCAGGAAGAGTTTCATTTATATCAGCTTCCACTTGTCACTACATTTCATCAGGGTTCTATCACGTGCACTCAGATAGCTGCCTTGACCTCTTAATGGTTTTCTCCATCTGCAGTCCTCTTCCTTTCTCTCCCTTCCCCCTACCTTTATCCTGTACAAGGATGTATTGATCATCCTAAAATGAAGCTTTCGTTATTTTCTTGTATTGCTTAAAATCCTTCCGTGACTCCCCATTGCCTAGGCAAGCTCTCTGCTCCTGCCAAACTTGCTTGCTGCTGCTCGAGTGCCGCCTTCTGCAGCCTTCATTTTGACCTCCCTCTTCCTCTTGAATGATCTCTCTTGTCTAGCTGTTCAAATCGTGCCTGCTCTTTAGGATTTTGCTTACATCCCACTTCTTTCATGAAGCCTTTTTTTGGAAACTCCAGGGGGACTGAATCTCTCTCTTCCCCTTTTTGCTGATGTCTTATCACAATAACGTCCAGCATAATTGTGTACTGGCGTGTACATAAGCATAGGATTGGGGTCTGACCAAGTGGGGGATGTATGAATGGAGACAAGCCATTTGTCATTTTCCCCACTAAGGTAATTACAAAAATGGGAGCTTTGGGTCTCTAAGTAACTGTACGTGGTGCCCACTAAATGTGTGTCCCGCTAATTTTCTAAGTTACCTTAGAAATCTCCTTTTTTAAATCTCTGCAATTTTTCTTGTTTTAATCATATTTCTTGTTAACATTAAACTATTACCCATCTTTTCAAATGTCTTCTGATTTTTTAATTCTCACATGTACTCGTTTTGTCTCTTTTTCATATCAGGAAGAAGCCTCATTTTGTGGTTGAGGCAGTGAGGCCCAGGGAGGACTGATTAAGAGCAAGCCGAGCAGAGAATACACCACCACTCCCAACTACAGAGTTCTCTGTGTTCCAGGACACTGCCGGCGTCCGCTCCTAGTGTGTGCTCACTAATTATTTGTCAATTGATTGGAGGTTGTCAGGGCCGTCTTGCAAGACAACTCCCCTCTCCTTGGAAGGAGGAGCCCCTTGGAGTGTGGTGGGTAACGGGAAAAGTGCTTACTCCCGGAGGAAGGCGGGGCAAGCCGGAACGAGCTCTCTCTGGGAACCCGCATACTTCCTCGCTCTGTGTTTCCGAACCCCATTCTTCTCCAGGGAGCGAGCAGGCGGGTTAGAAGGGTACTTGGAGCCGGTCCCTCTGGCGGAGACACGTAGCTGCCTCTGGCCGCCGCTCCTGACTGATCCTGCGGAGTGGAGAGCCCCTCCCGCCCCGCGCGTTTCGCTCAGGCTCCCCAGGCTCTGCAAAGGGAGGGGAGCTGGGGGCGCCGAGCCTACTAGCCTTCCTGGAACTGCAGGCGAGGAGCCCCGCGCCCTCGGGAGCCTCTTGGCAGGTTCTCCTCCACCGCGCGGGTGTGCAGGCTCTTCTCACCGCCCCCACCCGCGGCTCGCCCTTGCTCCCTCCCTCTAAACCCGCCAGCCGGAGCGCGCACACCGGGGCTCCGGCACGTGGGCGCGCGGGAGGCGGCGGCCGCTGCTGCCGCTGCCGGAGCCCAAGCCCGGAGCCGGCGAGATCGCCCTCCATGCTGCGGGAGCTGCGGCCGCCTTCCGCTCAGCCTCTGGCCGCAGCCGAGCTCCTCGAGCCGGCGAAGCAGCGGAGGGGAAGAGGACCAGTAGTGGAGGGGCGCAGTGGGCTGGAGCCATCTGGGCTCTGAGCAAGGGGCGCCCGCAGCCCGGAGCAGGCAGCCCGGCTGTCTCGCTCTCTCTCTGCTCCTGCTGCCGCTGAGGGCTCCAGGCAGCGCGATGCCTCTGCGCTCCTAGGCGGCGGCCGGCGGAGGCTTCCTGCAGCCGCTTGGCCCTCGTGGGCCCCCATTAAGCCGGCAAGTATCTTGTCTATCCCGGAGGACGCGCGGGCCCCCCAGCCGCCGGAGCCCGAGAGAGCGCGAAGTCCGAAGTCAGCCCCCCAAACCGCCAACTTCCCTGGGAGCCCCTCTCCCCGCCGCAGCCTGCGCCAGCCCTGGGAGCGATGCGCCCCCAGCCGGGCGATGCGCCCTCTGCCAACTCGCCACCCATGGGATCGACTGCCCTCGGCTGCTCAGCTTGGAGCGCGTAGCCTTTGCCGCGTGGCCCAGGAGAGGAGTTAGACACCAAGGCGTTTCGCGGACCCTGCGCGCACTAGTCTGCTTGGGTCTCCTAAGGGGGCAACGTTCATACCCAGGGGTGAGTAGCCCGCTGGTGGAGGCATCCTTCACCCCCACTAGTGTTTTGTAAGGATGGCAGGGAGACGCTAGAAAGTTGGCTCTCTCGAACCTGTCCTGGAATTGGCAGCGGAACGCAATGATTCCTCAATTCCATTTCCTTCGGGGGCTTTCCCTCATTGCCTTCGTCTCTAAAACCAAGGACGGAACCCCCTTCCTCTTTCCAAAGAGAAAAGGGGTTCCCTAGAAAAGGTCATTGACTGTTCCCCATCAACATGCCATTTGAGGCTTTTCAGCCACCCGCGCGTTAAGCAAGCACCCCGCGTAAGCGCTTGGAGATCTGCAGCCGCCTGGGCGCGCTCCGAGATCATCATCATGGGCAGCCAGAGTCCCTAGGAAAGGCTTAGCATCTTGATTAAAGAGAAAAGACTGCTGGAATATAGAGAGGGAGTGGGGAGGGGAGGGATCAGGAGAGGTAGTAGGAGAGAGACACACGTGAACTTTATCTGTCTCTGACAGATCTGGCACGAGGGTGCTTCGTTTCGTTTTGCACGTTTGGGGCCGCCCGGTACAAGGTGGCCTCCTGACAGAGTCCAACAGGTGGCTTGCATGGGCTTCCTGTGACTGGGCGCGGAGGAGAGGGGATCTGCTCCTCCCCCGGGATCCAGGCTAGCTCTGGCACTTCTCGGGGTGCATCTGTACATGGATAAGGAAATGGGCTTTCTGCTCTCACGCCCGATTTGGGGTGTGTGAGGCATCCCAATGCCTCTTGTCGGGAAACAGCGGCCTTATTGTGTGCCAGACTGAGGTTTCAACTTGCAAGCAACTGAGGGGCCATTCAGCTGGGCAACTTGGACTTGGCTGGTCTTTGGACTTGTGCCTCCTCGCGGTCCCTGGTGGTGGGTATTCTAGCTCCCCCAGCTGGGCGGTGAGCCAAACCTGAGTTTCCCTCCACTATACTTTAGTGATGGGAGGCAGGTTTCAGGAGCATTGGAGCCTTGCCAGAATTGATTCTTCTTTACTTGCCTCCTGCACTTTCATCCTGAGACTCAGACGCAAGAGCATATGTGGCTATATACCGGATGTGTGCTGGTGAACATGGGGAAAGGTCTAGTTTGAGAGCTAGTTGGAAGAAACTAGAGACAGGAAATTCTGCTTCCGTACCAGGAGACTAGATTTGGGAGAGGGCAGGTTTGTGCTTTGAGAAAGTTTCTTCTGAACTCACCATCCAGAGGGAGTGCCAAATGCAAAGATGCTCTGAGTCCTCAAAGCTGTGGGCACTCCAAAGTAGCATCTTCCAAAGTCTGCTGCCTGCCTTCCCCTCTCTCAGTACACGCATTTGTACGGGACATAAATCTCTGTGCAGCGGAGAAGCTCTGAATATCTATAAAGGAGATACTTAGAGATCAATGTTGGTTTGGAAAATAGAAAAGCATCTAGATGTGTGTGTGTGTGTGTGTGTGTGTGTGTGTGTGTTGGGGGGGATCAGCTAGAGCCTGCATGTGTAGCAAGTACTCAGTTTTGCTATCTTCAGGGGTTTGGTTTGCTTTGAGATTGTTGGAGATTTGGAGAAGTTAAAGCTTTCCTTGCACATGTTTGGTGCTACCTGGCCACTTCCTGCCCACCTTGCAGTGAGATGTTTGTGCTCTGAAATAAAGTGATGAACACTCCAATTTGCAAAAGAACCCTCAGGCATTAGTACTTGGCCCAGACACTTCCCCTCCAGAGGAGGCTCTGAGTACTAGGGCTGTTTGGCTTGCCTGCCCCTTCACTGTAATTGGTGCTGCACCCTTCCAGCCCTTCCAGCCCAAATTTAGTTTCTCGGCTGATAAGAGTCCATCTCACCCTGGGTTTCTAGTACCGGATTGCAAGGGTTGCTAGTAATGTGTAAGCCTTGTAGCACACACTGTCTGATTTAGCATGAGGCTCGTGCCTTCCCAAAAATGTGCCCAGGAGTCTGTGTTGGAAGAGGAGTCAGGAGCTGGGTGCCAAAAGGATGAATGGGCAGGGAGATAAAACATATGACAGGGAGACAAAAAGACAGAGAAAAATAGAAAGACAGGGCCAAAACCAAAACAAGAGTGTGTTTTGGGGGAGATTGGGGAAGGAAAGAGGGAGGGATGCAAAGAATGGATGGGATAGCTCTAGGGTAAACAGGGAGGAGAGGGCAAAGAATATGGGGGGGGGGTAGAATGAAAGGAATAGAGGACAAAGAAACCCAAAGGAAGAGTGTGAGAGAAGCGAGTGAAAAAGGAAAAGAATAGGGATGGGATGAGGGGAGTAGAGCAGGCAGGTGGGGATGAAGGAAGGGGTGGAGGCACAGAGAAGTCAGAGGAAGCAGGAGGCACATGCTTTCTGTTTTCAATTTTTATAAACCACACTGTCATTGTAAGGAAGTTGACACAATCCATATCCTTAAGTAGCCAGCCCTTGGTTAGTGCTTGTTTCTCTGGGAAAGTATGTGTTGTGCAGAAATTGGATACCACTTGGAACCCAGCTGCATGGAAGATGACAGGAGTGTAAGAGGTTTGGGTTCTTGGTCAATGCACAGCTGCACGAGTGCATTTGCCTATGATCCTGTTTTTTTAAGCAACAACCTTCCCCAGGTAAATGCAAGACTGAAGAATTGCAGCAGAGGATTATTGTACTAACAATATTTGCATGTGATTCTCTAATCCCTGTTGTAGAAAGAAGGATCTCCTGGGTAGCTTCAGAGAAACACTACATTATGGGATCAGCTCCCCTGGGAGTCTGACCCCAAAGGGGATGGGATTGTGCTACTTTAATGAGTGTCCCAGTTGACTCTAAAGCAGGTCTTCCCTCAGCCACCCTGTGATAGACATGATGTAGACTCTATAATAATAACTTCTGTCGTTTGTTCCTGAATTTCCTCCTAAGAGATATAGTGCAATACTACTCGCTTCTATCCCATCTTCTACAAAAAAGCTCATTTCTTGTAAATATCTCTTGATAAAAGGACAAGGCCAAAGAAGTTGCTCAGCTAGGACTACCTCTCCAAGAACCTCATCCATCACAGTAGCTCCAGGGGGAGGCAGACAGCTCCTCTGGTCGACCTTCTCAGGGGTGCTCACACCAAGATACTGAGTTCTCACTAGGGCATTATCTCGGGCATTCTTTGCACATTATTTGTGCATTTAATACTCAGAAAAATGACGTGATAGACACTGTTATCATTATCTCCATTTCATAGTGGATGAGACTGAGTCTTAGAGGAATTATATAACTTGTCCCAGAGAAATAGACCAGTTATCTGTGATCCAGCAACTAAAAAGCATCAGTGCTAAAATTTGAGCCCAGGGTTGGTTGACTCCAAAGCCCAAAGCCCTAATTCTGTACCATGCTAGTCTAATCCTAACACTCCATTTACATTGATGGAGTCAAAAAAAAATTCTTGAAGATCTTCCCCAAGCACTCTCTCTTCCCTCTTTACCAAATGAGGAAAATGAGAAGTGGTAGAAAAGAAAATGAGACATGATTTTCGAGAAAGCCTTCAACTAGTACATGCCAGAACTGGGACCTGTAGTCTGAATTCTGGAGTCCTGTCCCACCTTCTCCCAACTGTACTGGTGGTTACCATATCTGGCTGATCATCAAGGTTGTAGGAGCCTCTTAGTCAAAATACAAGTTCCAGGACCCTACTCACAGCTTCCCAAATCAAAACACTGGGACAGAGAGCCCAGAAATCTGTATTTTTAGCCTATGTCCAAGCTTACATCTACACATTACCATTTGCTCCAGTTACTCCATAGCTCCTGGATTTTGACACTGTGGCTCCCTTCCAGACAGCTTCAGGAGAACTCCAAGCCCATCCTGATTCCAGAAAAATAAACATACAAAGGGAATAGATTCTCAGTAAGTTGCCCCCAACACTGATCTACTGCATAGGGTGAGGAAACGGGCTGCTTCACCTGAAGGCAACTTGGAAAGTTCTTTGAGAAATGGAGCAGAGACATTGATATGGGTTTGTTTTTCCCTGTGCCAAGCCAGAAAGCATTTAGGAACCATTAAATGCTCCTTCAATGGATCTGTTGGTATTTGAACCAATATTCCCACAAAATGACACCATGAGTCAGGCCAATGTGACTGTCAGAGCGTCAAGCCGTCCTCCAGTTGGAGGGATCTGGCTGTGTTGTAAGGAAGACCCCTTCACAGGTCAGTATCCTTTTCACTCCTCAGGACAGTTCCCAGCCTCATTCTGCAGGTAAAAAGGAGTTATCACACACGCTCTCTTTCTGGCCCATTTAAATTGTTTTCTCTGTGACCTGAACATCTTTCCCTTTCTATTTCATTGAAAAGTGGCCAAAGGTGCCAGACATCTTGTCCAACAAACTGTTTTGTCATCTTTCCCTTTTCAGATCCAAATTTCTCCCTTGAATCTGTTGCTTTTAACCCTGACCTCTTATTCAAGGATGGTAATTGAGCCTTGGGTAGCTTTGATAAGCAACTGTCTGATACATGTAATTTAAATGACCATAGTTCTTTGTGAATACAGTGCAAACCAAGGAATAATTTATATTTATAATGTCTACCTCTTTCATATGCTGCAATTCTTTCTTTTCTTTTTCTTTTTTTTAAAACCATTTCAGTGCTGAAAATCTGTTAAGTGGAGAAGTAGAAAATGAAAAGAAATGCTTTGTAATTAAGACATGGGCACTGAGTGCAGAAAACTAGCTGACTTCTTGTTTGCTTGCTATTGCAATCCTAGTCTGGTTATTTTGTTTCCCCAAGTCTCTATTTCTTCCCCTGGAAGTTGAAGACAATAAAAGTTGCCTGTGTATATGGCAAAGCTTTAACTTCATGAATGATAATGCTTAGTATACCTTTAGCTCTCTCTGATGAACATTTGCCATGTGCCTGGCTAACTTTAGCTAAGGTTAAAATTGACAGAGGAGATTAAGCAACTGGACCCATCCCAGGGATCCTAAGACTTAGAGCTAAGATATGTCCTTCATCCCCACCTCCTTCCTTACATCTTTTTTTTCTTAAATATTTATTTATTTTTTTAGTTGTAGGTGGACAGAATATCTTTATTTTATTTTTATGTGGTGCTGAGGATCGAACCCAGTGCCTCACGCATGCTAGGTGAGCACGCTACCACTGTGCCATAACCCCAGCCCCCCTTGCTTACATCTTAAAGCAGAGTATTGCATAGGTAGCACAGTCTGGTTTGTATTTTAGTTTAATCCATTGCACAGAATGCCTGAGAGAACATCATTGGGGATCTTTTGCACTTTGGGGACATTTTTGAGGTGCCTTTGCATTAATGTTTTTGCTTTTCCAATATTTGGGAAGAATGTTCATGGATTGATCTCCTACTGCTTTTGCTTGGCTGATTCCTTCCTATTTATGGGGTCTCAGTGTAGCTATTTGGGAAATTCTCCCTTGAGTCTTCAAGGACTGCATTAGATGTCTTTATTATATGCTCATCCATTTAAACAATAGTATCCTTGTCTCATTACTTCTCTGTATTTGCATATATATATAGTTATATAGTTATATGTATAAGATTATATGTATATATATGGGCAGTTTTATATAGTTATATATAACTATAAATAATAAAATAAATATATACAAATATAATAAGTATATATAAAATAAATATATTTATAAATATATATAAATAAAAATATAAGTATAAATATATATAAATAATAAAATAAAACATATAGTTATATATAACCATATATAACTATATATATAACTATATAAATACATAATATATATATGATTATAGTTATACAGTTATGTATATATATAGACAATTTTATATAGTTTTATATAGTTATATGGTTATAGAGTTCTATATATATAGTTATATATCGTGATTGTATATATAGAAACAGTTATATATGGACAAATATGCTATATATAAGTTTCATGTACCTGGTCTTGTATCTGAGTACCCAGGACAGTGCCTGACATATAGAGAGTCCACAAAATATTTTTGAGTAAGTGAAACTTTGAGTTAATTCTATGTGGCCCAGGAAAAGTGACATCATCCTTTATCCTTAAAAGAAAAAAAAATCCAGATGTTGGAATTACAAAATGTGAGGTATGAATGTGTCTCTAGAGGCACCTGTTCTTCACATAGAAGAGGATTGTAAAGCTGTCAGTGGTTGTTGGTTGACTACATTGGTAGCTTTGGGCAAGTTCCATTTTGATGTTGCTTAAGATGTAATTAGAAAGGACATTCTGATCTATAAGTTAATGTGATTTTATCTGTACATTTAATTAGTTGCTCAGAAAGACACGTTTGTTTCTCAGCCCAAAAGTTTTAGAAATTAATAGGCGTATGCAGTGAGAACCAAGCTTCAAGATAATCTAGTTTCTACCAGCTTGAAAGAGACGGAAGGAAACTGAAGCTCAGAGAAGGAAAGGGAGTGGCCTGAGGTCACCCAGCAAGGTAGTGCCAGCATCAGCGTGAGAGCTGTGGTTTCTGGCTACTAGCCCAGCACTCAAAATGCTTAGCTGAAGGTGCCGAACTCTTCCGTGGCTGCTTGTTTGCTTTGAAGACTTGCTAGCTAGACTTCCGCATGTCCACAGCCTGCCCCTGAAAAATTCCAAGGCAGAAGTCTTTCTGACAAGGAGTGAAACAAGCCTGGAAAGATTTGCTGATGGGGCAAACTCCAGGTGTGGAAGAGGTTTGTGAGAGAGCACCTTGGTGGGTCCTATGTTAGTGAAGCCTGGCAGGGTTCTGGGATCCCCTGTCTTCTTTTTCAAGAAGGATGTGCAGCTTGGCAGGGAGCTTCCTTTGATGTTTTCCTGTGTGATTTTTCAAGAATTAGAGCTGTGTGGATGTTCATTGTCAGCCCCTGGCACAGTGGACCCGACGGTGCCCCTCTTTCTTCTTAATACTTTTCTGGATGGGAAACAGGCACCTTAGGATCCTTCTCTCTACCTCTGGGATGCTTCAAAGTGTGACTAAATGAATCAGCCTAAATACGTCTGCAGACACAGAGGCGTGTGCAGTGTACTGGGACGTTGTTAACACACAGATCTTTATCACACGGTGTCAATATTATGGAGATGGTAAGACACAGATCATTGGTGCGATATATTGTGGATGATCCTTTGGAAACATTATAATCAGTGCTGAAGAGGCAGCAGAAATATCTCAACCTAGCACCTTCCCTGCATCCCAAAGGGTTTGCCAAACCAACCCAGAGAATCCGGATTGTGATTCTTCAAGGAGAGAAAGAACAGGTGATACTGCCCTGTCCTTCTCAGCCATAATCAATCTCAGATTTTGGTGTTGTTTTTGATTTGATATCCAAGGGTTGGGGCTAGGAGGCACCTCTCTTTGTACCCCCACCATCAGAAAAAAATGAGTGCCTTCCATTCCCTGCCTTGCCTGGGTTTCTAAAATTCTTCCATTCAAGGCTAATCCCTTCCAGCTTATTTTAGAGTTTCCTCTGGTCTTGTGTTGAAATGCAGAATTTCCAGAGGAGAACGTCACAGCTTGCTGTCACAACACCTCACAAAGGTCTTGGAATAGGCACAAAGGAGGAACTCTATTACCAGGGCTGCCATTACCATTACTGCTCCTGCTGTGGTCTCTGTTGCATCATTGAGTGCCTATTGTGTGTCAACATGGTTCTAAGTTATGCTCATTGATTTTTCTTGCTTCATGTACCCAGTAATCCATTGTTATAGGTAATGGAATGAAACATCACCCCAGATATGACAAAAATAAGGTGGAATAATTTAACAGAGTGGGAAAAATTGATAAAGATGAGCTGCAAATACTGAGAAGCAAAGTAGAAGGCCAGGAGAAAGGTGATGTCTGTTTTCCTTGTCTGAGACGTCCTGCTCTCCAAGTGGGATCTTTAGTGAATGAAAAGGAAACTAAGACCTGGGAAGATTGACACCTACTGATCCTCACTGCTTGGAGTGGCAGAGCAAGAATTGGAATCCAGACTTTTCTTATTTTCGAATTTCACTAGGTATTAGTGTCTCCAGTTGACTTACAAAGCTCTGAACTTTGAAGGAGCTTAGAGAATATCTTCTTGCATGACTTCTAAATGGCTGTGATACATAGTAGGATATACTCATATCTTATACTGAAGTTTTTAAAAAAAGTCTATAACATGGATTATTTACTGACATTTCCTATTCTACTGTCTTATTTCATATTGAATGCACGTACACGTTGAGACATGGCATATTCACATATACAATGGAATCAAAAATTTCAAAAAGTATTTACCATTACTGTGGTAATGGTAATAGTCTGATGTTTTCCATTTTGATCTAGGTTATCTTTTAAATTTCTGTTATGATCTACATAATTGATTTTGTGACTCTTATGGGTTAAAGTCTGCTGTATCAGTCAACTTTCTGTTGCTGTGACACAATACCTGAGAAAATCTAATTTAAAGGAGGAAAAGTTTATTTTGGCTCATGCTTTCAGAGGTTGTAGTCTATGATTGGTTGACTCTGTTGTTTTGGGGGCTATGGTGGTATAGGACACCATGGCTGGGAGTGTGTGGTGAACCAAAGCTCTTTACCTCTTGGCCAGGACATATAAGAAAGAAACCAGGGTCCCAATATACCCTTTATGGGCACACCCCCAGTGACCTAACTTCTCCAAGTAGATCCCACTCTTAAAGGTTCCACCACCTTCCGGTAGCACCATGGGCTAGGAACATGGGCCTTTAGGGGACATTTCAGATCCAAATGATAGCACCTATATTCTGAAAAACATGTACCTAATATGATATCCTAAGCTTTTATAGGTTGAAAAAAGCTCAGAGAGGTGGCTCTTTTTCCTTGTCCAAGATCTCCTAAAAATCTAGTGTCAGAGCCAGTGGCAGAACCAAGTTCTTGACACCATTTACAACTCTCAGTGATGGCATCCTTGATTATGGATTCTGGGCCATTACTTACCTTCAGTTGGCAGCATATTGTTGGAAGGTTGTCATTGATTGCTCACAATATCAGCATTTTGAGTTGGTCTTGACTTCTACTGTCCTCATGTACAATTTTTTGAAGGAGAGTTAAGTGGCAGTCAATTTTTCATATATGGGCTTGATGGTGGGCAATTATCTGAGTCTATTTTCTGTTGCTGTAACTAAATACCACACACAGGTTAACTGATAAAGAACAGAGGTTTATTTGGCTCAGGGTTCTGGAAGCAGGGAAGTTCAGGAGCATAGGGATAGCATCTGTTCAACATCTGGTAAAGACCTTGCTGCATCTTAATATGGCAAAGGGTATCACATGAGGAGTCAAGCCAGAAAAAGAGCAGTTTTGATAACAAAGCTGCTCTTCCATAACCCATTGATTGATGAATGGATTGATCTGCTCATAAGGGCAAAGTCCTTATGACCCAGTCACTCTCAAAGGTCTCACCTCTAAACCTTGTTGCATTGGAGACTAAATGTCCAAAACATGAAATTTGGGGGTTTGCTGAAACCTTAACAGTATTTGTGGCTGAAAGGGACTGTGGTGGGGTAGGGACAAGGGTCCTGTGGCTTCTCCGGGTCTCTACAGACTTTGGTCAAGTGATTAGGGGAAAAGATCCTGAAGGATAGAAGAAGCAGTCATCTGTTTGGATGTCCTTATCCCTAAATCTATCTGTGCTTCTCCCTCTTCTCCAACCCAGAGGGCATTATACTTGTGTTTAAATGCATCGATTTAGACCAGATGCAAAGCCAATTTTGCCACACCTGATGAGTTAAGAACCCTTTTTGGAAACTCTGGTGACTACTGAGATTGGAGGTGGAATCTTTTCGAAATGTTCATTTTTAACTTACTTAACATCACATGTGCACACAAGAAGCCAAATAGCACAAGACGGTAAAAGCTGATTGTTCTCTCACCCCTGATCCTACTCCCCCAGCACTCCTTTCCTGGAACCACCACATAGCCAGTGTCCTCTGCATCCCTCTAAAGATGTGGACAAAAAGCATGGTTTTCCTCTTTTAGAGACATGACAACATACAGTATGCTATTGTGTTTTAATTTAAGTGACACATTTGGTGATAGTAACATTGGTTAATATGGAGTTGCCTTGTGACTTTTCTGAACTACAGAATGTATAATTATGTGGATGTACCAAGATTTTTTCAGCTAAGGAACAGAATGGCGATTAACAGCCTAGATTTTGGAGCTAGTCTACCTCTAAGGGGGGAGTGGGAGGGAGGAGGGGAGAGGGGAATAGGAAAAAGAAGAGGAAGAGGAGAAGGAGGAGGAGAGGAGTAAGAGAAGAGGAGAGAGGAGGTGAACACATAGTGCCAGGCAAATCCTCATTAGATTAAAAGCTGAATCATACCTAATTTTTTCATATTTTCAAGAAGTCAGTTTTTACTGTGGTATGAACGCTTTTTCACACCATGAAACCACCAGCAAATATTTGGCGAGGATGTTTTGTCTCTGAGATACTGAGAAGATAGGGGACAAGTAAAGACAGTGCTTCCTATCCTGGAAAAATACAGAGGCAGTGTTCACTCACCCAGAGCAAGTTGCGAATGGTAAACAATTGTGTTTAATTGAGACTTAAGCTGGATGTTGCCCAGCAGGTATCTGCTAAAAGATCTTTGCCTGCAGAAGGAAGAGCTAGTGCTGTGGGACTGTGTTGCACATGTGAGAACCAGCAAGGAAGCCTAGTGGGGTGAAAGCAGAGAGGGGCCAGGACAGCCTATCTAGTCCCAGGAAGTAACTGCTTCAGGGTCACTGGAGAGCTGTGAAATAAAAATGCAACAATCCCTGTTACCTGCCCAGCTAAGGTTCTGTGGAAAGTTTAAAGAGGCCTGGATGACGATTTCTAAATTATAGGAAAACAAATTTCCTTTACATATATCAGGATTTTTTTTTGGTGAAACTCTTCCTATGATCCTGGAGAGCTGGAAAAAGGCATAGAAATGTCCCCAAACAGCATTTGTTCAATGAAGGAACATACCCTCAATTGAAGGGATGAATGAGACAGTAAACTCACCAGTCTGTCTATTATATAAGGATGGCAGAGATTGAGGCAGTTTCTTCCTGACTTTGAGCCCTCAGTGAAATTTGTGCAAGACACAAATTTTAACTTATCAGTTGGGAATTTCTATGGCAGCCAAAGTAGGGGGGGGAATTTTACTTTGCGCTAAAAGGTATATGTTTTTATCTTCTGAAAAACCAGTTGTGTTAATGGAAGTAAGAGAATGAAGTTAAACAACATGGATAATTTGTTGCAGACAGCTCTGCCCTCCTCACTCTATTGTGAGAACTTCTGGTGTGATTTCCTCAGTATTTACCTCCACTAGCTCAAACAGAGAAGTAAAGGGAGACTGTAATCAGTGCTGGAAAGACATTTAATACATTTTTATTGACTCACACTTTTTTTTTTTTAACAGCAAAAGTACCTCTTAAATCCTACCAAGGTTTTTATTTTTATACATCATAGTCAAGAGTGTTTTAGAAACATATATCTAGGAGCTCTTGATTTTGAGAAAATATTTATATTGAGTGGTTTTTTTTTTGTGCATTTATTTCTGTTAAAAATATTGCAATGAAAAACACGATCCGTCTGGGTGGTTCTTTTTTCAGATGTAAAAATCACTCAAACTGAAATCCTTTCTGTAGTCAAATTGGTCCTGCCAGCTCTAAAGAGGGCAGTGGAGATAATATGATAAACTCGCCCTTGTGTTCAATCTTAGCTCATCAAGGCCTTGCCAGAACTGACATTTTTGTACAGTATGGCTTGATGCTCTGATTACAAATTGGTCTTGAGCGGTTAAACTCTTTGTAATTGTATTCACTGACGGATTGTGCTTGTGTTATTAGGTCTGTTTTGATTTTGAAACCTAAAGGAGGAAATAGGTTCCTGGTTCCCTCCTCTTGTTTCAGAATGTGGAAGAGGGACCTTCATGCAGAATCAAGTTTAATTTATTATATCAAAATTAAGAGCTTCCTCTTTCTTCAAGGCAATCATGACAACACTCCCTTTCAGCCCTGCTGGAAGTTTTAAAGAAATAACTTAAATTGTATTTCAAGAAGGCTATTGAGTACTTATGTTTATTATCATTGACTTTACTTGTGATAAATAGAGGAATTAGGTTGGAAAAATGAAAATCTATAAGTGTACCTCTTTTGTACTTATTTTCAAGAATTCTAGCTCTGAATTAATTGCATAAACTTTTTAACAGAACAAAATTGCTAATCATTTCTTTCTTTCTTTTTGATCAAGGATCTTTTATTCTTGGGTTGCTGGGTGAATAGATGACAAGTTCAGACAATGTCTTCTGTCCTTGGAGGGTGTAGAGACTATTATGTACTTACCTAAAGCAAATTGAGAATGATCAAATATTGTATGTAATTAAGACTTAAATGGGATATTGGAGACAATGAATTCACTAGGATTCAGAGAAGGAAATGATCAGCTATGTTTGAGACAGGAAAGAACAAATTTATTTTCCTTTGACATTCACACATGACCACACTGAACCCAGAACCCTTTGCATCTGGTCGCTAAATTGTGTGCTTTGTCCCCACACACCAAGCAAGCAGTTCTCCAGCAGACAATAGTGGAGTGGCCTATAATTCGATCCTGACGCTGTCTACCTGAACATAGTGTCAGATCCCACAGATTAAGGACTGAGTCACACCAGACCACCCCTTCCTCAGATGCCAATCCAGATTCCCAGGTTGTGACCTGTGCTTCAGACTGATTGGCTATAAATTGAGGCTCCCATGACCCCCTCTTTGGTTTTGATTACTTTGTTACTGTGACTCACAGAATTCAGGGAAGCTCTTACTTAAATTTACTGGCTTATTATGAAGGATGATGAAAGATACTGATGAACAGCCAGATGAAAGACATGCATAGGGCAGGGCATGAGGTGGGGCACATGCCTTCCAAGCCCTCTGTAGGAGTACCACCTCCAGACAGCATGTGCTCAACATCCAGAGGTTCTCTAAACCTGGTCCTTCTGAGTCTTTATGGAGTCCTATTGCATAGGCACGACTGACTCCATCATTGGTCCATTGGTGATCAACTCAACTTTCAGCCCTTCTACCCTCTTTGGAGGTGGGGACTGTGGAACTGAAATTTCAAGTCTCTATGACATGGTTGGTTCCCTTGGCAGCCAGTCCCCATAACCTGGATATCAGGTTATCCAGGGTTTCCGTTACCTAATTAGAACAAATGATGTTCCTACCATCCAGGAAATTCCCAGGGACTCAAGATCTGTGTCTGATGTTGCTATCATTCACAGAAGTATGAAGCTTTTAGGAGCTCTGTGTAAGGATCCAGGGTCATGGATCACATACCAAAACAAAAGATTCTCTTAGCCTTCATGTCCATAGGGTGTTAGGAGTTCTGTCTCAAGTACTGGGACAGAGACCAATATATATATATTTTTTTAAAAATAATATCAGTGTAACATATTTGGGTGATGTTTCCAACATGACATCATAAAACCACCCCAAAATAGGATAATGAACAGTTTTGTATGACCCTGATTCTATCAGCTGAACTCTTACAATGAAAAAAATTGAAAATAATTATTTTATATTTTGATTTGGCAGATGACCTCAAAAGTCCATCTGCTACAAAACACCTAGACATAGATAAACCTGGGTTTTAATAGATTGCTAGCCTTGGAGTGAGTAACGGAAATTTCTAGCCTTCCATATACCCAAATATCACTTTAAAATAAAAGTACAACAAATCTCAAACTGCAAATAAAGTAGGCTGTGCTGAACAAGGAGCAAGTGATAAAGACCATGGTTATTCTGACTGTGGACACCTTTACGGCTCTGCATCTGAGAACCAGGCTTGAATGAACCACATGGTAAGGTGAGGCAGAAGTAAGGGAGCTAAACCTATTCCTGGTCCTGAATGAGCTCTGGACCAGGAAGAAGACTAAGTGGTGCTAGCTTGGTGGTTTTCTTGAACTTCCAGCAAAAGCAGTCAAATTCACATTGGAGAAAACCATCCTCTTTAGACCTAGAGGAATCTCACAGGTAAAGATTAAAAAAAAAAGATGACAAAAATACACACACATCAGCTATTATTAGTCAGAGATGTTGGAAAAAAAACAAACAAAACTCAAAATAGACTTAAGTCCCTGGGATTTTTAGATATTAGAATGATCAGTGATAGAATATAAAATGATGATAATAGTGATGATGTGAGATAAATAAATACAAATGTTTGAAGGAATAAAAACCAATCATCTAAAATATAAGCATGAGCAAAAGATCCTAAGAAACAATTAGGAAGAAAAAAATATTGTGAAACAACTTAATGGATGAAATAGCACCATAGACACAGCTGAAATTCGAGGAAGATAGATAAGACATTCCCCCAGAATGTACCAGAAGAGACTCAGAGACAGACAGTATGGAAGAGAAGTTAAGAGGGAGGATAAACTGAAAAGTTTGTTCTGTGTTTCATCGGAGTTCCAGATAAAGAGCAAAAGGAGGAGACACAGCATTTGAAGAGATAATGGCTGTAAATGTTCTGAAACTGATGATGTTAATCTACAGATACAGGAAGTACAAGCAAGATAAATAAAACAATGAATCCACACATAGACACGGTGTAATGAAATTGAAATACAAAACATAAAGAGAAGGTCTTCAAAGCATCCAGAGTGCAAAAACAGATTGCTCACAGAGGAGCCACAAATAACACCGCAGCCTGTTGAGTGGTAGCAAGGGAGGACAGTAGATCTGAGAGCATCAGAGTTCTGAGGGAAAACAACTGACAAATGATTATTCTTTTCTTTTTATAATAACAGCAAAATAATACATTTCTAAATAAATAGACTTTCACTAAGGAAACCTCTACAAAGTGCACTTAAGAAGATGCGTAATCCCAGAAGGAAGGTCTGATACAGAAGGAATGGTGGGTAAAATAAATTGGCAAAAACATTAATGAATTTATACATTGTAAAATATGATATCATGCTAATGCTCTAATGTGTATTTTTCTTTGGAGAAAAGAAATAAAATACTAGATATGTTAGTCAGCTTTTCATTGTTGTTTCCAAACTGCCTGATGAGAACTACTTAGATTGGAACAGTTTATTTTGACTCATGGTTTCAGAGGTTTGGTCCATCCTCCACTGGCTTTATTACCGTGGGCTTGAGGTGAGGTGGAACATCATGGTGGAAGGGCATGGTGGAGGAAAGCTGCCCAGATCATGGCAGTCAGAATGCAGAGAGAACATGCACCAGGGACAAAATATATAATCCCAAGGCACATTCCCAATGATCCACCTCCTCCAGCCACACCCCACCTGTCTACAGGTACCTCCTGTAGAGAGGTACCTGTAGGAGGTACCTGTAGACAGGTGGGGTGTCCACAGGACACAATTTGAATTGTCCATTCAAATTACTAATCCATCACATGCATTAATCCACTGATGAGGTTACAGTGTTCATGATTGAATCATTTTTGCCTCTGATCATTACTGCATTGCCACAGGAGTTTGGAGGGGACACCTTATATCCAAACCATAACATTAGATAACAAAAGCAGTATCTAATCCATCCCAGAATCCTACATTCATAATCTATAATCTGACCATTTTGCTTCTTTCTTCCTCTTCCTATTTTTTTCCTCATCAATCTCATCAGAGGATGGTTGATTTTATTAGACATTTCAAAGAAAACCATCAACATTACAGATCCTTTATTTTGTAGGTTCTTCAAGAAACACATGAAGTGAGAGGGAATTCAAAAACTGAAAAGTTTATTTGAAAACACATGTAAATGCCCATGAAGTAGTGACTAGAATATGTAAAAAGTTGCTATAAAAGAATAAGGAGAGACAAACAGCCTAATGAAAAAATGAGCGAAGAGCTTCAAACAGTGCTTTGGGGAATGTAAGCTTGCAATCATTTAGAAGTGTATGTTGGCATCTTCCTATCAGAAGTCAAAGTCGCCCCCCACCCCATCTTACTGATCTCTTGGAATAATGGTGCAGATTTTGCAAACCAGAAACCTGGGATTGTACTTGACCTCGCTGAATTTTTCCCTAATATCTGTATCAACTATTTGAATTCCCTTCCTTCATGATCTTGTTCTCTGTCCTACCTAATATGACTAGTACCCTAGACAAACCTGCAGCTTATGGTTCTCAAATTTTAGCATGCATCAAGATCACCTGGAGGACTTTTTAAGACAGAGTGCTGAGCTCCATCCCCTGAGTTCTGACCCACTAAGTCTGGGGTGGGGTCGGAGAATTTACAATCACACTTGAGGATAAGGCTGGTGCTGCTGATCAGGGAACCACCCTACCTGCCACTGCCTCAGATCTCCTTGTCTGAATCAATCCCACCTCCTCCATGACCCTCCCACCATATTCTGACATTGCAGCTCCCCCTCTTTTTCTAGTGCCTGCCCTCCAATGATTCTTTGGCAACCCCTAGCTTATCAGGGAGGTTTTGTAATTATCCAACATACCTAATGTGTGCAGGAATTAGGGTGAAGAATTCAGGAGTTGTATTTTCTCTGTGTCAAGGGCATTATTTGAAATTTCGAGAAATTGCCAGTCTTCTACCTTCTTTTTCCTCATATATTTGGTTTGACAAAAAATAAACAAATAAGTAAACACAAAAAATAAAAAGGAGGAGTCATTGAGCTCTGTAGGGTAAGTGATACAAACTAAATACAAAATATAGAGTTAATAAACTTGATTCAACTCAGAGATAAACGTGTTAAACACAGACCTACAGTGAATGAATATTGTGACATATTCATTTCTTTTTTGTCAGGACTTATATAATTCTATCTAAGCTCTTTCAAAATATAGCATTTCATATATTTATGGAATCTGGAAGGGTTCCTTCCCTTTCTATTTCTTGGAATAATTTGAGGAGTATTGGAGTTAGTTCTTCTATGTAGGTCTTGTAGAATTCGGCTGAGAATCCATCTGGTCCAGGGCTTTTCTTGGTTGGAAGGCTCTTGATGGCCTCTTCTATTTCCTTGCATGTAATTGATCTGTTTAAGTCATGTATGTCCTCCTGG
>CM053405.1:124298476-124331437 GCA_028644305.1 Xerus rutilus
TGAGAGAAGATTCTTAGGAACGTAAAAAGCAAGAAAACCATCATTGTTACTCTGGGCACTTGGAACACTGTAGTATAATCAAATGCATTCAGAATGGATATACAGATATGCTGCAAATAGCAAATATATTTTCTATATGAAAAAGATAAATAATAGTTTGGTGTGGGAAGATTGTTCTGGAAGGTAAAGGAAGTTAGTGCATTGTTTATTCCTTTGCATCTTGTCCACTCATAGGGGAGAGAGTTTATTTAAACAGAGACTAAAGCCTGCATATTACATATATAATTTTCCTAAATCTGATAGGCAGTGAAAAGAAAGTACTCTGGAGAGATGCATGAAAGAATGCATTTAATTTAGTAGGAGAAAAAAAAACCCTGTTATTTGTCCCTTTTAATTAGTGTCTGAAGAATGAAATTTCTCTAAGGATTTCCTTTCTGGTCTGTATTTACAGAACAACATCTTAAAATGACAAGTTTTCCTGAAGAACTTGTAAGAAGTGCCATACTTTATACCACAAAAGAGATTTGTAAAAGTATATTGCACTTATTACTCTGTGAACAGTTGGGGATCTTTCTCCGTGTAGTAGCAAATACTGAGGGGCTCCTGGGCTAATTTTGGCTCTTGGCTGAAGGTACCTGCGAGTCTGCCTATGAGTATAGGTGTATTTTAATTAATCCTGATGGCAATTCCTAGCTCATAACAGTTCTTACCCCTCCAGGCTATTGTGTATATTTGCTGTCCCTGGCTGGCCTCTGCAAGCATTTGGATTTGTAACTCCTAGGGCAAAATGAAGAAGAGTGGTTGGTCTTGGATAGCATAAAAAAACTTACTTGTAATGATCATTCCTCCATGGAATAATCACAAATCCCTCAGGTATTTATGGTTTACTGTTGGGTTTCTTTTTTTGTTATTTTTTTTAACAAAAAGTGATTCCTTTATAATTTTCTGTCTGCTTAATGCTTATGTGTTTTTATTGAAAGTACACACAATTGTAATCAAGAGTAATTAAAATAAATACATTTTTATTTTCCATGATGATGTTGAAGAGAGACTATTTTAGAGCATTGTTTTAGTGAAGTGAATGGTCAAAGTATTCACTTTCAAGAATTGTACATTTTTCCCAGGGACTCAGGAAGCTGAGGCAGGAGGATTGCAAGATTGAGGCCAGCCTTCACAACTTAGTGGGGCCCTAAGCAACTTAGAGAGACCCTGTCTCAAAATGAAAAAAGGGCTGGAGTTATGGTTCAGTGGTTAAATGCACCTGGGTTCAATTCCTGGTACAAAAAAAATTGTACATTTTTTACTTTGACAAATTATTGATGGTTATGGGTGCACATACTTTATACTCTTTGATCTGTGTACCTGAGCACTCAACTTCTGTCTCAAAGATATCACATAACTGAAATGACCATAATTGTTTTTTTTTTTTTTTTTTTTTTTTTGGTACTGAATTGAACTCAGGTGCACTCTACCACTGACTATATCCCAGCCCTTTGTATTTTTTCAAGGCTGGCCTTGAACTTGGAATCCTCCTGCTTCAGGCTCTTGAGTCACTGGGGTGACAGGTGTGTGCCACCATGCCCAGCTTGAAATGACTCTAATTCTTTGTGGTACACAATTGCAGTTAAGCTGCTTCTGCTCATGACAGCTGTTTTCACCATTGTTATCCTTCAAGGCATCCTGACTTCCTTCTGATTTCTTTCAGCTCACACTGCCCTTTTCTACTTGGGACCCTTCCTTACTCAAGTCAGTCTGCTTTCTGTTAGTCTTCCAAGCTGGTCTTGTTTTCTCTTCCTAGCTGCTTACTACCTACTCTTATTTCTGATCTCTATTCTTTGGTCACCTCTCCAGCTTCTTTCCCCTTTTCCTAACTTCCCATTCCCTAGTCAGGTCTCATCCTCCACGCCCATGATACCCTATATGTCTCCTTCAAAACACTGAACATAGTTATGATTTTATATATTTGGGTGAATTATCAATAGTTTCCTTATCAGCCAGAGTGAAAGTACCAGATCTGCACCTAGTAGATGACCCTCAATCAATATTTGTTCAATGAATTAATGTGTGAATGTCAGGGACACCTGAATCTCTTGACATTGAATCCTTTTAGTGACACTGTGAGGTGGGTGTTACAATCCTTCTCTTTGGAAAATGAAGCTCAGAGCATGTGAAAGAGTTTCGCTTAAAATTACACATCCCATAATCACTGGCACGCGGGATGTTCTGAAGCTGACTGAATCTTGTGCCCTTAACCAGTGGCCCTGGCTGCCTCCTGAAGAGCCGAGTGGAAGTGTTCACGTGCAGTTTCTCTCATTACAGTTAAAAACTGTTTCATCTCAGCTCTTTTGGTTTTATTTGTTTGTTTCCCATCAAAATGTATATGGGTTTTAGGAATCATTCTGTAGTTCATTATCAAATATATCTTGAGTGCTGAGAAGGGTCAGTCTTTATGCTATTGTACGAAAATCAGTTTTGGAGCAAAATCACAAGAGCTTGCAAAAACAAGCTCTCTTGGTCACACATGCAATTCTTTGTGTTGTGCTCATTGTGTTGTAGGTCCCCTTGAGAAAGCCTGCCCAACTCTGACCAGCGGTGGGGAGAGGATGTCTGCCAGGTCCCAGGAGACTGGGAAACTCTCAAGGCCAAGAGCCAAATTTCCCTTTGTGAATTGAGCTTTCTGTCATGCAGGCATATGGTTCTAAGGTGTATCTCTGTGTGGAGGGCTCTGTTATTCCTTGGCTCTATGTTGATAAGGGTGTGTAATATAGGTGTCACCATAGCCAGGGACATGTTCAAAACCTCTAACCCCAAGCATATGTCTTTTTTGGCCGTGTGTCTAAAATTATTTTGAATTTACATGGTTTTAGAGCAGAATTTCCCCAAACACCCACTACTTTGTCATAGCACCCCACATCTCCTATTGTCTTGCAGTGATATTATTCATTCATTGGTGTTACTAGCTTATGGAGCCTTTGAGATTATAAAGTGTGTGTAGTACGAGGATAAAGTATTCCTTGGATTGGAAAGCTAGAAATAGTATGTAAAGAGGACTGAGCCAATGTTTGGAGTCCTGTTTGCTCTTTACTGGCAGAGACCTGAGACCTGGTGTCCTTGAATGCTTCTAGGATCTTTGGACATGTTTCTCTGAAGTTTTTTTTTTTTCTCCCCAATGCTAGGGATTGAACCAAGGCTTCACCTCAGGTGTGCTAGGCAAGCATTCTACCTGTGGGTAGCATCCCTAGCCTTTCTCTCATCTTCTGTGACCTCATCTATACACTGAAAATAATAATCAGTGCTTTGTCTTCCTTACAGAGTTCTTGTGCAAATCCAAGGGGATAATGGTTATGAGGGTAACATTTTGCAAATGGAGAATACCTGTTCTAATATAAGGGCCTTTCATTAACAGTGAGTTTGGCTTCAGACAGCAGGCTGGCCACGAACAACCTGCCCTATAATTTCTGACACCAGCCACAGAAAGAGAAAACTAATTAAAAGGGCAAGAGTTACAGTCATGACACACAGATTCAAATGGAGAAGCTTCTTTACTTCTCCTGCATGGAGGTGAAGGAGGAATGAGACAAAGTCAGTTTAAATGGAACAACAAAGAACTAACTGTACAGCCATGATGCAAATAATTACATTACCTGGCCTTTCCTGGCTCTGCAGCAGTATGTGACAGCATCAATTAAAAAGAGGAATGTTAAACTCCTTATTTTTAAACCACTTCATAGTATTAAAAACTTCATTCGATCTTGAATTCTTTTTACTTTTTTTCAACAGGCACGAAAAAGGAAATATCGCTTTTCTAGACTTAATTTATAACGGAAAGTTTATTGATAAAGCATTTCATTTCATAAGGCTTAATTTCATGCTCAGTAGTAGGTGCAGAGTTATTTGGTGATGATTTATGCATTTGTAATTATTTCTGTTCTCTACTTGTAATTCTCCCTCAATTCTATACTCGATGGCTTTCCAGATAGAAAAACTGCTTAAAGTCAGCCAGTTTTGCAACCGTGAAAAGGAGAGAATTCACATAAGCGGGCAGCATGCACTCCAGTCCCCCACCCACCTCTTTGCTTGAGGATAATATTCATCCTTTGTCCCTTTAGGTCCCAAGACTGCCAGGGTACAAGAGGCCTCTCTTCCCACATCACCACAGTCCTTGGTGCATTTTCTTTGTGATTCACCATGAGATGTTCTCATAGCTCATGGAGAAATGTTATTAAGTTTAATTTTCCAAAATTGAGTGCTCTATGAGATATTGAATCAAGCTGCTTTCTCCTAGCTGGTAAACATATTTATTAAAACAAAAAGATTAGTAACTCACTGTGCCCTACCTGGGCTGATTCATATAAACCATGAAAATAACATTCTCATAACCTAGGACTCAATGTTTTATTTTATTTCTGTTTGTTTGGGCTGTTCTGAGACCCATGCTAGGAGACTAATAGAACTATCAGACCTCTCAAATCTAACATCATAAAATAATTTGTCTCGGAGTCATTTACTTTATGAGGGAAAACAGATACTTAGTCCTTCATTATAAATCAGGATCTTGGCCAGCACTTTGTCATAGCTGAGGGTTTTCTATCTAGTACACAGGAATGGGAAAACTAAAAAGGCCTTTTTTTTTTTAAGAAAAAAAAAAAGGATTCTTTCTTTTAAGGTAAGTATTGCTCTGTTTTGTTTTCCTCATGGGAGGAAAACATTCCTCCTGGATGTGCTCATGGGATAGGCTTGGTCGTTAGATATTCTTATAAACCTGGTAATATATCTGCACACTTATTCTGTTCTAGTAACTTCTCTTTTACAGGAGTTTATCCTCCAAATTAAATTACTCAAGAGCTGCCCTCCAGTTTGTAAATGGTTGTGATCCTATTATGAGCAGGGAACTGGGTACATAGTAGGTATACTATTAATGGTGATTAAATAAATGGATAGTTTTGTCTTTTGCCATTTGCCATTTTTTCCTCCTTGAAGTCACGGGGGAAAAAATAGAACTGCAATTTGTGTGATTTAACGTTAGGAATAACTTCTGTCACCTTGTCGGCATTGGCATTTTGTCATTCATTAAATTGCAAACTGTATCTAATGGCAGAGAGCGTTGGGCTCTGGAGTAAACTGGTTCTGGGTTCAAGGATTTCCTCTCATTCTGCTGACTGTAAGACCTTGAGAACTTAACTGCCTCAGTCTTCTCATCTTTAAAATGGGTGGCAATAGTAGAGAAAGCTGATATCACTTATGTATGGAAACCTGGTTAATCTTAGATTCACAATGCAGAAGTGTGAGTGGATTAGAGACTTTCCTGAGTGTTTCAGGGACTTAAACATTGAGTACTATTTTACACATATATAACAATGAACTTTTGGAAATCCAGAAAAGGGAAAACTTATAAACTATATCTTTTATGAGACTGATTTTTATTATAAAAAATGTTCTGCCTAATTGCTGGATGACAGATAATTTGTATTGTAAAAATGGATCTCTTTTCCTTTCTCCACCCCTCTTCACCAAATTGTTAATATAACTGGTCAATAACTTCTGAATATCACACAATGCCTCATTACCTTCAATGACCACACCCAGAGTTGTTGTAGGGATTGAGTGTGATTATGTTTGCAAAGTGCTTAGTGCAATCCCTGACATAGTTAACTATCCAGTAAGCATCTTATCATTGTCTCCCAGGCACAGTTATAATTGCATGTGACTAGAATTGGCACAAAAATAGTTCTGGTGTATAAGAAATGCAAGCATTTTGCAGGTATGTCTTGCTAATACTAACCACTTCCCTGAGAAGCGGTCCAAAGAATGACATTCACCTTCACCTCTGATGGTAGGTCTGAAAGCTTACATGGAGGTTGGCAGGAAATGTATGCTGGTGTGTGGGAGATGTCAACCACAGAGATGACATGGCTTGGCATCTTACTGACCCCTCTTCAAAGCATCTCAGTCTTCGGTTTTGTCTCAGAATCCTGGGGTATGTGCCAAAGTGGGATGTGCTCCTGTGTCAATCATTTTCCCAAGTCAATGATGAATGACACCAAATCTATGTGTCAGTCTTGGACCATAGATTGGGATAGCAGCCTGTCTTTTGGCAGAGGTGGAAAGCTTATGTGTAGCTCCTTGTTGAGGCTGCTGCCTTGGGTTTGTGCATTCTGACTCAATTTCTGAACAAGATGGTAACCAAAGTGTTAGGCTAGGAGAGAGGGAAGCTGTGTTTAATTTATAAGAGACAGAGGTAATAGAATATGGATGGCTTAGTGCTACGAGGGGCCTCAGGGCTTATCTGTAATAACAAGCTGGTATTTATTGAGTAGGTACTATATGGCAGCAGCACACTAAATGATTTTTCATGTATTATAACTCATTTAATTCTTGCAGTAGCTCTGCAAATTAGGCAATATTTTAAACATCTTTATATGCACCAGGGACATGCTAAATGTTATGCATATTTCATTTAATCGTTATTACTTTCAGTGGGGCTGGCGATATTATTCTTGGGAATAGAAACGTGGGGACCTTGGAGAACTCAAGTGACTTGTTCTGTCGTAAATAGTTACTCAGTGGCAGAGCAGGCTGGTGAACCCAAAGGTTTCCAATAGCAAAACACAAGTACCCAACTACTACTCTTGCCTGTCTCATTTGTTGCTTATTGTGGTTGAGGCTAAGAATGGAGAGGAGCGTGCCCAAGGTAGGACAAGATGTTGGGCAGGTCTTCTGCAGGATTAGTGTTGATTCTATTGTCTTCCATCCACTTGGTGGAGATGCATGGCATCTAGGGTCCTTCTAGCTGTAGACTGGTGCTGTGAATCTGCTCCTCAGTCTGCTCAGTTTCCTTAGTGAACCCCTTGAAGTTCTCCATCATCTTCAGTTTTAGTCTGAATTATGAGCAAAGCTAGGATGTAACCACCATGAGAAAATGATTTTTCTAATTATTAATTAGCTCTAGAGCCATGTATTCATCATCGCCTGTACTACTTCCTTAAGCTATTGGGATGAAAAGAACAGCCTCTCTATCCACATTGTTGATTGTTTTAGTGAGCTTTTTCATGCTGTGACCAAAACACCTGATAAGAACAATTAATGAGGGAAACATTTCTTTGTCTCTTGGTTTCAAAGGTCTCAGTCTGTAGATGAACAAGTTCATTGCTCTGGGTCTCAGGGGTGGCAGAACATCATAGCAAAAGGGTATGGCAGAGGAAGGCAGCTCAGGACATGGCAACGAAGAAACAGAAAGAGAGAGCTGTGCTCACCAGAGACTAAAATATGAACCCCAAAGGCATGCCCCCAGTGACCCACCTCCTCCAGCCACACTCTACCTGCATACAGTTAGCAACCAATTAATCCACTCAAGTGGTTTAATGCACTGATCTGGTTAAGGCCTTCATAATCCAATCATTTCACCTCTACACTTACTTGAATTGCTTCACAATGAGCTTTTGGGGGCACACCTCATATTTAAACCATAAGATGGATGATTGAAGTCATCGGGAATTTTATGATATAAGTGAGATTTACAGAAAAGAAATTTGTAAGTGTAGTTTCATATTTCCTGTGGCCTAGACTGATTGACTGTGGCTTTTCTCCCCCATTATGGATATAATGATTCTGGAAGACTAATAGCTTTCCATTTTTTACCTTTATTGTCTTCGGGGAAGTTGATGGTCACTTTACTGTGGTATTTGGCCATGAGTCTGAAATATCAGCATGTGATTACAAAACTTTAAAGATTAGACAAAGCTTCCAATTTGTCCAAAACGGTCTTGTCCTAAATTTGCATTGTAATATTTAGACATTAGCCTTGGTTGAGCAAATATTTTCAGTATCATAGCCAAGGGGCTGAAATTAATATTTTAGTTATGTGTAATACAGAGCATTGTTGTGTTTCAAGTGACTCATTCTTTTTCTCTCACTTTGGCTCTGTCACTCATTTCTCTCTATTCCTTTTTAATTGCACTTCAATATTTATCTTCTCTTCTTTCAGAATATTGCACATTATTCATAAGTTGCACTGATGCAGAATAAATATTTCCATTTGTTAATTATTTAATATTTGTATCATTTGATATAATATCAACACCATGACCCCAGAAACATCTTTAAACACACACACGCTGCTGCCTAGAGCTTGTGCACCAGAGGACACAGGGACAAGGAGGTCTCATCTTCTCTGTCTTCAGGTCAGCAGTATGATATGTCACAGGCAGGAGAATCACGGCAAGATGTTCACCCTCTGGAGGGAAACGACCAGCTCTAGCTTCATTATGGACTAGACTAGTGCTATGTTTCAGTACACTCTTTCCTTTCTCTTCTCCTGCATCCCATGAACAGGTTACCTGGCTTCATCTCTCAGCTGTCCCTTGGCCTCCAGGCTTGGTTTCCGTCACTCCTAAGCATTCCTGTGTGTTCACTCCTGTCTCTACAGTGCTTGCATGAGGCTTGCTCTTGTCAAAGCAGCTTCCAGGAACCCATCCATACTGTGGTCCCCACCATGGTTGTCCCCTTCACGCTCTGCCTTGCTCTCCACTTCTTTTCCTATGATCGTCAAATCTGCCCAGTGTTGGGTTCTTCTTCCATGGCAAGGATTGTGCTGAGGACCTTTTCCAATGATTTTGTTCCTTCAGGCAGGTATTGTTATCCTTTCCTTATGAATAGACACTTGAATCTTAGGCAAGTGAAATTAATCCAAGCCCAGAGTGGGCAAGAGCCTGCAATGGAATGGACGCCTCTTCTGTTTGCTTCTGAAGCTCATGTCACATGTTCAGCAATTGCATACTAGGTGTCTTCTCCCTGATTTCCCTCTCCTCCCCTTTCTCAGGCACACCCAGGCTTGTTGAGGGCAAAACGAAGGTACAGCCTGACAGTTGTGAATGGACACTGGCCAGCTTATGCACTAACCAGCTGCTGATGACTGGCAAGTTACATCAGGACTTCAGGTTACCTGTGTAGGAGCCAAAGCAAAGCCAGGGGTTTCTAAATGAAATGATGCTTAATGTGTCTTAGAGTCAAACTTCTGTAGTTCTCTGGTCTCTCCACTAATCACTGTGGAAAACAACAATAATCATGTTATGATTTAGATATGGAGTGTCCGCAAAAACTCATGTGTAAGACAATGCAAGAAGGTTTAGAGTAGAAATGATTGGGTTATGAGAGCCTTAACCCAATCAGAGAATTAATCCCCTGATGGGATTAACTGAGCAGGAACTGAAGGCAGGTAGGATGTGGCTGGAGGAGGTGGTGTCCAGCCACCATGGGGACATGCCTTTGGGCTATATATATTTGGTGAGTGGAGCTCAGTCTCTCTTTGCTTTCTGATCATTATGTGAGCTGCTTCCCTCCAGCTATATGCCTCTGCCATGATATTCAGCCTCACCTGGAGTTCTGGGGATTGGAGCCAGCTGTCTATGTCCTGAGACACTTATCTATCTATCTATCTATTTATCTATCTATTTACAGTTTTCAATGTAACTTTCTTATTTTAATAAGAGTAACTATAACAGCTATTAGCTGTTTTATACTTTATGTACCAAGCGCTCACTGGATCTTCTTGGCAGCTCTAGAGGTTTGTTCTTCACCATAAACCTGCAAGAGACCTACAGCATGTAAAAGTGACATAGCCAAGGTCACCCTGTAGCTGGCGAAGCTGGAACTCAAACCCAGTCTCTTCAATCCAGAGCCCACACTATTTCCATCACATGAAATGGCCTCTCCTACAGTGTCCTCAGTCGCTTTATTGAAGCCTCTGTGTGTATCATCATGCAGTTCACTGTGGCATGGCAATTCTTCCAATACTTAGTTCTTTATTTCTTATGTTTCCAACCTTTTCAGCAGTAGTGTATGTTACTCAGGAGTCAAGCATCTTTGGAAGGTAAGTTAGAAAGCATGCTGTCAGGGACACAACCAAGGAGAAGGGACATTACTGACTTGTAGTGTCTCTCTGTGCCACCCCTGGCACTGGCCACTGAGGAGAAAATGTGCCAAGAGCAGGACTGTCCTATAATTTTTTTATTTTTATTTTTTAATACCGGGGATTGAACTCAGGGGCAGTCAACCACTGAGCCACATCCCCGGTCCTATTTTGTGTTTTATGTAGAGACAGGGTCTCACTGAATTACTTAGTGCCTCGCCATTGCTGAGGCTGGCTTTGAACTCGTGATTCTCCTGTCTCAGCCTTCAAAGTGCTGGGATTATAGGTATGCACCACCACGCCTGACTAGGACTGTCCTATAATTGAGAAGAGTTTTGTTTCAGAGTAGTATGATTTTATTTAAGGTTTTGTTTGAAATTTTAATCCTTCCATTTGACTCTTGTTGTTGGGATGAAAACCATTACAAGTTGCCCCACTTTTTGATTGTCTTGCTTTTTGAAAATGTGATAATACTGACCTGTCTAATCTCAAGGCTGCAGGAAGTATAATGAAACCAGAGGGCTCAGGACACTGACTCTCACCCAGGAGCCCAGCGCCTTAGAAGGCGATTTACCAGGACCATGGAGATAGAAGGTGAGGGGGTAGAGGGCCTGCCAGTTGAAGGAAAAATTATTATTCTAATAATATTTCGTTATTAGAATAATGAAAAATAACTATTGTTTTGTTACTCAGATATAGAGAGTTAAGCCTTATAAAATGTCCTTTATTGGTAGAGCATAAAAGTTAGATGCTCCCAATAAATGTTTTTTTCTCTCTCAAGGCTAGAGTTTCAGAATATCTGTGATATGGCAGGCCATGTTCAGGAGACGTACCCAACAATGTTCTGAGATGCATCATTTGTAATGTCAAAACCACAAATGGAAAAAGTAAAGACCCACTGAAAAGGACACAGTGTCATAATATATTATCTATGGAGTTATGGAGCCCTCTATATGGATGAGCGCATGTGGTGATACTGGAGTTTCTCCAACATACATTTCAGGTTGAATCAACAACGCCAGCATGAGCATGATGAATAATGTGATCCTTTTGGTATAAGAAACTTCTATAAAACTAAAACCATCTCTCTCTTACTATACATATGCACAGGCTTTTTCCTTCCTTGGGAGGATTAACATAAATTATGCTAGTAGGGTTCCCTTTTGGGACAGAGATAGTAGAGAATGAAACAAATGTTCATTTATAATTTTTTGCCTTTTAAAAATTGTCAAATCATCCAGTCATTTATTCAACAAATACCTGTTAAATGGCAACTGAGTGCCAGGTAATGAAATACCCTCTTATAAGAAGAGCAAAATCCAATCTCAGAAAGTTAAGTCTAGTGAGGAAACAGACAGTAATAAGAAAATGTCAAAAAGATAATTCCAGAAGGTTCTAAGAGATAAGGAGAAGTTGCTAGTTAAAGGTGAACAGGGGGAAGGTCACTTTCGATGGCGGAGTACTCTGCTTTTGCCCCTTAAATGCTCCACAGACAATAACAATAACAACCACCATCCCCAGATGTAATGCTACATAGCCAGCCTTCATTCTCATACTCCATTTTGTGTTCACATATGGTTTAGACAGTTTAGGTTGGTTTGGCTGGGCAGTTCTGTTTTAGGCTGTGGGTTAGCTGTGGTTGCTGATTAAGCTCAAGTCTTCTCTACAGTTGCTCATTCTGAGGAGCAGGTTGAAAGGTCAACATCCGCTCAGGGAGGCTGTTTCCATGGCAGATCCCTAGGCTGTGAGAGAGCCAAGCCAGACTGCTCAAGCCCATCGAACACCTTTGTTGGCATCATCTTTGCTAATATCTCATGGGCCAGAGCAAGTCACATGGTCAAGCCCCAAACTTCAGTAGGTTGGGGAGTGATCTTCACTCATGACGTGAGCTCATGGAAGTGAATATTCAGCGCAAATTAATTACCCCATGTGTGTTAGCTTTCCATCACAGTGACAAACTACCTAGAAGAATCGATGGGTAAGAAGGGAAGGTTTATTTTATCTCACAGTGTTGGAGGTTTCAGTGCATGGCTTATTGGCCCTGTTGCTTTTGGGCCTGCGTCAAGGCAGCACATCGTAGTGGGAGCATATGGGACAGGATGCTATTCACTTCATGGCAGTCAGGAAGCAAAGAGAGATAAAAAGGAGATGCTGAGGTTCCAACATCCTATACAAGGGCAAGTGCCAATGGCCTGACTTCCTTCTACTAGGCCCTACATTCTAAGGTTTCTACTACCTCTCCATTGTGCCACTGGCTGGGGACTAAGCCTTCACCATATGGACCCTTAAGGGACATTCATACAAATCACAGCAATCAGTGAAGATCTTTCTGATAGTTTAGAGGGAAACTGAACAGCAGTGAGCCATTCTTGCTAAGACCATACTAAGATGTGGGGGAGGATGGAGGACTTTTTTAAGGCAGAGAATCAATGAGTGCTTCAAATTAGTATCTAGAAGGTCAACAGCAATCGGTTGATTGGATTTAGACCATTTTTTCTTTAAACTCTTCTACAAAAATAACCCTAATAAATGCTTTACAAGAGGTAGTGGCATGGGTTAAAGAAAAAAGGAGTTTAGCCAGGCACGGTGGCTCAAGCCTGTAATCCCAGCACTTAGGGAGGCTGAGACAGGAGAATCGCGAGTTCAAAGCCAGCCTCAGCGATGGCGAGGTGCTAAGCAACTCAGTGAGACCCTGTCTCCACATAAAACACAAAATAGGGCGGGGGATGTGCTCAGTGGTCGAGTACCCCTCAGTTCAATCCCCAGTACCCCCCCCAAAAAAGAACAAAAGAATTTAAGAAACACTGAGTGAATCTGGAGGCCTGTAGTCAGCCTAATATAATTTTCTGCATAGAATGATTATGATCATCGATGTAACAGGACATGAAATGCAGCATTTCTTCTGAAGCACCAGATGGTATGTGCCAAAGGAGGTGCTAGACCATATGCAGCATTTCAAAGTGAATAACCAAAGACCAGTTGGATGACCATTAAACCTCCCACTCCCATGCAGGATTAACACAAAAACAAAAGATGGTTTTGTAAGGATTTCTTTGCAAATGTTGTACTGAGATGCCCACCTCTTCCCACCACCAGACAGTAGAGAAAGAATCTAGATAGAGAGCCTCCTAGCTAACTCAGGTTGAAAGTCACCCATGGGCCACCTGGTGAGAAGGTGAAGGATATGGTTGTTGGGCCTGAGAAAACTCAAGCAGCCTAGAGGAGGAGGCTGCTCATGGGTATGACTGTTCTCCCCTCTTACGGGATCAGTAATATGCAAGTCTAGGAAACAGATATAGAAGTTGTGGCATGTCTGTTAACCTTGGACCATTTTAAAAGGATTCTGTCCTGGGGGGAGCAGCATGTCAGGGTTAGGAGAACCCATATGGAGGAGGCTGGGAGTGATCCCCTAGGGGTGGAAACTATGGGAATTATCTTGATCAGGCAGTCCAAGCAGATTGCAGGGGAGGTGCTTAGCAAGGAGAACTCATTGCTGTCACAAGAGGTAGAATGCATGTTAAAAATCTGTGAGTCTCAGAGAGCAGGAAGCCATGGACGGACAGTGCAGTCCCTGTAAGAGATTTCATTCCTCTTACCTGTTTAACCCTTGCCTGATGGACTTGAACAGCTTACAGTAGCTACCTGGAGGGCAAGGAAATAAGCAAAGGGAAGAAGCCCCCCAACACACAAACTTCTTTTCAGTGAGAGGCATTGACAGCTGGTAGCATGTGGGAGGGTGCTCTTTTTGAGAGAAGCATGAACTGTATGTGTACCTTTCGGGGTAGACATTCTGACTTCTCTATCAAGACTGATACTGAGTGAGAGAGATGATAAAAGTTTCTAAGGGTCATCTGAAACAACATCACACTGCCAAAGTTTTGATCTGAGGCATCACCTCTGCTAAAACACAGAGCAGACTTTAGGGGAAATGGTAATCAAAATTGTGTTTGGTTTTATGATTACACCCTTCGAATCTTGTCCAACCTTCCCATTACATTGACATTTACTAGAAAATGGTGATGGAAGCATTATATTAGGGGTTTATAGGTTTTATCTCATTTACAAGGACTCTATAAGGTAGTGAATGTTATGCCCATTTTATGGATGAGCAAATTGAATAAAGAAGGTTAAGTGATTTTTCAGGGTCATAGAATAAGGCATCTCAGACCTGGGTTGTAGCCAACTTGGTTTTGTTTAAATCCAGTGCATGCCCTTAGGGAGTCTGATTTCTTTGCCTCAGAGTAGCCTTATATTTTATGTGGAGAGTGACCAGCCATGCCCTTCTCTGCTCCCTCTGCAGCCCCCAGGACAAGAAAGCCCCCTTCTCTAGCCACCCCTTGCATGGTATGGTTTTAGTGTGCCCCCATCTAGGTCACTGTCCCAACCTTGTTCCTCTTAGTTTTAGTTGGTGGCCTGTGCATACATGAATGTTCAGAATTATGTTTGACCACATACATGTGACTCAGCAGATGCTTCAGGGCATAGCCGTCAACAGTTCTCTGGAAGTAGGTCAGGTTCTGCTAGATACACTTTCCATGGGACCTCATCTCCTGTTGTGATTTCCAGAGCATGGCTGAGGAGGACCCTCCATGTGGCAGCCCAAGGAAGGCACATCAACTACCTCCACTGCCTCTGGGAACCATTCTGCTCCTGTAAATAGAGAAGTCCTTGTATCTGCTTCTCACCCAGCAGGGCCCATATTGGCAGTGCCACCTTGTTAAAATGAAGGACTGTCTCTCGTATTACAGATAATGTGAGACCAACTACATTTTCTGCTTCCTGGCAATATGCTTTGTTGAAGATAAAGTCTGGAGAGAGTCCTCGGTGGGTTTGCCCTGATTCGAATTCTGTTTTTTCGGGAACAGCAGTTTTAAAGATCATTTCTATTAAGGGAAGGACAGAAGGAGTTGCATTTTTTTCTTTTTTTAATTCAGAAAGAAGGACAGTGGAGCAAGGATGACTTAAAAATGAACTGCTAAACACAGGAAAATAGACACATACGAAGGCTGTTGACAGGATGTGAGGCTGTCCTTGGAAATCTCATTCACTTTGTGTCTGCTGTTCCCGTTAACTTGAGTTAGCTTAGTTCTTGGTTTAATGTCACTCTACTAACCCACATGTAGTTGTTTCCCAAATGCCAGCCATTCAGAGTCTACCTTCACAATTACTATCATTTCTCTGTCCCATTTGCAGTACTTTTTTTTATTAGTTTATTTAATTGCATTTCAAGTCATGGTACATATATAGAGCTCAGTTTTTAAATACCTTTCTTTAACTGATTTTTGCTTATTCCAAGAAATATTTGAAATCATGGGTGTGGTGCATCTATCAAATATATGATTCAGTGTATAAGAATTCTTTCTACAGAGAGAATTCTATACATGTGAAATAGAATCTATTTTTGAGTGGAGGGGCCCACGTACCTCTTAGAACCTCTTGGGGATCCACCTCTGGTACTTCCAGTAGGACCATCAGATAATACTAAGTTCTGTTTATAGAAGAGAAAAATAGGTCCAGGGGAAAGGTGTAGATGGGTGGGAGGGTGGGAGATTTGTATCTGGATTTCCATCATATTCTTTATATTTTTTGAGATTCAATGAGATTTTGATAATGGCAGAACACTAAGGAAAATAAAGCTCTTCTCCCCCAAAACTTTCTAGTAATGCTGGAAGTAGTTTTGTATTATGGCCTTTTATTTACTCACTCATTCACACGTTCTTCTATGCATTCATCCATGTAAGAAATGCTTGTTAAGTATGTACTCGGTGCTAGACTCTGAGATACAGAAATGGATATCCTATGAGGAGTTATTTGTGCTCAGAATCTAGGCTGGGAAATGGTTAAATAAATCTATTATCACTCTCCAGGGCAACGAGTGCTAAAACTCAAAGTATGAGCCCACTGGTATGAGGGCATCCAGGAGTGGGCAGCTGGTCCTGTTTAGGAATGTCAGGCTGTGGTGTCTAGCCATGGTGCTGGGCCTACTTCAGAAAGCAAACAAACCATCCCAGTGGAGAAACCCTCCTTTTGAGTTCTGCCTTTATTTAACAGGACATCATTGATCTTCTGAAGGGGCTAGGAGATGGATGCTTTATCTTTCAGTCTAGGAATTGTTTGGCCTTGATGCAGATCATCTTGGAAATTCCTAATACATGTGTTGTGGTTTTATGAAGAGAGGCTTGAAGGTATGCCCCTGGTGCCCCATTTAGATCTCCTGTTTTCTTCTAGATTGCTCTCTGGAAAGGTTCATTTATTTAATATTTCAGCCAAGTACTTAAAGAAATTACCAAAAATCTCCATAAAGATATATATTCAAGGCTGTTCAGTGAGTATTGCTTACACTAACAATAATGGGGATTTGATCAAATGCCTTATAGAACATGCCACAGTGAAACACCAAACTGCCTTTTAGAAGGACAAATTGGATCTACATGTCTTAACTAGGGAGAGTCTTCACTCTTCACATGAAAAGGGTATTAAAATAAGCAGATTATAGAACCACATATGTAACAGTACATTGTATTTTTAAAAAGTGAGTTGATACATGCATAAAAAGTTTGCTGGGATGTATTCCAAACCATGAAGAGAGGCCATTGTGAAGGGGGTGGTATGTGAAGTGCCTGGAAGGGAATCTCTTTTTATCTTTTCGGCACATTTGCATTTTGTGCATTTTAAGTAATTTTGATAAACAGCCATTAAAATGACACAGAAAAAAACAAAAACCCCAAAGACATTTTTTTTCCTACAGTGAAGAAGAAAATGGGAATTGAAGGGCTGCTTCCATAGTGGAAGGATAACATGAGCGAAGGTCCAAGTTCATGGCTAAGGATGTGCATTCACAGAGGCTGGTTCTTGCATTTGCTATGGAATGGCTGGATGATGGCCAGGACTGAGCCCATCACCTTTGTTCTCCAGCCTTAAATCTTTTCTCTTGCTCTAGTTTCCATCCTCAGTGTTGCTCTGAAACAGCGGTCTTTCCCTAATTTGCTCCCCTCCCACATCCAATAGGTTGCAAAGTGTCTCTGACACATCTTCATTCTTTTTTTTCTATTGTCTACTGTATTGTAACACATTAGCCTGGCCTGTGGGCATGACCTTTGTCCCACTCTCTGTCCATTGTACATTTGCTTTGAACTGACAGCAGGAGGATCCTAAAACACAGAAGTAGTGATTCTGTGGCCTTGAATAGAGACCCTAAGTGTCCTTGCTCGTGACACAGATATACATGTTGTTATTCCTTCCAAAGCCCTTGAATGATGATGTCATCTTACCAGTGATGTCCTTACCTACACTCTGCACAAGATTCCTTTTGTCCTGTGCTCTGCACCTTTTCTGCTTCATGCTTTTGTTGGTGACACTAGCTCCTCCATCTTTTTCTATGATGTCAACCCTTGTGCTGTACCACTTTCAGGTTTTGTAGTTGTTCCCATCTCCCTTTTTCATTCATGTGCTTTCTGAGTCATCCTATTGTGACAGCGGGGTAGCTGGCATTGTGCTGGGTTTGAAGATATAACAGTGAGCAAAACAGACCACATGCCCGGGTCCCCTCCTGAGACCCAGGCAAACTTCAAGGAGTTTGCAATCAGTATACAACTTGGGAGAAGCCTACAGATAGAACAAACTTGAGACTAAGAGAGTGATGGCTTAGATGATGGGGTGGGGAGAGGAAGGAGGTTGTGCCTAGGAAAAGTCGGATTGAGGGGATGACATTTATCATGGATCTAGAGGGCTTAAAGGAGCCAGTCATGGGGTGGGGTGGGGCCAGGAGTGCATTCTAAGCAGATGGAGTATCATGCAGGGGTAGATTCAAAGACCCTGAAGCAAGAAAGATGTTTAGCCATATAAGGGTCTGAAAAAGGGATTTGGTTAGAGGACAGTTGGAGGTGACAGTGGCAGGAGTTGATGGTGGGGAAGGAGGGGCATTGAAAATTAGGCTTTAAAAGTCATATAAAGAATTTGGGATTTTGTTTCACTTGCAGGGGCCTGCTGTTGGGGGATGAGATTATAATCCAGCTTTATCCCCTCTCGCGTTCCCCTAAGCACCGGCCACAATGTCCGGCATAGAATTGTTACACAGTCCGTACTTGTTGCATTATTGAATACTGTGACTGTGATTGATTATAGAATTAGCCACACTCCATCAGGGTGGATTTAGACCTCTTTATCAGTTTTTATCCAGCAAGCTAGATAAGTTCATAAAGAGGTAAATTTCCTGGCAATCTTCTATTTCCAGTTGATTAATCATGTACTGAATGATGACTCTGGTTTTGCTTTAAAAAAGTGAGAAGTACTCTGGATATTGGGACTTTCATTTAAATCTCATCAAGAGATTTGTATTTTTTTCCTCAAAAGAAATTTGAATTTTGACATCAGAAAGCATGCAATTGCTTTTATAATCTAAAGAAGAAAATATATACTTTTATTTTTAGCAGTTTGGCAATAGACATTGGCAATTTGCAAGTGAGTAAAATGAGATCTGTAAAGTCAAAGTCCCTGGTCTGAAGTCATCCCAGTAGGTGACACATTTTATGGCCTCTCCACTGCTCAGCAACACTACTGTTTCACTCTGCTGGGGTATTTCTCTTTTTCTAGATTCTTGTCTAGTGCGCTATCATGTCGATCAATAAGCAGATCACCCAATACATGAAGCTAACCCTTTGATCTTTAAGAGGATGTAATTAAGAGTGAAGTTTGGGCTTATGTGCTTTTTGGTTAACACCATGTAGTAGTCAGGAATCATTTTGTTTTAGGTGACAAAAACAAACTTAAAATAGGGAATGTTTGTTTTCCATAATTAAGCCAGTGGAGGTACATCTGACCTCCGGGACTATAGCATCACCAGAACCGGAGAACCTGCCTCCTCTGGAACAGATGGTAGCCCTTGCTTGGTTGGATGGAGGGATAGTGGAAAGTGGGAGCAATTCATTCTCTAGATGAGGAAGCCTTGGGAGGGAATGGGGAGGGAATGGACACCAATATACGTAGCAATATGTGCTGACCACACTGTAAGAAAACCAGCTCTTTAGTAATCCTCAGAGCAAATATTTGTGTAACACTTTGATATTTTGAAAGGGCTTTCATGTATATTGTCTGTTTCATCCTCACAGAAATCTATGGGATTTCCAGGAGACACAACAAGCCTAAGTGAAGAGGCCCAGGAGTGGCAGGAGATGAGGTCAGAGGGATCTAGAGGGAGCCAGATTGTGCTGGCAGATTGTGCTGGGGATTATGCAAAGATTGTTCTACGTCCAGAATTCATACTTTGGACCACATAGTATTTTCCCCTCTGTTGTAATAACACTTTTACTTGTGCTTTGGAATTTGAGAAACAGTCCAATGTCTTTCAGAGTCAGGTTTTCCAGATGTGGTAGATAACCAAAACAGGTAGTTGTTTTGGTCAACTTTTCATAGCTGTGACCAAAATACCTGACAAGAGGAAGGACAGTTTATTTGGGGCTCATGGTTTCAGAGGTCTTGACACCATTGCTCTGGGTCCAAGATGAGGCAGTGCATCATGAGGGAAGGGCTCAATGGAAGAAAGCTGCTCAGCTCATTGTGGGGTCAGGAAGCAGGGATTGAGAGAAAGGGCCACAGAAAAGATGTACCTTTCCAAGGCATACCTCCAATGACCCACCTCCTACAGCCACTACCCACCTGCCTACAGTTACTGCCCAATCAAATGAGGATGTACTGATGAGATCATGATTCTCACAATCTAATCACTTTACCTTTCAACATTCCTGCATTAACAAAGGAGATTTTGGGGGGGGGGGGAATTCACATCCAAACCCTAACATAAGTGAGTTAGGGAGAGTGGCTCTCTGAACTGATTTCATGTATGCATTGATTTCTTTAAGTTTAAAACATTACCTGTGATATTCCAGGCACAGTACCAAGCACACAGGATTGAAAGATGAATAGGTATAGTCATGGCCTAGGAGAGACCTCCACTATTTGGAAGACAGGTGTGTAAACAGATTATAATAATAGCTAACTGCTAAGGAAACCTCATTAAAAGATGGTATAGAGGACAGAAAAAGCAAGGAGCCTATCCTGGAATAAATCAAAGAAAACTTACTTGAGGAGACAACATTTGCATCGAGTCTTGATTTAATGCCCACTTCCAGGTCTTTGGGTTGGTTGATCTAACCAAAGAATGGAAGGAAGATGCTGTAGGCAAGAAATAGCATGACCCTATGTGGGTAGGGAAGCGAAGGAGGGAAAGACACGTTGGGAGGGTGAACGGCTTAGCTGTCTCCTCACCCCAATGTCTTCATCAAAAATTAGAACATGCATGTGGGATATTTGCGTTAAAAAATGCTTGATAAAATTTCTCCTCACTCCATTATAATTATGCCTCACCTTTCATGTTCTGAACTTCTGCCTTGAATTCATTTCCTCATAATGTTAGTATATAAGAATGAACAGTTTGGAACTTTTAACCCCAGGATGCTGGATTTTTCACTTGTTTCAAATTTGGGGTCACTTGTAATGTTTTGTGGTTTTGGAATGATGCCTGTTGACTTTATTTCAGCACTGTTGTGGTAGAAAGCTATGTTTATGGTCTTCAGGCTATTGTGGTCCATCTGTAAGGGAACTCTGAATTGGAGCTCTGTTGGGACATTTAGGTAACATTCTTTCCCATTAGGAATCAAAGCACAAACAGAATAGGGGCCATTTTTCCTTTTTCTCTGTTTTAGACAAATTGTTGCAAACTTAGTTGCTTAAACCACATAAATGTACTCCCCTTACTTGTGGTTAAAAGTCCAAAATCTGATTGACTGGTCTAAAATTGAATTATTTGCAGGGTGGTTTCTTTTGGACTCTTTAAGGGGAGACTTTTCCTGCATCTAACAGCTCCCTGTGTTCCCTGACTCATGTCCGTCCCCATCTTCCATCTTCAAGATGATTCCAATCTGTACTCTGTTATCACAGCCTCCTTATGCCTCTGGGAAACACCACAGTGAGTGCACCTGGGCCACTGGAAGACCCAGGATAATCTCCCTATCTCAAATTCCTTAACTTGATCTCCTGTAAAAGTCTGTTCTGACATATGATTTAGCGTTCACAGATTCTAGGAATGAGATCAAGGACATTTCTGGGGGTCATTATTTAGCCTGCCACAGTCTTTTGATATAGCTTCAATGGCCACAGTTAATCTGGTACTTTTTGACCACATAGATGCTGTGCACACTTCTGTGGTTGATGGTTTGTGCACATCTTTTTAAAATTTGCACCTCCATGATTTTGCATTTACCACATAAAACCATGCAAGAAAGGGATTCCATGACCTAAGCTTAATATTGTTGTATTTTAGTCAGCCATTTCACTGCTGTGACTAACAGATCTGACCGGAACAATTGTAGAGGAGGAAAAGTTTATTTGAGGGCTCATGGTTTCAGAGGTCTTAATCCATAAAAGGCTGTCTCCATTCCACAGGGCTCCAGGTGAGACTGCGCATTATGGCGGGAGAAAGTGGTGGAAGGAAGCAGCTCACATCATGGTGATCAGAAAGCAGAGAGAGAAGTCTCCATTTGCCTGATACAAATATATACCCCAAAGTCATGCCCAATTCCTACCTCCTCCAGCCACACTGGACCACTTTAGTTACCACACAGTTAATCCCGGTCAGGGGATTAAATCACTGATTGGGTTAAGACTCTTACAACCCAATCATTTCTCCTCCGAACCTTTCATTGTCTCACATGTGAGATTTTAGGAGACACCTCACATTGAAACCATAACACATTGTAAAAGTTTCTTAAGTCCTGCCTGGCAGTGAAATTACCACTTAGCATGAAGTTACTTTAGTAGCTTTACAGAAAGGAAAATATTTATTTTTTAAAAGCCAGAGTGATTTCATGTGATGTTCGTTGCTCCTTACTGTACTTTTAGGGCACCTTCTCCATCTTCAAGTTATTTGTATACGTGATTTATCTTACATTGTAAGCATCTTGGGGACATAGCCCTTTTCTGATTTATGAGTCTATCCAATAGAGCACAAAAGATGCCTGAAATATTATTAGATGCTTTCCATGTACTAATTTTTTAATACCCACAAAAGCCTATGATACAGATTTCTCAGAGAGGATATGTTACTGGATTGAAAAGAGACAGCTAATAAGATACAGTGCTGATGTTCAAGCACTCAGACTCCTGTGCCCCTGCTTTTACCAATTCTGTTATGTTCTTTTTACTACTGTAGTAAGTATGTGCTGAAGGAATAATAATTATTGCTTTATAGCTAGCACAGCACTTTTACATACATTATCTCATTAGATCTCCATTAAGTAAAAGGCAGGCAACTATCACCTGCTTCTCTTCTAGCAATGAGCAAACAGGCCCAGAATGGCCAAGTGTGTTCATTTATTCACTCATTGAATTTTCATTATACAGAGATTCACAGATCCTCCATGGGGTGCCAAGCCCAGGGTACACCTTGGGAAGCAGAGGTAAATAGAAAAGTCTGTTCCCTTGTGGAGCATAAGTGCCTTGCAGAACACAGGGTGCCACTTCCGCTTCAAAGGCACACAGTGTTTTGTAGGAACAGACCATAGGGACCATCAAATCTGAACCATCACAGAAAGCTTCTCTGGCCAGGGAACATTGAACAATGCACTTTGGATTTCAAGTAATAAAAACTCTATTCAAAATAGCTACAACTTTCAGGTATTTGTTGGATCACATTGCTAAGAAAAAACATTCTCTGGGTATAAATGAGCTTCTGGACTGGATCTGGTAGTGTGTATGATGTTACTAGAATTTGATGTTGGATTTGTTCTTTGTTGGTTGTCCCCTTTGGTTGTGGAGATAGTGGATGGTGCTAGGCTTTTACTACTGGACCCAGAAAAGAAAGGGCAATTCTACCTTGGTACTCCAGCAAACAGTTCCTGAGGAGGCCTTGGTTTGGCCCTATTTGGACTCATGTGCATAAACCTCTGTATGGCCAAATTGCATTCGGTGCCTCTTTCCTGCTACCTATCTGCCCCCACTATGGAGAAAGTGGGGCTTCATATTTGATATTGGGGAGATAAATTTTCTGAATAGAGAAAAATTAACAGATATTCTCTACAGAGTCACATAATGCAGTCAGTTATGTTATAGCATGAACTATATGTTGTTTTCTAAATCACCACACTATACAAAATTATAGAATAAGAACCCCAGAGCTTGTGGGGAAAATGGGGTTATAGAAAAATAAAAGTTTGTCAGTAACATATAAAATAAAATATAGAAACCTATAAAATCAATGCCACAGCTTTATACACAGATACTTCATAAATACGGCATTTTACCTTGACAAAAAGCCGACATATGCTTTTGGTTATGGGTGAGGGGAGAGATCTAGCTGTGAGTTATTGTGAAATGGTAGAAAGAGGGTTACCAAAATTTACTGTCTTTTGTAGCCTTAAATTCTGAAGCATGTTTTTCTGACTCTGAGAATTAGTCTTTTAAGTCATTCATTTATAACTGATATCTATTTCATCAAAGTTGAAAACTGGTTCCAATATATAGGCTTCTTCTTCAATTAATTTCTTTGTTGTCAGTAAAATTTATTTCATAGCTTTTTCATCTGTACTTGTGGCTTCACTCATCAACTGAAAGCTTTGAAAATTTGTAGAGATATTTAGAACCACTATACAAGCTCACCACTCCTGGCCCTAAAAGGAGTCCCTGACGTGGGATTTCTGCTTAAGGTCTTCTTACAAAGATGATGCTTTCTTTTTGATTATCAGAAAAGTTGTTTCTTGATTTTTTTTTCTTTCTGTTTGGTAGTGCAATGTATATACTCAACATCTTTCCAATTCTTCTATTTCTATAGATATTTTTCTTATTGAATGCCTCACACTTAAAGTTGTCCCAGCAAGAGATATTTATTGTATATTCTCACATTGCTTCTGATGGTCTGCAGGGCAGATTTCTTTATGCCTTTTGCTCAAGAAAGCAACATGTCTTTCCGTTTCTTTCAAAATACTTCTTTCAATTTTCTTCTCAAGACCTAAACTTTTATTTTGCCTGTACTTCTTGGCATTTTTGAACCTGGATTCATAGACATGAATGGGATGTTGAAAGAGTGTTTTTTCACATAGACAAGTTCAAAAATGTCAAAAATAGCGAAACAATAGGATAAAGCACATGGTGGCTTGGTTGCTGGTAGATGTGTGAAGTGTTTGATGTCTTTCTGCATGCTTGGTTCTGGGTATGGTTTTCTGTTTCTCTAGTGTGGTGTTTTTTGGTGGATAAAATTGCACACATGCAAATGAAGAATTCACGTTCAGCTCAAATGATTTCCTAGTATGTCAATCACACCCTGACACAATTTTGTTCTCAAAGGAAGAGATAAAGAAGAAGAAAGAGAAGAAATAAGAAGAGAATAAAACACAGAACTTCTGGTTTAGCCACTTTCCCTGTCATACAGCAATGCTAACAGAACTGGCACTTGTGTGAAACCTCCAAGTGTTCAAAATATATAAAAAATGCATTTTTGGCAGTGTTATTGTTTAAATCAGGAGTACCCTCCAAAGGCCCATGTTTTAAAGGCTTGGTCCTCAACTTGGTGCTGTTGGAAGGTGGAAATCTTTAGGAGATGATGCCTAGTGGCATGTTTTAGGTCATCGGGAGTATACCCTTCAAGAGGATAGTTGGATTCCTTCCCTTTCCTCCTCCTTTTTCTCTTCCTGGTAGCAATGAGATGAATGGGTTTCATCTATCACTTGCTTCTGCTATGTGTTGAACCTCCTGTATATGTTCCCTTATAAACCTCCTAGGGACTTCCATGGGCCAGATAATTAAACCTGAGTCTCCTGAGTCATAGCACAAATTTATTCCTAATTTGTCTGGAAATGACCCTATTGACTTTTGGAATAGTTCCAACTGACAATCCCCTCATCAATTTTTGTGCCAGCACTACAAGGGAGAAAACAAAAATGTCTGGATACTTTCTCATATCTACTGAACATTCCAGATTAAGACACTAAAATAAACCGAGATAATCTCTTAGTAGGTTTGTGTCATTATGTCCAATTTTTTTATATGTACAATAATAATGTAGACAAATTCTGGATTCCCCACTTCTTCATCTAATTACTGTATGTAAAATCAGTTTACTGTATGACACCCAGTTCCTTCTCCAAAACCATGTGACGGTGTCATCTTTTGAAAAAGACAATGGGGACTCTTTATGACCATCAGAGTCGCATTGTGTTGTCTAGACATCCGAGTAAATTTTATGCATTCTGGCAAGGTTTGACTTCAAATGGTTAGGAAATACTTTCTTTGTGGAGCCAATTAAAATAGTCACATGGATGGTGTGTTCTTTTTCTTTCTCTGTAGTGAACTCCTGTCAAAATTCCTGTATCTTAATTGGGTCTATTTGAAAAGAAATTTTGAAATCCCCTGCTCTTGTATAAATGTACTTATTTATCCTTGAGTTTCCATCTGGTGCCTTTGCAGCAATCACTGAGAATTACTTGTCTTGGTGCTCTTTGGAAATGAGGTGTAGTGGCATTTGAATTGATGAGAGCAGTAGCACCTCAGATGAAGTGTCATTCCGTAATGATGGCAAGTGGAATGCAGTTTCATTAGACACAAAGGTGAAAACATGATTTCTAGAAACACTCAGTTTGGTACAAGCGATGGATTCAATTAACATCAGTTTCTAGCAGTCATTCTCAAACTTTTCGTGTCCTTACTACACAATATTTTGACCTCTCATTTGAAGGCAATAAAAGACCCCAAGGGACTCTGAGCAAGAAGATACTATATGATATAATCAGTTTGGCATTATCAAAATGTGTCTGACTTTGGAAAAGCACCTGTGATTATCACACTTTCTACTGGGTTACTTCTCAGCTCGGGGCTGTACTGATAGTGTTAAGATTCTCTTTGCTGGCTTAGCCTCCTCTTTGTGTAGTCATCCCTTAGTGGCAATCCTACATTGGTTCTAGGACCATAGAGGATGCTCAGGTCCCTTGTATAAATAAATGACTTAGTATTTGCACATAACCTACCTTCATACTCCTGGACACTTTCAATCATCTCTCAATTACTTACAACAATTCCTTACAGCATAAAATCTATGTATATAGTTATTATATTTCATTGTTTAGAGGATGATGACAAGAAAGTCTATGCATATTCAGGCCAGATACAGGTTTATTTTTTGAGCATTTTCCATCTGTACAGTTGGTTGAAGCAGCAGATGTGGAACCCAAGAATGTACAGGGCCAACCATGCATATCAAATAAAATTATGGAATAATTTTAGCTTGTATTCACTTTTCTTGAGAGGCAAAATAACATTTTTAATTTCATTAAAATAATAGAATATTATGCTTTGAAATAACCACAGATATCATCTAGCCTAATCTGGTTAGACACTGAAGAAACAGAGACCCAGAGAAAACACGTTTCCTAAAACTAAGAATCAATTTTAATCAGTCTCTTAAGTTTTAGAAAACTCTCAAAAGGGAAGTATCTCTTTGCTCCAATTTTGTTGGAGAGATTCAAGATACATAGCTAATGGAGTCACATGGGTCTAGTACTTACATCAAATTTTTTGGTAATTCCTGCCCAACAATAAACCTTCAAATCAAATGGGAGGGAAAGAATCAGATCCTTGGTATGATTTCTAGTCTGTCTATGTCTTGATATTTTATAAACCAAATTATAATCCACTAGGTATCCTCAATCAATTATTCTGAATCTTTATGTTCTTCATACTACCTGATTATTAAGGCCAGTTCAGCACATCATCTTAGAAAACCTAAGAATATGGTTAGTGGCCTATACTTGCATACCATGAGGTACTGAGATTCCATATGGGATACCTTGAAGCATGGGCCCTGGGGAGAGGAAGGGCAGTGTGGTTGCAGAGGCTGAGGTCTGTGAGTTACTCCAGGTTCTCCAAATTCATATCAATTACTTTCTAATTTTTATTTTTTTTATGCATGCTGCTTTCATGAAAGATTTGATTTTCAAAAAGATGTTGGCTGCTATGAAAAAGGTTTGACAAACCACTCTTTTTTTTTATTTGTTCTTTTTAGATATACATGACAGTAGAGTGTATTTTGGCATATTATATTATATAATATACATGGAGTATAGCTTATTCTAATTAGGATCCTGTTGTTGTGGTTCTACATGATGAGCAGTTACCCTGGTTGTGTATTCAAATATAATATAGGAAAGTTGTGTCTGATGAATTCTACTCTCCTTCCTGTTTCCCTCCCCATCCGACAAACCACTCATAAAGCCCATTAAGGTAGAAGATTCCTTGAAAAAGTAAGATGAGCTCGTTCTTGTTAGTGGATTTTGCAGCTATCTCAGGGTGGTGAGAGTGGACCTCTTATATGGTATGAGTTTTTATGCCACAGAAGAGTGTTCCCCCTGATGTTATAAGGGACACAGACTAAGATCTTAAGTGTCATTTCCTTTTTGGAAAAAAAAAAACATGATGCATATGGTAGTAAATTCCAGCTCTGTTCAATTAAGCATCGTCTAAAATCAGAGTATTTGTTCAGGAGCTAGAAAGAGAAATGGGCCCAGAGAAAGGAGGGAACTTGTTGCCTCTCAGGCATTCTGAAGATTTAATGACAGGATATGTGTAGGCCATGTATGTTTAGCACCTGCATGTGTAGAAGAGAATTCCATTAACTACAAAGGCCTTTGGTGAAAAGTTAAAAGCATCATACCACACTCTATTAAAATTGGGAAGAGTCAGGGAAGGACAAATGAAAGATATTTTTAACATAATTTAAAGGACTTTGTAGTTTGGAATGCTATAGACTTAAAATATAAAAACTTGAGGGGTAGTTGATTTGAATTCATAGATAACCTCTCTATATTTAGTTTCTAAAGTGGACTTTTGAGATTCTGTGACTCTCAGGTTTGCTCTCAATAACATAATCATGCTGCTGGTGACTGATTCAACCTAGTACAGAATTCCTACAACCTTAAAAGTTAGAATCTAAAAAGGATATTTAAAAAAATCATGGATTGTGAAACTATAATCGCTGAAAATATTCTGTATTTATTATCATGGTAACTACTAAAACATTGAAATTAATCAGCCTGCATTTGGAAAGATTAATTGTTCCAGATTAACAATAACAACACATGTTCACTCTGGAGATCAATTGACCTCAATTAATAATAATAACACTTCCTCACTCTGGAGTTATTTTATGATGAAAATAGCATTGGAACAATATCAAACATCTCCCCCTCCAGACCTCAAATTCCAGGAAAGTAGAAGCTTAGCTTGAAACATTTTGTGCCTGTTTCAAAATGAAGCGTATGAATTGTTTGGAGTCCAATGTACAATAAGTAGTAAAAGAGGTCCAGGAATAATCAATACCTGTAAGTATAATACAGGAAACTAGAAAAGTAAAACACGAAAGTAAAAGAATAAGTTTTAACATTTTTAATTGTTGAATATTAATTATACAGAACAGTGGGTTTCACTGTGACATACTTAGATGACCTTTTTTCTTGCTTCTTCATAATATCTCTCTCTGTGGTTTCAACCTGTGCCATTACACAGCTGAGATCATCAAGGTATTTGCCCATCATAAATATGTAGTTGGTCAACCAGCCTTGGTCCCTGCTGTGAGGGGGGCTCCCACCCCAGTGGGAAGGAGCACATACACATGAGACTGTGTGCCAAGCAGGGCTGGGCTCTGTGCTTGCAGAAGCACTCAGGGCTCTAGAAGCTTGGGCCTCCCTCCAGGTCTTGGGTGTTGCAGCGTTTCCTGGAAGGAGCTGTATCTGAGCTTTACCTCAGAAGGAATTGTAGTCTGGAGCAACTGGGGGATTGGAGGTAGACAGGGGAAAAATTTCTACGGGGCATGTCTGAATAACTGAAAAAAAGAAGGCAGAACTACACATTATTGGGTAATAGGGAGCACAGAGGAAAATAAAGGTAATAGAGCACAGGCAAAGCGAGACAGGTAAGTTTGGAGTGCTGAAGAGGTCAGTATTAGTGAATGACTGGACCTGAGCTGGGAATCACTGAGCTGCTTTAAGCAGTAGAGTCATAATCAGCCTGAATTTTAGAAGAATCCCATGAACAGCAATGAGGAGATACCAATAAAAAGGTAGTTGTGGTAATGGTGACCTAGGGAGGGACACACTGTGGCTATGTTTTTGTGGGTCTGTCTTGTTTCTGGCTATAAAATTAGATTTAAGCCCCATCCTTTCCCTCCATGTTTTTTTTTTTTTTTTTTTTTAAATTTGTCTTCTTTCCTGAATTCTTGTCTCTGGCACCTACAGAGAATATACGTTAGAAGTGTTTACAAATTGTGAAGATATACATGGATCAGCAGGTCATGGAGCAGAAGGAAGTGGGTCAGATTACACGTTACTTCTAAGTTGTTTGGCATTCCTAGGACATTCGCCACTGTGAGATTTTCATCATGACTTTGTTTTTCATTATGAATACAGGATTCGTTGTTGTTTTTTTTTCTCCATCATATTAAAGATGTTTAAATTGTTGCTAGGTATGGGTATGGATCTGTCTACTTTGGAAACTCATTTATTATGACACAGAGAATTTGACATTGTAAATATGTTTCAGGATTCCTGTATCTACCACTGAATTATACCCCAGAAAATTCTCCATTTGTGGAAGAGTATGTATAACACTGGAGCATTTGTTGCAATACTGTTTGTCATAATGTATGAATGATGAATAGAAATTACCTAACAAGTAGGGATTTGTTAAATAAATTGTAATTTATTCCTCTAATAGTACAGAATTTTGAAATAAACGAAATCTCTCACTGGACATTTTTTTTTCTTTGAAGCACTGGAAATTGAACCCAAAGCCTTGCACATACTAAACAAGTACTCTACCACTGAGCTGCATCCCCATCACTTTTGTAAATTTTATGTTTGGGATGGGTCCTGCTAGGTTGGCCAGGCTGGCCTACAATTTGCCATCCTCCTGCCTCAGCCTCCTGAGTAGCTGAGATGACAGGTGTGAACCCCCCCATACCTGGCTTGGACAAATTTTTAAAACAACATAAATTCAAACAAAAAGAGAAGTCTTAAAAGAAAATACTATGATACTCTGAATATATATTTAAAAATACACAAACCAGTGTACTTTATTATGTATTCATGTGTACATACATGGTAATAGCAACAACACATGCAGAAAACTAGCTGAGGCTAGTTTTGTTGCCAGTCTTTTTAAAACATCTTGGTATCACTTTGCTCTATTTATTTGTAAATAGCAATATAGGTTCTATGAGAAGATAGAGCTGTAAAGGAAGACTTTTTTCAAGTAAAAATAACCTATGGGGTCCAGATAGGATTATTATATTTGCTGGTAGTTTCTGTTTATTTAGTGCTTACTATATGATTTCTCATTTATTTGCTAGACTGGCCCTTAGGGATTAGGCCAATGTTACCCTTGGGTTATGTAAAAGCAATGCTTGTCGTGGAAGATAGCAACTGTTTGAATATGTGATTATATTTTCTCTCTCTAGAAGTATGCTGCTTAGGAAATGTTCAGTAAAGAAAAGGGAATGTGAATAGTGTGGCTTTTCAGAGCAAAGTACATCATTCCATCTGTAACAGTGTCTCCTTTTAGTCACAACTCATTCTGTTGCAAGTGACAGAAAAGTGAAGTCCCACGAGTTTAAGACAGAAATGAGGATTTATGGGCTTCTATAACTCAGGTGACATGTTAGGCAAGGCTAGATCCAGCTGATTATGCTTGGTTAAAGCCTGTCTACCTGTTTGGCACCACTCCCAGTCTTTTAACGGTTTGGGCTCTCATATTTAAGGCTTTGCCAATCAAGCATCTAAAGGCCTTCTCCCCTCTGTAGAAAAGTCGTGGGGAGAGTCAATTGACTTGCCTTGGTTCCTAAGCCCATTACTGAAACATGATGGTACAGAGATTCGTTTGGATATTTACAATTAGTCAGGCAAAGGAGATTTAAGACACAAATCAGAACATTTCATTAAAAGGAAAATAATGTGGTGCTATCAGAAGCCAGGTAAAGGGAAGATATAGTGGGCATGCAAAAACTGTAACTGCCGTGACCACCATAGCTTTTTTTCTGTCGTCTCCCTCCTCCAGGTACCTAAGAGGTACCTCCAGGTATCTAACATAATAGATAGACTGCATGTTTTAAACACTCTGGAAACTTACTAAAGCACAGGAGTGAATGGCTTTTTCCCAGGTGAATCTCTTCTTTCCACCATGCATATTCATCATCAGTAGCATTTGGCTGAATAAGAATTAGGGAAGTTCCTCCAAGAGATGTCTCAGAAACTGGCTCCTTCAATGATGGGCTTACACACAAAACCCATGCTTTCCCACTTTGAGAATATTAGTGATCGAGCCAGCTCATTAGCTGCCTTAATTCACACAGATACAGATGGAAGACTGGAGGACCCACCCTCATCAGCATGCAGCCAGAGTGCCATCTGGGTGTGAGTAGGCTTTGCTGTTAATGGCCCAGTGACGACTTGTGTGGGTTTATGCAGATTTGCACTGCTGGGTTACTCTGTGCCCTGCACTTGGCAATGCCCAGATCACATTTAAATCAGACACTAAGTGTAATTAAGTACTACCCTCAGCACATCTCTCCTTTTAGGACATTTTTATTCACCATGATTTAGAACATGACAATTGGGTGAGATTAAAGCAGCAAATTGTGCCTATAAAACAAACCTCTGAAAATAGCAAGGGACTATAAAATTTTATAAAGGGAATACTGCACATGCCTCCAATCCGATAAAACTTTTGTGAGCTGGGAGATTAACTGTGAAATAAAAGTAAGCCGATACAGTATGTGCTACATCCAGACTATAAATTGCATATCATTGTTTAGTATAACTTTTATGTTCCCTCCCCAAATGCCTCCTTATCATCTTGAGAATACCCCATACAATTAATTAGTCTTCAAAAGAATGGGCCCAGGAGATGTTGGGCCACTCTGTGTCAGGAAACTGGGCGACAAGGCCGTGATGCAATAGTATTGGGCCTGTGGGGAGATCTGTGGTTCTTGCAGTTGTTATGTGGGTTTCCTTATTTGCTTGGTTCATGTTTATGTCCTTTCTGTTGTAAAGGATGGAACAGATTTCCAAGGCTCTTGAAAGCTATCTGCTTTCCACTCAGAGTCACAGAGTTTTATAGCCATATAGCATTTTAATCTCATCTACTCCAGCACTTCTTTTTAAAAATAAAGAAACTGAGGTTGGAAGACTTTGGGCTTGCTAAGATTCACACAAGAAGTTAGGGTGCCCTGGGTTATCCTGGGGGATTATTAGGCACATTCTATTCTTTTGCCTGAGACAATTTCAAGATTATTTTTCCCTTCCTATTAAAATTGTAATATTGTATGTGTGTTTTTCCTGATTGTAGCAACAAAGAAAATTATCTTTGAAAAAACTTAAAAATTCAAAAGATATTTTTGAAATAAATGTTTAAAAATTTTTCTACAATATCACCAACCAAAGATAACCATTTTAAAAAATCATATTGCATTTCTTTCCAGCCTTTTATCTACATATATGAAGAAAGAAATATAAGTTTATTTGAATATAACTATTTAAATTGAAGAACATTCTGTTTTGTTCAATTAAACATTCATGGGGAAAATTTCTTTAAATGATCTAACATTTTCTCAAAAGCATGATTTTTAATTTGCTGCATCAAAATATTATGGTCTTTAATAATTTGCTTAATTATTCTGTTGTTTTATTGTTGTCCTTTTCCCCCTGGCTTCAACAACTAAAGACTTTTTTTTTTTGTGGTCATGGGGATTGAACTCAGGGGCACTCAACCACTGAGCCACATCCCCAGCCCTATTTTGTGTTTTATGTAGAGACAGGGTCTCACTGAGTTGCTTAGTGCCTCGCTGTTGCTGAGGCTGGCTTTGAACTCGCGATCCTCCTGTCTCAGCCTCCCCAAGTGCTGGGATTACAGACTTGAGCCACCACGCCCGGCTCTAAAGTAAAAACTGACTCAAAAGCAGCCACTTCAATGTTTATAGCAGCACAATTCACAATTGCAAAACTGTGGAAGCAACCCAGATGTCC
>CM053405.1:124331937-124353243 GCA_028644305.1 Xerus rutilus
TGGATGCTGATGAATAAGGGAGGTGGGAATGGGAAACATAAGAGAAATAGAGAAACACTGGATGCGACATGGGGGAGACAGGGGGCAGGAAAGGGGAATGGGTATAGTAAAGATGGTTGATAAAAAATATATATAAATATATATATATATACTGTTCATTGAAAGTGCATATAAAGGTGTTTAATATGAAGAATGTAATCTGCTTATAATTTTGTGCAAAGTTAGAAAAATTATGATTGTAACAATTTTTTTCTGTTTGCCTCAACGAATGTTTTCAGTGAACAGTGTGTACAGCTTCTGAAAATTTGTTTTTTTCTGTTATGTTTGATAACATGTATTAAAATGCAACTTTTGAGAAAAAATTAAAAAAAAATGTTTCCAAAAAAAAAAAAAACTTCTTAAACAAAAACTGAAAGATTGTATCTGAAATATGTAATTAAGAGGAGAACCTCAAAGGGAAGGACGCACAGAGATAACAGAATGAAATAAAGGAAAATGAAAATATTTTGATATAATATACAAAGCAGTGATAATATCTTGTGGAGTTAAAATGCACACAGATTTAATGTCAGATGTACAGTAGCCACAATAGTGCAAATACATTCTCTGTAGAGTGTAAATCAAATTAAGAATTTTCTATGTCCTAGCCTAGTGGAAAGTAATAGAATTAATGTATATAACTATAATTAGTGAAGAATATATACATTTTTGGTAACCACTAAAGAAGTAGTAAATAATTTTGTGCTAAGAACTTACTGGAGTGTAAAAAGTAATAGAAATATTAACCTAAAGAAGAGAAGTATGAACTATTGATTCCAAAAGGACAAGAATGATAATTTTTTACTTATAATCACAAATATAAGCCAATCATCATAATGAATAATTTCTTCAAATTGAAGAACAAAAGAATAAAGTTGTCAGATTGTATTAAAAATAATCCCAAGTATGTTTATGATTCCCTTTAAATGCATGGACACAGATATTAAAAGAATGAAATGATGACATCCACATAGTAAGGAAAAGATGCTGAATGCAGTGCTGCATACCTGGCTTGGGAGGCTGAGGCAGGAGGATCATGAGTTCAAAGTTCAAGTTCAGCAACTTAGTGAGGCCCTAAGCAACTTAGCAAGACCCTGTCTCAGAATAAAAAATAAAAAGGGCTAGAGATGTGGCTCAATGGTTAAATGCCTCTGGGTTCAATCTCTAGTACATAAACAAACAAAAACCCACTAGTAAGGAAAAGAGAGTTACTGGAGTGTATGTTAACAACAGGAAATTAGATTTAAGAACAAGAAGCATAATCAGATAAAGAGGAATAATACATGATTACAAAGAAGACAGTTTTATAGTCCTACATTTAAAAGCACCTATTACCATTGATTTAAACATTTAAAGTAATAAATGAGGAAACATAATCATAGTAAGTGACTTGAACATACCTTCCTGTAACTGCTAGAAAAGCATTTCCCACAAGTATATTGAAGATTAGAATGTACTTAACAAATGACCTAATTAACAGATGTGGAGCATTCTACCCAAACATGGAAGAAATGGTATTTTTTCAACTGTACATGAATCATTATCAAAACTGACCATATGCTGTTTAAGCAAGTACCATCAAATACCAAAAGACATAAATCACTAAGATTATATTATCTAATTACAGCATCATAGAAATAAAAATCAAAAGATAACTAGAAAAAATAAAAATTGCTTAGAAATTAAATATTATGTTATAACTCGTGTGTCAAACAAAATATCACATTGGTAATTAAAAATCTCTGATCTATGGTTTAATGAAGATATGACATGACATCAACACTTGCAGGATGCAGCTGAAGCAGTAAGTGGAGGATAATTTCTAGCTTTAAATTCATATGTAAGAAAGGAGTAACCACTTAAAAATCAATGATCCAAGCTTTCAACCTCAAAACACTACAAAGAAGAATAATAAACCATAAAAAGTAGAAAGAAGAAAACAATGGCCTGGATTTAATAAATAGAAAACAAATGCATGCTAGAAGAAAAATCAGAGAACCCTAAAATTGGTGCTTTACAAAGATTTATAAGTTTAATAGCAAGACCAATTAAGGAAAAATAAAAATTACTGACTTCAGAAACTAAAAAGAAAACAATACTACATATCCTAAGAACATTGAAAAGATATCACATGCTTTTCAAAACCAAATGAAATTTATAGATTACATGAAAAACAAAATCTGCCAAAAGTGACAGAAGGAGAAATAGAATATCAGAATCTGCTATTTAATCTTCCCACGAAGAAAATTCCAGATCTTGTATGACTTCACCAATGATTTCTTTCAAACATTTAAGATAGAGTCTTCACAGTGCTTTCTAGATAAAATGAAAAGTGAATCCTCTCTGCTTTATTTTGTAATAAGTTGATGCAAAGACTGTAAGAATGTTAATAAAATTAGGAATGTAGGCATTATGCTGTTTCATAAAACAATTTTAAAAAGTTTTAACTCATAATAATCTTTATTGAAATAAGGAAAGCCATTTCATTATGTGTGTGTGTATACACATATATTCATGTGTGTGTATGTGTGTGTATTTATAAAACCATTATCATTTAAAACTGATATGTAGATAAAAAGACCAGTAGAAGTGTTATGGGATTTCAGCAAATTTTTATACAAGTAGATAGAGACACAGAGAACTATTTTAATTTTGTTATACTAGTTAAAAATTCTTTGATGATTCATGTATAACAGTGGAAAGTACATTAGTTTGGGATTCAGAAGATTCACCTTTTCATTTTGGCTCAAAGTATTTGTGACCCTAGTCAAATACCTTCCTATCTCAGGGGTTTTGTGTCCTCATCTGTGCAGTTAAGAGGTTTGAGCTAGAAAACTCTTTAAGACCCCTGATAAATCTTATGAAATCTGTGTTGTCTTTCCATTTGAGAGAGGGTAAATCACCTTTAAAAATGGCAAGATGTGGAGAGATTACTCCAGGCATTGAGTTGTACAATTAGTAGCCACCCAGGGAACTCAAACAGCCCTCTCGAATGAGAGTGCTAGTGATTCCCTCCATGCCGTGAGCTGACCAGTGGTCTGCAGAGAGTGTGAGCTCACAGACCCTTAGTTTATTTTCCCAGTTGTTCCTGGGCCAGTGGGACAGGCACCGTAGACAGCATATTCACTAGGTCACAACAGCAATGTACCTCCTCCAGCTTACACCCTGTGGGTATATTTTAAGTCATTTTTCTCTGCACATGTACTTCTCACATTCCACACGGTTCATTTCTTCTTTTAAGAATGTTAAAAGTGTCAAGTCTGTTCTTTTTCAGTATGCCCAGTGTCTTCAAGTCATTTGATGACAGACAGGTATTCTGACAAATGTTCATTCATTTCCATGGATGGAGAATATTTTGTTTTGAATATTGCAAAGCAACATATTTCCAAGCATATCATAACCCTGTAGCTACATATTTTCCTTTTCAAAACTTCTAATTAGAAAGATTTGATAGACTATTTAACTTCACCCTTTTTTCAATTTTAGTAAAAAAAAATTACCATCTAGTCAGTACCATCCATCACCTGATTTGAATGGAAGAATTTGCATGAATTTTAATACCAGTCTTTTGAAATTGTAGGAATTATACGGTGAGTCTTGTTAAATATTTTTACCAGGTTACACTAGGGACTCTTCCATAATCAAAATACACATTACTAAGTTGCCATCTTTAGGCAAATTTTCTTTCCTAATGAAACATATTAGCCATGCTACTTTGTTTAATGATTTCAGCATCTGTCTGTGGGAGATGATAGACATGAAATGCCAAAATAAGCTGTGTAGGGTTGCTTTTGGGGCCTTACAATTCAAGCAGAGGAGACAAGAAGATTTTGGTGGAACAATCTGTGTCCTGTGGGTGCCTCCCTCAACTCTCACTTGACAAATTTTTATTGTGGTTTAGACCTCAATATTGTCCCAGCTATAAAGATGTCTCTCATCATTTAATACCTGTTGGTGCACCTTGTTTTCTTATATATTAAGCTAGCAGCAAATAATTCATATACCTGTTGGATATGCATTTTTATAAAAGTATTCAAATTGAGATCTGAACAGTTGTCTTATGAACATGGAGGTTCTACTATATTTCTTTTATGCAAACAATAATTACCAACTCTTTTCTATTAAATGTAGATGGTTCCTCTACCTTTGTAGATGGTGACAACATAGAGCCCCAACCAGAATATGTTCTTTTCCCTTATTTCAACTCCCTACAAAGGACTTTAGACTACTTTTATTTCCCCATTTCCTTCTTCAGTCCATACCTGCAACTTAAGTCTTTTCGATTGTTTATACCATCCTCTCATTTCTACCTCTGATTCTTTTCCTTTTCTGAAACAGTTTAATAAAATTAATCTCCTTCATAGGTGGCTCCTGTGTAGGTAAATCCCTTCTTGGCACTGTGTTACCAACTCCTTGAGAGTCTTTGTATTAAGATTCATCAGTGCATAGTGCCTCCTTGTTTATCTTTTGTTTTATCTTCTTTTTGTTTTAAACTCAGTTGGGATATGTTTATTATTGGTCTGGAATATTTGTTGGAGGATTTCTTTCACATCAGGCATGATGTTATAGCAAGACTCAGGCTGCCCTGCTCAAAAGCACTGACTCCTCACTGGTGCATGCAGATGCCCAATGTTTCACCAAAAGCAGCATGAAGCTTGGCATCTCTGCCTTCATTTTGTATCTGTTACCTTAACTTTGGGTCAGAGTCCTGCTCAGCTCTGCATGTTGGCATGCTGATACACGTGGCTGCACTACTTGGTCCTTGTGATGCTCATCTGTCTTCCTGGAGTGCAGGTCTACCTGCTTCCTCTCCCAGGAAGAGCAGATGTTTTTTTACTGTGAAGCCACTGAGACTCACATTTGATTGTTGGAATATCCTTAATTGTAGAAAACCTGAGATTTCTTGTCCTGTGGGTATGAGACCTAGGGACAGCTGATAATAGAAGGAAAATACTCTATACATTGGTCCCCCTCCTCTCTCCGAGCCAGCAGAGTAGAGAGACATCTCATTCAATTAGCTCCTTCCTGGCTGCTTCAGGCTCAAAGAGACTTGACATTCTCTGAAATCATTCTCAAAACCCAAGCCATGCTGCTGGGCTTCCAAATATGCTTTTAATAGGGCTCTGAAGCTCTTGGGGTCTTGAAAAAAAATTCATTTCAAGTGTTCTCCTCAGATACTTCAGTAGATACTGAGTCCTGCTGGGTACCTGGTAGCAGCTACCATCTTCAGAGATTCAGGTGTCTGAGTTACTCACAGAGCACAAAGAGTATATATAGGTGGCTATGCTTTAAGAATATCACTTAGTTCTTAAAAAATAATAATGATAAGTATACTATAAGTTTCTACTTTCTGTCTGTCACGGATTCCATCACATATATATCAACTTGGAATTGAGGAGAGTTCTGGAGACTCAGATTCAGGCAGTGATGCAAATTTATCAACTGTGTGGTATTGGACAGGTGATTTAGCCTCTTTGTACCTGTTCCTTGTCTGGAAAATCAGAATAATTGTAATCATAGCACCTTGTTGGTTTGACATACTTTAGAGGAATCTAGCTCATTACTCTTCTCTGTCCCCTATGCTCACCTTTTAGGAATGCTTTGAGGAAAGGGGTGATCTATGTAGTCCTGTGTGTACCACATTCCCCTATGAAGACCTGATCATATCAAGATTAGACCCCTGACCCACCTGGGTCCTACAACATTGTTATACCCAGAGTGGGAATTCAGAGTTCCTTGCCAGGCCTAGCAGGTCAGTTGGAACTGAAAATAAGCTAACACAAACACATTAACACTAAGGGAATTAACTGAATGCTATAGGGATACAGGCCAACCATCTTCACCATAAATGAAGAACAGCTAGTGATGAGGTCATATAAATCCAAGGTTGAAAGGAGGTGACACAGGGAGAGAATTCCTCTGGTTCCTGGTAGTTTCTAGTTCCTGGCTCCAGTCCTGTTCAGAGGCTTGACTGAGTTTTCTTTTTGGGATTCCTGGGCTTGCTTCTAGACAGTAGCGATTTCTGCCTGCTTTTTTATCTACTTAAATTAGTGTGGGTGAGTTTCTGTTGCTTGCAATGGGAGGATTCCTAAGACACTTCTCATTATAGCTGGCAAAGTGAATATGTATAGAAAATGAGGATGGAAAAATGTCTTGGAAAATAAAACGAAACATTCAGCCACAACTTGAATTTGCTGGCAAAATCATATGCTTATGTGTCCATAATTTTAGTGTGTACTTTCCAAGTATGTTAGCAGCTTTCTACGCTTAAACCAGGGTGGTTGGTCTTATATCTAAGGCATTTCATTGAGAAGTCAGAGCATTTTCTTTTAGCAACTGATTGAGTTGGACATTTCTCGTGCTTTGGGATCAAGCTACTTTTTCTTTCTCCTGTATTTTTAGAGGTAGGGAGAAGGTGGTTTGAAATTCAGCCTCTATCTTCTACTCCCCAAAGGTATTTTCTTTCTGAGGAATCCATCTCCTTTGGGAGAATGGATGCTTTTTCTATGAAGGAAAGCATGTCCTTAGGGGGAAACAGTAGTTTCTGTTTTGTTAGTTTATCCCACATTTATATCTCTAGAAAAGAAAATATCACAACATTTATGATTCCTTAAAAGTTGTTATTTCAGGTCCTTATAAACAAGGACAAAACTCACGATGTTCCCTGCCTCAAACTACTCTTTCCAATCATTAATCAAAATAGGAGAACACATCATCTACTTGTCTGTGTCTAGAAGTGTCCAATTGGGAGAACAGAAACCACTCTAGGTATTTCACTAGAGGATATTCAGTGATACAGAGAATTTATGAGGTATGTTATAACTAGGGGCATGAGGCTACCCAGGGGTTAACTGGAAGTTTTGGAAAGATGACAGGAAGACAGTATTATCAAAGCCAAGATGCCAGAGTCATCAGACAAGAATGAAATATGGGCGGGGGTCCCCTGGTCATATTTGGGACTATAGACAGAAGGACTCTTGAAAAGTAGATTAGGGAAATGCTGTCTCTGCCAGGGAAAAAAAAACACTACACAAAACAGCAAGAAAGAAATAAATATTCCGACTTCTGCACTCTGAGGCCCCTTGTTGGATGAGTCCACAGAGAGGTAATGGACAAAGGGGTCTGGGAGATCTAATTTTCTAAGACAGAGAGCAGAATAGAGGAAGGGTGAGGGATGGCTCTGAGAGCAAGCAGGCAAAGCCACCAGATAGTTCATGTAATACTTGACATCTCAGTGATTTCTGAATGATATTTTCTCAAGGTCAAATCCAGCAGAGAGATTTTAAGTCAGGCAGTGGTCTTTAGCAGAAGTTGATATTTACATTTCTCAGGGACTTGGAATGTACGGGAGGGCATTTTTTTGTCTTCTCAGTGATGATAGGCCTGTGCTATTGGGATCTGGAGCATGAATTACAGCTCTTAGGATTTGTAATCCTTGGGGGTAGCCCAGTAAAATAAAGGACTATTGTATACAAATGCCAATTGTGTCCCCCATTGAGAAACATGCTGGTTTTATGTTACATCATCTTCTGAAATGGAAAGAAGTTGCTCAAAAGGCTCCAGCAAGTTCTTGGTCAAGGAAGGATTTCTAGTAGAGACTGGACAACGCTTGGTAGAGATAGTGTAGAAAGGTTTCAGAATGCAAGATAATGAGGGTAGAAGGTAGGATTAGAGTGGACTTGACCTCCATAGTCTATTATGTTTCTTTTTATAATACTTTTGATACTTATGAAAACAACTATATTTATTCAGTGCCTATGATATATCATTCTCTGTTCAGTGCATATACATATTATCTCATTTACTTCTTCAGTAGAGCCCTAAGGAAGATAATAAGTTTTATCCACCTTTCAAAGGTAAGGAAACTGAAGCTCAAAGGGACAAACTGACTTGACCAAATTTTACCCAATTAGCAAGTGACAGAGGAGAATTGGATCCAAGTTGGCTGACTCTTAAGCTGTTTCCTTAGCCAGTATGCTTTGAGTCTTCCTTATTCTAGTTTCTGTATTCCCCCTGTCTAAAGCTTTTGAGCCTTCCCATTTGGATCCATATTTTGCATTATATTTGTATCATCTGTGTGTGATTGCTGATGCTCAGGGCTCAGCCAGTCCAGGATGCCATTCAGGATGGAAGTAGGTTGTGCAACTATCACCTGGATTCTTGAATATTCATCTCCGGACATGACCCAGGTGTTTTTCCTGATTTTCTGGAGTTTATTCTTTACTCACCCTGACCGTAACTACTCATGGTTAAGAGTCCTGTTTTGATCAATAGCAAAATAGAGATTATTAGAAAGTATATATTTTGGCTATGCTTTCATGCCTCAGATGAATAGAAAAAATGGAAGTTAGCACATGCAGTGTTCCTTAACTTCATTCATTCACACAAACATTTATGAAACTCTAGCTATTTACCAGACATGTGCATGAACACAGTTGTGCCTCCCCTCCACTCTCATGGAGTGTGTGGTGTGGATGTGTTACTGAGCAGAACTTTCTACATTGACCATGATGGTCTCTACTAGCCACATGGAGCTCTTGAGCTCTTGTGTTATAGCTGAAAGACTGAAGTTTAAATTTTACTTAATTTAAATATCATACATGATTAGTGCAACTGTATTGAATAGTGAAGGTATAGAGGGGGAAAATAGAAAATTATAATAAAGGACATGCCAACAGTTAACATTTACAGAGTGTCTCCAGTGGGCTAATCAAGGACTAGAAAGAGTAAGACTGACATATCGGAGTTCACACTGTAGGGAGGACACAAACACCAAAACTTTCATTCATCATACATTTGGGTTGAAATACAGTCTTAAGCAAATATGAGGCAGTGATTGGAAGCCTGGGAAATCAGGGACTCTTTTGAGAAGGAGGATACTTTTGAGCTAAACCTTGAGAAATAAGGGCATTGACTAGTTGGAGATACAATTTTCTTGGTAGAGTAAGACTTCTCATTCTGGTCATTATTTTGGGCTGGATAATGTGTTAATGAATGATAGCTGTTTGGAGTTGGATACTTCTACAGAGGACAGTGGCAGCCTTGAGGTTAATTTGGAAGGCAAACTTGAAGCGGGATATTCTCCAGCACATTGCTCAGGTGGGACTCAAACCAAGCTGGGGAGCAATTGGAAGTGGATCATGTGGGGGCTGATGTCATGGGCAGATAGTGAGGACTTTTCCAAAGACAGTGGCAGTTGAGATGGGGAGGAAGCCAGCATAGCAAGCCTCTGCTTAATGAATCTGGTCTTTTCATTGATGGTTTGACTGTGTGCAAATTGACAAATATGTCCTGGAATGATAGACTTGGAAGATATGGTAATTTTTTAAACGTTGTATTCTGCACTTGACCATTTTCTTGGGAAATGAAACTCTTTTTTAGAATGATTTTTGTGTAGCTTTGTGGAACTAAGAGTTTCAGAAAACACTATCTTGGTGTTTAATTTTGTATTGGGACAGAGAAGGTAAGAATACAAATTTTATTTTAATTTATTATAGATCATGATGAATTTAGACATAGCTACATGTAATATACATGCATGGATGTGGTATTCGATATAATAGGAAAATCAACTTCTTATGAACAATTTGAGCATTAGGAAGTAATTATTTTAATTACTTGATAAAAATACCTTAAATTAGAAAAGACAACAGTGAAATAATATAAATCCTGTAGTTTTTAGGTCATTACTTTCTTTAGAAAATGTTTTGCTCTTGCATTAATTTTACTTGTAAGTCATGAGATTTGTTCATTAAAACAAAATACCATAATTCAGAACATGGAGTAATCAGCACAAAAGAGTTTGCCAATCGAGGTTCTGATTATTGGGGGTCATATTATCCTCTAGGGCAGAGATTGTCAACATTGAGACCACAGTCGTGATGGACAAATAGATCAATGTATAATAGCATATGCATTATACATAGATACACACTATATGTTCAGAGAGAAATGTCTGGTGGTTTCTTGGCTTATTTTAAGCATAGAAAATAAATGTTCCTGAGGATATTTCTTTCTTTTTTTCCTGAGACTTAAAGCCTTATTGGAATTAAGAACAGGTTTCCTTGATGGGCTGTCCATCAGTTGTCCACTGTGCTTAGTTGTTTAGCTCTTCACTTGATTCTCTCTGTCCATTTCAGTCTTTGTGAAATTCAACTCCGTATAGTATAAATTGCACACCAGAAGCTGTCTTTGTGATCAGTACTTCCTTTGGTTGGGTTTTGCTTCTCTACTTGAAAAGTAAGCTCCTTGAGGCCAGGGATCATCTCCAGTGTCATCTTCGGTAAACTTTCAAGAAAAATAAGTGGGATTCACTGTGTTTTAACTCCTCCAAAGTCCAAGTATGCTTAAATGCTTGGCTAGCCAGTGGGTTGTGTGTTTAAAAATTAAAACAAAGTCAGGTGCAGTGGTGCATGCCTATAATCCCAGTGGCTTGGGAGGCTGAAGCAGGAGGATCACAAGTTCAAAGCTAGCCTTAGTAAAAGCAAGGCGATAAGCAACTCAGTGAGATTGTGTCTCTAAATAAAATACAAAATAGGGCTGGGGATATGGTTCAGTGATTGACTGTCCCTGAGTTCAATCCCTGGTACCTCCCTGTCTAAAAAAAAATTAAAACAACCCCCAAACTGTCAAACTTGCAGCAATTGTTTTTCCTATCAGGACTGTGATCCATTGCTTAAGTCCATAAACCCATTAACAGTCCCTCTATGCTTGCTTAGATGTGTGTGAAGTGCAATTCATAAAATACTTCTTGGTCATTTCAGATACTTTTGCTCAAAATAAAATGTCCTTTGTTTTATGATAGAAAGAATTTTGGTGCATTCTTTTGGGAAACTGATGTTCCTCTGCTTATTAGTTTATATTGGAAGGAAGTTATTTTAGACACTTTTGGAATATCAAATCCACATCAAAAAATCCTTTTATGGAGAAAAGATCATTTTATTTTTTCTCATCCTGAGTCTTATCTTGGGGTGTGGGGTGGAGGAGGGAAATATACTGCAGAGATATGTACCTAGCAGAAGAAGCTGCATTTAGCAGAAGCTCATAGTAGCAATAATAAGTTGGTTCCGTGGATATATATTAGCTTAAACTGCTATGTCAGCAACCTGATAGAGAATTAACCTACATGAAATGAACTTGCCTTTGGGATTGGAGGCTCCTGGGAACTCTGAAGGTTCTATCCTGTCTTTATAATTTCATTTCCCTGACTTGTTTACATCCAGACCATTTGTCCTGTCAGCTCATTGTTTGCACTCAGAGTGAGAATGAACAGTTGGCATCTTGACTTTGTGATGTACATTTTTTTTCTACCTTGCTTTTGGCATTTAAAACCGTCCCATTATTTCCAAATCCTGTTATTTCTGACCATTGCACAGGAACACCTACCAGGATGCTATTTTAAAAGGCTCTGGTGTAGCATACACAGGTGCTGGACAGTAAATCAATCTGGCTACATTTCGTTCTCATTAAAATTTTGCACCTATCTTTTCTGGTAGAGCAGGAGGGGAGGAGTCCCTATGGGAGGCAGAGACGGTGACGGTCTTTTGCTGTTGTGAAGAATCTGTAGTCTTTGTGGACTCTGTAGTGAATTATCAGTCCTATCACTTTCTTACTGTTCAGGAAAATCCAATGGTGATTGGATGTTCCATCTGTAAGACAGGGCCATCTATTTGAAAATGAAAGAAACCTTAGAGGTTATCTAGTCTATCAGCTTTCATTCTGATTTTAGTAGAACTCTTGAGCAAGCAAAATCTTTTATAAGATAGTAATATTAAAAATAATAATGGTGATGATAAAAATAATATGAGTGCTTCCAAAGCTGTCAGTGTTCACACAGAATACTAGAAGGTAGGTGAAAGGATGCATGTGCTACAGTCACAGTCATGAAAACACAGATCCAGGTCCTTCATGAGGCAATAGAGGTACCTCTATTGCCTGAACTTCTCTACTTCTAGATTTCTTGATATACTAGGAGATTACCTATTTTCATTATGTTAGCTTTGGTCAGTCATATATCTTGTGTGAGGTGTGTACAGAACAATGATGCTAAGAATTCATTTGTCTAGCTGTGGATTCACACACCCTTAGCTGATAGCTGGTTAATTACCTTCAAGTCTCTGGATGGTTTCTGAGAGTTCACCTGACCCAGTGAGGACCCGGCACAGTATTAGGAATTAGAGGTGCATGGTCTCTGTCATCCTCAAAAATTTACAGACAGGCACTGGGAAGATGTGATGCATTTTGTGATTAGAGTAGTCGCACTAGGAAATAAGAGAAAGTACATTGAAGCATTTTTTTTTTCTCTAAAACGTTGTTAACTCTAACAGAGGCAAGGACAGAACTGATCCTGGTGTACGTTTGAAAATATTGAGATCAACCAAGAGATGATTGATGAAGTAAGTTTTAAGGAAACTAGTCTGTTTGGAGATACCTCTTGCTAAACTTTTAGATTAAATTGCTGGCTTTTTTTTTTTCCCACAAGGATCCTCTACCTGATTCCTGGAGTAAATACCATCTTGCTGACTTTCTCATCTTCTGATGTGTCAGTGCATGATCATGAGTAGTAGACTGATGGGGGGGGGGAGAGACAGAGAGAGAGAACGAGAGAAGAGTAGTAGGAATAGAGGAGGCATGGAGAAGAAAATTGAAAGAGAGGAAGGACAAGTGGGGAGAAAAAACCCAACATTTCCAGGAGGTTGAAGCATCTTGTGAAGAATAAGCAAGAAGTTAAAGAAATGAGTGAAGTGTTGGGCCTCCAATGACCATCAAGAATGTAAAAACATAGCAACAGTTTCTAGGCACAATGCCATGTGCCTGTGGTCACAAGGTAGCAGGGAGGCTGAGACAGGATGATCTCTTGAGCCTCAGACCTGGAGATCAGTTTGGGAAGCATAGCAAGAACCCCACCTCAAAAATAAAACAACAGCAAAAGAACTGAGCATATATATATGAATATTTCACAAATATCTTCTTTTTTCCCCATAGCTTTACCGAGATTAAATTGAAGTACAATAAAATGCATATATTTGAAATATACAATTTGGTCAGTTTTCACATGTATGTAACCAATACAATCAATATAAAAAGGATTTCCATCACATTTTTTAAAAAAATTTGAAATCATGCAGACTGTGTTTCCTGCATGATTTATTACATTAGAAATCAATCACCTTAAGATATATAGAAACCTGTCCCAACATGTCAACTATTTCAAAATTAAATGGCATATTATAAATATCTAAGGGGTCAAGGAAGAAAGCACATGAAAATTAAATAAAAAGTGCTTTGAACTAAGCGATGATAAAAGCTTAAAAATTATCAGGATCTCTGGGATGAAAGAGTACTCAGATGAAAATTTATAACTTAAAGTACTTGTATCATAAAGAAGCTAGAATAACAACCAGATTACTTTCAAATTATGAAGTAGGAAGGCAAAAATAAGAGTAAAAGCAGAAATGTAGGAAATAGATAAGAAATAATACAGCTAAAATTTGATAAAAATCAAAAAAAATCTAAGAAAAAAGCAAGAAAACAAAAATTAATACCAATGGAAATGGAGCTATCAAAATAACCCTACAGATGTTAAAAATATATTAAAGTAATATTATAATTGTATGCCAACATATGTGATAGCTTATATAACATAGTCTATATTAGAGAAGGGTCCATGTCCTGAAAATTAGAAAGTGTATTGAGTCATTGATGGATGAAATATTCTATATATGTCTGTTAAGTCCAAATTATCCATTGTATTTTTTACTTCTCTAACATCTTTACTTAGTGTTGCTGGATATAGGATTCTTGTTTGGCTTCCATTTGCTTTCAGAGCTTGGTATATATTATTCCAGGACCTCCTATCTTTAAGAGTTGGGTTGAGAAATCAGTTGAGATCTGAACTGGTTTCCTCCTATATGCGATCTGATACAAATATCTTCTCTTATACCTTAAGACCAAGTAAATGAAAACATGAGTCTTTGATACCACCTAATGGAAGACGTACTAGACTAGGAGATCCTGGCCAGTCATTCTGCCTTTGGCCCCAGTCACCTGCTGTGTCAAATGATGGACCCAGTGAAGTGGACCCCTTTATTAGTGATCAAACCCTCTTCCCATCCCTTTCCTGCCTGTTGGCGTGTAGATTGGACATTTATTGCCATAACTATAATTAATTCAGGTTTATTACTTTAATTACACGTAATTAACAAAGAATACATATGCTTTGATATTTTTATTTTCACTAAAGATAATGAGAACATTAATTTAAAGTTGTTAAACCTCCAATAAAATTAGCCCTTATAAATGTTAATGTCTTTGCCTTAAACTAATTAAGCCAAGTGTTTCTGAACTTTTCTTCCTTGTTTTCTTTGTCAGATGGTCTTTCCTCATGTTCTTTTTTTCTGATGTAGCAGCCAACCCACCTTTTAATACCTTGGACTTCTTTTTTGCACCTTTAAAGTGAAGAAGAAGTTTGAAAAGATATTTTGCTTCTGGAAGGTTAAATATGTTATTTTAATGGTGTTTTTGCCATTCTCCAAAATGTCAAACCTGGTTTTTAGAGCATTTTAGGAGGCTATAGTTCCCATTTTACACTTATTTATTTGTTAGTTTCATAATGGATTGGATATCTTCTTCTGGTTATATCATTTATGCTAGTTGTTTTACGAGTTACAATTAACATTCCTCAGTTAAATGAAGATAAAATGAAGAACTATTTGATGATAAAATCTATCTGTGTGCAAACATTCCCTTGATGAGCAGTTGATATCTAAAAACTTTTGGAATAATGAGAAGATAAAACTATTTGGTTCAAAAATTTCACACATGTAATTTCGTGGGGTGAGAGGTTACCTTTGAGTAATTATCCTTCAGTGTGTGCTTGTAACTGATAAACTCTAGTCAGTGCTAGATTGCCAGTCCCAAGGAGCTTCCCATAAATCCTAATGCTTTCCAAAAATATTCTTTCTTATTTGTCACTTAACTGATGTTGGATACAATAATTATTTGTAAAAAGCATGACACTAGATGTCTATTTCACAGAACAAAAAATCAATAAATACTGGAGTTTTCAAACTGGACCCATTTCCATGCTTCGAAATTGGCAGACACTTAGAAGGTATTTGTGAAATAGATCTGGATTCTTATAAAGAGATGTGTTCCTTAAAACATGAATTTGGCCAAAAGAGAAGTACTAATCCATGATCTATTCAGAACAGTGCTCCAAGCCAATGTCATTCTGACCTTACCATGAAAATGTGGTATTGAAGGCATTCAACTGAGGATGAGCATTTTCGTACCATGAAAAAACAAATAACCACCATACATTTATACTCTACAGTTATTGTCAGTTATTAATTTCCTAAAATAATTTCTTTTTTTAAATTGTTTTTTTAGTTGTAGATGGACACAATGTCTTTATTTTATTGCTTTGTATGTGGTGCTGAGGATCGAACCCAGGGCCTCACGCATGCGAGGCAAGCGCTCTACCACTGAACTACAATCCCAGCCCCTAAAATAATTTCTGATCACCATAAACAGGTATGCAGCTAAATTCTGCATTCAGCATGTTCCTAGAGAAATACATTTAATTAGAAGAACAGGCTGTTTGAAACATTGAAAGGTCAGCTTAACACTCCAGACCATTGATTCCCAAAGTATAGTCCATGGGCCATTTAGATTAGAGCATGTATGATACTAAGTGCAAATTCAGATTCCCAAGCCCTTTTGGCCTGTTTACATACAATATTTGGGAACATGCCCAGATATTTATACTTATAATTAGTTCTACCACATAAAGTTGAATAATTATTCCTGTGCAGCCAGTTTTAGCTGGGCAGCTATTGTGGGAAAAATCAAGCATCATTATACGTGTGCCTTGTGCAAGAAAGTAATGGGACACTTAGTGTGTTTGTTTTAGATTCTTATTTTCTGTCTTCAGGCAACTTGGTTTTAGTCATATAGCTATCTGATGATAGTTTTGGAAAAAACAAAAGGAAGGAAAGAAGGAAGGAAAAATATGTGACATTGATTATCTTTGGCCTTGCATCTCATGAACCAGATAATGGCTTCCTGGCGGTGAATATGTACATGGAAGGGAAGTGAGAGGAGGTGAGACCAGTACCTTGGCAGGTGGGAAGTATTCCTGGGATGCTACAAGCTTAGAAGTTTTTATTTTATTCTGTAGGCACTGGTGAGCCACTGAAGGTGGAGCAGGGAGTCAGATGATCAAAGCTTGCCTTCAAAAAGGAAAGAAAGAAAGTCAAACCATCAAGTGGACTGCAGTGGAGAGGGCAACATGTTTGAAACTGCAAGAGATTTTTGTTTGTGTGCATGAAAAAAGAAGACCTGTGCACGCCTGAATTCAGCTGAGAGCAAAGACCTCATTGCTAGTTAGAGAAGAAAAACAAAACAGCCCCTGATCAGAAAAACACCCCTGAGCAGGTCGTAATCAAAGCTCTAAATGTCATCATTTCTCATCATACTTCCAGGTCACTGAGGGAGGACACTCTTTTTCTTCTAGATATTCTTTGTGTTATTGAGTTGGCATGCTGCTTGGGATTCTTTAGAAGGTTATATTGGTTGACTCTGTAAACTCAGAATATTCACGTGGAATTTTGTTCTTTCAGGGAGAGAGCAGTGGGATCCTGCCTTGGCCAGCCTTTAGCTTTGATAATAGAGGAGTCCGCTTGTCTGGTAGCCCCTTAATGCATTTCTTTGGACATTGGGTGTCATTGTACATGATTGTCAGTATAATTATGAATGTCCATGCCACCATTAAAAGATAGATGGTAGAATAGACTGAAATCTTCCCTCTCCCATCCCTTTAAATCAGAGTCCTTTGTAACTCAGAATCTCATCATTCTTTTGATGAAGCACATTTTGTTTTTTCTTTATGCCATCCTATAAACACGGAGTGCTCACCATGGCAGGTGCTATCCAAGATGTTGGAACCAGGAGCATATGGAAACAAGAATTTTTGCAGTGAAATAGGGAATGAAGCCATAAGCACCTCCATGGCTAAGTAGAGGTTATCACAAGCCATCTGGCCTTAGGGCTCTGTGCCGTCCAGCCCCCACATAGTTTCCAGTCTTACCTGTTCTAGTATCCTCTCTTAGATGTTTCCTCCAGCACCCTGCACATATCAAGGTCCTTTCCATCTCTGATTTTTCTTATTTGCTCTTTTCTGCATCCAGGGATATCTTCCTATCCCCTGATTGTCTGATTAGCCTCTACTCATCCTCCAGAATTTACCTTCAACTGTTACTTGTCTGAGGATGCCTGTTTTGTCCTCTGACAATAGATTTTTACTTCTTGCTGTGTGTGCTCATCACTCCCTGTGTTTTTCCTTCATAGCATTTATCAGCAATAGAAATGATAATCTTCACAATTCTTGCTTAATGCCTATTTCTCATTCTAAAACTCTAAGCTTCATGCAGCGAAGTAGAGTGGTTGAGCTCTTCATTGTGACAGCCTCAACACCTGGCCCAGCCAGCCCCTAAATGGCATTAAGCCCACACATTTTTGGATACTTGAATAAACATTAGGTAGTAATTAATAATAATTAAATATACATGGGGACATACAGAGGTTCATCCCAAACTCAATTTGGAACAATCAGGGAATCTCTTGATAACAATACTTTAAACCCGGTATCTGCTTATCACACAAAATAATGTCCTGAATCTCTTCAAGATCCTAATCATAAAGCACAAACTAAACCCTATTGACTCTAGTTCATATAATGGTGAAAGTCACCACTTTAGAAATAGTTTCAGTGAAAGTCAATAGAAAGTATTTTGAATGTAAGTCAATTATAAGAAAATAAAATAGCTAACACATTTTTAATTAGTGCACATTTTCCTAGGGAATAAACCAAATAATCAGTGACTTTTTCCTTTTATTTAATCAATTTATATATAATCCCTCCTAATAAGAAGTAAACATTGCACTACCTAATTTTACAACTTGAGCATATTTCTTAAAGACTAGCATTACTATTTGCTTAATTTGGTCTTAATTTTTATTAGTGCTTAAGTTGTTTATCTAACTTAATTTTTATTTATTTCAAGCATCTCTATTGTTATACCCGAGCTCAAACCACATTCTAACCAGAATATATTTTAGCCTTCCATATTCTCTCTCCCTTTAAGTTGATAATGTCTTTTGTTGTCTTTGTTCTTTACCAATTTTTCTGTTTCTTATGGTTCCAGAAGATAGTATATTGAGAATATTGTTGTCCAAATCTGTGAAGTTACCCTAATTAGCTATTCTCAACATAAAGGTACACTCCAAAGGATTCTTCTAGAATATTAGCTAGACAATGTTATGAAAGTGTATACCTGATGCATAGTAAATGCAAATTCATTAAAACTATTACCGTGGCTTATCAGAGACATGCCAGTTATTAGCAAAAATTGGTAGTAAAGTATACATAATGAGAAGCAGAAAGGCAAAAGAAGACAATCCAAATGTACGCAGGTTTAGCACATTGGAAAACATTGGTGTTTGTGTTTATATGGAACTTGACTACATATGTTGAAGTTAGAAAATTCCAGGTTTGGTCCATTGAACAAATTTACTGAGTATTCTCTGGATGCAAATTGTAGTGGGCTCAGTTGCAAATAGTGTATGTGGTGTGGAGAAAGGCAAGTTGGCCTTTTCTTTCAAGCATTTGAATTCGTTCCAAAAGATAAAAAGCATGCCTCATCTAACAACTGAACCTGGAACATGTGTCTTCTAAAATAAGTGAATCAATTAATTAATTATAGAGCAGATCGTAAATAAATGAGTCTGTGAGAATCATTGAAAGAGGGCTTCCTAGAAGAGGTTCAATTTGGGCAAAATGTTGTGAATGTGAGAGCTTTGGATCTGTAGGGATGACACAGCATTATGATCGAACTTACTTGTAATGGAATGAGTAAGTCAATCATGACCAGATCCCAATAAATGGATTAGCTTAGATAATAAGGTGATGGTGGAAAATCCATTAGGAATTAGATGAGTCAGTGGGCCAAGGGCTGATGCAAAAGTAGCTTGAATAATAAAAGTTACTAGTTTTTAAGAAGTTTTGAAGATATAATGTATTTAAAAAGTCAGTTCTTATTAGCCTGAAGCCTAAACATAACTTAGTGCATTACTATTTTCATTTTTATACAGTGCTTTCCACGCCTTCACTGCATATATATTTTTAACATTGTTGCAATCATAGTGTATGTACCATTTTGCATTTCTCATTTAATTGTACTACATACACATTTTCTCCATTTTTATATAGTTACAATAATTTTAGCAGTGTAAAATTCCATCATGTTGATCTACTGTAGTTTACTAAATCATTGCATTATTGCTGTATATTTAGATTGTTTATTTTATTCTTAGTAATGCTCTAAAAAATAATGCTCTATATACAGCATTTTTCTTGTGCCGAATTATTTTTAGAGCACATATTCACAAAAATAGATTTATTGGATTTAGGGGTTAGAACATTTTTATGGTTCTTGCTGTTTTGCCATTCTGATTTCACTCTGCCACCAACAACGGCTGTGGGACCTGCTTTTCTCATAATCTGTGCCAACAGTAGTTTTCATCATTAGATATGTTTTTTTTGTTAATTTTATAGGCTTAAATGCTTTTTTAAGATTGATTCAATTATGCTTTCTCTCTTCCTGTGAGGGTGAGCATTTTCTTAACTTGCTTATTATTTTTATTTGCACTCTGGCAAATCATGTTACTCTCATTTGGCTTCTTAGCTAATGAAAACTCTTTTCTTTCCCAGATGATAACAATTATTTAAAGGGATGTGAGATTTTACACAGGTACCAAGGAAAAGCTAGCTCAAGAGCAAACCAGGAGAACATTTCTGTTCTTTCCATGAGAAGTCTGTGTGTATCTCAACACATAAAAACAAGTCATTGTGCTGCTGCTGTATCTGGTTGAAATGAGGTGTGTGGGGGCGTCTACTTATTTGGTCTCCTCACTCTCTGGCTGCTGAAGCCCCTCACCAAAATGAATATGAACATTCTTTTACAGGAGGAGATATTTGAAAAGATAATCTATGCCTGATGCTCAGATCCTAAGTTGGAATATAGCAAATATGTTTTAGGGACACTATAAAAGTTTCACTGTGGATTTTCTGAAAAATCCAGCATGCAAAATTTATCATGCCTTATTCAGGCCAATGAACGCTTCATAAAGACAAAGTATTGATTACTCAGACGGATACTGAAATGAACTAGTTTGTGATTTAGTTTTGAACAAGCTTCCACTACAGCAGAGCTGATAAGATGTGTGTATAGATAGCAAGGAGATATGGAGTTATGAGAGGATTCTCCAATGGGAGAATAAATGAATTTTATTTATATGTTGAAGAGAAGAATTGATTTATTGGGGGTGGAGGGTAAGCAGGGTTCATTTACAAATATTTAGAGGAGTCCAGGAGGCAGAATTGAGGACATAAGAGAGGGTATTCCAAGAAGAGGGGATAAGAGGCAGGTCATAGTAACAGGCAACGTGGGGAGAGGTAGAGGAGGAGACTTCAGATCTGGCTGGACATGCCCACCCCCAGAGGAGGAGAAAGCTGGAAGTGAGGTAGGAGTTCAGAGCGAGTGGGCCTGAGAGGCAAGGATCCGGAAGGTCAGATGCCTCACCCTGGGAACTGAGGTACTTCAGAAGCCCCCAGGCCACGTCAAAACTCTCAACATTTTGACATGAGCAAAGGAGTAGGGTCTATGCTTACACATTTTTATTTCAAGAATGTTCTGTAAATTGTATTACATGAGAAAGAACAACATGTAATAGTGGAAAGAGACTAGGCTGAGAGATGTGAAGCTGGTTTATAGTCACAGTACCCTGGGTTCTCTGGGGTCAGTACAACCACCTGAGGCTCAGTAACCCCCTGCGATATGAAATGGAAAAAAAAATGACTACATATTTCCAGGGTTTCTTCCAGTTTGAACATTCTAAAAACTCAATGTGCTTTGAGATACTTTAAAGACCTACTTTCTTAAAACAAACAAACAAACAAACCCAAATCATGTATCTCTTCCCCATTTATCTGAAATTCTATCTTCTGAACTTCTTTCTTTGTATTGCTACTTTTAAATCTTCATCTGTTCTCTTCCCAAATGGAAATAAACCAAAGGGAGGATATGAAATCAATCTGCTGTTGTGAGTTTGGTAGGATTTAATTATATTAGTCACTCTCCCTCTTAATAGCTGGGGGAATAGCCATGTATCTTGTGTAAAGTAACCGTTGACAGGAGGGAAGTGAAG
>CM053405.1:124353743-124375127 GCA_028644305.1 Xerus rutilus
GTAAGGTAATATACATCAGCAATAACATAGCATTAACTCCCACATTGAACCCATAAGCTTGTCATAGAGCTTAAATGGGATGATGCATGTAAATCTCCCAGCCCAGCCCCACAGTGAGCAATTGATACATCTTAACCTTTGATGGTCGCAACAATGGTAGTAAAAGAAATACCACTCTGAAGCAAAAGCCAGAAAAAGCACAATTCTGAGTAAATTTACCCAGCATGTACACCGGATCTCAACATATCACTTGTAAGCAGACAAAATATGCAAGGTAAATGTTAAGAAAACAAATGTGTGTCTCGAGTCTTTAGTAGCTCATTCTCTTTGACCCAGTTATTTCACATCTTGAATTCTGTTCTAAGTTAATGATCAGGGATTAAGGCAAAGGCTTATCTGCAGGAATAGTCACTGAAGTGCTATTTTTAACAGTGACAATTAGAGTCTAAATATCCAACCATGGGAGAGTGTTTTAATACATCAGAGTATAACTATGATGGGACTGGATTTTATTTTGCAGAATATATAAAAAATGCTACAGAAGAATATATAATGATGAGGGGTAATATTTATCATTCTATATTTTAACAAACTGCAAGGTCACATTATGATTTTAATACTATTATACATTTTAATATTAATGAAATGTGTGAAATATGCACATATTTCATCAGCTAAATTGAGAATAGAATAATAATGATAATAATGATATATCTTAGAGGAATTTTATGATTCCCTATATGTTGATGACTTCATGCCTGATATGTATATTAGCTCTATCATTGGATGCTGGCTAAATTTATTTTCTGAATTTTACTTAAACTTCATCTTAAACTATTGTTTACTATGAATCTGTTATGTTCCAGGGACCAAGCAAGGTGCTGGGGATAAAGAAATTATTAAATCAGGCCACTGAACATATGTAGCCTAAATTCTAGTGAAGAGAGAGAGAGGTATATAAATAAATAAAAGAACACTGTACGTAGATCTAGCTATTAAAATTCTGAAGTCAATTTCTAAGGCATGAATCATATATTGTCAAAATAATCAGGGATGCAACCATTCAATAGGTACTGTTGTGTGAATTTTTTAAGTGGTCCATTTCTGAAAAAATGAATTACAGAAAGATCCCTCTTCCTTTCAGCCAAGTCACCTGAACAGTAGAGTGCAGGCTGGGTGTCAGCCCCTTGGCCCTCTCGGGAGGGGGACATGTTCACACTGAATATACCCGCACACTTGTACCTAGAGATTCTGCAAATACCCTTGAAATGTCCTGAAATTGACCATGAATCACAGTAAATAAGATTTTGTGTCTATAAGCCTGGATAATGATAATTTTGCAGACTGAGTTTGAGAAATACTGAACTAGATTAAATGATAGAACAAAATAAAAATCCATAGGCAGTTGTCTGGATAATTCCTAGTATTGAGTGAGAGAAAGGTGAAGAATTCTAAAGTGTTTCTGTTCAGCAGCTGAGTTTTCTGTATTATATTTTAATATTATGTCTCTATAACTTGAATGTACATCAACAGTTTTACTTATTCTTAGGAGCATTGCATAAGAAAATAAATAGGAAAGCCCAAGGATTGGCTCATAATAGATATTTACTAAATATTAATTGGCCCAAATCTCAATCTGACTTCCATATCCGTTTACACATTGTGCTTTGGAAGTTATAGAATAGTGATTGCTGGCATTTTGTTTTCTGTTTTCCCCACTGAGATTCTGTCTGGCTAAATAACTCTGAGTAGCAATCACTTCCCAGGTTCTCCAGAGAAAAAGAACCAATAAGAAATCTGTGTGTCTGTCCACCCATCCATCCATCTGTTGATCCATTCATCCATCCTGGGAGATTTATTCTGAGGAATTAGTTCATATCATTATGGAGACCGTCTGAAAGCTGGAATTCCAGAAAACCCTATAGAGTAATTCATTCCTAGGGCAGGATAAGAGGATGAGATGAGATGAGATGCCTCCCAGTTCAAACAGAGAGGAATTAAGAAAAGGCACAAAGTATTGTTCTCAGTCTTCCTGTTTAGGTTTGGATGACTCCCACCACATTTGAAAGGACAATCTGCTGAGTCCACTCATTCAAATGCTAACTTTGGAAACACCTTCACACACACACACATATACACAACCAATATTCAATTTTGGAACCCCATGGTCCACTCAAATGAACATGTAAAATTAACTATTACAGTCGTCTAATTTCTTCCAAAGTTAGAGAACTAGCCACTGAGCTGAACAGTATCTGGGACACAATGTGTTAGCACAGGCTTCTGGGGAAAAGCCATTAAGTGCTCCAAAGAGAAATAGAGAAGTTTCTTGTGACTAGCTGCACATTCACTCTTTTGCTATAAATCTGAACAGTGAACAGTGTCTATACACATTGGCTTCCGTGTGTTAGTGTCGCCTGGCACTTTGCTTCTCCTGAAGTCTTTATTATTAGTTTGCCTGTTTCTAACTCTGTCCTCTGGGGAGTTCAGGAACAGTTCAGCTGCAAATTCTTATTTGATGTTCCTGTTCTAATCCCAGATTACCACACAAGAGCGGCAGGAGCAGACGGCTAGAAAGAAACTCTTAGAGGAAGGAAATCATCGGCCTGTCGCAAGTCACCAGGACCTGATGGGTAGTCAGATTAGGAGGAGCTTAAGCCAGTGACATGCCCCTGGAGCATTAAACTTGAATATTTCCACTTCACTGACAATGTCTAGAAGTGTTTTAACATTCAACAGAGATAAATGGCCTGTCTTCATAAAACCGTATGTTTCTGGAAAAAGAATAATGAATTCTAAGAGGATTGTATGAACTGTAGTGGTGCATAGCAATTCAGTGCGGACTGGGAGCAGGGATGTTTGGATTCACATCCTGACATTTTACTTGGAGTCACTACACCTCTTTACTCCATTTCCTCATGTGCAAAACAGGGATGATAATCATATCTACCTCCTAGAGATTTTTGGAGAATAAATGAGTTAACATTTAGAACAGTATCTGGCAAAGGCTAAACACCCAATAAATGTGAGGTTCTATTATTATTGTCATTATTATGATGTTAGAGATGATAGATAACAGTTGGCAGGCATCACTGGACATATTCATCACCACATCTCTTATTATTAAAGTCTTCATACTATTGAATACTTGGGGAAATACGTATTCATAAGGGGCAAATTGTTAGAGGGAAAATAAATTCGGTTCACTTTATATGTGTCATAATTTACTAGTACAAATTTTATTTCATTTTCTAAAGTTTATAATGATTTGTCATAAAATTTAGTTCATAGAATACCTTCACATGCATTATTCTCTCTAAGCCCCAGAAGGAGGATGCAGCCGAGGTTCTGGGGAATGAGTTTATTTAACTGAGGGTCCCTGAACTGGTAAGTGGCTAAGTACGGAATCCTTATCTCAGATCCCAGACACATTGTGCTGATGGTTATGCTGAATGGAGGGGAGGTAGATGTCATAAAAGTGCAAAAGCTTTGGAGTTGGTAGTATCTCAATTTGAATTGCTGTGCTACCACTTACTAAGCTGCCTGATTTCTTGGGAACTCGTTTTCTTCATTTGTAAACGTTAGAGGACAGTACCTTCTTTAGCTTTACTATGTAGATTCAAAACCAATCAGATCACATGCAACAAAGGCGCTATTCTTGCTCCAGGCCCAGGGCAAATGCACAAATACAGCATTTTCCTTCTTTTTTTTTTTCTAGCCTTTTTAAGTGTGCCAAGTACTGTGCTAAACTGCTCGCTATCTTATTTTTTTTTCTTTTTCTTTTAACCAAACGAATATCCTTACAGTGCAAGCCTGTGTCCAGGTTTGATTCCCATTGCACTGAGACCTCCTGTGATTTCTGAGATCCCATCCCCTGATGTTTATGGTGATTAACACACTTCTGGGAAAGCAGAGAAGAGACAAAGAGAGCAATGGAGGTAATAGAAAGTAGAGAAGGAAAAGTCAACCTCCCTTAGACTTTGAAAACTTGTGGACTTCATTAGCAGCTAAGCAGCCAAGGAAAGTTTCCCAAACAATGACTTCATCTCTTTGCTCCTGTGAACTAGGTGTTCCAGACATAAAAATAGAGGCAAGGTGAGAACATGTGTTCCATTGGTAAATGGTGCACTGCATTATACCATCCTGGTGAAGTTTTCTAATTTATTCAGAATTAACATTTTGATTGTGAAACAACTGCTTAGTCTAGAAGAATCTTAGGATTAGACTGTGTTCTTCCAGTACTTTATTTCCATACTGCGCCGGAAATTTAAGGTGAAATGCTGGAAACAAAAGTCAGAGAATGGTAAAGTTACAAGAAACATGTCAGAGAGATACAAGAATTTTGCCTGTTTACATGTGGGGATTGCTTTGTGCACTGATAATTTTATGGTCAGTCCAGGTTTAAGCAATTCAAATGATTGATATTTCTTAAGGCATTTACTTTTTAAAATAATGAGTAAGTTTTTTTTTTTTACTGAAAAAGTGAATCTTCTTGATGTTATAAAATATTAGTAAACCAAGTGACTGGAAATCTACAATATATCCTAAATTGCCTATCACTCTACAAATCTAGTGCCCAATGCCATGTCAACCACTTTTATTATATGATTATCTCACTGGGGTCCCTACTGGACATCTTGTGGCCATATTTTCACTCTCATGATCCACTTTCTATTGGCAGCTGGAGTGATCTTTTAAAAACATAAATCATATATTCTCAATTCCCTGCTTTAGAATCTTTCAATGACTTCCTATTTTACTCACTTCACTTAAAATCAAATCAAAAGTTACTGTCATGGTCTACAAGACCTGATAGAATATGACTCTTCTGTCTCCATGATTTCATCTCACACTATTCCCACCCTTATTCCTGGCATTCTACTCTCCCTGGCTTACTCTCTGATCCTAGAATCAGCCAGACTTCTTTGTGTTTCCCATCTTGGTATTTGTGTGCCTTGTCTAAATGACTGGACCCTTTCCGGCATTAAGGTTTCAGTCCAAATGTCACCTCTTTAGATAGACCTCTGTCTGTCTGTGAAAGAAACTATCTGAAGTCCCCCAAGTGAAGTTATATTCATTGTGTCTTTTCCTCAACTACAATGTAAGCTCCATGAGACCAAGGATGATGTTTATTTTTTGCAGTTATTATTTCTAACATTAGGAAAGTAATCAAGAATCTTTGCTAAATCAATGAATATGATTGAGACTGCAAGAATCTGTGAATGAATTGTTGACTACAACCACATTGTGGGATCCTCAGATTAGGAACTGTATCTTGTCTGGAATCCTCTGCTACTTTTCATACAGGTGTTCAGGAAATATCTGTTGAATTATATTCAACAAGAACATTTGTTTTCCCTTTCAGTGAGAGAACATATTTCTTATGTAAAACAAAATTTTAAAATATATTTTGAGAAGATTCTTCTAAGAGGAAGCATGGATTTTGGAGGTATAACCATATCAGTTTGCCTTGGACTGGCAGATTGCCCAAGACACAGAACTAGTAGGTCACTCTAAATGTTCTTCCCAGATTTAGAGTCAGAAGATCTACTACATCACTTAGGAACTGTATGTAGCTTCTAGTAACAGAAGCCAAAAATAACAGTATTTTAAATGCTGAGTATTCATTTTTTTTCACATACAATGAATTCAGAAATGGGCACAACCATGTAGGGCAGTCCAAAGTTCATCAGTGACCAAGGTTCCTTATATCTTGCTATACTACCATCCTTAATATGTGATTCTCATCTTCAGATGGTCCTCAAATTCCAAGATTGGTGCCAGAACTCCTTCAGCTATCACTTCTATATTTCAGACAGGTACCTATGGTGTAAAGAGGGGCAAGAGAGTTATATGGCAAACAGCCATTCTTCTTTTATAGACTTTCTATATGTTCCATCTACAGTCTTCTGTTTGTATTTTACTTGCTCTGTAGTAAAAAGGGAGGCTGGATAATATGTGATGATATTTACCTGGGAGTGTTGATTCTGAATAATTCTTTATAACAAGTTCCATTGCTAAGAAATAGACTGGGTAATAAGTAAGATATTTAACAGCTTTTGCCACATCTGGATTCATCACATATTAACTTAGAGACTTTCTGCACATTGTTTAATTCTTTTATATTTTAAAATCTGCATCAGGGTTATGGGAAAAAAACAATAATAATAATAATAATAGCTGCCTATCTATTGGGTTCCACCATTTGTCAGGCATTTTATACACATGATGGTCAACCTCACAATGACTCTGTAAAAGTTGAGTTATTCACATTTGGATAGTAGGAATGAGGCTTCATTAGTAGAGATAAAGCCAGAATTTAAGCCCAGAGTAGTTTAGCTTGAAATCCATTCTTTCCATTGAATCTTGCTGTCTCCTCTTTTGGCTATAAAGATGAAATGAGAAAATGAAGATGTACTGCTTGACCTGGATATTTTAAAAATAAACCAAAGCAATGACTCTGTAGAGAAAATACCTTTGAATGTTCTACAACAAAATGCCCAAGATCCATGTGCATAGGAAGTGTTTCCACACATCTCAAAGCCAAGTGAACATGAGGAACAGATCTTCCCTCCCCAAGTTCTTACATTTTATGCCTGGAAATCCTCCAGTTAATCTAATACAAGTCACTGCTGTTTGTCTTCCTCTGGTTCTGCCCCAATGGGGAGCTATGACTTGGCCATGATTTTTGAAATGCCTCTTGAAGTCAGTGTTGAAGTCATCTCTCTCTTTACTCTGTCAAGGTAACCAGAGGCAGAAAAGAGTGTTATTAATTAATTGTTCCAAGGAGATGGAAGTTCCCTGGTATTGAATGCAGGATGCACTCTACCCCTTCCTTGGCATCTGGCACTAAATAGTCTAAGTAGAATAGCTCATTCCTTTGGCATATGTATTTTTGTAAGTACAGGATCCAGAAAACAATTCCCACATTTCTCCATATTAAAGGAAGGCAAACTGTTTTTGAAAATTTGAAAAGTTAAAATATCTCTTTCTCTGAAACTTCTACAGGCATCCCTCCCCTTAAGAATGCCTGTGAACAGCTCAGGTCTGATTCCTGTAAGTTGCACTGTGCTGTTCTCTCGCCCAATGCCTTTTCAAGAGATTTTCTTCCAGACACATTGAACTCCTTCTTAGAGAGTGATGGCTGCATTTATTTCCAGAGAACAATATACAAGAATAAAGTAGGAAGAGTATTAGCATTCTTAGGCCTTGAAGTAGCTGCCGGGAGATGAATTTAGGGAACCTGGATTTGTTAAGATGACTCATAGCTTTTTTGGGAATCCATTTAAGAGAATAGTGAACATGTCAAAGAAGCAGAAGTAGCAATTCCTTCATCTTTCCATTGATCTTGTTTTCTTCTTTTTAAGTTTCCTTGGTTTGGAAAAAATGTAGATGATGCATAATCTCTGTAGGAATAGTTTCATTCAAAAGTGTTAAGAGGATGGAGTGGAAAAGTCCACAGGATGAAAAGTCTCATGTTTTACTAATTCAGTCATAAAAGTCATAATTAAAGTTAATATGGATCAAGGGCTTCCAATGTGTCTGACATTGTGCTAAGCTCTCTAAATTTATTTTCTCATTTAATGCTCCAAATATGCAAAATAGCAATGTGTAGTAGACAGTGGCACGATTTCCATTTTGTGGATGAGGAAGTGGAGGCCTGAATGGCTCATTATCTTGTCCCAAGCCACTCTGTCAGCAAGTGATTGAGACTGGATTTAAACTCACTCCTGTCATCCAGGGAAGTGCAGTATGTCTGCCGATGCTGCCATCGTAAAATACCACAGACTGGGTGACTTAACAGAAATGTATTTTCTCACAGGTCTGGAGGCTGGGAGTCCAATGTCAAGATGCCTTCAGAGTACATTTCTCCTGAGGTCTTTGTTTCTCCTTTCTTGCATGCTGCACCTTCTTGCTGTGTCCTCACATGACATGTATTTATATTCCTAATGTGTCTTCTTCCTCTAAGGATACTAGTCCAATGTATTAGGGCCCCACCCTCATAAGTTCATTTAACCTTCATTACTTCCTTTAAAAGTTCTGTCTTCAAATACAGTTAGTTTGGGGGTTAGGGCTTCAACATAGGAACTTTGGATGGGATGGCCCTATTTAGTCCATAATAAGGGCCAATGAACATAATCAGTGTTCTCAGCTCTTGACTGAACAATAAGACTTTGGTTAAGATCATTATAACTTCTCTGGCTCTATTTCTTTCATGGATAAAAAAATAAAGGTTTTTTTTTCTAATTTTTAAAGACTTTTCTTACTCCATTAAATTATGATTATGAAATAAGTATTCTATAATTCATCAATGAATTTATTTGGTCATTATTGGGATCCCATTAATGCTACCTGCAATGAAAGTGCAGAAGTATGGAGACTTCCTCTGGGAGCCACATCCATTCCTCTCTCTCTCTACTTACCATTTTCCCATGGTGTTATTGGGCCTTTCTTTTTTTGAATACAGAAGAATGCAATTTTTCTTCTTGCTTCTTTACTGTTTTGTCCACCAAACAAGTATTGCTTCTTTGATGAATGCCAGGCATTCTTTTTCCATGCTTAAAGTCATTGAATGCTTGTTATGTGTCAGATCCACTGGGAAGAACATACTTTCATTGTATCTGATTCAGTCTTTCAATAAACCCGTAAGGTTGTGCACATAGAGAAATTGAACTGTTCTGTGGTTAAATAATTCGTCTAAGATCAATCAGTGAGAAGGGATGCAGCTAGTATCTGACTTCGGCTCTGTCCAGTTCCCGGGACAGTTCCTTAGTGCTTAGCCTCCTGAGATGCTTTCCTTGCTCTTGTGGTTTTGACATTGGTTTGTGTTGACTGCCTGTCCTTTGTACCTGAGCCTCTCCTAGTTCATGTCAACTTGTATGATGCATGTGAAGGAGGGGGGTATGCTTCTGTTTTTACTATCAAATTTAATTGCATTGCTCCTTTTAACCTCTTGCTGATTAAGTAGTGGCAAATGTAGGAATAATTGTCAGATTCATAGGCAAAAACAATTGAGGAGTGTACTTGTTCTTGCTTATCGGAGGATGCTTTCCCTTTTCACTGACATTACCTGGACTTTTGTATTCAATTGCTTTGTGCCCTTCCATTATTTTTAATTTCAGCTTACAATTAGAGCTTGCAAATTGAAATGCTTTCTCCGAGGTTGCTGTGATTTCTTTATCTGGTAAGTGCCGCCTCCCTTCCCCCATTTGCTCAGCTAAAATTAACATGGTTGATTTTGTTCCTTTGTACTGCAAAAGGGCCTGATCAGTAGAGCCATGATGGTGCTTAGTAATTGCTTCCACAGTCTTTAGGGAGAGGGTATGAGTGGTGCTTGGCCTGATGAGGAGGAGGATCGAGGTTCTCCAGGGGAGTACATGGAGCTTTAGGCAAGGATCTTGGGGGTTAGAGAGTGCTGGCCCTCTTCACCTGCACTCAGAAGTCTTGTGCTATTTACAGGAGCCATTAAGGTCCCCCAAAGCATCCTCCATGGAGTCAGAGACTTAACTGATTATTTTCAATTAACATGTTGCAAAGGGAGTCGTATCAACCTAGGATGATCTAGCTCACCACCAGCTCCAAACCAGTTTTATTAGTGAAAATTCTTAGCATCTAATCATTTTGTCTGTTCTTTACTTACATGTTTGTTCTCAAAAGAGTTAAATTGATTTTAGTTCCATCGATGAAAGGAATTCATTTTGTATGGACAGATTGCAGGCTAGAAATGGGACCACTGCAGCTACAAGAGCAATGAGCGTCAAATTTCTGAAGTTATTTAGGAATCTGGCTCTAGATAGCCTCTAGTGTCTTTTCTAACCTGGAGATGAGTGAGCAGGTCCCATTCAGCCTCTCCTGTTGCTAATCCCCATAGGGGAGCACCTTGTGCCTCCCTAATACTGATGAACCTGGCGGTCTCTCGACCCTTCAGTCTCTCCTGTGTCTGTGATCTTGTTCCCCTCTTCCTACTGCTATGAAATTGTTTTCTCTTGTCTCCTGTATGGTTGACTCCTTCCTGTTCTTTAGGACACTGCCAAGCATTTCTGTCTTTCTCAATACCAGGCCACACCAGGAGTTAGGGCTCCTCTCTGCTCCTCTGCTCATTGCTCACGCTGTTGTTCCTGTCTCACTGTACCATGATGGTTCCTGTCTCACTGTACCATGATGGTTCCTGTCTCACTGTACCATGATGTTTCCTGTCTCACTGTACTATGATGGCTTATCCTTTACCCTTATGTGAGCTCTGTAACAATGCCTTATTCATTTTATAAATCACATGTTGGGGATTTATTAGACATGCAAAATGCTATTGAATTAGTGAAACAATAGAGTAGTTACTTTCAAGTAGTGTTATTTTGAATGACATTTCATATTTCCTTAAGACTTTTTAAGTTTTGTGGTACTGGAGCTTCATCTTGTATGTACCTCTGCAGCTGTATTCGTCCTAGGAATCTGCACACTTCTCATGGACTATGTCAATGAACATACAACTAGGTGGTTAAGAAAGAAGAGAGCCAACTAGAATCTAATATTCCATGAAAGGAACTGTGCAAAAGCAGAGTTTGAATTTGCCCTGTTAAACACAATGGAAGCTCTTTTCCCTTTGGTGAGTGGTTTGATGAATGGCATAGAGCAACCTTCCCTTTTATTTGCAAATTGGGAAAGTTTTCCTGGTAGTGATGGGCATTCAGGAGACCTCCTCTCCAATAGAGGGTGCTGCTACTCCGCAAGTTGCAATGGATCCTAACAGATGAAGACATCAAAAGAATTGTTCTAAATGCATCACAGCTGGCTACCTGGAATTATGATTTATATTCAGCTGGAGCCCAATTTGAAGAATTTGAAGCCAAGGGGGAAATAGTCTACCTGTTCATCTTGCAAGCTCCTACCTTGTTACAGGCTGCATTTCAGCACCTCTCAGGTTAGCAGCAGGAACCTTAGCCAGTCTCCCAGGGCTCTGTTTGGAGAGCCTCTCAAGTTGCCCCTGCATGATGCATGTGTACCTGTGCTTTTTAAGGAACCCACTCTTGACAACTGCATTTCTCTTCCGCTTTTTTTTTTTTTTCTAATTATTTAAGATGAGATAAACCTAGTTGGCCTCTGGCTGCATGGCATCAGTGAATATGGAATGGAAACTGATAAACATAGCGAAGGATCCAGAGAATACGTTTTCTTGGAGATCTGACACTGGCTCATGGAAGGACTTTGACCTTCCTTTCACACATCCTGGCTTTTGCTCCTAGTGGTGTTCCCTTAACTGTGACATCCCTGGCTCCACCTAATAAATCCTTTTCATTCTTTAAGGACCAACACGGAAGCACCTACACAGAATTCAATGTGTATTCCCTTTACTCCGCCACCTCTTTCTTTGTAGTTATTAATGGCACTGGCTTTGATTTTGCCGTATATCATTATTAGTTGTCAACGTTCTCGTATCTCCTCTCAGGCTGCAAATGCTCCAAGGCAGGACTTGTCTTACTCATTTCTGGACCCTTCCTACCCTGGAAAGGTGGAAAAAGCACAGTAGAGCTGCCCAGTCAGCATTTCCTGATTTCAAAGGAGGGCTTCCCAGAACTTTGGTACCTATCAATGTGGAAATTAGTCTATAGTTTTTAGTCATGCAGTTGTCTATAAGAGTAGGTAGCAATTAAAAGGATAAAATGCAGGTGACAGGTAAAGTAGGAAAACTTTTTGTAGTGGAAATAGGAGATGGTATCTTGTTGGTCTTCTCATAGAATTTTGCCTGGGATTTTACTCAGTAGTATTTTTTCCATCTTCATGAAAAGTTCACGTGTGGATGGTTGTGGAACAGACAAAATTAGAAGATACATTTCACATCCTGTATGGTTTAAGTGAGGTATCCTTAACAATTCTTTAATATTTTTCACAGTTATTTTACTTCTTTGTGTCAAGAAAAGGCACTAGGTCCCCCATTATTCCTCTCTGATATTGAATTTATGATAAAGATATGGTGTCCTTTGGTAAATGCCAGAAGATCAGCCACACTGGTGGCCTGGGAAGCCATTTGCAAGAAACTTGGGTGTAATCAATATTTCTGAAACAAATAAATTTTATCATCACAAAAATAATGTCTTTAATATGAAAAAGAAAATTTATAGAAATATAAATGATATGGAAAATGAAATTCTTCTTTCTCAGATTCTTCAAACCCTCCTCTGTTGTTCCAGAAAACAAGTTTCTATGCATACAAGCATACAGAGCACCTTTTTTTCTGACTTTTTATTGTTTTTTTAATTGTGTATATTTAAGGTATGCAGGATGACATTTTGACATATATAGAGGAGTTCTCCTTTATCCACAGTTTTGTTTTCCATGTTTCAGGCACAGACTGTCAAACTGAAAGATGAAAATATTAAATGGTAAATTTTTAAAAAGTCCAAAGTTTTGAATAACTTTTTTTAACAGTAAAGTAGTTCTAATTGTTCTATTCATATTAGTCACCATCATTAATCTCTCAATATGCCTGAATCATAAAAATTTTGTATGTATGTATATGAAAATTATAGTATATATAGAGAGAAAGAGTTCAGTACTATCTATGGTTTTAACATCCACTGGGGCTCTTGGAACATGTCCTGCACAGGCAAGGGGGATATACTGTGTAAATAATGAAATGGTGACTTTAGTCGAGCAAATGAACATATCCATCATTTCATATGGTCACCCTTTTCTTTTTGTACAGAGACCACGGACTTAAAATCTACTCGTTTAGCAAAAATACTGTGTTCAGAATTTTTGCCATTTTTTCTTTATAATCCCTCTTTTGATCACTCATTCTGCTCAACAGAAAAAACACTCATGGGCAATCAACAAAATTCTTACCACATTACCTTCTGACAATTTGATTTCCCTTGCCTGTCCCTCTTTGGGGCTATTAAAATGCTGAGAATTTAAGGAAAGTTGTGGCTTCCCAGGTGGGGAGACAACTAGACCTCAGTGAGGTCTGTCAAATGGGAATTGGCTGAGATGTATGTTATGATGACTGGTTTCAAGTGTAGCTGCTCTCCCTGGGCATCCAGATTGGTGTTGGCAGACCATTTACCCTACCTGCTGGTCTAAGAGCCTTGCAGGTGTGGAAATGAGGGCTTCTGGAACTGCAGTACCTCTGGTACTCCTCACCTTTCCAGGCTTGCCTGGTCAAGTTCCTTCCCCCCATGACAGAGTGATAGAGTGGTAGCTCTTTCAGAAGCTGTGACCTCCAGGGTTTGGAGAGAAGCAGGCACCAGGCAGCTCTGCTCTCCAACTCTGTGCTCAGCTGAAGGTTCTATTTCTCCCAGTTCCTTGAGGTTAACTTTAGGATGGAGGGGGAAGAGCACACAGCCTCTTCTCAGAGATTCTGACTAGGTTGAAATACTATTGTTTTGCTTCTTTCCTGTCTTTCTCCTCAGAGACAGGTTTGCTTTTTCCCCCCTTCTAGGATAGATAGCAAACAAAAAAATAGCTTTGCAAATATTTTGCATGTGAATCTCAGCTTTTAAATACTAACATGCCTAGAATCCAATGTCCTTTTCTCTCCCTGTTCTGGAGTGACATCTTTGCCTAAAGAGCAATACAGTACCCAAATTGGAGTTATAGGGGAAAATAAGTATAAGGGAAAATATGCTCATTTATTACTCACAGAATCATCCAGACCCATGTATGCAGATGCACCTGGACCCACATATACAGTGTTTTTATTGTTTTGTTTTTGTTTGAATAAATGGGATTATCCTTAGCATGTTGTTTGTGACATATTATTTTTTCTTTAGCAATGTGTGGTGAACATAGTTTAGTTGCTTAAGTAGTATTTCTTAGTATGGAGAATTATGAATTTTTTGACATTATACATATCAAGCCTTTGTTACAGATGTTATGCTCTTTCCCAGTCTGTCATTTTATTTAAAAACTTATTTGAAGTCTATAAGTCCATTTCATCATTTTGGGGAAAAAATGAAAAAATATATATATACATATACAAATATAATTTGACAGAGACACTACAAAACATTTTTGTAACCCAGTGTTTCCCCAAGCCTAAACAAGAGGGACAGAAGTCATGAGATCCAGGTATCTTCTTTCCCTGCACATTTTATATACCCAGCCTCTCTAGGTCCCAACTCCTGTGTTCTATCACAGAGCAGAAATGCCTAGAAGGGCAACTGTCACACCACCAGAATAAAAGCCCAGTTAACATAATTATGTCTGCCTTCCTTATAAGGAAATCTGCAAAACCCCTTTCATGCCTCCTCGAGTAGTCATTTCTGAGTGGAAAAGCAGCTGTCCCTTGGGCTGTTGGAGATGCCTTTTTTCTCATCTCTCATTCAGAAAACTTTGGGAACCCAGGATGGCGTTTTTCCTGTGGAGCACCAGGTCCCATGGGGCATATTTGGAGACTTCATGTTCTCTTTTTCTCTTCTTCTCTTCTTCATTTCCTTATCTCATCATGGAAACATGCAAAGTTAGAGAAAATAGTATAATGACCTTCACGAACCTGTTACCCAGCGGGAACTCTAACTCCCTTTCTCTCTTTCCCTTCCAGTGGATTGTTTTGAAGCAAGTCCGCTATGTCTTATCATTTTCTTTGTAAGTATGTAAGCAAGTATCTCTAAAACATAAGCTCTGTGGGTAAATGTGGCCAGAATGTTATTATTCTATTTAAAAATTTTAATGATTCTTTGATATTATCATGTATCTTATCATTTTTTAAATTTCAGAAACCCTTTTTTAAAAATAAATTTGTTTTTTTTTTTTCAAATCAGGATTTAAACAGACTCTCACTTTGTATTTCATTTGGTAGATAAGTCTGGTCATGTGGTTTATTATTTCTTCTTCCTCTATTTTCTTGAAATTTTTGTTGTTATTGTTGACGAAATGCCATTGTTATTGTGTGTAGAGTTTCCTGGTCCTTTATTTTTCTGACAGCCCTTCTATTAAGTCAATCAATGTTCCTCTGTAGATCTTATAGCTGAAAGTTAGACTCAGAACAGCATTCTCAAAAGTGTGTTCTGGGGACACTTGGGAGTTTTTGAGATAATTTCAAGGGATTCATAAATCATGAATAATTGTAAAATAATAATAGGATACAATTTGCTTTGAAATTTTCATTTATTTTTGTACAAGTGGACAGTGAAATTTTTGCAGAATCCATTTGGCATGTGGGATTACACAGAATGAATATAGAGCAGATAAGAGAATTGAAAAAAAATTAATTTTCTCATTACATTTTCTCTTTTGAAAATTATTGCTGTATTTCACAAAATATGGTATTTATGTTAACATGTAAATAATTACTGTTATTTTAAAACAAATTAGTAAATGCTTTTTAAATTTCTCATTTTTGGAATGACATATAATGTATGTACATATTTTAGGTACAATATATTGTCTCCATTCATGCATATATATATATTGGGTAATATGTATATGTATATATTGTATAATGTATAACTCAGGGTAACCAACACATCTGTTACTTTAAACTTTTATCTTGTCTTAATGAAGAATGCATTCAAATTCTTCTAGAAGAAAACATATGGAAATACTTCAGGACCTTGGTCTATGTAATAATTCCTTTTAAATATGACCCCAGATACAAAGACAACAAACAAAACATTTCATAAGTGGAACTACATAAACTGAAAAGCATCCATACCACCAGGAAAAAAATCAATAGAATGAAGAGACAACCTGCAGAAAAGGAGAAAATATTTCCAAATTATGTATCTGACAAGGGATTAATAAAAGGAGGTTTAAAAAAAGCAGTTAAAAAGATTACTAAAAAAATAGCAAAAACAAAACAACCCAGTTAAAAAGTGGACTAAAGATCTGAATAGACATTTCTCAAAAGAAAAGATACAAATGGTCAACAGAAAAGTGAAAAAACCTCTACATCATTAATCATTAGGAAAGTACACATCAAAACCATAATGAGATACTACCTCATCCCCATGAGAATGGCAATTATCCACAAGACAAAAAATACCATGCTGGTGAGGATGTGGAGAAAAAGTTGCCCTTGTCCATTGTTGGTGGAAATTTAAATTAGTATAGCCATTATAGAGAACAGCATGGAGATTTCCATAAAAACAAAGAGTAAAACTAAATTTCCATTGCTACAGTCTCAGTATATATCCAGAGAAAGTGAAATCAGTATGTTAAAAAACATCTGCACTACAGAAGTCAACTCAAAGCTCAAAGCGGATCAAAGACCTAGAAATTAGACCTGAAATTTGCAACTTTGAATGTTAGTTTTACTTTCAGTTTTTTTTTTCAGAACCCTCCATTTCTATAATGGCTGTACTGATTTGAATTCCGCCAACAATGCCTAATTGTTTCCAACAGTATGGATGGACATTATGTTAAATAAGTCTAGCACAGAAAGAAAGGTTTTGCATGATGTCACTCAAGAGTGGAATCTTTAAAAGTTGATTTCATAGAAACTCAGAGTAGAGTAGTGACTACCAAGGACTAAGGAGAGAAGAAAGGAGAGGGGGAAGTTCATCGAGAGATAAAGGTTACTGCTTGACAAGAGCAGTAAGTTTGTATACTATGGCACAACAGAATGAATGTAATTGACAGTAATGCACTACACATCTCAAAGAGAGGAATTTGAATGTGCTCACCATAAAGTGAGCACATTCAAATTCACCCTTCTCCCTATTTAATTTATTTTTATCAGTATGGAATTACAGATATATATTTATATCTAGCATTATAATCCAATAATATTTTATCTATTTTGCTGCTCAAAGTTTTCCAGCTTTGGCTATTGGGAAGTTTTACAGTTGACTTGCTTGACAAACCCCCTCAATGTGGATGTTTTGTTTTGTCTTTTTCTTCATTAATATTCAAGTTCACTCTTTGTGCTATAAAGTTCTGTGAATTTTGATAAATGCATGTCATATATCCACCACAACAATATCATACAGAATATTCTCCTCCCCTCAAAAAACCTTTCTTGCTAAACCTAACCAACCTCTCTTAGTTCCAATTTATTAGATATTTTTTTGTAATTATTTTCTCCCAGCCTGTGGCCATTATTTGATTCTTTGGATAAGCATCTTTCCCAGAGCATTTTTAAAATTTTGATCAAGTCAAACCCTACATTGATCAACCTAACTGCTTTTTCCTTCCACGAATCATGCTTTGGCATTGAATCAAAAACTCATTGCCAAATCCAACATCAAATAGATTTTCTCCGATGCTTTATTTTAGAGGTTTTATAATATTATATTTTATGTTTTGATCTGTGGTCTATTCTGAGTTCAAGTTTCGGGAAACGTATGAGATCAGTGACTAGATGCATGTGTTTGTGTAAGCACATCCTACTGTTCTAGTACCGTTTTGTGAAAAGACTTCCTCTCTTTGTTGAAATGCATTTGTTTCTTGGTCAGGCATCAGTTGATTGTATTTGTGTGTTTGTGGGCTTACTATTGTTCCACTCATGGACACAGCTAGTCTTCTACCAATAGCACACTATCCTGATGACTGTAGTTTTATAACCACATCTCTAGGCTACGCCTTGAAATAAATGTCAGGCCTCTGATTTTGTCTTTCTTCAGTACTGTGGTGGCCATAATAGGTCTTTGGCCTTTTCATGTAATCTTTTGAATCTTGTTGATATCTACAAAATAGCTGATAATTTTGAGATGATGTTTTTGTTATTTTTAAAATTAATCTTGTAGCACAAAGATGATTCAATTCAAAATTGATTCAAAAGTCAGATCTATAAAATGCCCATTTTAGCATAGTTCATTCTATTTCTTCCCTGACCTGAGTAGATATATTTTAAATCAATCTATATATCTAGATACATGTACACATGTATGTATGGTTGCACATATGTACATCTGTTTCTTACTATTTCCCAATAGCCTTTTCAAAGTTTTGGATTTTTCCCAATTTATTAGATGAGAAATATTGAGAAATACATGTCTCACTGTGCACGTAATACATGCCTTCCTTATTATCAACAAAGTTGAACATCTTTTTAAAATTTTAAAGTAAATTTGCATTTTGCCTTTTGTGAATCCTATGCATATCTCTCTGCCTATTTTCCTATGTTGATGGTCTTTTCGTCTCTGTAAGCTCTTTCTGTATTAGGGATACAAAACATCTGTCAGGTATATTACAAATATTTTTTTCCCAGTTTGACTTTTCTGAAAATTTATCTTGAAGCTTATAGCAAATAGAATATTTTTTCCACTCTGTAAGTCTTGTGGGGGAATTATCCTTTTATTACTTTATAATACCCATGTTTATATGGTTTAGGAGGATGTGATATCCCTTTCCTCCCCAAAGGTGACAGAGAGAGAGAGGTGGTTACATGGCTTCTGTCCCCACCCATCATCAAGACCTAGCCAATCATATAGCACATTATTTTCAATACAGTGATTTTTCTGACAGCTTCCTACTTTTATGGGTTTCCCTGGTATCAAAATCTTGGAGTTTTGTTTTACTTAGTTGTTTTGTTTTTTTTTTTTTTTTTTTTGACAAAATTTAGGTGATGCTATATTTCCTTTCTACTTTGTAAATTTTCCATCTTCCTTAAGTTCTTCCTACACATTTCACTAATCCTAAACAAGTTTGTTCATTGCCAAAAAAAATGTTGCTAAGGATTAGTGCATGGTTTTCTTTTTGTAAATGAGGCTGTTATTACATGTTAGAAGAAAGTCATGACACAGGAATGTTAGAAAGAGGTGCAATTCACTAATAAACTCTTCTTGCAAGAGAGGAAAGAAAAGATTAGATAGTAGATGGAAGAGAGAGAAAGGACTTTTTTTTAAAGCAAATGTTATCCAGTCTCTTCTAAATTGGTTTCCACCAAAACTTAATTGTAGAAGCTTGGTGTCACACACCCCAGCGCCCACTCCATGCCTTACATTATAAAACTTGGCCACTAAGCAGATTAGGAGATGAAAGGCCATGACTCAGAGCAGCATCCTAAAGATCAGGATAGCACAGTTGCTGATTCTGAGTCATCCAATGCAAACCACTTAGTGACTGGGTGACATTAATATGTTCACATCTCTTTGCTTCCATTATCTTTAAAATGGGGTTCACTTGCCTTCACTTCAATGAGGTAATGCACTTGAAGTCTTTGGCAAAATCATTTTTCAATCTACAATGCTTATTACCAAATTTTAAACTACAAATTCCAGACACTTGTCACCTTCTACATCATCTTTGTGGCTTGGCCATTGAAATGTAGTAGGGAAGTATAGGATATGTGCCTTCTTATTAGTATATTTTTGCAGAAACATTAAGGGGTCATGCTAATGGCTGGTTTTACCAATGACCTTCCCACAATTTCAATATAACCCCTTTTCTGCAAAGATGTGTAACCTTTCACCCCACTTAAACTTTAGCTGGAAATAGGACTTGGGGATATTACACAGTTGTAACCCATAGTAGTGATAAGCTGGTAAACTTTTAGGAAGACATCAAATCATTTTTCCTATTTCATTTAACCTTCTGAGAGGTGAAGGCTAGGAGTACCTGGCAAAGCTAATTCATTATCTGCGAACGTGTTTTTCATGCCAAGCTAGGGTTTCCAGAAGACCAGGATAGACTGCTGTCTAAATTGTGCTCTCTTCAGGTACTGCTGTCTCTCTTATCTTTAATGCTTTCCTGTGCTGCGTGCTCACTTTTCTTGGACAGTTGTCCATGTACTTTGGTCTAGATAACTTCGCTTTTTTTTTTCCATTGCACACATAACCTGTAAAGAATGAAATTCGAGAGTTTTCTTAGGTGGTAGAGCAATTATCTCTGTGGTCATCCATAGAAGCTAATGCTTGTAGGTGAAACTATCATTTGGGGAAGGGCTGTCATCTCCATCATCAAATAGTAACTAGAATTATGACCTCTCTTCAGAATTTTATTGGTAATATCTTTTATTAACTTGAAGAATTGTGGAATATTTATCTGCATGATAACATTTTTTCATGAACATAGTACATAGGAATTTGGTGGTTTTACTATAATTTCTAACTAAATTAGTGTATATACTTGATAATCTATTGGCTTATATCCTACACATAGTCAGAACTCAGTCACTTTGCTATAACATCCTTTAGATGTTTTAATCACATATATTTTTAAACATGAATTAAATTCTCAAGTGAATAGTATATTCTTTTCTCCCTCCTAGAGTTAACACATACGCGCTTGCAGATCCAGTAGGGACATTTCCAGCTCTGCCTTCTCCACATCCTGTCATTATCATCTGCGGTTTACCAAGTCCATTATTTCGCATCTGTTGTATTCTGATTCCCTGTAAAACTTGAAGGTGATTTTTAAAAGTCCCTGGTCCAACTCACAGGAGTTCTGTTTGGTTGTAAGAGTTGACATTCACTTTGCCTATAAACCCACCTCTACTGTTTGATCATTCCATGTCTTTATCTCTAGGGGAATTTGTTCAGAACTCTGTATAACACAGAGCCAAAGAATATCAAAAATAATATCCATTCTACTTCTAATGCTGCTGCTGCCTGCTTAGAACCATTTTTATTTCTCTTAGGACTCTGTTAGGTAGGGTAGTAATTATTTCTTGCCCCTTGTTTATTTATTTTTTCTTTCTTTTCTATTCAGCCTCTCAACCTCTCCTTCTTGAGCTGCTGGTAACTGAGCTTAATGTTTTGCTCAACAACACTTTCCATTGTTCCCAAACATCTTGGCAGGTTACAGTACTTCAAAAGCATGTATTCAGAAATATGAAGCATAAAATTATATTCAGAAATGGAAAAAATCAGATTCACTTTATTCGTACTAATCTTAATGAGAAGAACAGCTAATGTTTTTTCATATTTAACTTATTTATTTGTTCTATTTAGGCTTACATGATAACAGAGTGTGATTTGATTCATTGTACACAGAGAGAGGATAACATTTCATTTTTCTGGTTGTAAGTGATATAGAATCACAACATACAAGCAGTCATACATAAAGTTAGGACTATGATGACCATCATATTCCACCATCTTTACTGTCCCCATGCCCCCTCTCCCCTTATACCCCTATGAACAGAGTTCATCTATTGTTCCCATGTCCTTCCCCACATTATGGATCAGCATCCACTTATCAACGAGTACATTCGGCATTTGGTTTTCTGAGATTGACTTACTTCACTTAGCATGATATTCTCCAATTCCATCCATTTTCTTGCAAATGCCATAATTTAATTCTCTTTTATTGCTGAGTAATATTCCATTGTGTATATATACCACAGTTTCTTTATCCATTCATCTATCGAAGGACATCTAGGTTGGTTCCACAGTTTATTGTGAATTGAGCTGCTATAAACATGGAAGTGGCTGCGTCACTGTAGTATGCTGTTTTTAAGTCTTCTGGGTATAGACCTAGGAGTGGGATAGCAGGCTCAAATGGTGG
>CM053405.1:124375627-124427880 GCA_028644305.1 Xerus rutilus
CAACCAAGATGCCCTTCGATAGATGACTGGATAAAGAAACTGTGGTATATAGACACAATAGATTATTACTCAGCAATAAGAGAGAATAAAATTGTGGCATTTTAAGGTAAATGGATGGAGTTGGAGAATATCATGCTAAGTGAAGTAAGTCAATCTCAGAAAACCAAATGCCAAATGCACTCGTTGATAAGTGGATGCTGATCCAAAATGTGGGGAAGGACATGGGAACAATGGTGGATCTCTGTGCACAGGGGTGTAAGGGTGGAGGGGGCATGGGGATAGCAAAGGTGGTGGAATATGATGGTCATAATAACCCTAACTTTATGTATGACTGCATATATGTTGTGATTCTATACAACTTACAACTAGAGAATTGATATGTTATCCTCTATCTATGTACAGTGAATCAACTTGCACTGTTAACATGTAAGCCTAAATAAAAACAAAACAAAACACAGATTTGAAAAAAAAATTTGAAACAATCTTTGCACAGAAATCTTCTGAATATTTTCAACTATTGGGCCTGATGAAATTTTAACCCAAGAGTACTTGTGGGTTTTTTTTTTAAACTTTGAAATTATTCCTCTATTTAGCTAGATGTGGTAGTGCATGCCTATAATCTCAGTGGCTCAGGAGGCTGAGGCAGGAGGATCATAAGTTCAAGGCCAGCCTTAGCAATTTAGTGAGGCCCTGAGCAACTTAGAATTCATCTCAAAATAAAATATTAAAAGGGCTGGGGATATAGCCCAGTATCTATGGTTCAATTCCCAGTATCAAAACAATAATTAATTAATTAAAAATATTCCCTTATTTAGATTCATTCCTAGTTAGACCAGATTTTTATTCATTCTTTCCTTCCCCTTCAAGAGTGTGGTTTTGGGGCTGGGAGTGTAGCTCACTAGTAGAGAACTTGCCTAGTATGATCCAATACTTTAAAAAAAGAAAAGGAAAGAAAGAAAAAGGTATGGGTTTATAAGCTTAACTTTACTGAGTCTACAAAATTTTCACTTAGTTTACAGCAAAATACTCTTTTTCACACTCATAATATTTTACTTGTGTAATACTTAATTTCTCTCATTAATACAGCAAATAAAACTAGCATAAACTGTATTTGGAATAAGTAGAATCAATGCATGATAAATTAATCAGTTTCTGATTGAAGGAGAGTCTTGGGGTCTGTTATAGCGTTATTCACAGTGTCATCTATGGACCAGCAACGTCTCTATCACCCAGGAGCATTTTAGAAAGGCAGAATCTATAACTCTCCTCTGATTGGCTGAATCAGTTTCTCTAGGTGATTCCAATGCATATTAAGGTTTGAGAAATGTTGTATTTGAGAATAGCCTACTAGCTTTGAGAATTCAACAAATTATAGCCATGAGGCAATACTTTTTTTTCCTCGTTGAAATATGGGGCTTTAATTCCAAACATCAATCACTTCCTAAGTGATTTACATATTTTCTACTCTTAACATTTTTATTTTTCATGTCAAGTTTTATTGAAGTATAATTTATATACAGTTACATTCACCAGTTTTATGTGTACAAGTAGATGCTTTTTGATGAATAAATATAATCATGTAATTACCATTCTCATAGTCAGATTACAGAGTAGTTCCTTTTCCTGAAAAAATTCCCTTTTGTTCCTTTGTAGTCAACCCCCTCTCCTGATTCTTGGTCCTTCCAAGAATTGGACATAATTGAAATTAATTAGTATTTACGTGTGTGTGTGTGTGTGTGTGTGTGTGTGTGTGTTTTCTACCTAGCATTGCTTTTGGGATTCATTCATGCTGTCCTGTCAGTGGTTCAGGCCTTTTATTGTTAGGCAGTTTTCTATTCTATGGATGCTCTTCAGAAATGGTGGTGGCAGGCCGTTCCCTGAGACCACTCTTCAGGAAACCCAGAAAGACTCATGGGATCCTATGTGGCTGCAGTGGCTACCATGATAATCTTAAAAATGAATTCTAGTGGTGAGTGTAAACTTTTATCTCAATTCCAAAATCTAGGTGACAGTCAGAACTCAGAACAGAGAGTCAACACATTCATCTATCACTGGCCTCTGAGCATCCACAAAGTTCCCTGGAAATTTGAAAATGCCCTTCTCCTTTGCCACTGTAAGATCATTAGAGGCACCTGAGCTCTTTGTCATAAACACAGTGCCCTTTGAAGAGGAACATGAAGGAGAGAGCAAACAATTGATTAGAAACATTGAATATTGGAAGAAAACCATTCTTTTCTTTCCCTGTTGTATCCTCTGGGTAGAGATGCTTCAGAACATCAGGCGTATTGCTCAGACTTGACACACAATATACATTTGGGATGCCTTTACTTCTCATAGACGTTAATTTAGAAGGTGACCTGAAAACACTACATGGTTATTTCCTGCTTTTAGCTGACAATCCTGGCATGTACACTTTTTTAACCTATAGGCACATTCCATTACTTGTAGGTTTTATGATGATGTTTAGGTGGGAAACCAAGTCACATCTGACCTCAGATTTGACTAAAGTCTTATGTATAGTTGCTTTTCCTAAATATCCTCCTATAGAAATTATCATTAGCCACTAGACAACCATATTAGAACTAGGAGTTCAATATGAAAACAGAAGATGAAAATAATCAAGCAGGATTTTCCAGTGATTAAGATATTAAGTTTTAGTTGTTTCTCTGAATGATTAATTCCCTCTTTTTTTGCAAGCAATTTGCATTGCATTTGATGAGATGCCTTGCAAATAATTCTCGATGAAATGTCACTTCATGGGAAGCAAGATTTCCCCTACATTTCTGTCTGCTTTCTTGGAGGCTCTCAAGAGATTCACTTGAGATTTTTTTTTAATTTCTCCATTAGATGTTTTTAAAGACTATAATAAGATCCAGGGAATATAGCTTTTCAAACAAAAACAATTTGATAACTGTCACAGAATAAAACAGAGCCCTAAAGTATAATTCAAGTTTTTCAAAAATCTCAAGATTGTAGGTTACTTTTCATTCAGTAAAGAGATTTCTGAGCCCAGAAGTGGTTTACTATGATCATTTTAATTAAGGAAAAGAGCAGAGAAGCTAAAGGTATAGGCTAGTGCACACAACACTCATTTTTCTGTACACACAAGCACACACATGTATACACAGCTCATTTATCATTTATTTAATAAATATCTGTCAAGTACCTATAATATGCCAACCCTCAGCCCTGTATTTAGTGCTTTTACAGTAAAGTTGGAAAGACTTAAGGGTGTAATTGAATCAAGTATGTCAAATATAATGATTGGGGTGGATCCTGATAGTACAGAACCATGGATCAGCAGGAATAGTTCTTTTTAGGAGTCAGAGACCTCCCTGGAGGAAGGATATTTAAGTATATGCATTCTGCCTTTATCTTAGGAAACTCCAGCCCCTTGTGGGCAGATAGTTCAGGGCTCTATCTCCCATTCTTAGAGCATGTCTCAGCCACCTGGAACTCATGAGCTCTCCTTATCTGTTTCTGATCTCACTCATCCTTCTTACTTTGAATACTATGGGGAAAAGATCTGAGAACCAGAAAATCTTACCTGGGGTGGGAGGAATCTAAGTCCCTTGATTGAAACCATCATTTGCACTTCTCCTGTTAATGTCTTCTGTTCATTGTTTCCCCATAAGCAAAGAGAATCTCTTCTGGGCACCTATAGATTCCACAAGCTCTTCTGTGACACCCTTCAGTCTTATGTTTGGTCCCTAAATAAGCAGAAACAATAATTGGTAACAATGACTAACATATGTGGAGTGCTTGTTCTACACCCGTGCTGTATTGTGACTTTCCAGAAGAGTCCTGTCATATATGAGCTTACCTATATGTTTTTGATGCTCTCCCTCAACACTTTCCAAGAAAAAAAGAGAGAATTACATATGTCAGCAGCAAGTTGAATGCTTCTTGCCATTTCTCTTCGTGAGCCCTGGCCCCAGAGAGACATGTCTTAGGAGGATTGACAGATTTCCTGTGGCACTTGCATTGTTTGAACATCTTACTGAGAAACCATGTGTGATTTCTAGCTGTGCATGGAAATTTGCCCCCATACAAGTGTTACTTTTTAAAGTAACTCTTCCAAGCTGCCCTTGATGTTCATATTGCATGTATTTTCCTTCTCTCAGCTAATTCTTTCAGCCATTCTGTAAGATAGAGACAGGCATGATCTTTTTTTAAGGGGCAGTGCAAACAAAGCAGAGGTTAAATAACTTGTTCATGCATCTAGGAAGCGGCACAGTGAAGATTTATGCCCACAGATCCTCAGGGTATGCTAAGCATGCTGCCACCTCTTCGTCAGCAATGTTTTAAGGAGTCCTGAGAATTTTGGTTGAGATCCTGACTAGTGCTTTAAACACCATTGGAGAGAGAGAAACCACTTTGGTACCACTTTAGGAACTGTTATCAGAGAAGAAATGAGCTTCATCTTTGTTGAAAAAAGCCTCAAAAAGACATTGGAGAGATCTGGATGTGTCGTGGAGTGGACGTTTGGGGCTCTTTCTTTGCTAGAAGAGGAGGGAGTGCCCAATGAAGCCAGAAGCCAGATATATCATGTTGATGCTGAGCCTGAGTCATTCTCGTAGGGCGTGGAGGCTCCATCCAGATGCAGAGCCACTGAGTAACGGCTGCCCCCTGCAGCCCCGCTTCCCACCTGGCTGCGCTTGGCAGCAGCAGGTTCTCATTTTGCTTTACTCTCTCTCTCTCTCTCTTTAATGTGTTCTTGAAATTGAATTAAATTTGCTTCCTTCGTGGTGTGTGTTGACTTTTAAATGAACTCCTGGTGGGTTTTCTTCCAGATCTTCTGCCACAAGGCAGAGGTTCTCAGGGTAAAATGAAGGGTCCAACCGGATGAGAAAGCAGCACGTTATTTCCTTACCTTCAAGTTTAAGTGGAAGATGCTGCGTTGTGACCAATCACCGTCTTTATTTCCCCAAGTGATTTTGCTTTCCCTGCTGGGGTGACCTAAGTCAATTATGCTCCTCTCCCCAAGACGTTGTTCGTCTTCATTCACAGAACAAAAAAAAATCATACTTTTCTCCAGGAAAATTGCCAATCTCTGTGAAACTATTACATCTTCCATGGATACTGAAATGCACTCTCCCTGGGAGATTTGGAGATGAAGGTCAAGATCTCCTGTCAATTCATCCCAGGGATCATACTCAGAAAAACACTGCTCTTCCTCAAATTCTTGAGAAGGGGCCTAATTGGTAATGTCTTGATAATTGTTTGCTGTTTATTCATTCCTTTATCCACTCTGCGAATACATTCTGAGTATCTACTGGGTGCCAGGCACTTAATAACATAAATAGATAAAATCCCTGCCCTAATTGAAGCATCTTTTCAGTGGGGGAGATGGACAACAAATAATCAAATGAGAAGTAAGTTAGCTACACAGTGGTCAGTGCTGAAGAAAAAAGGGAGAGGAACAGGAGCAAGTGGTAGTGTTGTTATTTAATACCCTTTTCAGATAATCATGGATATTTTTATATTACACCAAATGTGGCAATGTGGCTGCTCAAGGACTAATGAAGCTTTAGGTGGGTCTCAGGAACCACTCCCTCCTAGTGTCAGAAAGAAGGGAGGATTTTCTGGAGGAAAGTTTTCTTGTGATGAGAACAATAAGTACAAAGAGGCTGAGTGTGTCCAGAGACTCTGAACACCAGGAAGACCAGAGCAGAGGAGACCAGGAGGGAGAGCAGTGTGGGGTGAGTAGAGAGGATGGCAATATCACACGGTGGTGGTGGTCCTGTGAGGACTTGGCTTTGCTGTGAACTGGGAAACAGCCATGGGAAGATGCTGAGCAGGGGAGGAGCCTTGATCTCATTGCAGTGAACAGGGTGGCTCTAGCTGCCATGTTGAAAACAGGAGGGAGGGTGGATGTTTAGAGGATGGTTGAAACAATCCAGGCATGATGTTGGTTTGGGTTGAGAAAATGATAAGCTGTTTCTTGGACGGGGATAGTGGAGTGACCAAGTGTCTTTTTTTTATGGATTTATTTATTTATTAAAATTTATTTATTCTATTTAGATTTACATGATGGCAGAGTACATTTTGATTCATTGTACACAGATGGAGCACAACTTTTCATTTCTCTGGTTGTATGTGATGTAGAATCACAACACACATGTGGTCATACATAAAGCTAGGGCTATGATGTCCATCATATTCCACCATCTTTACTGTCCCCCTGCCCCCTCCTTCCTCCCAACCCTGTGACCAAAGTTCTTCCATTCTTCTCGTGTCCTCCCCCACATTATGGATCAGCATCCACTTACCAAAAAGAGCATTTGGCATAATGTTTTCTGAGATTGGCTTACTTCACTTAGCATGATATTCTCCAACTCCATCCGTTTACCTGCAAATGTCATAATTTCATTCTCTTTTATTGCTGAGTAATATTCCATTGTGTATATGTACCACAGTTTCTTTATCCATTCATCTATTGAAGGACATCTAGGTTGGTTCCACAGTTTAGCTATTGTGAATTGAGCTGCTATAAACATGGAAGTGGCTGCGTCACTGTAGTATGCTGTGAAATGAAACGACCTCTGTATTTGAAATTTACTATGGCAATCTCGATGAGTAGAGTTTCTGCCTTATTTTTATTTATTCATTTTTGTGGTGTTGAAGAAACAACATTTTTAAAAGTAAGATTTTGGATTTGGAGTTAATTAAGCATTGATTAGGAACCTACTATATACCTAACTGAATTCTAGAGGCATCTCTCCTAACTTGTTCAAAAGAATTCTGTGATGGCAATTGTCAAAAGTTGTGCTTTCAAGGCTTCTTTAGACTTCCCAGAGTCCCGAAGGGCTATTATTTATGTGGGTTTGTATATTGATTTTGACTATATTAAGAATTAAAAAGAAATATTTAAAAATTCATCTAAAATAATAAATATATCGTGTGTTAACACATGGCATGTTTTGTGAAAATGCTATGATTTATCAATTAAAAATGTGGCAAGAACAGCATTGTTTTTTCATGTTTTTCAATTTTGTGTTAATAGAAGATAACTTGTACTTGCTTTTACCTTTGTTCTGTTGTGATACGTTGTTTTTGTTGAAATATATGAAGAAAATCTGACTTCATTCAGATATGTAGTAGAAAAGGAAGAAACATTTAATACCCTTTTCAGATAATTGTGGATATTTTTATATTAAACCAAAACTCAAAATAGGAAGTTTCTAAAATTTAGTTGTGTTGTAGAGTCTAAATACTAAATATATTAGTGAACTTTTTTTTTACTCTACTAATTTGAAACCTATCAAGCATTCTACACATTATCCATGCCCAAGGCTATAACATCTTATGTGGGTCACTTAGAAGAGAATGGCTTACTAAATTAAGCAGATCTCCAAGTGTTGACTCATTTCATTGTATGTTATAAAAACTGAAGCCCCTGTTACTTTCACCACCAATCTCATCAAAAAAGCTTTTACATATTAAGAATTCATCAAACTCAACAGGGGCTGATGCAAGTTTTTCAAAATTCTAACTTTCACTCAACAGCTCCAATTTTATCATTGGCAGTAAAATATCATCATGTCATGGTCCTCAAAGCAGTGAGTTCTCTGCTTTCATATTCAAGAATATCTGACACATAGAGGGTCTATCCCGCTGTTTTATATAACCAAAAAGATAAATTCAAAAAATGTTTGACAAATATCTAAGTCCCAGCAATTGGTATATCTCACTATCTCACATAAGTGGTGCTCCTTGAAAAAGGCTGATCATACAGTGCACCATGCAGCCATTGCCTAGATGCTTCTCCTTAAGCTCACCATTGAACTTCAGTGAGCAGCAGAAATGTCCTCCCATTTTGTCACAGAGAACAGCACTCAAGGGTAAAGATTTCATCTTATTAATCATTTTTACTGCTTCATTCAGGACATAGTTATTAGAAATCAAATATTCCCCTCCCTCCTCTCTCTGTCCTCTCTCTCTCTCTTTTTCTCTCTCTTGATTTACACTGAATTGCTGGCACCTTCACCTGCCTCAGCTTGTGGCCCATTGCTACAAATGTCAATGCAGGGACCAAGGCAAACAGCATCTTAGCATTGGTATAGAAAGAATTTTTCCATGTGGGCTCCCTGACAGCTTTAGGGATATCCCCACATCCCATCCTACTCCATAGACCTGCAGGCCGCACTTTGACGGCTGCTTCTTTACATAGTATGTTTTAAAATGAAGAACATTTGATTGATAGAGGCTAAACTGCTTGGCTGCCATGTGGCTTGTCCCAAGCACAGATGGAACTCTAACCTTGTCCTGTGTGACCCAAAGTTAATCTGGAAAGTTGGTCTTCCTGGTCCTCCAGCGCTCCCTTACACATACTTCAAGGAGAATCTTGGAGGAAGCAGAGACTTGATTGTGAAAAATGACCCAGGAATCAGGATGAGAAGAATAAAATAAACTCAAGTGTGAACTCTGAAATGGACATGGTCCATGGGGAGAATAAAGACTCAGTAAGGGGAATATCATTTCATCATTTCTAAAGGAAATGTTAGATAGGGAAGTTGGGTGAATTGGTTGAGGAATTTGGATGACAGAGAGACAAGTCTGATCTTGTTTCAGAAGAAAACTGTTTTAGCTTCTTAAACTGGCACTGGTAGTAGAAGTTTTACCAAAAGAAAGAGAACAGGGCCAGAGAAAGTCTTGGGGGGTCATTGTGGTTATTTGTTAAGAGATAGTGGCTTAAACTACAGTGAAAAGGATAGAAGATTTGGGGGAATAAAGACAAAATTAAAGCACCCAAAGAGTAGTCATTGGTGGTGAGGAAATGCAAAAGAAAATGATTCCCTAGGACTCTCAGCTTTCAAGTGTGAGATTCCAGAACAGGCATGGTGTCTCTCAGAGATGGGTGTTGCCAGGGAAGATTGTGTTGACAATTATCATGAACTGGTGGTCAATGTAGCCAACTGAAGATGTTCTGAAGATAATTTGCATGTGGAGATTCTAGTAGATATAAATGTAGATACCCTGGAGTGGGCAGCTGTGGACACATCATGGAAGATCCCTATCATAGGATGAAATAAAGAAGACTATCTAATATAGGAGAAAGAGGAGTGGCTTAAGAGGCAGGTACTCATTAGTAGTAGTAATAGCAGCAGCAACAACAATGGTAGCTGTTGTCATTACCCTAGCCATAATAAGAGGATAATGGCTAACACTTACTGAGATCTTATGTACCAGGCTTGATGTGCAAGGGCTCATTGAATTATCAGATCAACTTTATGAGAAAATTTTTTCTTTTTGAGTTGAAGAAAACATGGCTTACCAACATTAAATAATTGTTTCAAAGTTATACAGGTAGAAAGGGATGGAGCCCAACCTGGGTCCCAATGTCTCTAACAACATTCTTCCATCTTAATTAAGGAGTAAGAAGTGTTCAAAACCGTTACGTAAAATTCATAAGTAAAGCTGGCGATGATGAGGACCGAGGAAGTCTCATCTGGGATCTCTGTGGAGGGATGACGGGAGCTGATGGCAAGAAAGGGTGATTGGTACCCAGGGAAATGAAGGGTGATAGCAATGGGCTGTGTATGATAGAGATTTGTGAATAAAAGAAAAAGGCTAGCCAGGCACGGTGGCTCAAGCCTGTAATCCCAGCACTTAGGGAGGCTGAGACAGGAGAATCGCGAGTTCAAAGCCAGCCTCAGCATGGTGAGGTGCTAAGCAACTCAGTGAGACCTTGACTCTACATAAAACACAAAAAATAGGGCTGGGGATGTGGCTCAGTGGTTGAGTGCCCTTGAGTTCAATCCCCAGTACCAAAAAAAAAAAAAGAAAAAAAAAAGAAAAAGGCTGAGATAGCTTAAGGCAGGCACAGGAAATTAACTGAAGTTGTTTAAATTTAGGTGAGAGGAGGCTTAAGTTAGTAGTTAGTTTACAGTGTAGGAGAAGTGTTTCAAGTGACGAGGGAAGAGTTAACCTGCTGGTGTGATGGGTCATGGCTATGCAGAACACAGTGTGTGGGGGGTGGGCGGGCAGGATTCAGAAAGCAGGATAACCTCAACATAAGAGAGTAGCTCTCCAAAACCTATTAACAAGGAAAATGAACAGCAATGGTGCTAGAGACTGAAATTTCTTAAAATGGACTAAAAAGTGGCTGAAGTCCTAGGTTGGTGGTCTTAGTGAGATTGAAAAGATGAGGTTTATATCTTGTCATGTGGCTGAATTAAGGAGACCTTAGATGTGGCTAGAGTGGAAGGAAACTTTATATGTCACCACTTTAGGTGATCCTTCTATATTCTCATTAATGATTGCATCCTGTACATTTAATGAATATCTTATTTTAAAAATATGACTACTCTTGGGTGCCCAATACCAAGCCTATTGCCTGATTCATAGTCAGAGCTCAATAATATTTCTTGTGTGAATGAATGAATGTAGTTTAAGTTAGTCATGTAATGTGAGGTTGCTGTTCATTACCATCTCCTTGGGTTTGTGTAAAGCATCACAATTTATTAAATGTTTGCCATTTTTTGGTCATTTCAGTGACACAGTGAGTAAGAACCATTATCATTATACCCATCTCATAGATGTGAATGCTCCTTCATCTAAAGTCATAGCCTGATGCAGTTGCTTAAAACATGGACATGATAGTCAGCAGAATGAGGCCTGAACACTAGCTTTGTAGTTCACTGCTGTCCTTCATTGGCAAGTTTCACCAATGTGCCAATTCAGTGTTCTCATTTCTTTTTTTTTATATATATTTTTTTAGTTGTAGATGGACACAAATATCTTTATTTATTTTTATGTGGTGCTGAGGATCGAACCCAGTGTCCCATGCATGCGAGGCAAGCGCTCTACCACTGAGCCATAATCCCAGCCCCCAGTGTTCTCATTTCTAAGAAAGAGTCAGGAAAGTATTTTAGGATTATTGAAAGGATTAAATGAGTTAATAGCTATAAAATGCTGAGAACAGTGCCTGGTACATAGTGAGTCTTATATGTGTTTGTTACTACACAGCATTTGCTATAGTTCTTAGGGCAACCATATCAGTGCATGGCTCATTAATTTCTTCTTGTCCATCATTAGTAAATTCCTACATGACTCCCCTGATCTTACATTATTTACCTTTGCCTCATCCTTCATCTTATTTTTTTTTCCTTTGCAGTGTTGGGGATGGAACCCAGGGCCTCAGACCTGGGCTGCACCCTAGCTCCCTCATTATAAATTTTTAAGGAAACTGCTAGTTAATAAGCAACTTTTTGGGAATGGGAAACATAAGAGAAATAGAGAAACACTAGACGCGACATGGAGGAGGTGGGGGGCAGGAAAGGGGAATGGGTATAGTAAAGATGGTTGATAAAAATATATATAAAAAAATATATATATATATACTGTTCATTGAAAGTGCATATAAAGATGTTTAATATGAAGAATGTAATCTGATTATAATTTTGTGCAAAGTTAGAAAAATTATGATTGTAACAATTTTTTTCTATTTGCCTCAACAAATGTTTTCAGTGCATAGTGTGTACAGCTTCTGATAATTTGTTTTTTTCTGTTATGTTTGCCAACATGTATTAAAATGCAACTTTTGGGAAAAAAAATAAAATAATTAAAAAAAAAAAGCAACTTTTATATCCTTTTATTTCTTGTTTTTGTTTGTCAGAAGGAACCCAACAATGTTTATAGATAGGCATAAAAAGAGAAGAATCAAGGATTTTAATAGTCTGATGATTATTTTCTCTATCTCATCCCTAAAATGAGTATTTCTCCTAAATAGGTCTTTAGACTGGTTGTCCACATTCCTCTCACCCCCAGTTCTTACCCCAGAGGAAACCACTCCCATGTTAAAATCAAAACCAAACTAGTCCCCAGGCTGACACGAGAGAGCATCCATCAAAATGCTCTGCAGTTGGGGCTTGAGGAGGTGACCCTGGTGCCCCCTCTGCCAGTTTGACGCACAGGTTGCAGCCTTTGATTATTCTCTTAGCTCATCACTATCAGCAGAGTGGATAGAGTCCATTTTCACAATTGTTGCTTTCAGAGCAAATTACTCAGGATGAAAATCTTTGCAGAGACAGAAAATAGATAAATATTCTCAGCGGGGAATAAAAACAGGAGTGATGAGTGTATCACACTGTTGATTCAGTATTGTTTGCAAATTTTCTGCAGAGGGACTTGGATGGGAAGAGGAAGCTCTGGAGCCATGGAGGGGACCTAATAGAGGCATTATTTTTTAAAGAAACTCTGCTGTGTAGTAAGAAGGGCTGTTCATGATATGATACTCAGAGTGAAATTTCCCACCGTTTGGTATTTGCAGCACTAATTTACAGAATAATAACATCTTGAAGCAAAACATTTGTAATATAATGGTGTTATCCTGTGTTGAGGAGAAGGTTCATCATTAAAGACCACTGCAGAAACTCTACACTTCCACAAGATCTTCCAGAATATGGCCCCAGAAATCTAGAGCCTGTTTTGTGTCTTCAATATTTTGCTACCTCTCTGCCAAAGCCCTTATTCATTTGGAGAATCTTTTTTAAGGATTTGTGATGTACTCAATTTTGTGCCAATAAGATGAATGTCAAGATGATCAGAAATGCCCAGAAGGAAATTTATGTTTGCCTAGGAGCCAGGTGCATGAACAGTCATGATTAAAAGGTAGGGCAGTACTGAGAACAGAAAGTCATATGACTATAGTTGGAAAGGTAAAAAAGAGTGTTTTTTTTTTTTTTTTGAGCATTTACTGTGTGCCAGACTCTGTGCTGTGTGAGCTAGGGCTGAAAGAAGAACAGGGCCTTGGAGAATTGAGCTTTGATAGTTGTGATGCAAGTTTCACACGTAGAAGTGAACCTGCTGAAGGAATGGCTGGTCAGAGCACAGATGGGTGTGAGGTTGGCAGTGAGAGGCTCAAGGTGAAGCTGACAATGGTTTGGTCATTATTCTGTTCATAGGCAAGAAAATTCCCAGTTTCAAACACAGGCCAACCACATCCTTTGATTAGTGATGTGAAGCAATCACTCTAAGGGTAGTATGGATGAGGAATCAGAGGAAGGAGAGAAAGGCCAGTGAAGAGATACCAGGATGCCAAGGCTAGAAATAAGGAGATCCAGGCAGTTGTTTTAGAGGAGGGAAGAGACATACATTCCATCCAAGCATGGGGACTTGATAATGGACTTGCAAGATGCAATGCCCAGGACACAGCGCCTCATAATGAGTATTCTCTTCTCTTCATATGGACACACTTTCACTCACACAACACATGCCACAAAAAAACTCAAGGGCCTGTTGACATCTTTAAAATCCTATAATTCATATTTTAAATGCCAAGAATAAAATTTAAAAAGCCAAATAACATCACCATTAAAATAGAGTTGCAGCCAAGAGACAAGTGACTTTGATTAGAATTCTTTCCCAGAATTGTGGATGAAATGGCAATGTACAGTGTGTACATTTATTTTGCCAACTGTTGAGTAGTTTGGCTATCTTCCTGTTTCTCCTAAATTTTTTATTAAGTATTTCTCTTTGTACTACATAATTAATTCTGCTGCACCAACAGAATTAACTGATATAGCTGTAGAGTACTTTGCCTGGTCTCTTGGTAGACCACCATTAGGGTTAAAATCATGGCTGGCCTGGCAATGGAAAGATTTATCCTGGTTTATAATGTAGTTCAGGAAAATGTTGAAGTACAGCTATTAGAAATAGTCTTCTAATCCAGTAACAAATCTGTATCAAACCTGATATGTTTTAGAAAAAAATCTCTTGTGAAAAGAGCTTAGGCATCCTTTTCAAAAATGAACCAGATGTTTATGTCACAGAAGCCAGTCTCTGGACAGATATCCAAGAACTTGCAATTTCGTGAGTGCCAGTCATTGCCCTGGACAAGGGCATAAGGGAGCCATTGCCCCCTAAGCAAGGTTGCAACTGCTCCAGGGCATCTTCTGCATTTCAACAATTATATGGTGGTCCCTCTTCTCCAGTAGAATTCTGAGCCTCACTTGGTAGATATACAAGCCAGTGACTACCATTCCAGCCAATCTTGGCTAGCCAAGATTTCCGTAAGTAACCTTTCTTCCCGACTTAAAAATGTTAGTGCCAATCCTCTCTTTCTTGGATTTTCTCTCTCAGCATCCTATATTTCCTGGGTAATCAGGATTTCATGGAATTTAAATGGGAGTGTTATTATGGTAAGAAATTCTTTAAGAGTCATAAAAGCTGAATTCTAATGAGACATTAGCTCTGTAACTGTGGACCAGGCAAGCTTCTCTGTGTCTGAGATTTCTTTCTTCTATAGTGTGGATAAATATGCCTCGTACTCAAGGTCATTAGGAAAGTTAAATGGGACAGTGCCAATAGAAGCCCCCAGAACACTCTCTGCAGTTGTTCAACAAATGTTGATTCACCAAATGTTTAAAAATCCTTAAGTATTTTCATGTTAGAGAAATCAAAGAGAAAATCCTTTCTGAGCCTTCAATGTTATGAATGTCTGATTTTTCTGGAAGGAAGCCTGAATTCAGAATTTACAGATCAGTTGAGTTGGAGACTTCTAAATATGTATTCACAGTTGCCCTCTGGGCTTCAAGAATTATAGCTTTGCAAAATTCCATTCTAGTGAGGCAAAATGCCTTACTTATTATGGCAACAAATTCAGTAGTGGAAATACCTGGCTGATTTTTTGGCCATCTATCCATCAACAAATGTTCTTAAAAATAGTATATGCAACAATTCACAATTGCAAAACTGTGGAAGTAACCCAGATGTCCTTCAATAGATGAATGGATAAAGAAACTGTGGTACATATACACAATTATCAGCAATAAAAGAGAATAAAATTATGGCATTTGCAGGCAAATGGGTGGAATTGGAAAACATTATGCTAAGTGAAGTAAGCCAATCCCAAAAAACCAAATGCCAAATGTTCTCTCTGATTAGTGGATGCTGATACATAAGGGGGGTGGGAATGGGAAACATAAGAGAAATGGAGGAACTCTGGACGCGGCATAAGGGAGGTAGGGGTGGGAAAGGGGAATGGGTATAGTAAAGATGGTTGATTGAGCTCGTCATCACTACCCTTGGTGCATGTATGAAGACACAATTGGTGTGACTTTATCTGGTTTGCAACCAGAGAAATGGAAAAACTGAGCTCTATATATGTACTATGACTTCAAATGTAATTAAATAAACTAATTAAAAAAAGAAAGAAAAAAATCTAAAACAAAAGCAAAAAAATAGTATGTGCAAGATTTATAACAATGGCTATTTTTGAGAGATCTGTATTTTCCAGGTACATGCTCAATTCCGCATGTACAAGCTCATGTATTTCTCCCTGCAACACTGTGAGGTGGCTCTTCTTTCAGTTTTACAAATAAGAAACCTAATATTCAGAGAGGCTGAGTAATTAACTCAAGTTCAAAAGGAAAGTAAAGGTAACACCTGAATGCACGGCCATTTGCCATCAACATACAAGGTCCTTTCTTACCTGTTGAATTCCTACCTTGCATACTCAGAGCTGTGACTTAGTTAGGCTGTCAAAGAGAATTGTTCCTTGTTTGTCGAATGAAATTCTACTCAGAGAGCATGCAGAGAGGAACCTAGAAGTCTGGGCTTATGTGGCAGTTGCCATCTGGGCTGGAGTAGCTTGTCTGAATGGAGTCAGCTGGATGCTATAAGGGGCTTGTGAAAGATGGCTGAAAGGAAGACAAACCCAGATGGTGGTCACTACTGATGGCACTCTGAAGGTGTCACTGCTCTTTAGAATGATACTTGATAGAGGAGGTGAAGGGTGTTGAATCCTCCTCTTTGCTCACTAGGCCAGACACCAGCAGGGCTGCAGCTGCCTTGGGGAAAGGCATCATTTTCTAATTTGCAAAATGACACAAATGGTCCAGGTCAGAAGCAGCCTAGGACCAGCTGTTTTCACAACTATGATGGCCAGTTCTCCATCAGCACAAAGAACCTGTCATCACAGGAGATGGAGGAGAGAAGGTCGGTGAGGAAACAGACCTGTTCCTTAGCAAGTGGAGTCCAAAGGAAGCCTCCAATAAGAAAATATTTAGGAAAGAACAATCAAAAGCAGTTAGGTATCTTCAAGGACCCAACTCACCATGTGAAAATTGCTCTATTGTTTGAAAGGTCCATGAAAAAATGCCAGGGAAAAATTGCCCCTTACAGTAGAAGTATGCTTATATATCCAGTCAGTCATCACCAGCATAAGAGAAACGGTAAATATTAATGAAAAGGCAGGGCGAGAATTTTAAACGAAGCTTTTTTCTCTGAGCATCCTTTGTAGAGGGGAAAAATTGTTAAACTTTAAAAGGGATATTTTTTTCTACCATATACTAGGGTTTTATAAAGCACTGCCTCCTGCTAGATGCTCTGCAGTGACTTTATATTCTTTAGGAGAGAGGCATTTGAGAATCTATAAAGTGGGTCAGGCCCAAGGTGTCATGAATTTATAATAAGAGGAAGGAGTAAAAGAAAGAGACAAATCAAGACAATAGAAGAAGATGGCTTACGACCACCCTATTTTGTGATATGATGGAATTATCAGAAGAAGAAAAAAAGCAGCCGCCAGCCGGTGGAGCGTGGCTTGAGGGGATGTCTAGGAATGTGAAGCAGAGGCCTGCAATGAGATGCTGGAAAGGAAAATGTGTGTTCATGTTGGGTTTCCCAGCCTTGCTGGATATGACCTGCACATTAGTGATTCTCTGCTCTTTGAAATCATTTCTTACAAAAACAGTCCAAATAATTAGTCAAATTTTTATTTCTATTCAAAATATATATTCACAGATGATCCTTGTCTTATTGTGGGCTTATGACCTGAAAAACTCATCATAAGTTGAGAAATATTTTGAATTGAAAATGCTTTCAATACGCCTAAAACAGCCTGGCTTAGTAGCACGGCACACTGTAGTGTGTAGATGATCACGCTCATCATGGCCGGGCTGATGGGCAGCTGAAGCTCACTGATTGCCGCTCAGCATAGAGAGAATCCTACAGCATATTGCCATCCCAGGAGAGGAGTAAAAGCTGAAGTTCAAAGTATGGTTTCTTCTGAATTCACATCACTTTTGCACCATCATAAAGTTAAAAAAAAATACTGTAGTGACACAGCCACATCAATGTGTATAGCAGCTCATTTCACAGTAGCTAAACTATGAAACTAACCTAAATGCCCTTCAATAGATGAATGGCTAAAGAAAATGTGGTACATATACACAATGGAATATTAGTCAGCCTTAAAGAAGAATGCAATTAGGGCATTTGCAGGTAAGTGGGTGGAACTAGAGAATATCATGCTAAGTGAAATAAGCCAATCCCAAAACACCAAAGCCTGAATGTTTTCTCTGATAAATGGATGCTGATCCATAGTGGGGATGAGGGTAGGGATGAATGAAGAAACTTTGGGTTGTGCAGAGGGGAGGGGTAGGGCTGTTTGGATAGGAAGGATGGTGGAATGAGACAGACATTATTACCCTATACACATGTATGATTACACTATTGCTGTGACTCTACAGCATGTACAGCCAGAGGAATGAGAAATTGTGCTCTATTTGTGTACAATGTGTAAAAATGCATTCTACTGTCATGTATAACTAATTACAACAAATTAAAAAATAAAACATTAATAAAAAAAATGTAAGTCAAACTCTCAGAAGTTAGAGAAGGGGCTTTTTGTATAAATATACAAATGCACACATATATATTTTGTATAAATATACAAATGCAAATATACAAATACACACAAATAATATGTGTAGTCTTTATATGTGTTTATATATCTTTATATAGATTTTATATATGATACAAATGTATACATATATACATATATGCACGTATGTTTATATTAAAATATAGTATATATTTAATATATTTAAGTACTTTATATCATTGACTGGAAATTATTGTCCAGTATGACTGCATTGTTTTCTTATATTTATTGACTAAAAATAATGTTAGGATTTTTTATCTGTTTTGTCATCTGTTAAATGACAAAAATCATATAATAACAAAAGCCTACTTTCTTTTTGGAGTGGTTGTGAGATCAAGTGGCAACAATAGACTCATCAAATTTTAGAGCTGGGAGAGTTTTTCTATGTTACAAATTCTATATTACAAGCATAATATAATGTGAGGTAGTCTTAATTATCTTCCTTCCTTTGACTCATCCATGATTTATATATCAGCAAACCAAAATAGACAGTGGTGGGTGGTCTTCCTCAGGGCTCAAACAACGTAGAAGTCTGCACTTGCTTCTGATGTTTTGTTTGTTTGTTGGGCATTTCCATTTCCTGATAGTGGTTCTTTTACAAAATTTTCCGTTGGAAGATAATTGAAAACAGGCACATTTACTAATAATATGGTTCTGATGAGAGTAATAAAATTAAACAGCTGTTAAGAATAAGAGATTACTTTAAAAAATAAACAACATATTTATTAAGGTAAAATTCATGTCCATATAGTTCATTCATTTTAAAAATGTGCATGGCCACAACCAATCTTAGAATATTTTCATTACCCCTCCTCACATAAATCCTGTACCCATTAGTAATGATGCCTTTTCCCCTCCTTCTTGAAACCGCTGGCAACCACCTATGTTCTTTATCTCTCTGGATTTCCCTGTTGTGGAATTCCATATAAATGGGATAATGGCATATGTTGTCTTTGTGACTAGCTTCTTTCACTTGGTATATGTTTTCATGATTCATATATGTTTAAGGTATCAATACTTCATTCCTTTGTTTAAATATAACTAATTTATTCCACCATTCATAAATTGAGATTTTGGTTACTGCCAATTTTGGTTATTATGAATGACAATACTTTGACTATTTGCATATGAGCTTTTTTGCAGTCATATGTTTTTATGTCACTTAGATCTCTACCTCCTAGGAGTACTGTTGCTGGGTCATTTGGCAACTCTGTTCATTTAACCCTTCAGGGAACTACCAGGCTGTTTGCCAAAGAGCCTACACCACTGTGCATTCCCACCAGCAGTGTACGAAGGTCCCACTCTCACCAACACTTCAACTGTTATCTTTTTGACTCTTGCAATCCTAGAAGGTGTAAAATATCTTTCTTTGTGATTTTGCTTGAATTTACCTGGTAAATAATGCTTTCAGTATATTTTCATACTCTTATTGCCCATATTTGATGGGCAATTAATTTTATTTAATATTAAATTACATTAATTAATTTTAATTTTATGCTTTTATAGTTTGGTGAAAGAATTTCAAAGTTTCTCAGAAATATCGTTTTAAGACTTGCTGAAAAAAATAAGAAAAAAAACCAGAATAAGACAAATTCAGGTGAAGTGGTACACACTTGCGGTCCCAACTATTGGGGAGGCCAAGGAGGATTGCTTGGGCCCAGGAGTTCCAGACCAGCCTGGAAACATGGGTAGACCCTGCCTAAATGATCAACAATAACAACAGCACACTCAATCTACAACAACACTACAAAGGCAAGAAAGGAACAGAAAGAGAATTAGGGGCGGGAGATTCTGGTAGAATAAAAAGAGAAGTTACAATGTGCTAGCAAGTGAGAAAAATAGGAAAAAGCTATTCTCTTTTGGAATGTGGGAAGTGTTTTCTTAGGAATTCACTTAGCTATGAATAAATCTGACACGCAGTGAAATCAACAAGTGAGCTTTATTTTTCTTATTAGAAAGATTATATAGGGAATTAGTGGCTGACATTGATTTAGCTACTTTTTAGTGCCATTGACTCTAATTTTTTAAAAGTTTTCCTGAGAATGAAACTTAAAATATTATTTTAACTTAAACCTGACAGTACTTGACTGCTACACTCCCAGGTTTCATATTTAGTCTCAACGTGGGAGAAAGGTACAGAGTGAAGAAGTGTCCTAGTTGGACCTACTTCATTTTCATGAGGAAAGCAAAAGCTTTTCCAGAATATTCCCCAGTAGAGACTTCTACTTATGTCTCACAAGTCTTCACTGCTTCCCACGGCCACCCAGATTCTGCAGAAAAGAAAGGCTTTATGTGGATTGAATATTACATTTGGTACTAAAGCAGGATATTGATGTATAAGCTATTTGAGACTTTTAATGAGATAATAGTTGCTTTTTAAGCTTTATTGGGGCAAAAACTGACATATAGTAAATGTGTTACTGGAGTCCTAGGCCAGAGGCAAGACTCTGGGATCCCGGTGGACCAGGTTCAACCACTTACCCAATGGATCAAGGAGGAGACAAGTGGTCATGGACTCAGGAAATGAATCTATTCCCAGTGTGGCCACACCAGGAAGAAGAATTGCAGTCCAGTGGTGCTGATGGTAATCTTAGGGTTATACAAAGAAGGAACAAAAGTGGGGGACATTGAGCATGTGTGGCCAAGTACTCTTGGTCAAACTGTGCTCTGGTTGGGTATTACCTTAGGTTTGATTCTGCCAGACCTGATGACACCTGGGAAGATATTTGCCTGCAAGCCTTGCTGTTCCTGGAACTTGAGAGAATCTGGAGAGCAGAGGTGGCTCAGAGATAGAACAGATTAGAGAGACAAAATGGAATTACTTAGCATAATGATTGGATCCTCCTTCAGGTTTAGAGCAGTTCCTGGAGATTTCTGTATGGTGGACTCTCTGTTGATTTTGATATACATGTAAATATTAAAAATGCCTTAGTTACCCTTGTCTTGATTTCTTAAGTGGAACAATGGAGATTAAGGCAATTTAAGATTAACATACATTTAATTTTCAGTTCATAGATGAATGTTTAAATGGTTAACACATCTACATGCAGAGTTAAGCAGAAATTTGATCCAAAGTTTAAGGTAGCAAAAGGAGATCAATGCAGTGTGCTGGCAGAGACGCTGAGCTTTTATCCTGTTTCTATTCACCCATAGGATATCTGCAGGCTATGAAAGAACAGTCAGCACTTATAGCAAAAGTGGGCTTTAGAGCTATGTAACAAACATGCATGCCTAATGTACATAATTTGGTAAGTTTTCATACCTATGCACTTATGAAGCCATGACTACTGTAACAATAATAAACATATTCATCATCCCTAAAGCCTTTGTGCCCCTTTGTCCATCTCAGACAACTACTTATCAGTTCTGCTGGATTTTATTTTTCAAGACTCCATAGAATTTTGTGTATCAGTGATTATGTCAGGTACATGTTGAGATGTCATTTTTTCTTCTTGGCACTACCCACAATTTCTATTTGCTTTTCTTTCCTTATTGAATTTGCTAGAACCTTCATGACAAGGTTGATGAGATGTGGCGGGAGTGCAGCTTTTTGCCTTGTTCTTGAGCTTTGGGAGAAGCATTCCGTTTCCCACAACAGGTGTGATGCTATCTGTGTTTACTTTTCTTATGTTGGAAAGGTTCTCTTCTATTCAGTTCTCTTGAGCGTTTCTAGGAATGGATGTGGAAAAGATCAAATCTTTGTTCTGCATCTATTGACATGATCTGAGTCTGTTAATATGGTAATTATTATCAATGGATTTTTTTGTTCCATTTATTTATTTACTTACTTATTTATTTTTACAAGCAATGATGAATGTTGGTGAGGATGTACAATCATACATTGTTGGTGGGAATGCAAATTGGTGCAACCATCATGGAAAGCAATACAGAGATTCCTCAGAAAACTTGGAATAGAACCACCATTTGACCCAGCTATCCTATTTGGTTTATATCTTATTTGATTTATACCCAAAGGACTTAAAATCAGCATACTACAGTGATGCAGCCACATTAATGTTCATAGCAGCTCAATTCACAATAACTAAACTATGGAACCAGCCTAGGTGCCCTTCAACAGATGAGTGGATAAAGAAAGTGTGATGTGTGTGTGTGTGTGTGTGTGTATGTGTGTGTGTATGTGTATGATAGATTATTACTCAGCCTTAAAGAAGAATGAAATTATGGAATTTGCTAGTAAATGGATGGAGCTGGAGAATATCATGCTAAGTGAAATAAGCCAATCCCAAAAAACAAAGGCCAAATGTTTTTTCTGACATGCAGATGCTAATTCACAATAGGGAGGGGTTGGGAAAAATAGTTACTTTAGATAGAGGAGAGTGAAGGGAAGGGAGGGGGTATAGGTGTAGGAAGGATAATAGAATAAATCTGACATTTTTACTATACACACACACACAGACATATGTATAGATATCAATTGATTTTTGAGTATTAAATCAAACCTGTTTTCCTAGGATAACTACCATCTATTCTAGGAGTATTATCCTCTTTGTATATAAAAGTTTTTGTTTAGTGAGTTAGGTCAGTAGTTTTCCTTTCTTGCCATATTGTTGATAGGGTATGGAATTATAGTAATTCTGGCTTTATTTATTCTCTTGGGAAGAATTGCCTCCTCTTTAATTTTCTGGAGGCATTTATTAAACTGGACATTATTTCTTGCTTAAATGCTTTGTGGATTTCATCAATGAAAGCATCTGGACCTGGAGTTTTCTTGGTGGGATAATTTTTAACTAAAATTTAACTTCTTTAATAGACATTTGACTATTTAAGTTGTCTATTTCTTATTGGGTGAACTTTGGTAATTTGAGTCTTTTAAGGAAATTATCTATTCTAGCCATGTTGTTAAATTTATTGAACATCAAGCTGTTTACAATATTGCTTAATGACCACTTTAGAATCAGACAGAATCTGTTGTGAGATCACTTCTTTTATTCATGATACTGGTGATTTGTATCTTCTTTCTTTTACTCTTGTAAATATTGCTAGAGATTTTCAGTTTTATTAATCTTCTTAACAACCTGGGTTTTCTTTATATTTTGCTAACTGGTTGTTTTGCTAGATTGATTTCAAATTTTCTTTTATTCCTTTTCTTTCCCTTACTTTGTGTTTTATTTGCTCTTCGTTTTCTCTTTCATACTCATGTCTACAACTTTATTTTGGCTTTATTCCCTTCTTTCTCTGAGTCATTCTTTCTACTACCATCTGGCTTACCTAAGAACAAATTTTACTATATTCTACCATACCAAATGATGGCCTAGGTTGCACCACAATGTCTCAGGCATGGAGTGTGCTGTTCTCATTGATCACTAATACTTTGCAACTGTTTAAGAACTGTTTGGTTTCTGTCTTGCTACAGTACATCATGTCCAAGATCCTCTTCATTATTTGGCTACTAACCTTGCCATACTATATTAACCCCAACTTTTTACCATTTCTTTTTTCTTTTCTTTTCTTTCTCTCTTTTTATTTCCTTCATCCATTTGTTCCTTCTTTCTTTCTTTGTGGTGCTGGAGATTGAACCCAGGGCCTTGCATGTGAGGCAAGCACTCTACTAACTGAGCTAGATCCCCAGCACTTTACCATTTCTTAATATGAAATGTCTGTTCTCTTCTTTCCAGGCAGGAATCATCTCCTCATTTCCTGGTCCCTGCCTTAGAAGTACTTTTCATGATGTCAAACCTCTTTTCAACTCATAGAACATCTGTAAGAAGTTAATATTTAAGGACAGAGTACATTTTTTACTCAGTTTTCTGTCTCCCCATGGCTACTATTGGTGCTTTATGCATCATTTGGTTTTGCACATGATAGGAAACCAATAATAATTTTGTTAACTCTGACTGAAATGCTATGATCTCTAATTTTTAATCATCTACCTCATTTCTCTTTGAAAAGTTGTTATCAAAAGAATACGTGCACAATTTTTATATTTCAGTAAAAATATACCTCTTAAAAAGTTAAAAAAGTACACCACTTTGCAGTTATAATTTTATGACTCACCAGGAGGGAACAGCAGTTCTAAAAGGAAGGCAGGAAACAGCTTATCCAAAGTTTTAAATTATTTAGTCTTCAGTTTTAAATATCATCTCAGAAGATTTAATATGGCATCTATTTTTAATCTTCAAAATTTTCCTTCTTTTCAGTTAGGATCAATTTTTATATAGTCCTAACACATTACGAGGAAACAGTTCACTATACCATAGATTTCTTTGAACATTTACACCATTGCTTAAATCAGCAGGGAGCCTCTTGGAATTCAGCAGCAATTTTTATGACTGTACATGTTTTATACAATCTCACACATTATTTTTCTCCTTATTCTGAGGTACACATTTCAAAAGAAAGGCATACAAGTACTTTGTGTCTTAAAAAAAATGAATATCACTTTCTGGTGTAACTCTATTATAGAGAGCAGATTTTCCTGGTGATTAAAAAAAAAGGCAAGAACACTTTGGGCAATTTGCCACAGTGTGAGTATAAATATATACTAAAGCAATAACAACAGCAACAGTGAAAAGAGCTGTTAGATTTTTAGAAACTTCTTGAAGGAAAACCAGAGATAAATCTTGTTGACTTCGACTTTGTCAAAATTTTAAAAATATGACCCCAAAAGCAAAAATCTATAAATGAAGGATTATCATTTTTGCTTTTCCAAATGCATGGTTGCAAAAATGAAAAGACAGGACACAGACTGAGAGAAATAATTTGCACAGCAGATATAAACAAAGAACTTGTATTTAGGCTATAAGAAATACTTTAATAACTGGACAATGAGAAGAGAAGCAACCCGTGAATATGGGACAAGATTTGAATGAGTATCTCACCACAGAACATAGACAAATGGCAAATGCACATAGGAAAAGATACTCGACATTATTAGAGATTGGGAAAGATGTAATAAATCAATGGGGGATACAGTTACACACACCTCTTAAAATCCAAAGTGAAATAAAGAATCTAGAAATGTACATGTTGGTTAGGATGTGGAGCAGCTGGGAGCTTTATGTGTTGCTGGTGGAAATGTAAAGTGGTACCACTGCTTTGAAAATAGTTTCTCAGTTGGCTAAGAAGTTAAACAAAAATCACGTAGCCCAACTCTTGCACCCATAGGCATTTATCCAAGATTAGAGACAGCATATTCCACAGAAAAGAATTATGTAGATGAATATTCACTGCAGCTTTATGTATAATTGCCACAATCTGAAACAACAAAAATATCTAGCAACAGATGAGTGGATAAACAAATTATGATATATTCACACGAGAACTGCTTGGCAATAAACTATCGATGTGTACAGCAAAATGAATGAACCTCAAAATGATCACATAGGCAAAACCCTGCATACAAACTGTATGATTCTATTTATAAAATACCAGAAGATACATGCTAACCTGTAGCAGCATATAATTCCTCCTGGTGTTTTCTGGGTTGGGGAGAGGTGGTGACTAAAGAGGGACTAGGAAGAAATTACATGGGGATACCAGGGTGCTATTGGGTATGATGAACAGACTTATTTATCCTCCTTATTGTACAGATATATTTCCCTAGACGTGAACATAAGTCAAAAATCATCAAGATCTACCATTGAAATATGTGAGATTTAAAGTACGTAAATTATAACTCAGAATTCTTTAAAAATAACATAAATGAAGATGATAGAAATTATTACTTTTCTGAGCACTTTACTTGAGAAACTTAATGTCAAACTTAACAACATAGTGCATTTGCTGTTAAGGACCCTTGTAAAACCTGGGATGTTTCTCTAGGTCTCCATCTGCCTTGCACTAAGCAGCAACAATTTAAAAGCATTTCTGTATTCTCAGAAACCAGGTATTATAACCAGAATTCAGATTTCCAAGACAACTTTTTTTTTTTTTTTTTTTTTTTTTAAGTTTTTTGGCTTTTTTTCCTCCCCGGCGTTCCTGTACGGCTAACAGCCCAGGGCAGAGCAAGGATCTCTGGCATTGCTGTGGCTGTTCTGCCATGGTCTTCTAAGAACTGGGCAACATCTCTTAACACTCAGTGTGGCGAACAGGGCTTCTGTTGTGCCTTAATGACAGGTTGGGGTCTGCTAGAGTTGCAGATCTGTGCCTAGGAGGCAATGCATATTATCATACTATATTAAGGATTGATGGGCACATGAAAATTGGAGACAGATCAGACACTAACTGCACATTGAATTTGATCACTTTGCACTCCACCCTCAGCCTTCAGCTTAATTTTTGAAGTTGTTTTGAGGCTTACATGAATAAGAACCCTCTCCATCTCCAACTATATCTGGAATGACATAAGTACAAGAACATCTGTATATCTTTCCATTTTAGGAGCAGGATCACACTTTCTAAAAATAAAAAAATGCAAAACACATTGAAAAGCATCACATGAATAGAAGCAGTTGTGTTATATTTATTTATAATTTACCTTCTTTCTACTGTGTCTCCATACAACACCTTCTGTGAAGGAGATTGTTGGAATTTAACTTGAAGAGTCATACCCTTCTTGAGCCAAACCTTTTGACCTTCAAAGAAAATGTATATATTTGTCTTTAAGAGCTACAATGATGGGTGTCTTCTTCTAAAATTTCACTGGATTCTTCCCTGAATGTCTTCTATTTGTGATCATTTAAGTACAAGTGCAAATATTTCTCCTCATCATGTGTTTATTTATGTAGGCTTATGCAGGCATTAAAATGACATTTCATCCCTTGATTGCTTGCCAAACGACATATAAAAAGCCACTACAATATTTTAAAGCATTATCATGACTTGGATAGTCTACATTTATTTGATGACTTTCCTTGTACTTAAATGAGAAATATATGTCTACACAACAGTCATGTGAAAACATTAAGTCAAGGGTATGCTAATTGAAAAAACTAAAAACATGGAACTACAAAGCAACTGAAAAAATGTTTATTTTGATGCTAACTATATATTCAGCAACTTGGAATACATTACTCATCTTTAAGAAACTTTTGGTGTGCTGAAATGCTCTGAAACCTTAAACTTCAGGTATCTTTTATTTGTAAAATCTCTGCTAAGGTCTAGGGCCTTAAGAAATTAAAGCTTAGATAATTTCAAAGGATTTCTATAAATGAAATGCTGTTAAGAAGAGGTTTGTAGCTGTTTATGCCAGGATTAAACTAAATTCCACTGTGTCTTTAATTAGAAATGTTTCCATTATGTGCACACACACATAATTCAACACTGTCACAGCCTGACATAGTCAGCCGTGGTTTCAAGATAGCTGACATTGAATTTCCATGCACAGTGTTATGAAAGGCTTTGTCAAGTTACTTAGGGGCCCACCTAAGTCGACAAGAAGAATGCCTGTTTAGCAATAGTATTCAGCTTTTAGTTTGCAGTCTAAGATAAGGTTCTTCCTTTTTACAGATGTAAGGGATGTAAGCAATTAAATTAGAAGTAATAAGGCCTTTCTCTGCCTCACTCTTTTCGTCAATGAGATTCCAAATAGTATCTGCACTTGATGCATTCAAATAGGTTATAACAATGCTCAACCCAAAGTAAGCATTCAGTGATTTGCTAGTTTTTCTCATTTTAAAACATTTCTCTACAAATAGGCAATCTTAAATGTTGGCATTTGCTTACTACATTTTGTTCCATTATACTTGAATAAAAATTCTTACTGTAAATTAATACTTTTCAAAGTGTTTTGAAGAATATTCATCTGCTGTATTAGTTAATATTTTAGTTGTGAAAAAAGGAGTGTTGTGGTTGAATAAGTATGTGAAACAATCCATGGCATGTACAATACAGTTAGATTTTATTGCTGTAGGATTTCTCAGAGCCTTAAATATGTGACACTTATTGTGAGAGTCAAACTCCATACCACTTGTCTTTCCTGATAAAGTAAAAAAAAGTTAAGAATCACTTTTTGTTTTGTAGGCAAGTTGATATTACTTCTATACCTTTTATATACCAAATAAGAGCACTGTCTCTCTTATATTCCAAATTGTGGGAATAGAAGTTTATAGTAGTTAGGACAATTTTTAAGTAACAGAGAACAAAACAGAACAAAAAAAGTAAACTGCAAAAATATTTATGATGTCATCCTACCTGAAGTCTAGAGATGGGTTTCAAAGTTGGCTAAGCCAGCATTTCAGTGACTCAGTCTTAGTTCTTTCCATTTCTTCTCTATGCCAACTTTAGCAGGTTGACTTGACCTTTGTGGGATGCCTTGTTCAGAGCAGTTCAGAGCATCACTCCAGCCAACAGTGCAATGGGAAGATGGGAGCATTTTCTTCATTTGGAACAGGAAGTTATTTTCATGTGTCCCCACATAGACTGCTTTATATACTATTGCCTAAATTTGGGTCACAAATCCATCCCTAAAGCAATTTCTTTCCAAGGGCAATAAAAAAGTCCTCACTAGCTTAGAACACTCATGATTTCCTAGAATATTGCTGTCTGGGGAATGCATCCTTTTGGCGGAAGCTGAATACATAGAAATTCTCTTTGCAAGGAAGTTTGTGATATTTAGATTGTCAACAGTGGTGTTGGTTGTACAGAATTCAGATTTTGTTAACCCACATAGCATTCTCAGTGCTATGTTCAGATCTAATAGAATTAAAATATTCACATGATTATATCTTAAACTGGACTTGATCACATTTGAGGGAGCAAGAAGCAAGTTCTATACCAAATCTCAATGTATTTTGTGAGCCAAAAAACTTGGTGTTAACCTTTGCTACTTCTAGCTGCTTTGACTTAACTATGTTTGCTTTATCAGTGGCTACTAACAAAACTAAGTTTGCATTTTTATAAGGAAGCTTACAATTTTTAAGTTTTGCATTTTATGTCACAGAGCCAAATTCCATCAATGCTCAGATGAAAATAGCTATGAGTGGATATCCCATCTATAAAACTTTAAAAAGGTATTTGGGGCCAGCAACTAGACAAATTGAATATAGTAGTCCTCCCTGCCCCCATGCAATAGATCTTGCCTGGTTTTTTAGCCAAACCTTATGTATTTTATACTCCAAACATCAAATGTCCCAATATGTGTAAACTTCAAAACTCATGGATGTCACACATATTTAAATACATAAGCAGAACAGCAAAATTTATTGCTTAGATCATAAAGCGCTCATTTGGTATACTGGAACCTGTTTCTTTTGTGTGTCATCTGATTCTTCACACTTCCCATCTGCAAAGTGTGTGCTGGGTTCTTTGCCTTCTGAATCAGGCAGTACTAGGCGTTTCATTCTGTGAGTTGAACTGATGCTGATTGGAAACATTCTTGGCAACTTGTTGGTCCCCTCCAAATTTACCCCTCAAGTATGGGTGACAAATAACCATAGAATTTCATTATGAGCTTTCAGTCTCATAGAATCCTTTGTTGTTTGAGATAGAATTTAAAGGAAAATATACCAAGCATATAGGGAATGAAGGTATTTTTTTTACCTTTCCAATTACTACATAATACCTTATTTTTTCAAATTATAACGAAAATACTAAAAGTAATTGTGATATGTAGACCTTCATAATTTTCCATAGCATTTTTGTTACATTAAAAATGTTATTTTCACCACAAATTTCTGAAATAAGGCAATAATTTGAACCACCTGGTGAATTAGGAAATCTTGGTAGGAAGATGGAAATTGGCTTGTCTCCACTCTCATAGAATTACATAGTTTGATTTAGTGTAAATATTTGTATTTTATGCCATCCTTTATAGTAAGTAAGAAAAAAGGGTTTTAATATTTGTTGTTTTGTTGGTTTTCATGTACCATCAGGAAAAGCAGGACCCAGGGAGGTTTGTAGAAGTGCTCTCCTATTCCTATAGTGATTGATAAGCAGACCAGTAGTTATTACAGAGGATCTAGGAGGTCTGAGATCACCATGGTTCAAAAGCCAGCCCTTCTGCTGAATATATGCATGACCTGGGTTTCTTTTCTTACCCTTAAAAATAAATTCATATCCACCCTCTAGATGATTGTGCAGAGTTAATGGGAATACACCTTGAAAGTGCTTAGCACACTGTGTAGCCCATGGGACTACCCATAAATACCAGGTAACTCACAAGTTTCTGATGGTTCCATTGCTTTAAAATATGTTTAAAAAGATTATCTTTGAAATTAGAATTGTCTTAGCACTAGCTGATATTCTGACTTAACTACTGAATGGATGTTATTTCCCATGACATGAAGATGGTGGAATGTGCATTAATCTTGAATTTTCCTACTTAATAGGCTGTTTGAAAATTCACTTTGATTTTTTTTTTAACACATATCTCCCTTGGTGTCTGTCACAGAACACTGCCAAAACCTGTCAATCAGAGTTATCTAGGTGTGCTTTAAATACACACACTGGCACACACACACATAATTCAAGGCAGCATGTTATGGGAGAGGAGATGGTAGGATAAAGAGATGTTAGTGTTTATATTGTCATTATGCTTTTGTTTGCACCCAAGCAGTTGTATCAGTAACTCTGACCTTGGTGATTCTACACAGCTGAACTTGAGCCAGCAAACCTGCATTTGCATTTGTATTCTCACCAGGAAACTTTTGGAAATGTTATTTCTGTTTCTCTGTGTAAAAACCTAGCCTGTACATTTCCCCTGTGGTTAAGGACATAAAAGTGTTAGTATTGTCAGAACCAGACCTATACTTCTACTGTTTTTATTTCAGACTCTTGAGTGAGCAGAAAATATTCTTCTTCTTAGAAGCAAATAATCACCCATGTTACTTCCTATAAAAAAATACTACACAATTTTATAATGTAGATTCAAATACTTCTGTAGCTCCAGAAGGCTTTAGAGACCATCTGATCAAACATCTTCATGTTAGAAATGGGGAAACTGAGGCTGAGAGATGAGGATGGAACTTTTCAAATGGTAAAGTAGCTAGGAAGCCATATGTTCTGACTTTTAACCCCATCAGTTTGCGTTGATTACACGATTCCACAGTCAAGAGTTTTTTTGTTTTTTTTTTTAATTAACAACTAAAGAGTTCATCAGCAAAGCACTTATTTGATAAATGGAGAAACAAGGGCTTAGACCATTTTAGTAAAACTCTGCAGAGTAGTTAATGGCAAAATTGGTTTTCAGACTCCGGATTCAGTGCTCTCTGCATCCCACATTGCCTATATGAACAGGCCCATAAAGGAAATTCCCTCTTGCTAATAGACATTGGATGTCATTATTGTCCCTATTCTTCCTCGCCTCTGCCTTTCGTCTCTGTGATATAAGCCACCCTGCACACAGCTTAACGCCTCAATGGTGACCCAGGTGCCACCTAAAGATGATGGATCCTTTACCAACTTGATTCATAGCTCTCTCCCGTGAGGCACGGGAGCATCCCAGATGCTGCTTTCGTTTACTTTCAAGCCACTTGTTTGTCTTTCTGTGTGTCTGGAAGAGTCAGCAGTGATCACTCCACTGATGTATGATCTGATTAGTGGTGCTGGGGCTGCTGCTCTCCTTGGGAACAATAAATCCCAACCAGGCTGGCCCCATCTTCTGCCACAATGCCTGGGAGCCTTCCAGGATAACCCTCAGCCATAAATTTGACTCATCCTCAAGCTTTCAGCTACTGCAGAAGCAGTTTTGTACTATTACTTATGAGCTTGCTTTAAGAAAAATTACTTTTGAACTGCTGTAATTTTACAACATATGCCTTGTGTATAAGTGAGGGTATTCAGGTGGAAATATCTGAGATTTATTAAGTTTTCTTTATCCTTTCACATTGCTCTTCTCCACTGTTTACCTGTAGGACCCTTAGAATTGGTAGTGGTCTTAAATATAGCACCCTTTCATGTTTAAAACACTAGAAAAACTAGGATAGTAGGAAGATACCTCAATATTGTAAAAGCAATCTATGCTAAACCCAAGGCCAACATCATCCTAAATGGAGAGAAATTGGAAGCATTCCCTCTAAAAACTGGAACAAGACAGGGATGCCCTCTTTCACCACTCTTATTCAACATAGTCCTTGAAACTCTAGCCAGAGCAATTAGACAGAAAAAAGAAATTAAAGGAATAAAAATAGGAAAAGAAGAACTCAAACTATCATTATTTGCCGGCAACATATTACTATACTTAGAGGATCCAAAAAAATTCCACCAGAAAACTTCTAGAATTAATAAATGAATTCAGCAAAATTGCAGGATATAAAATCAACATCCATAAATCAAATGCATTTTTATACATCAGAGATGAATCCTCTGAAAGAGAAATCAGGAAAACTATCCCATTCACAATAGCCTCAAAAAAATAAAATACTTGGGAATCAATCTAACAAGAGAAGTGAAAGACCTCTATAACAAAAACTACTGGACACTAAAGAAACTGAAGAAGAACTTAGAAAATGGAAAGATCTCCCATGCTTGTGGATAGGCAGAATCAATATTGTCAAAATGGCCAAACTACCCAAAGCACCATACAGATTCAATTCAATCCCAATTAAAATCCCAACACCATTTCTTATAGAATTAGAAAAAGAAATCATGAAATTCACTTGGAAAAATAAAAGAATAGCCAAAACAATCCTTAGTAAGAAGAGTGAAGCAGGAGGCATCACAATACCAGAGCTTAAAATATACCACAAAGCTATAGTAGCAAAAACAGCATGGTATTGGCACCAAAATAGACATGTAGACCAATGGTACAGAATAGAAGACACAGAGACTAACCCACATAAATACAGTTATCTCATACTAGACAAAGATGCCAAATACATACACTGAAGAAAAGATAGCCTCTTCAACAAATGGTGCTGGGGAAACTGGAAATTCATATGCGGCACAATGAAACTAAACACCTTTCTCTCACCATGCACAAAACCTTCCTCAAAGTAGATCAAGGACCTAGGAATTAGACAAGAGACATTACACCTAATAGAGGAAAAACTAGGTCCAAACCTTCATCACGTTGGATTAGGCCCCAACTTCCTTAACAATACTCCTAAAAGGGCAAGAAATAAAAGCAAGAATCAATAAATGGGATGGATTCAAACTAAAAAGCTGCTTCTCAGCAAAAGAAACAATCAATGAGGTGAACAAGGAGCCTAAATTCTGGGAGCAAATTTTTACCATATGCATATCAGAGCACTAATCTCTAGGATAAAGGACTCAAAAAACTTAACACACAAAAAACAAACAACTCGATCAATAAATGGGCTAAGGAGCTGAACAGACACTTCTCAGAAGAAGAAATACAATCTATCAACTAACATATGAAGAAATGTTCAACATCTAGCAATCAGAGAAATGCAAATTAAAACTACCCTAAGATTTCATCTCATGCCAGTCAGAATGGCAGTTATCAAGAATACAAGAAACAATAAGTGCTGGTGAGGATGTGGGGAAAAAAGCACAGTCAAACATTGCTTGTGGAACTGCAAATTGGTACAACCAATCTGGAAAGCAGTACAGAGATTCCTTTAAAAAACTTGGAATGGAACCACCATTTGACCCAGCTATCCTACTCCTTGGTATATACCCTAAAGACTTTAAAACAGTATACTACAGTAATGCAAGCCACTTCAATGTTTATAGCAGCAGAATTCACAATTGTTAAAGTGTAGAAGCACCCTAGATGCCCTTCAATAAATGAATGGATAAATAAACTGTGGTATATATACACAATAGAATATTACTCAGTAATAAAAGGGAATAAAATTATGGCCTTTGCAGGTAAATGGATGGAGTTGGAAAACATCATGCTAAGTGAAGTAAGCCAATCCCAAAGAACTAAAGGCCAAATGTTTTCTCTGATTAGTGAATGCTGATGGATAATGGGAGTGGGGGTGGGGAGCATGGGAGAAACAGAGGAACTTTGGATAGACAGGGCAAAGGGGAGAGTGGGGAAGGGAAGGGGCACGGGGGTAGGAAAGATGGTGGAATGAGATGGACACTACCTTAGGTACATGTATGAAGACACAAATGGTGTGACTCTATCTTGTTTACAACCAAAGAATTGGAAAATTGTGCTCCATGTGTGTACTATGACTTGAAATGCATTCTTCTGTTTTAAAAAATAAAAATAAGTCAATTTTTTTTTTTAAAAAAGAGTTGATAGAGGTCATTCTAGCTAGGTATGAATTCTAGACATGGGTAGACTTGAGTTTAAACTCTGTTCTGACACTTATTAGCTGTGTGACTTTGAGCACTTAAAAATTTGTGAGCCTAACTTTCTTGATCTATAAGGTGGGAATAGTAATTGCAGCTAAACTTATGGGGACTTGAGGCAATTGAATGGAATTCTATGTGTGAGGAATTCAACAAAGTGCCTAATAGATACTACATGATCATAGATGAACCTGTGAAGAAGATGATGACAACAGTGACCATCACTATGACATGCTGTGTGAGAATGTAGTCTCTGGAATGTTCATCAGAGTAAGAATGATGTGTTTTGCTTCATTTCCCTTCTCCCCGTAGCATTCGACATAAGCGCATATCATGAGTAAAAGAACATGTACTTATTTAATAAACATGAATTGAGACCCACAAAGTCTGAAGTGACATTCCATGTGTACTTCAGATCATTAGAGTCTATTTGGGTAAATAAAATATACTCACTTTTATTTTTAGTCTAGCAAACAGTCATTGCTAGCCTAGATGTTATACTAGATACTGAGAATAGAGACCAAAGGTAATGTTCTTGCCCTCAAATTCACATCTTAGCATGGCCAGCAGATGTTAATGCAATGCATGCATTGATACAGAGGCAAATATAAAAACACCTGGGGTTATGAGAAGAAAGAGAAGAATGAGGCCATTGGTAGGTAGAGAAATCACTTGAAAACAGCAGATTTTTGATCTGTGTGTGGGCGGGGGAGAGGGCATGCAGCATTATATCTAGGTCTAGTCAGAGTGAAAAATTGTAGAGATAATAGGATACATACATTCTTGTGCTCTTGCAAATAGATGAACTTGAGGCTTCCTTTTCATACTGTGACTTCTGTATGGTCTCATGATCTTGCATATTAAAGGCCAGTTCTGATTTTCAACAACCACCACCACTCTCCAGAAGGAAAATGTAATTATGTTGTTTTCACTCTAAGCAAGTTCAGAGGAATTTAGCTTTCTATGTTGCTTTCAAAAGAGAAAAGATCAAATGATGATTAGTCTTTCAAAATCAATAATCTTTCCATCTGAAATATCTATCACAAATAACACCATAAGTCTTCAAAGAACTTATTTCAAACACAACTCCATAGAAGATCCAGGATGCAGAAAGAAGAGGGAACTTACTGGGAATGGCTCAGGGTACTTTTCTGTGTTTCAGTTTCACCGTCTACAAATGGGTTCTAATGCCAGACCAGCATACCTGACTACATAGTGTAAAATAGTAGGTATCCTTTGAAAAGTAAAATGTATGAACAACTCTGTTTATTTCCATTATTGTTATTTTTGCCCGAAAATTTATTACAGTGAGAAGGTGTTCACTTCTGCCTTATCTTTGGCTTCTGGAGGATGAAATTTCCAGCAATATTTGCATTTATATAAAAATTCTTCTACTGCATGTCATAGTGGAGGCGATTTAGATTACAAGTACAGGTACTTATTCTAACTCATTTCCTCCAAACAGAGGTCACTTATGGGAAAAAATGTGAGTTGTATCATGAAATTTAAAAGCAGGAAGTGCAGGTATATCTAAAGGGACTGGAATGAGGATCTGCATCTTTCTGTGCCAAAAGGAGTTTCTCCAAAATGGTTTATTCTAGCTCCTACCTCCTATCAGCTCAGACCTTACAGAGATTCTAAATGCTCAGATCAGAGGATCTGACGGATGGTTCTTGGGTCATGTGTCAGTCCTGGTTCAATGAGAACCAAAGTGAAGGGTTCATTTGGCACAAACTTGACTTGATTGTGTGTGTGTAGCCTTAGTTAAAAAGGGCTTGGCGAACATTCAAATAGTATCTACACTGAAAGGAAACATTCCATATACCAGAGTAGTTCAAAAGGATATTTCTGTACGGATAATTGAAGGAAATACCTGAGCATTAAAGAAGAGAGACAAGTTCACGATTGAGAGGAATTTAGCAGGCAAGCTTCTGAGAGTTGGAGTTGAGACTCCAGCTGGCCATTAGCCCGCAGTGAATGTTATCAGGGAGAGTGCCCAAGATGAACTCCCTTAGTAGAAAGGCTCACTAACTCTGATGTTCCTCTCAAAAGTAGCTGTCAAGTGAGCTCTGTCGTTCAGAACCAGGTAGGTCATGCTGGCTGCACATCTTCCAGCAGCCCCTGGTAAAGCCTGTGGCAGAGAAGCTCCATACTTCTTTTCTTTACCGCCTGAAATCTCCTGATGGGCAACCCCAACAGAAAAATGGCTGGTGTCTCTTTTATTTCATCCAGACAGCCCAGCTCAGGGAAGGACACTAGGGCTGTGACCATGCATCTTACAGTTTACATTGGGGATATACATGTTGGAAGAATGGAGAGATACAAATGCCTCTCCTCTTCACACATGAACTGCTTCCTGAGAAGCTGCACTGAAATCAAACTTGTATTATTTCAGCCATATTTTCTCCCTGCCTTGCAGAGTAATTTTTGAGACACCTCTGCATTTCTGATTAATCTTCTATTAGTAATAGCTCTTCATGCTTTGCTGTCTCAGGTTTCCTATTCCTTGGTCTTTTCTTTTGAGGGAAAAATGATTTATGAACACACCTACATTTTCAACCATACTCATTCATTTAACTGTTTCTGAGCAAGTTAAACTGGATAATGATACATCTCTCCCCTTATGAAGTTCCTTTGCCCCATGCTACAACTGCACTTAGCTTCTTCCATGAAGAGTGGCAATGAGGGGTTGTGACTCAGTGCTTGCCTCGCATGTGTGAAGCACTGGGTTTGATCCTCAGCACCACATAAAAATAAATAACGATATTGTGTCCATTTACAACTAAAAAAATATTGGAAAAAAAAAAGAGTGGCAGTGAATCTCAGGCTTCTGGACCTAAGTGCCTGTGTTCCCTTAGTGCGTAGCTGTATGACCCAAGCTTCTCAACTTCTCTGTGCTTTATTTTTTGCCTCTCTACTTGGTGGATAATAATATCTACAATTCCTATAAGCAATAAAAGAGATTGCATATTTTAACCTCCTAGAACACTGACTGGCAAACTCAGATTAAATGCTTGCTAGTATTGTTATTGCCTCTTTCTTTTAATGGCTTTATCATTTGCCAGATTTCCAAGCTAGACAGTTATTTCTGATTCCGTTCTCTTCATCAATTATTCATTATGATACTAGTAATAATAATGATAGCAATACCAGTCAACATTTGTTGAACATTGACTATACACTGAGCTTTAATTTGTACTAAGCATTTTGCACCATTAGCTTATTTAATTCTCTTAATAACATTATTTCTATTTTAAAGATGAGAAATGTGAAGCTCAAGGGAATGAGGTTACATGTGCAATGTGACACAGTTAGTGAATGGCAGAGCTACAGTTTTTACTCAGGTTTGTCTGACGCCCAAACTCTGCTAGCCTCTGAGAGATTCTGCAACCAAATTCAGTCCATTTGCTTCTGAAATCTCTTCTCAGTCCCTTTTCTCCTTCCAAGCTTGGACAGGTCTCTTTTCCGAAGTGGTTTCTAATGTGGTCCTCAGCTTCCCCTTACTCAAACCATTCTCCAACCTCCTCTCAAACTTATCTTTCTGAAACAGTTAGTGTATTCCATACCCTCAGTGGTTCTCCATTTCTGAAACGTGTTGGTTCTTTGCCACAGATCTTCCCAACTTCCCCTCTGTCATCTAATTTTACCATGCTGCCATTAATTCTAATGTCTACACTTCTCTTCTACAACTTTGTGCAGATTTTTGGACCTACCTTCTTTGGACTTGTATTTTCCTCATTTAATTAACTTGCTCATCCTCTCTGACCCGTTCAAATGTCTTTCATTTTCCTAACCACACTAATCCCCCCACAATTATCTTCCCTTTTATTCTCCTAACACTATATTCATATACTTGTACATCAATTCAAATAGTGTATTATTACTTGCTTTTTTCTTGTGTGTTTCTGTGGATTGAGTTGTCAAAAAGCAATCAGCATATCCTAGTTATTTTATGTTCCTAGCCAAGTGCTTAGCCCATATTAAGTCCTTATAATGTTGAATTTGGAAAGACGCAAGCACACGAATACATCCACATGTTTAAGTAACCACCCATGATAGTTTTTAAATTGTTTTTAAAATACAAATGCTACCTTTCTCATTTACATTTTTGTATGTTTGAACTCTTGGTTATATGATTTTCTTAAGGTAGTTCCCATTCTCCTATCCAAAGAACTATTGTTTCTATAAAGAAGTTTGGGACTCTTCATGGAAGTTTTTCTTTTTTCCCTCCAGAAAGGTAGTGTTCTTTGAATTTTTGTTGCATGGAAGATTCAAGATGTAGTAATTAAAGTTATTAACAAGAGAATACTAGTGTTTAAGTAATCAGCCTACCAATTATTTATTAGAGGTCTGTACCTCCTAGATAGGAGAAACTTTAAACGCATTTCATTAAATCTTGAATTTTATTTTTGAAGGATAAAAATCAAATCACAGAGGCTTTCTGATTGGCAAGTGGTTGGAAGAAGTGTCACTAGGAAGGTAGCCAGGAACCTGCTTTCTTATAGATCTGGTAGCATCAAATGAACACATTGCCTGCCATTCACCTTTTTGAGTAAATCCTCACCACTGACACTATTCAAGAGCAGTTTGATGTAAATCCTGTGACCCATCTCTTGACCAACTGGACCTCAGGGGACACCTGACCTGTTCCAAAGGCTGGTTGAGATGGCATGTAAAAATTGGGGTCAGACCTACTTCCTCTCTCAGAAACATAAATGAAGAAATACTGAGACAAGAATGCAGTCTGCTGAATGGGAACAAATGCTGAGGCTTCTGGTCTATAGCAGCATCTTTTAGGGACCATCAGCATGGAAATCAACTGGAATTCTTATTAAAATGTAGAATCTAAGACTCCATCTCCAGATTTTGGACTCATGGTTGACAAACACTCCCTGTTCATTATATTAAGGTTCAGTAGTAATGTATTTATAGTGATCATGGTTTGGAAAGCCACAGTGAGTCATAGGCAAGCTATAGTTCCCATATAAGAGCAACATTAATAAGTAGAAGCCCTGTGCAGGCAGACAATTGATAGGTCTAGGGGTGTGTGTGTGTGTGTGTGTGTGTGTGTGTGTGTGTGTATTTTGATCCAAGAAAGCTATTATGGCCAAACATCAAGATATAAGAAATTTATTAGGAGGATGTAAAACAGTCTACAGAATGTGAAAGAAGGGAAGAGAATCAGGCTCAGAAGAAGGAAAGGATCCAGGGAAATTGCAAAGTAGCAGTGAAACAGCAAGAACTGAGGTCTTCTTAGGGCAGCTTCACTGTTAGTATAAATGGACCTCAACTATGTTTCCATTTTTGCATCATTTGGATCAAGAATCATGGTCTGGGGTGGTGAAGGTAGAAGATGGGAATCCAGTTGGGGATTCTCAAGACAATAGCCCATCTGCTGTCCACAGAAGAAACTCGTCTGGTGTCCACCTGTTGTGCAGGGAGGGAATTTCCAATAACATGAGAAAAAGGATGCTAGATGTCCCCCCAACAAAAATATCATGACACCTGTTGAAGGAAGAAAGACAAAGGACAATATGTGGAGGATCATACTAATGAGCAAAGGTCTTCAAACTCCTACTGCTGATGACTTTTTGATTTTGATGTAAATTCACCTTCTGGGTCCTGCAGTTGTACAGTGCTTCCTTACTTCTCATATATATGTCTCTTTCTGGCCGCTCCTTCTTCAACCCAAGTATGTCTCTTAAGTCCCTATGGCTAAAAGTAAAATAGAACATTTGAGCTCTGCTGTAGAGAGCTGAGTGGTCCAGAGCAGTAAATGTCCATCTTTGGAAAAGATGAGAAGGTTGAAGGTTGACCCCTTCTTCTACAGATGGCCTCAGTAATGGTACTCACCTACCCATCACCTCTTTGTTCTTGCCTTTCTGTTCATGAAGACAATAAATGCATCAAAGGACACAACAAGTTCCAGAGAAAAATAATATTAAAAGATTTTTGTTGGTGTTTTGGTAATATTATTTGGTAAGCTTGCCTGCTATTTGTTATTTTCTCAATTTGTCCTACAGCATAGAGATAGAAACAACATGGCCAGCTCCCTGCTCATGCTTGGGTGCTTTGGCCTGTGTTAACCATATCTGGCAGACAGATGGCATTCAAGTTGGACTGGTGCCCCACAGAGTCTCACATTGGAGAAGCCCTTGGAACTCAAAAACACATTAGTCACCACAGTGTAAGGCACGATCCACTTTAGGCAGGTCCCACTTGATTTTCTATTTAACAGAAGAAAAATTCTTAAACACGTTTTCTCTTGGTTTTATTAATTGTAAAACTGTGGCAACAGAATTTGGACATAGACCTGTTTCCTAAATTTCTCTTGGAGCTGTAGAATTGATCTACAAAAACATGGTATAAAGGAAAAGGACTTTATTACTCCTCCTATGGATGATATTTTTTCTAGGGGATTAAAAGTAAGATTATTTTTTTAAACATGAGTCATTGCTGGTTTTGGATTATATATTGAGTTCTTTGAAAGAATGAAGTAGACATGAAATATGTCCTATATTTACAGAAGAATTATGAACTCCAGTGCCTACAAGGGCCAAATAATATATGAAAGAATAAATAATTGGTACAACAGGGAATGATAAGTTCCCTGAAGTGAAAGAATGTCCTGTGGTAAAAGAACTTGGGAGGGCTGGGGGTGTAGTTCAGTGGTTGAGCACTTTCTTAGCATGACAAGGCCCTGGGTCAGATCCTCAGCACTACAGGGGTGCAGTGGCAATGTATAAGACTTAGCCAAGCAATACCTGTTAGGAATGCATGTCTGGTTTTGCCCTATTTTCTAAAATGACCTAGAATTTGGAACATCTGGCTTTTGTGTGAATTCTGATTTTAAAATGTTGACAATGAGTTTATTTGAAAACATAACTCTGCAGGTAAAATAATGTACATCAGCAGTCTGAACATAACCAGTTGTAAGCCATGTTGTAATGTAACACTCAAATATGGAATAGAATGAAGAAAATTCAGTGTTCCTAAGGTTGAGACATATGATGTTAAAATTAAAACTCGTCTTAATTATATGGATATTCAGCACTGATGCGGTGGAATAACATAAATGACTTAATGGTTTGTTGCTGTTTTGACTTTGATTTTTGAGATCAGTTATTAGAGAAAGGCATAGTGAAAATGAGTTGGATTTTAGAGTCCTAATGACCTAAGTTCCAGAAGAACATAAACTAGCCCAATGAACAAGGGTAACTTACCAGACTTTATTAATTTTCTTTATTAGGAGAATAAAAACATATTTCAGACATCAGAGGTACAGAAGAATATTAAATAAGATAGTATGCATGAAATTCACATTCCATGTGAACTTCTTTAACCTTGACTTAACTCCATTCCCAAAGCCTGGGTCAGCTCAAACCCACTTCCTTACCTGCCCCAATGTGGGATCGCCAAGCCTCACATGTTGTTTCTTTATTCTGAGTCCCTATGGCCTTCTCTCTCTTAGGCCTGCATTAGACCCAGACATATTACCTGCTATTTCTGCATTTTCATAACAATTCCAATCACATTTAATGTTCTGAGAATTGGTAAATTTGGTGTAGAGTTTTAGAAATCTCAGGCTAGGGATGACATATATTTCCTACTTCCTCCATCTTTCTTATTTGCTGTCTCCTATGCTTCCTTAAGTCTATGTTTCTGATCCTTGACAGAATTCTTGGACTCTCAACAGACCCTTTAGAATTCTGATATTTAAAATATTTCTTTATCTGGTCTTTGACTGGCTTTCCAAAGTTCTTACCATAGTCTACAAAGCTCTACTTGGTCTCGTTTTCTTACCTTTCCACACATCTTTTCATTACTGATTACTTTGATCTCTGATGATTCCTTCTTGCCCAGAGACATGTTTATATTTTGCTTGACCCCTCCTCCAATTCCTCATAGTGATTTCATCAGATTCATGGTTTTAATAATATGTGTACATGTCAATGACATCCTTGCTTTGGCTTCCAGCTTGGACCAAACTCTTGAACTCCAGAACTCTATGTCCACCTCATTAGTTAACATAGAGTATCTTATCTAATGATGTACGTATGAAATGCCATACATCCAAAACTGAACCAAACTCTTGATCTGGCCTGCAAAACTCTTCCAGTGTGTCTTGGAAGACAGGATGTCAAATGGCATTGGATACTATTAATATATCAGGTTGTACAATGGCTAAGAATTATCCTTTGGATTTTGCAATGTGGTAGACATTCACCTTGGAGGAAAGAATTGGAAGAAGCCTGATTGGATTTAAGATGGAATGGGAGAAGAATAATTGGTGAGATCCATAGAGACAACTTTTTAATGCAGCTCTACCATTGAGGGAAGTGAGTAGCTGAGGATAGAGTTGTTTTTTTTTTTTTTAAAGATTGATGAATATAGCAGTTTGCTTGTAGACTGATGGACTTGACCCAAATAGGAGGAAGAAATTGGAGTGAGAATTGCTGAAGTTGTGAAGTAGGTGAGAGGAGAGTGGATCAAATACATAAGTGGATGGGCAGAACAATAATTAGATACTTAAATAGAAATAAAAGCTGTTGATCTGCTACAAAAGGGAAAGCAGACTGAAAGATGCATATTAGATAGAAACAGAGAGTTAAATGTGCAAGAGAAGTTTCTCTTTGTGGAAACTGTCTTCTGAACGCTTCATAGTTTTCAAGGAAGTAAGGAGGAAAGTCTATCAGCTAAGAGGAAGGATGGGAAGGAGGTTGGATGTTTGAAGAGAGAGGAGTATTGTGAAGTTGTTATATAGTCATCTAGGGGGGTTGGCGAGTAGGCAAGCAGAGGAATTTAGAATGGATGCTTGTAGCATTAAGGGCTCCTTGAGTTCTCTGCACAAAGATTCAGAAAGACCAATGATTTTGTGTCTTTCTACACTCCCATCCAGCTGCAGAGGCATGGTCTGTAAAACAGAGTAGTATGTAATTGGGATCTGCAGAGGTAAGTGTAAAAATGTACTTGAGGGAGGAGGAAGGGAGTTGAAGTTATGTGCAATGGAGTGATTAGAATCATTGAAAGCAGAATAAAAATTGACCAAGAAGAGAAGAAAAAAAATAGGTGTTGGTGAGGGATATAATAAAGTTGGCAGGGTATATGGAGAGGCAAACTTAGGGATTGCCGGAGAACTGCTGGGGTTAGGGAGAGGTATAGGAGGGATATTAGGAGAGTATATGTTGTGTGTCAGTGCTATGGTTGAATAGTTACAAAAGAGACCTTGTGGACTGAAATGCCCACCTAGCCCCTTATAGAAAAAGTTATCTCAAATCTAGTCTAGAATATGACTATGGCAGTGAACCACTGAGTAGTGGAAGTCGAGGTTACTAGGGAAATACTTTCAAACAAATGATCTAGATGTTAGGGGAGTTCTTTATGCACATAAATATGTTAATATTAAAATAGTCAAAATTAAGACACCAGTAGTGTAAATGGTAGTAAGCCTGAAGAATAATGTCACAGGGACACAAGGTTCTGTTGAAGCTGGGAATTGATGGATGAGACCACGACAGTGGTAACTAATCACAACCTAAGAGAGGAAGCTGAGGTTTTAAGGAGAAGGTCTGGAATTGACAGTATTATGCAATATTACTCCATCTCTCGGTGCTGTTGTTATAGAAAACCTGGGAGAGAAACATAGCTTCCATCTGAGCAGCTGCAGGGGAAACCGTGTCTTAGGGCAGCGCCTGATTTCCCTTGGAGTAAGGAAATAAAAGGAATGTTGAGAGAAGAAGATGAAGGTTCTGAGCATGTAGAACTACAAATTTCAGAGATCTTAGTGGGTGGGTTTCAGCAATTGGAGGGGACTAGGGAATGGAGATGAAGTAGGCATTGGATTGTGGTTTATGCGTTAGTGATCAATCTGAGGGCTAAAAGAAAGGTGTGCGGTATCTTCTGTTTACTCCTCCAGGTGCACGTCCTATGAGAAAATAGGCATCAATTTTCACTGCCCTTGGCAACTCAGGACATATGGTCATCCTCCTCATGAGGATTAGAATGTGAGAGGTGAGGGGACCTGGAAGTTTGAGGATTCTTTTGATGACAAATGTAAATAGGGATACAACACATAATAGGATTAGTGCTGCTGGACGTGCATCAAAAGGGCATAGATGAAAGAATGAGTGTTTAGGTCATGAGGAGCAGTGACCAGGCCTCCCTTTTTAACTATAAAGGTGGAAGAAAAGAGGCCTGATAGGCCACTTTGAGAACAAAGGACTTCTTTCTTGATTCTTATTGATAAAAGGCCTTGGGAGATGAGATCTCAGTGATGGGTCACCAAATGCTAGCAAGAGAGTTGGAGTCAACTGGGCCTTATCCAAGCCCATGGATTCCCTCCTGAACATGCCACTGGAGGGCTAGAAACAGGAACTACAATTGCCTTTGATGCTTTACAGGAAAATCATTAGCCAGTTTTCTACCCCCTACAAAAGAAGGTGCCAAACAACATGTCCAGGACAGTATGTTTTTTTCCCCAAGTAGTATTGACACTCTGGATTCAGTTCTTGGGTAGGCAGGACTTTGGTGGAAGTTTTGAAATCTGATTAATTAAGTTCTGCCCTAATTGGGATCTGTGCCCCCTAATACATTTGAAAGCTTCATTCATAACAAACATTTTTCTTTTGTTCTTAAATGTGACTGTTGAATAATTAAATGGAATTCTTGGGATAACTGGAGGGAAAAGATAGTAGTTGAAACTTCTCTTTAATGGGTTTATAGCTTGAATTTAAAATATTTGAGCTTAGCGATCCCCAGTCAGGGGTTCATGAAATAACAATCAGGCAGTCTCAGCAATCTGCTGTCATCTATCAGTCTTCAAAAATGTCCTGGTGGTAAGTGAAACCTTGCATTTAAATAAATGCATTTGGACCTAATTTTTGCCTTTCATGCTGTGAAAGAACTGTCAAATTTGAAGTGTAATGACTGTATGATTTCTTGTAATGGCACCAAAAAAACCTGAAAAACAGATTTGAATGTCATCTAAGTAAATTCTCTGTGGGATGTGGGCCCATTTAGAGATTACTTTCCCTTTTGGCTTTTATACAACAAAGCAGGAGCGCATCGCAAAGAAGTGGGTATGAAGTGGAATCTCGGGGAGAAATAGGCAGAGCAAAGCCTCATGGAGCCCAGAAAATGAAAAATGTTGACATTGTTTTAGTTAAACTTCTCTGTTGCCATGAGAGAACTAAGCTGCCACTGAGAAGAACAGCCTTTGGCATGAGCACAGTCTCTTGAATGTGTCTGGTAAGGCAGCCATATATCCCACACTTTCTCCCATGGTGAGTGACTTTCCACTATTCTACTCAGGTTTTCACTATGAAATATTAATGCATTCCACAAATTCCAATTCTTGAACCTCCATACCAGGTCCTCAGTCCATTGTCACATCCCTTTTGACTTTGAACGTGGGTAAGTCACTTGATTACGGAATAGAAGAGAATGTACTAGAATGGAAAGGTGCAGGTGTGGAGTTCCAGTTGAAGGTCTGTCTCGAGTTAGGAGTATTAACTTGAACATTTTAGATGTCTAGACTTTAACATGAAACTTTCTTTTAAAATGAAGTGGAATAAATTAGTCATTTTTCGGACTATGCTTCCTTGACTCCTAGGGTTCTGCAGAGACACCTTAAGGATCACTGTGGGATTTGCCAGCCAAGGAGGCAGGATTTTTTCTCATGCCTCTCATGTGTTTGGAAAGCAACAACAGCAGTATTAAAGTTTGAAACTCAGAGTCTTTGGCAATCTATAAGAATTTCTTCTAGGATCAAAATCCTGACATATGTGACTCTTTGTTTCATCATAAAAACAAATTTGAGCAAAATTTTATATTGCTATTCAGGTATGTACTAGAGCAAAATGCTGATAATGATGTTTGGTGTATTTCCCAGGAGAGGAGAAACTGGCAATGAGTTGCCCTTTCTACACTGTAAATTTCATGTGAGTAAGGATCATGTCTATGTGAATAGTGCCAAATCACTATCATTGAGTTATAACATAACAATACATTCTGAGTGGATAAATGAACAAGTAGATGAATGAGTACATGAAACCCACCCATTGTTTTGGTTTGGACTCTTAAATTCAACTGTGAAGGCTCTTCCATTGATAATTTCACATCAACCTTTTTTCTTTCTGCTTTTTTTTCTGATTTGGTATCATCTAAAAAATGTGTTCCGGGGATATTTTTGAGTAGTTGCCTTGTGAGTAAATTATCAGTATACCAGGTGAATATTAGAGGACTTTGGAAACAAGACAAGCTGCACGTATTTTTCTTTAATAGCACATATGAACAAAATAGAATGGAGTGGTAGCAGTGATAGGAAGAGCACCCCAGTATAGATCAATTAATTCATTTACTGATCCAAAAGACTTTTATTTTCTTCTCTGTACTGGATCCTGTACTAGAAAATAGAGAGTTCAGTCTTTTAAATCAGGTATATATTAGAATGAATAAATGTCATGAGAAAGAGTATGAATTTTTGGAGGGCCACAGTACTGAATAATTTTTATTTCATGATTTTAGAAACAGTTAAGCAGTGATGCTTAAACAATTCAGATCTTTTTTTAGGCAATCCTATGTTCCTAAGGTTTTCAAACTGATATCAAGAATGTGTCCTTCATGTACTTCCTGTATGCCATCTTGACTTCCTGTATGCCATCTTGACTTCCTGTCTGCCGTCTTCACCATTTCAGCAGTCTCTTCTCAGAGTTTCAGCACTCCTGCTGGATCTCTGGGATCAGAAGTTCATAAGGTTGCTTTGAAAGAAGACAAGTGATCAGGATGGTGAAAGAAGGAAGTTATCTGAATGCACATCTTCTTCTTGGAAAGGAAAATGACTCCAAAATACAACTAAACAGATCTCTTTCATATCTCATTGGCTAGAAGTGCATCACAAGGCTCCATCAAGATTCAGAGAAAATGGAAAATTGTTCAGAATTCATCACTGTTAGATGTGGTTCTCAATGGTATCCAATAGGAGATACAATGAAAAATAGAAAACTTTTAGAATTATAAAATATGTAATGAAATTAAGAATTCAGTGGGTGGGCTCAACAGTAGAATGAAAAGATTAGAGGTCAAGTGAATTTGAAGGTTGCACAACAGAAATTACCCAATAATTTAGACACTTATAAATGAGGAAGGTAAACGGATGTACAATAGAGAAAAACATTTCATGTTTCAGTAAAATTAGTAAAATCTGGACACCAATAGACTGATAGTTTATAAATGTATTGTGTAAGACTTAGAATAATACTTTAAAAAGTAGACAAATGGAGCTGAGCATGGTGGTGCATGCCTGTAATCCCAGGACTTTTGGAGGCTGAGACAGGAGAATCCCAAATTCAAAGCCAGTCTCAGCAAAGGCAAGGCACTAAGCAACTCAGTGAGACCCTGTCTCTACATAAAACACAAAATAGGCTGGAGATGTGGCTCAGTGGTCAAGTACCCCTGAGTTCAATCCCCGGTACCAACAACAACAATAACAACAACAACAACAACAACAACAAAAACCCTAGACAAATGGATGCATTTAAACACATTAAAAATAAATCAAAATGGAATGGTAGAGAATGTTAAAGTAACTTGCAGGAAGGCAGGAAAAGCTAAACGGTGAACCATAAAGAGGTTAAAACATAAAACAAAATGAAAGTCAGACTTAAGCCCTACTTGTGAATTATGTATATGCTGTGACTCTAAGTGGGTGGTCCTGCATGGTGACTGTGCTGATGAGTACACAATTGTCCCCTATGAAAATATGACATAGAACTATGTACGCCCATGATGCTAGTGCTGATTTCCTGGTTTTGATAGTGTACTATATAGTTTCATCAAATGTAACCACAGGGGAACTCAGGCAGAAGGTGCATACAAGACCTCTCTAAACTATAACTTTTATAACTTCCTGTGATTCTATAATTCTTTCAAAATAAAAATCAGTGGTAAATGAAAATAAATAAAGGCACTGTAAATTTTCATGCCATGCTATGGGCTTTATAGGCCATTCTGATGATAACTTCAGGTAAAACCTCTAGTTGGTAACCAAAAAACCATTCATAAAACGTATGTGAAAAGAAAAAAACCATCACAGCCTCCCCCTTTAGAAATTGTTTTAATTAGATACAAATAATAGCATTTGATGGAATAGGAATGCATGTAAATACTATCTATGCAACAGGTGATTTTATTTAAACCAATCAATACATCTTAGCACTAATCCTGGGGCTATGAGAACATTAACTAACATGAAAGAGCATTGTTTCAAAAATCCTCTATTTTTAGAAATGCTATTAGCAGAAGCATCATCTCTAACCTTTTTCTTGTTCTATGTCATGCACATTAATTAACACTTCTACTCTGAAAGAATGTGTTTCTTCCCATGTGGTAGGAGTGATATTTTAGAAGCATGCTTTAGATTGGAAACTTCAGGAACAGTAAATCTGGAAAATTTAAAAATGTTCTTTGCAGCACATAATTTTCTGTTTAGACATTTTTCAGATCACAATTAGTTAGAACATATGATATGGTTTATGTAGGGCAAGGAGGTTGAAACTTACCTTTGGTAATTGATTTGATAACCATTCAAATGATTCACAGAAGATAGTAAGAGATTGCAAATACTAAAGGGAGTGAAGATTTAAACATCTTGAAAACTCCCATTTGTAGACAATTCACGTGAAATTTAAAAAGAACTTTTACCCAATTATTAAACCAAGATTTAAAAAATAAAAAAAAAACAGGGAAAAACATGGCATGGGTAAATTTCATCCATGAAATAATGAAACTATGCCTTGGCATAAAATATATGATTACTCTTTTACTAGTTAAGGTTGGCTTTCCTAACTCTTTAAAAAATGATATCTGTTTCTTTCACTATGCACACATAATCTACTAAAAGTAAATTTGCACTGTTCAGTCAAGGTGTTTACCTATATTAGAGATATTCATTTGGTGTTTGCAGTCCAGAATAATCATACTGCTGTAAGCCTTACTCAGTCTTTAAAAACCAGTTATCAAACTTTCCTTGAAGTTTTGCAAATTGGAGGCCTGTATACACCTCCATTTTTATACAGTCTTAATAAGGACATTATAAAATAGAGGACAGAAAAATCTTAAAAACAATACAAATTAAAAACAATAGTGGCAATGTGATAACTGTGGCTCCCAGTGAACCCCACATACAACTTTTATCAAGGAACCTTTTAGTAAATGTTGGGAACTATTCTAGGAAGAATGTTAATTCAAAATATAGAAGTGATATTTTAATAGGTTATTTTATAGAAATATAGCCCTTTGAAGATATGAATAGCAAATAAATTATATTTTCAATATTTGATCAAGGATTTAAAGATATATTTTTCCTAATCTTGTTGAGGTATGATTGGTCATTTAAAAAAACTGAACAGAGTTGATGTAAATAATTTGATAAGTTTGAACATAGATATTTACTTGTCTTGCAATCTGGAGTTTAGTGATATAGCCCATGTTTTAAAAGTTGACATAAAGTACAAAGGAAACACTCAAATTGAGTTAGTTCTAAATAGGCAGCTGGATATACTGATCAGAAAGTAACAATATAAATACTGGGGTTTCTGAGGCTTCTGACATGGAAATACTGGAAATGAATCTTAAACTCTGAGGACCCTAAGGAGACTAGGACCTGGCCCCCTGGAAGGGGCTGTGATGGGAAAATAGCTCAAGGAATCTCAGTGCTTTGCCTGAGTCTTTGGAAGAGTAAGCTTTAGGTCTAGATCCAGAACCTAGTACTTCAGATTTTCTGAAGAATGTTAACTAAGTTCAGTGCTGATTTTATAAAGCCACAGAGTAAGGGAATAAAATCACATTTACTCTTTAAATCTGGCCTGACCTCACATATCTGAAAGCTTCAGATTTCTCTCATTTGGCATCCAGCCAGGGAGATGAACCATTTAAAACACCTAAAAATCAACCTTTGCATTTGTATTGCACTTTTGTTCTTAAACGCCTTCCACGTCTGCTTTAACATTTCACCTTATTACTTAATGACTTGATTACCTACCTGGAAGTTGATGGTCTCTCCAGGCTTTATAGATCGAGAACAGAAATGACAGAAGTAATGGCTTAGTGGGACTTTACCCAAAGTACAGGTTTCCCATTTTTAACTATTCATAGATATCCTAAAATCTTTCCTGCCTCTCTATTAGTTCATGGGATAGTATAGAAAAATTAAATAGTTCAATACTGAACATTTAACGAACTTGAAATTGTGGACTCTCACAGTATATTCTCAAAGACTAATGTCTAATTTGAGTCTTACTGTGTGGAAGTGTGTGCCTTTTTAAGAGAGTCACTTTTTCATCCTAAAGCTCAGTTTTCTGAGTTTTTTGCATTTGTGGGAATGGAACAGTAATGATACCTGTCTTAGAAGTATGAAGATTGAATAAGATAAGGTTGGCATATTTTTATTAATTCAACTGATTTATTGGTCATCTATTATAGCCACTGTGCACATAGTGAGAGTCCTATAATTTTGAGTGCTGTTAATAATGTTCCTTCTTTAAGCTCAAAAGTCATTTAATCATTCTTTGAAGAAGAGCATTTTCCCGTTGGAAGCAACTATTGCCATCTACTGTCACCAATATTCCTATTTTATAGCAGAGAGAGCTTAGAGTGGTTAATTGGCTCTTCAGGGTCACGTGGTAAATGACAGAAAGGTGTTAACATTAAAATATGGTCTTATAGACAGGCAAACCAGGGCAGGGGTTCTCTTAGCCTCTTAGTTGCTCTCTGATCTGGGCTGTGGACTTTATGTCCTGGAACTCAGTACCCTTATCTGGAAGTTGGGAATAATTGTTCCTGATGGAGCTATAATCAAGATTAAATTTGATAATTTAGCATAGTGCTTGGCTTACAGTAGATGTGTAGTAAACGTTATTATTCTGTTATTCTTTAGTTTTCTCAAAATTAAGCATTTTGCAGCTGTTCATTCAGAAGCAGATCTAGTAGTAGAATTCTGCAGATAGGTGTCCAAATCTGTTTTTTTCTTTTCCACAGATAAGGAAGCTCCACTTGATGATATTATATCTGCTAGTATTTTCTAGATGGGATTACATTCAGTCAATTTTCTTTCTCCTGAGCTCTATGTCTGCACTTAACCATGTCTTAGACTATAATTATTTATGTAGTTCAACTCAGAATTACTGGAACATGAAAACAGAGATCAGAATTTTTCTCATCTGATTTTGTTCATTGTGTGCATTATTGTATGTGTTCTCTTGAGAGAAACAGAGACAGTGTTTTGGTGAAGATGCCAATTAGCCAAATGGCTATTTCTATTTCTTATGGATTGTTCTGGGTTCTCTCTCTTTCTCTTTTTTTCTCTGCCTCTCTCCAAACATGTAAAGATTCTGTTTTCTTGTCACTATTCCCTAAATGATATGACAACTATTTGCAGAGCATTGATATTGTGTTAGGTATTGCAAATAATCTGGAAATGAGTTGAAGTATGCAAGAAGATGTGCTCAGGGTGTATGGAAACACTGTACCATTTTATCTTAGGGATTTGAATATCCAAGGATTTAGGTAATCATCGAAACCATACCATACCATACCATACCATACCATACCATACCATACCATACCATACCATACCCAGAGAAGTAACTATGTTCTTATAGGAATTTCAAAGGGGAGGATCTTTTTTTTTTTGATCAACTAATTAACATTACTTTCATGGGTCAGAGTTTTGTTGTTGTTGATTTATTTCAATAAGGTCTTCTCATAGATTTCTATAGGACTTATCCTTGATTGACCTTGACTGAAGTAAACTCCATTGATTGCACCAGGGCCCACCCATTGTAAAAGAGAAGGCTAAGTCCTACTTTTCTAGTTCTCTTTCTCTTTCCCCCTCTCTCCTTCTTTTTTTTCTTCCATCTTTCTTTCTCCTCTTCTTTACTCTTTCTTTCCTTCCTTCCTGCCTGCCTTCCCTCCCTCCCTCTCTCCCTCCTTCCTTCCTTTCTCTCTCTCTCCCTCCCTCCCTTCCTCTCTCTCTCTCTCTTTCTTTTTTTCTTCTTCCTTTTTTCATTTCTTTTCTTTCTTAGCTATGCTTTGAATCCAGGGCTTCACACATTAAGTCAAGAGCTCTACCATGGAGCAACATTGCCAGCCTTTTTTAAAATTTTATTTTGAGACAGGGTCTTGCTAAGCCATAGAAGGGCCTCCAACTTGCAATCCTCCTGCCTCAGCCTCCTGAGTAGCAGAGATTATGGGTGTGCACTACCATACCCCACCTAAGTCCTTTATGAGCAGAAGCCTCTGGGTGCAGGAACTCCTCATCAGGGACAGTGAGTGTGGTGGGGACTCCGGTTGCCATAGATAACATATTTACAAATTAAAAATAGAACTTTTATTTTTGGATTAGATAACTTACTGGTTAGTTTCTACTTATCAATAATATTATAATAAAGTATAATAAATAGTACTACTACATACAAGGTTC
>CM053405.1:124428380-124453436 GCA_028644305.1 Xerus rutilus
TCTTAGAGCAAATGTTGTTGGGGCCCAACCTGCTCACTTGACAGCTATTGGTTATTTTTTACCTTTCTCTGTGAATCATAGAGACAAATCCCCCCAGTACTGATGGAGTCTGGCTTCTTATTTTACTCCTGTTGTCTCCAGAAGCCCATGCAGATGTTTGATTCATTTGTTGCACCAACCTCTGTGCTGGATATGATATATTGTGCACAAGGGTGCTCATGAATACATCCTCATCTGATGACTGATAAGCAATATATAAAGCTTATTCCACTTGACATCAATGTTTTAGTCAGATTTTTCATGGCTGTGACAAAGAGATTGGACATGGACAATTTTAGAAGAGAAAAAGTTTATTTGGGGGGTTCACAGTTTTTCAGAAATCTCAGTTCATAGCCAGATCCATTCCTCAGGGCTCAAAGTGAGAGAGAACATCATGGCAGAAGTGTGTGGCAGAGAGAAGCAACTCATGATAATCAGAGAGAGCGAGAGAGACTCCACTTACCAGATATAAAATATATATCCCAAAGGCACTCCCCCAATGCCTACCTTCTCCAGCCACAACATCCCTGCCTTCAGATACCATTCAGTTAATCTCTATCAGGGGATTAATTCACTGATTGGGTTAAGGCTCTCGTAACCCCATCATTTCACCTCTAAGCCTTCTTGCATTGTCTCACACATGAGTTTTTGGGGGACAGCTCACATCCAAACAAACAGCCAACAACTTTGTGGAATAGTTTTATGATTGCCATTTTACAGATGGAGATGTCGAGGATTTGAGAGTTTATTTGAGTATCTAAAAATCAGACATCATGTGGCAGTGAGATTATGAACCTATTTCTACATAATTCCATAGAACACACTGGTTGGAATACACTTTTCAAATCAATAAATCCCTGGTCCGCACTGCTGTTATTTTCCTCAATGGCTCAAACATCAGTTTCTTGTGAGCTATGTCTCTATAACTCAGCATTCACAAGTGCATACAGACCTAGGAACTAGGCAGCATATTTCTGAAGTCCTTTGCACTAAAGGCCAGACCTTGGATTCTAACATTTACTAAGTGAACTACCTTGATGGTGTTTGTCTGCTTTATCAGGTGGTAACTCTGTCTACAGTTTCAAAAGGCATAATCTACCTTGCATCATAGAAGATGCTCAATAAATACTTGTGGAATGAAAGAGGTAATAGATGGATAATTTATTTTCTAAATGTATTCTATTAGGACATATGCCCTGCTGATAAATCATTAGTGGCTCCTTAGTTTCTGGAGGACACAGGAAGCATGATTTCATTTTTTAAATTATTGATTTGCCTGAGGCTAATCATATGGTGACTGTTAGGCTCAGGAAGGGCGGAGGATCATCTGTCTGTAATTGCAATTCTCCTAGGAACAGGTCCCCTGCTGAACTCTTTGAAGGAACGAAGTGTATGTTTCCTTCTCTCTTCTCTGAAAGAAGTCTAGTTTTAGCCTGTGAATCAGCCAGTGCCCATAATATTCATAGCCATTTTATTCCAATAAGCCTTTTTTAAAAAGTTGGTTTGCTTGGTAAACATTCAGAAGATAGAAGTGTGCATTTTTCAAGGGGATCTCCTTTAATGCTTTGTGATAAGCGAGGTCCTGATGAAACAGTGCTGTAAGCATCTCTATAAATAACCATCTTTTTCTCCTTTATTCACTTGCTATTCCACAGTGCTTTTGTGCAGAGAACATTCTTCTGGTGTTGAGAGAAAACTTTATCTGGTGGTTAAATAACTGTCTGCACATTATTAGAGTACCACTTCTAGGATGGGATACATTTGAAAAATATGATTATAAGAACAAAAGCAGACATTAGAGTACTTTAGACTAGGATGAATAAATAATAGGAATTGATTCCAAGAGCATCTCCTTTTAGAGATATCATAAACTCTTCAGTTTCTAAGATTCCCTGTGCAATGCTTCCAGGTCTTTCTAAGCCCTTAACAAAGTAAGAGGTATCTGCCCCTGGTCTTAAAGCTTTTGTAGTAGGCCTTCACTGGAAATCTTACGTATCTGTGTTGGGAATATAGAATTCTCTAAACAACTGTATTAGATGAAAAACAAAGTTTTCCAAATTTGAACAATTTTTGAAAATTTTTAAAAGAAATCAAGCGAGATGCAGTGGCACACTTGTAATCCCAGTGGCTCAGGAAGCTGATACAAGAGGATCCCAAATTCAAAGCCAGTCTCAGCAACTTAGCAAGATTCTGTCTCAAAATAAGAATTTTTTTACAAAGTTTGGGGATGTGACTCAGTGGTTCAATGCCCCTGGGATCAATCCCCAGTACCAAAAATAAAAGAAAAATCAAGAAAAAAATTTTGTACTTTACAATTTATTCCTGAGGAATGACTTTTTCCGGGAATAAATTATAGAATTTTAATGGTCTGGGAAGAAAACGCAAGTGGTACCTTTAACTTCATGCATAGCAGAGTGACGCTTTCATGTATGCTCATATTTTTTCAAATAGAAAATATTCACCTATTCTTTAAATCAAGACATTGTGTTATATTATAAATTGGTGTTTCCAAATATTTTCTCCAAAAGGTTCAAAGGCAGGTAGTTAAATGAGGAGAAATATCAGCAGGTGGTCTAGACTCGTCATCTCTGTTTGTCCAACCCATTCTCAATATACTCAGCCAACATGGTGTTTATTTTTACCATTTTATAGTTTGGGGTTCCACCTAATTTGTTATTTTTAACAAAAAACTATTCTTCTACTCAATAAGAAAGTCTAAAACACTACTTGTTGAGAGGAAAATACAAAGGATTCCAATCTTCTTACATTTTTTTTACAATAATAAGGTTGGAGAAGTCTAGTGATTTTAGTAAAAGAGATTTTAGTAAAAGATTTTAGTAAAAGAGGCAGTTTAAGAAGTCCAGCAATGGGCTGGGGCTGTAGCTCAGTGGTAGAGTGCTTGCCTAGCATGCGTGAGGCCCTGGGTTCGATCCTCAGCACCACATATAAATAACAAACAAATAAAATAAGGATCCATCTACAACTAAAAAAATAAAAAAAAAGAAGTCCAGCAATGAGAAGTTAGATGACAGACAAGTGGAATTAGGACAGAAAGCTAGTCCTGGGCTTTGGTCCCAGGAAGGTCATCAGATCCCCCAGCACAGGGAATTTTAGCCAAGGTAGTTGCTTGGTGGTAGTACATCATGTCAATTCTGATAGTGTAACATATCCACAAAGGACTGTGCAAACGCACAACTATGGGCTGACAGATCTGAGTGAATCAGTGCAAGAGCACCAAGTCTGCTCTTGTCTCCTCATGGGATTCGTTTTCCTCCTTGAGGATAAAAAGCAGGAATCAGTGGTAAGAAATTTGTCAGTTGGTACTAACAGAAGGAGATGAAAAACATGAATCATGCACACAAAAATTCCCAGTTTCAGGGGAGTGCCCTTTCAGAATGGAGGATACGTCTAGACCCTATGATTCATTTGCACCCTGTTTCTTCCATTGTTTTATAACTTGATACATAAATACTTGAGTTTTTTGTTTTTTTTTTTTTTTGCCCAGGAAGGGGACCTGTACAACTTCCACATGGAAATGGTGGAAGGGTGATTTCTGGGCCTCATTTGATATTTGACTGCTCATTTCATCCTAGAACCAACTTCAGTGGCTCTCATTCCAAAAGGAGCATGGTGAATGTCAGATGAATAGCAATGCATGGTGTGCAATTACCTGCATGATCACAAACATGATGTTGCCATTTGTAGAAGAACCATGGCCTGTGTCAGTCTATAAAATCCAGGATAAATAGGGTTTTTTAAAAATATTTTTTTAGTTGTAGATGGTCACAATGTCTTTATTTTATTGCTTTGTACGTGGTGCTAAGGATCGAACCCAGGGCCTCACGCATGCAAGGCAAGCACTCTACTGCTGAGCTACAATCCCAGCCCCGATAAATGGGGTTTTAAAGTATCCATATTCTTAGCCAGCGCGGTGGCACAGGCCTGTAATCCCAGCATTTTGGGAGGCTGAGAAGAGAATAGCGAGTTCAAAGCCAGCCTCAGTAACGGCGAGGTGCTAAGCAACTCAGTGAGACCCTGTCTCCAAATAAAACACAAAATAGGGCTGGGGATGTGGCTCAGTGGTCCAGTACCCTTGAGTTCAATCCCCAGTGCCAATAAATAAATAAATAAATATCCAGGTTCTTGAATTTTGATCAACATCTTCAAACATTCCTTATTGCATGTGAATTTCCAAATCCTTTCCAATGTTTTCATTTCTATGTTTTATATTTAAAATTTATATGAGATCATCCTACTTATGTGAGCATACCACATATATTCCCTCCTGAGGAGTTCTTTATCAGAACCTGCATAAATTTAACAAATCCTAAGCAAAGATAAATGGAATGAAGTCTAAATATCCTCTTGAGTTCAATAGCTTCTGAGTACAAAGAACTCCACAGTGGTATTTGTATTTTATACATACTCCTGCTCACACCTATTTGTGTCCAGCACCCCACATCCATTGAAAAACCTTTTCCAGGGAGCCCTGAAGGTGACTGAGCAGCATCTCTATCTGCCAGACACATTGACCATGTGCTCACCACTCTATTTTACTTCTCAGGCTCCTGCCTCAATTTTGATATCCTGTTTTGAATTTGTTGGTGCCTCTCTCCTCCCTTGCTGTCAGCACCCCCCATGAGGACACCAAATATTGCCAAAGTGATATCTCTTGGAACTATGAAATCTTGTCTTCAAGGGGCTGGATCAGAGCTATGTGAAATGAAAAACATAGAATGGCCTTATTATCCAATTAGTATCAAATTTGTCACTGGGCTATATCCCACTCTGCTGTTTTCTGCATCCTCTGGGGTCTCTTGTGAGAACAGCTATTTCTTCTACCACCTGCTGTCCTCTCCCTAATGGGATATCCCTAATTTGAGGGCCTGGAAAGCCTTTATCACATAGCTTACTCTATCTCTGGCCCAGGGATTTTGTGCATACACCTTTTTTCTTTCCAAGTATTTTTCCTCTCCATAAATTACACTCAGATGGAAATATAGCCAGTGACCTTGCTCACTCATTCTCAGCATCGATGCAAGTAATATTGCCCTTGTTCCCAGAATGTCACAGTCACTATGTGAGTTGAGGTCTCTTGAGATCAGCATATTAAAGGAATGAAAAGACATCACACCCAGGTCAAGGCCAGGTGTGCTTGCAGTCATAGAGGAATTAAGAGAGAGCCGGGAAACTCTAGAAGGTGTAGGTGCATTAATGAGTGCCACTCCTACTTGTAACTGTGTTCCATTAGCTTTGCTCACCTTTGGTGCCTTTCTTGCCCTGGCAGTAACATGCGGGATTTATACACCAGCGTGCAAACTGCTTTAGACATTTCTTTTAATGATTTGTGCTTCCTGTTGGAGCATGAACACTTTGGGCTCTCTCCAAATGGTGTTCAGGACTAGTTTCTTCAAGTGGTCCCAGCCTGAAGCACACAGCCTGCTTGGTGTGCAGTAACCACACAGTAAGTCATTTTCTTCCAATTCATGTGGATTTTGTGGCTGTATTTTAAGCACAACTTGGAAGCCAATTGTTGTGTTGGGTGTATTTTTTTTCCCCATGACATGGCCTTCATTTTGTTCTAATTTTCTTTGGAAGTCAGTACCATGACCACTGTATCTGTATCTTGGCTGGCCCACCTTCCATCCTCTCTGCCCTACTTTCTCTCTTCCTACCTTCTTCTGTTTCTAATTGGCATCTTCCTTTCTTTGCTTTTTTCCATCCCAGATCCTTTTCTAACATTTTTATTTCTAATAGACTTACTTCCTTCATTACTTTCTTTCTTCCTTGCTTTCTCATTTTATTCCTTCTGTCTCTCCTTTTGTTCTTGACATTTAAGTCTTTAGAAAGATATCTTTTTGAAGGAGGGCAGGTACCCAGATTGAACTCAGGGGCACTTGACCATTGAGCCACATCCCAGCCCTATTTTGTCTTTTATTTAGAGACAGAGTCTCACTGAATTGCTTAGTGCCTTGCTTTCACTGAGACTGGCTTTGAACTCATGATCCTCCTGCCTCAGCCTCCCAAGTCTCTAGAAAGATATCTTACCATTTTCCTGCTAAGACTTCTTCCATATCTGAATATATATTTTTAATCTTGGATTTCTTCCTACTATGGCATTGTGATATTTTTTAAAATCTCTCCTGCAGGGATATAGCATATATCTTTTCAGAATTTCTCTTTTTTTAACGTGGTTGCTGGAAATCTTTCCTGCTCTTAGGTTACTCACTTTGGGATCATACAAATTAAGGAAACTTAGGAGAGAGGGCTCCCTTTGAAGCAGGGACAAGGATGGTAAGGGAAGAAGGAATGGATACAGATCTGACAAGTTGGGGATGACCTTGTCTGTAAATGACTTGAGAGAGTTCATCTGGAAGAGGGGTTCTACTTGATCTTTGAGTATATTATGCCACAGGAGATTAAGAGAACATGAAGAAAAGTCAACTTCATGTCCACCTGAGACAAAATGTATTGCTGAGGGTTGGTTGAAAAAGGAATGGACTGTTCAATGAAATGTTGGCTTCTCCATCAGTAAGAACATTTATGTAGCAGTGATTGGAGAAGGCAGGTGAATTGTCATGGTTAAGTGGCCCTGACACTCCAGGCTTCTGTCCTTTCAAGGCAATGCCTCCTTCCCTGAGCCTCTGCTGGGAAATTGCATTTAACACTAGCCTCTTCTAAGCTCTTCCAACCTCTCAGAGCTTTTTTTCCCCCCCTTCTTTTTGGTATTAGGGATTGAACTCAGGGGCACTCAAACACTGAGGCACATCCCCAGTCCTATTTTGTATTTTATTTAGAGACAGAGTCTCACTGAGGTGCTTAGCACCTCACTTTTTCTGAGGCTGGCTTTGAACTCGTGATCCTCCTGCCTTAGCCTCCTGAGCCACTGGGATTACAGGTGTGCACCACCATGCCCAGCTCAGAGCTTATTATCTATTCCTCACATCTTTGCAATTGGGCATATTTGATTGCAAAGTTTAATATATATTATTCTTTCTTATTAATTATTTTATATTCCTACTTTCTGTTTGTTTATCATAAGCACATTGACAGTCATGAAATTGTTTCGTTCTTCAGATCATGTCAGGTAAAACTTTTACACCTTATATTGAATTGTATTTAAGAAGAACTGTTCCCTCTTTTTTTAGTAGATATAGGAAGATAACTTTGTAGAAATGTGACTGATTTTGGCAGGCATACCTGGATCTGAGTACAGGATTTTGATATGATCTGTGTTCCCTGTGCAAACTTCAGAAGCAGAGATGTTAGACTGTGGAAAGAGGTTCCTGAGGCTGACCTCCAAAATGCAAATTTATGACTGGTTATGAGAAATTGTTGATAAGCTTTTATGGAGCATAAAACTCAGAAAAGTTTACAGTTAGAATTGTTGGCTTTTAGGGATCACTTATCCAATGTCTCTATTTTCTTAATGAGGAAATTGAGATCCAGTGACACAGCAACTTGCCAGACTCTCCATGATAGTGAGTGGAAGAGAACCCTGAACTTGGATCTTCTGGTTCCTTCTGCAGTGCTGTGCTGTGTATTCCAGTTGTGGTTTTCACAGTGTTCTAGGAGACCTTGACAGGTTTCCCATAAAATTATAAGGAAGTTGTGCATGTCTGTAGCAGAGAGAGATGTAGAGTTTCATCGTGATAGGTGTGTGGTTACCTGTCAGCATGTGGTGTTACTGTAATGGTGTGGACAAGCTTTTGCATCCATTTAACAGATTTGCATGCCTACAATGTGCCTGACAGTAGCCAGGAGCTGAACATGTTCTAGATGCCATTAAGGTATGCCTTTGGGTTTTTCAGCTTATTGTTTCCAGTGCTCTACATACCACAATGTCTATTCGAATCCGCATCATACATGACAGATAACCCTCCCATGCAATATCCATATCCTTGATCGCAGGCAATAAAGAAAAATGAATGTGACAGTTTAATTACAAAATACATTTTGCTGGATGTTTTATATATAATAAACATATTAATAGATTTTTCAAACATTCCTAAACACTTTTTAATGTATACGTGATACACCACACACACACACACACACCTGTGTGTATTAAGTTCCCACAAGTATGCTTGAACAGACTACAGTACATGACAATTAGTATTTTATTGGAGAGAAGTATTGTTACAGAGTTGATGGAAGTTATCCTTTACAAAGGGTAGAAGAAATCTCTATGCCCACGATGCTATCACCTCGCACTAAACACAACTGACAATTCCCTTGACTGGCTGGCTTTGAAACCATGCAATTCTTGGCACATTTTTAGTTTGAAGGAATTTGGATCATTTCAAATTTTGAACTCTATGTATTTATTGTGACCATTTTTATAATTCAAAGTTGCATAAAATTAGATCATAGCAGAATCCCAGGGAGGAGACGATAAAAAATACAGGGACCTTTGAGTAGGTGGTGTACACTTCCAGGATAAATGGAAGATGGAATCCCTGTCCTTAAACAGCTCCATCTCTGCTGGAAAAATTAAATTATGTGAAGACAATCCAAAGAAGAGTTTCTCAGCCTTTTTCTCATTATCCCTCCCAATGAATGTTTTGAGATATTTTTCCTAATTTTGCCCCCTCAGGAAATCTTTATACCACAGATACACTGAGTGTCTGTTTATGTACTGTACATGTATCTATGCTTTGACACAATTAGAGTAAGATTTTTACTCCCTAAGAACCAATTTTCATACCCCAGTGTGATATTTCCACCACAGAGAAGGTATTACTTAAAATTATCCACATCTAAATACAAAATAAAAGACAGATTAACCACATACAAGATGCCAGAGCAGTAGTCACAGGGCCTGGAAGAAAAAAACATATAAATCAGTGACTACAGAATACAAATGAAATCTACACAATTGAAGTGATCAATGTTTAATTAAATATCTATCCAACATTGTATTTTATCAATTTGATTATTCTATACACTTAAAATCAGATGCCAGTTGATAACAATTTGTGAGGTATATTCTCTCACTTATCAATAATCATATTAGCATAGTAATATGTTAATAATGTCCACCAATCATCTATGAAATGAGTTATTAACAAAGAATTTAAAAACCTAAATTATTTTAGCTATTTGTAAAATTTTATAGCAAAACAACTATATATTTTTAAAAAATAATTTTATTTGTTATTTTTAATTATACATGACAGTAAAATGTATTTTGGCAAATTATACATACATAGAGTATAACTTATTCTATTTAGGATCACACTTTTGTGGTTGTACATGATGCAGAGTTACCCTGATTGTGTGTCCAAATATAAGGCTAGGGAAGTTATGTTCAATTAATTCTACTGTCTTTCCTATTCCCCCATTCCCTTCATTTCCCTTTGTCTAAACCAATGAATTTCTATTATTACACTGCCCACCATTTCTCATTTTGTGTTAGCATCCACAAATCAGATAGAACATTTGGCCTTTGGTTTTTGTGAATTGGCTTATTTTACTTAGCATGATATTCTCCAGTTCCATTTATTTATTGACAAATGCCATTATTTCATTCTTCTTTATGGCTGAGTAATAGTCCATTTTGTATATATATCACATTTTTTAAATCTATTTGTCTGTTGATGGGCACCTAAGCTGATGCTATAGTTTAGCTGTTGTGAGTGGAGATCTATGAACATTGATGTGGCTGCATCACTGTAGTAAGTTGATTTTAAGTCCATTAGGTATAAATCAAAGAGTGGGATAAATGGTGGTTCCATTGCAAGTTTTCCAAGGAATTTCCATAGTGCTTTCTAGAGTGGTTGTACCAATTTGCAGTCCCACCAGCAATGTATGAGAGTACCTTTTTTCCCCATATCCTTGCCAACATTTATTGTTACTTGTGTTCTTTATAATTGCCATTCTGACTTAGGTGGAATCTCAGTGTAATTATAATTTTCATTTCTCTAGTTGCTAGAGATGCTGAACACTTTTTTTCATGTATTTTTTTTTGACCATTCATTCTTCTTCTGTGACGTATTTGTTTGGTTCCTTTGCCCATTTATTGATTAGATTCTTTATTTTTCTGGTGGTTTTTTTTTTTTTTTTTTGGTACCAGGGATTGAACTCAGGAATACTTGACCACTGAGCCACATCCTCAGCCCTATTTTTGTGTGTTTTATGTAGAGACAGGGTCTCACTGAGTTGCTTAGCGCCTTGCCATTGCTAAGGATGGCTTTGAACTTGGAATTCTCCTGGATTATAGATGTGTGCTGCTATGCCCGGCTGTGTCAAGTTTTTTGAAGTTCTTTGTATATCCTGGAAATTAATGCCTTATCTGAAGTACTGGTGATAAAAATTTACTCCCATTCTGGAGGATCTCTAAAACAACTATATTTAATGTGATATGTATGATGTTATGTTAGGTGGCACATCCACATGTAGGCTTAGGAAAATACCTGATGAAATTATGAAATTGGAGTCACTTCTTGCCTGTTCTGGGCATGATGTACCAGAATGGGTATATGGAAGAGAGGGAGGAGGGCAGAATAAACGATGAGAGGCACACCTCCTTTTTGGGGGTTACATGGTAGGTATCTTTAGGAATATTTAAAAGAAAAGTACTTTACAGACAGAATTAATTACCTTCAATGAAGCATCCCTGTTTACAAACCCCCAAAGGCCATATGTTCATTGCACAAATTGAGTTCATAGCATGTGTAAACACAGAGTCACTTGCAAGAAAGGAGAGTGAGTGATATTGAGCTATTTCATAACGGAACCCTGTTGCTTCCCACGAGCTCTGTGTCAGGATGCTTTTCATTAGACAGATTTTGGGGAGAAGTAAAAAATTTAATGATCTATAACAAAAAGTTTTTAAAAGCAGAGAGAATAGATATTAGAAATTATTTCTCCCAGAAATAACTCCTGGGTATATTCTACTTATATTTCAGTGGATAAAGTATATGTTCCTTTTAAAGTTTCTAAAACCCATGAACTATTTTTAGAGAAGTTTCACCAAGTTATCACTACAATTTGCCCCTGTGTCTGGGTCATCATGGGCTGGGATGGTCTTGATTTTGGTATTTGGTTACAAATTAACAAGAGTCATTTTCCCTTCTTGAACTCAAGTTTAGTATGAATATCAGTTTTGTATTGATCTTTGATTTTTTAACCTAATTTCTTGCTTCTGTCAAGCAGCTTTTAGGAGGACTTTAATGTGAAGGTTATGATTCAAAATATGTATTGTTCTTGAGAAAATCAATAAACAGAATTCATCACATCAATTGACTTAAAAACAAGAATCATGTAATCATATCAATAGATGCAGAAAAAGCATTTTTCAAAATACATGTTCAAAACACTAGAAAAACTAGGGATAGTAGGAACATACCTCAACATTGTAAAAGCTATGTATGCTAAACCCAAGGCCAACACACTATTCTAAATGGAGAAAAATTGAAAGCATTTCCTCCAAAATCTGGAGCAAGACAAAGATGCCCTCTTTCAGCACTTCTATTCAATATCATCCTTGAAACTCTAGCCAGAGCAATTAGGAGAAAGAAATTAAAGGGATACAAATAGGAAAAGAAGAATTCCAACTATTACTATTTGCCGATAACATAATTATATATTTAGAAGAGCCAAGAAAATTCCAACAGAAATCTTCTAGAACTAATAAATGAATTCAGAAAAGTAGCAGGTTATAAAATCAACACCCATAAATCAAATGTGTTCCTATACATCAGTGATGAATCTACTGAATGAGAAATTAGGAAAACTATCCCATTCACAATAGCTTTAAAAAAATACTTGGGAATCAATTGAACAAAAGAAGTAAAAGTCCTCTACAATGAAAACTACAAAATACTAAAGAAGGAAACTGGATGTGATGGCGCATGCCTGTAATCCCAGCACTTTGGGAGACTGAGACAGGAGAATCACGAGTTCAAAGCCAGCCTCAGCAATGGCGAGGTGCTAAGCAACTCAGTGAGACCCTGTCTCTACATAAAACACAAAATAGGGCTGGGGATGTGGCTCAGTGGTAGAGTACCCCTGAGTGCAATCCCCGTTACCCCTTCCCCCCCAAAAAAAAACACTAAAGAAAGAAATTGAAGAAGACCTTAGATAATGGAAAGACCTCCCATGATCCTGCATAGGCAGAATTAATATTGTCAAAATGGTCATACTACCAAAAGCGTTATAAAGATTTAATGCAATTCTAATTAAAATCTCAACGACATTCTACACAGAACTAGAAAAAGCAATCATGAAATTCATTTGGAAAAACAAGAGACCCAGAATAGCCAAAGCAATCCTCAGCAAGAAGACTGAAATAGGAGGCATCACAATACCAGACCTTAAACTATACTACAGAGCCATAGTAATAAAAATGGTATGGTATTGGCACCAAAAAGAGACATAGGCCCATGGTACAAAGTAGAAGACACAGAGACAAACCCACATAAATTCAGTTATCTTATACTAGACAAAGGTGCCAAAAACTTTCACTGGAGAAAATATAGCCTGTTCAACAAATGATGCTGGGAAAAATGGAAATCCACATGTAACAAAATGAAATTAAATCCCTATCTTTCACAGTGCAAGAAACATAACTCAAAGTGGATCAAAGACCTACGCACTAGACCAAAGACCCTGCACCTAATAGAAGAAAAAGTAGGCCCAAATCTCTACCAGGTGGGTTTAGGATCTGACTTCCTTAATAAGACTCCTAAAGAACAAATAAAATCAAGAATCAATAAATGGGATGGATTCAAACTAAAAAGCTTCTTCTCAGAAAAGGAAACAATCAGTAACGTGAAGAGAGAGTCTACAGAATGGGAGAAAATTTTTACCACCTGCACCTCAGACAGAGCACTAATCTCTGGAATATATAAAAACTCAAAAAACTTAACACCAAAAAACCCCCCAAAACTCAATAACCCAATCAATAAACAAGCAAAAGAACTGAACAGACACTTTACAGAAGAAGAAATGCAATAAAAAAATATGAAAATATGTTCAACATCTCTAGTAATTAGAGAAATGCAAATCAAAACTACTCTAAGATTTTATCTCACCTCAGTCAGAATGGCAGTTATCAAGAATACAAACAATAATAAATGTTGGTGAGGATGTGGGTAAAAAGGTACACTCATATGTTGCTGGTGGGACTGCAAATGGGAGCAACCATTATAGAAAGCAGTATGGGGATTCCTCAGAAAACTAGGAATGCATCCTCTATTTGACCAAGCTAATCCACTTCACGGTTTATAACCAAAGGACTTGAAATCAGCATATTACGGTGTATATAGCCACATCAATGTTTATAGCAGTTCAATTCACAATAGCTAAATTGTAGAAGCTACTAAATACCCTTCAACAGATGAATGTATAAAGAAAATGTGTGAGATATATATATATGTATATATATGTATGTATATGTGTGTGTATATATATGTATGTATACACACATATAGAATATTACTCAGCCTTAAAGAAGAATGAAATTATGGTATTTTTTGGTAAATGGATGGAGCTGAAGAATATCATGCTAAGTGAAATAAGCTAATCCCAAAAAACCAAAGCCATATGTTTTCTCTGATACACATATGCTAATTCACAGTGGAGAGCTGGCCTAGGGAAGGATAGAGTTACTTTAGTAAGAGGGGAGTGAAGGGAGAGGAGGGAGTACGGGGGTAGGAAGGATAATAGAATCAATCAGACATTACCCTACATACATATGGAACTATATGTCTTGTGTGATTTTACAACCAGAAGAGTGAGAAATTATACTCCATTATTTATGATGTATACGGTCATGTAACTAATTAAAACAAGTTTTAAAAATTTAAGAAAAAAAGATTCAAAATATGTATTGTTTTTGAGAAAAGATTGGAAAGTTTTTCAGACTTTGGTTTGGTCATTTATCAAATTTATATTCATGGAATCTCAAGGAAATGAAGTTTCATTGAATTAGTGTGACAGCAACAATAATAGCTCAAAGTTATGGAACACCCAAATTTCTTCCAAGTCCTTTTGGTGCTGTTATTTTCTATGTTTCTCACAGATGTCCATGGAAGTGGGAAGGACAAGGAGTACTACTTCCATTCTAGACCCAATGAAAAGTAAGAGGGAGTTAAAATGCTGGCCTTAAGTTGCACAGCTGGCCTCCTTCCTGGCTTCCTTTTATTTGTTTTGGCCTAAAATGTGGCACTCTTGCTCTCTTATGATTTCTCCTTATCCTGTACAAACACTAGAGATATGTTGAGTATTTCCAAGCTGGATCCAAAGAAAATAAATCCAGCCATTATACATAAAGGGCTACTTGCATTCAAAGTTCACATTTGGCTCTAAATTTCTCTTCTGATCCTTAGTCACTCACCATTTTTTGTTTCCAGTGTGAAGAATATTTTCCTCACTTCCATTTCAGGGGGATTTCATTGACTCCCTACAGGGAACTAGTTCATTGTATCTGAGGGCCTGCTTCAGTTGCCTCCTATGCTAAATAAATTTGCACAGGGGTATATCTGACCTGGCAGGGCCACAGGGTTGTATGGAAAGTTGGTGCCTGAAAAACTTCTGACATAGGTTCTGGCTCTTAGTAAATTACTAGCTATTCTTATTAGACACTATTTGTACTTTGAATAGGGTTAATTAAGCAAAGATGAGAATTGAAGATTAAGAATGAAAGAATGCGTTTTTAGTGGAAAAATTGTCTGAAGCCCAACCAGCTAGAAAGTAGACTTTTCTACATAGTACATAAAATGTTCCCAGGGACTTCTCTCCTAGGAATATCAAGATACCAGACAGCAAAACAGCCTGTCAGGGGACAGATAACCCACTCTGCTTATACCACCAAGCATGCCTGGTAGAAACACAGCCAATGGAGGTGTCTTCTATTCCTGGAGAAGGGAGGACTTAATAACAACAACATAAACAGAATCTTCCAGGCTGTTCTAATGTGATTATTGATAAGAAATGTTTTTCAAAGATCCATTTGGCTTCTTTTAGTGCATCTGGGAGAATTCCCTTGAAGCAGGCATTAATGGTTTCATTTACCTTGTTAGGAGCAGCATATGTTTGTGTTATGATCTTTGGCTATGTTTCTCTTCATTGCTGACTCTTACTGTGCTTTCTGATCTGTAATGCCTCAGGAAATTTGCTGGATGGCCAAGTTTTGCAAATGGGCCATTTTTTTTTTTATTCAGGTGATTCTCTTTCAAATTTCACTCTCTTCACAAGAATGGAAAATATTTCATCCCATGAGATTAAAGTTCTGATATTAATGTCCCTCTCATTTAAATAAGATGGAAAAAACATAGTAGTAGTGGTCTTCTGAAAGCTGACCAAGGAAGGAAGGTCATCAGTAATGCAGTTTAAGGATGGGTAAAGTGAAGGTACAGCCAGGAAATAGTGAAGGCATGTACTTCTAGGACACTAAACTGGGCTTCCTTCCTCCACCATATAGTTAGGTTTTTACCCTAACTGAAGCAGGATGGTGGGAGAGACAGATCATTTCTCACATAATCAATTCTGCCAAGAGCCATTGGATGTCTCATTCCAATCTAGTTACTCTCTGGGACTTCAATTCTGTATAACTCCTAGAAGTAAACAGTCATCCACATTTCCATATTTTATCTTCTCCTTTCTCTTCCATATATCAGCTTTGTTTAAAAAAAAGAAAGTATGGGGCTGGGGTTATGGCGCAGTGGTAGTGTGCTCGCCTAGCATGCGGGAGGCACTGGGTTCGATCCTCAGCACCACATAAAAATAAAATAAAGATATTCTGTCCACCTACAACTAAAAAATAAATATTTTTTAAAAAAAGAAAGTATGTGTCTTCTGTTTATCTCTTCTCCAGTTTGTAGCATGTGCTTTAAAGGTATCGAAGATAAAGGCTAAAATGGTTCCTGCAAACAGCGCTGACATGCATTGTTTCTACAGAGCAGTTTCCTGGTCCCTGATTTATAATTTATTTTTAGCTGATTCTAATCAATTACTAGCCAGTTGGAATTCATTGTCCACTTTGCCAAAAACACCAAATTGACAGGCTTTAAGAGAGCTATAAATAGCCCAGGATGGAACAGAATCGAATTTTAGATCTGGAAGTGGACACAGAAACTGTGTAGTCCAAACCTGTCTTCCTATAGACAACATCCTATGGAAGTTCTAAGAGGCTAAGCACCATCCCTGGGTCATACTGCTAGTACATGGTTGAGTAAGGACATGGTCCTCTTTTCTTTCAATTACTGCCTAGTGTTTTTCCATGATGGAAGAGAATTATACCATAACAAGCAGGACCAAAGATATAAAACTTCCAGTCCAGAGAGGAATTTGCCTCTGATGAAACCTGCTCAGCCATTCCAGCTCTATCTTCCATCTACTTATTCCTCCTTAATCATTATCATTAATTAGTATTTATCGATTCCTCTCTGCTGGGTAAACTACTTCACCATACAAACTGGTATTATAAGTCCTCTTGGAAATTACAAACTAGAAGAGACAAAAATGAGAAAATGTGGCTATAATGGAAAACCTTGTTTCCCAGAACTTTGCCAACATCCCTCTTATCTTCTAAAATAGACCATTCATCACAGCAATCAATTCAGCACCAGGGACAAGACCCTTGTAAGGATGAGAAACTAGTTTCCTCTCCTTTCCCTGTTTTCTTTTCATTATTGCCTCCCTTCCTTTCACCTTTTGATTAATTTCTTTTTTGAAAAGATTTATTGACTTGTTTATTGGTTCATTCAAAAAATACTTGGTGAATGCCTACTATATTCCAGCCCTTGGCTGCACACTGGGAAAGAGGAAGACAGAAAGTAAGAGTCCCTGTCTACAAAGGATTCCCACCTAGCATAGAGGAGGGGAGAAAGATGGCAGTGTGACCAGTTAGAACCTAGGGGCAATGGCCTTGCTTTTAGCCCTTTCTCACTGAATGGCACGCATTTAGAATTACAATACTGCAGGGCATGCTGCAGGACACTGGTGGTAATTTGGAGCCCTGCGTACAATTATTCCTGGACAAAGGCATTGAGCATCCTGGCTGCCTCAGCCACTTCAGACAGTTCCCTCAGCAGGGAAAGATTGACATCTAGCCTGCATGCTTAATGGGGGCACACTACAGTACTCTTGGGAGAAGAGATGTTTTCTAGAATTGAAAAGTAACAATACCAACAGAGGAAAGAAAGATACATTTGGAAGTTATTTAGGAAGTAGAATTCACAAGACTTAGCAAGTGACGGATATGTGGGGAAGAAGTCAAGGATGACTTCCCCAGATATTTTACCCAAGTAACTGGGAGAATGAGGGTGCCATTCACTACAATGGTGAATACTGCTGGAGGAGAGAAAGGAGGAGGAGGCAGTGTAGAGGGGAGTATGATGAGTTTTCTTGTTGTGTTAACCGGGAGTCCCTAAGTTGGAGACTCTGAGATGAGGAGTTGAATGCAAAAGATTTACTGGGGACAATCTTATGCAAACACAAGGAAGGGAGCAACAGACGCAGAGAAAAGCAGACCTGCAATGCATGGCAACCTGTGATGTCAGAAGAGGAATTCAAATAGAACCTTGGGCAAAACTTAATGGGTAAGGTGAGAAAAAAAAGCCCAGCTGGGCACAGTGACTCATGACTGTAATCCCAGCACCTTGGGAGGCTGAGGCAGGAGGATTGCAAGTCCAAATCCAGCCTCAGCCATTTAGCGAGGCCCTAAGCAACTCATTGAGACCCAAAATAGGGCTGAGGACGTGGCTCAGTAGTTGAGTGCCCCTGAGTTCAATCTCCGGTACTGCCTCCACCCCAGAAAAAAAAAAAAAAAAACTCAGGACAGAGTGTCTAAGGATGTTGGAACTCAAAAGACATTGGTCATAGGAGCCAGAAACAGAGAGTATGTCAACAGTGTACAGTATGGCACGAAGGCCTCAAATGTGTCATCTGGGTTTAATAGCCAAGGATGAGCTATGCCTTCAGGATTAGCTGATTCTGTTGACTCTGGGGCATAGCCAGCTTTTAGTAGGTGAAGAGATGCCTTTCAGCATTGTAACTGACTAAAAGTACAAAGAAGCCTGAACCAGGTTAAGCAACAGCAGCTCCATAATAAACATGGGGTATGCCAACAGGTGGAGTTTGATTTGAACTCTCCAGAATCAGATGCAGCACTGGAGAATAACCATCCCACACACCCTCTCTGAAGGCATCAGAAAATACCAAAGTGCTAGGCTTAAAGAGTCAGTAACAACACCATCAACTATGGCTTCTCAGCTAGAATACTTGAGTTAATTTTAACCAATGTGCTTTAAGTGCCTAATCTATCCAAGGACTAGAGATATTACTTTTCAAAGGACCATGGGCTTGGACGTGAGACACAGGGTTCAGTTCTTGATATATCAAGCACTTATAGGGGAAATTAATTGCTTTTGTGAAGATACTTTTCTCCTAAAATCAGTCATCATTCTAGTCTTTGAAAATTGTAGCTTAGGAATATTGCAAGAGGTCAATTACTCTGACCATGCATTTCCATTTTTAAAATATTATTTTCTGATCAATAGGACTCCATGGAGTTCTAATGCTCTGGCTTTGCAACATGAGATTTTCGACATGACCTGGAAGGAAGAACACTATGTATGGGGCATCACCTCTTGCTACATTTAGGTGAGAATTAAAAAAGGAAAGTGACTGGCCACAGTTCCACTGGTAGACCCTGAGCAGCACCCTTACCTCCCAATCCAGCCCACATACCTTACTCTTGAGTTTCTGTAACTGGGCAAGCAAAATCCTAGGTTTACTAGTCATACAGCAAGATAAGCATGGCCTGTCTCTCTGTAGGCATTCATCTATTTGTTATTCATGATTTTAAAGCATCAGTTTTGTATTAAAATTAAAAATGGCTTAAGAAAGAAAAGAACACAAAATTCAAGTAAAAATAAAACTGCAAGGGAATTTTGTAGTTTACAAAGTTGTATTTGGTAGGCATTTTCTAATAGCTTCAGAGAAGGTTTCTATTTGTATGAGTGTTTTCAGCACTACCTCTCAGGTTATTCACTCAGACTCTGGGGACATTAATTTCCATTCTTTCACTAGTGCAAATATTTTGGTGCAAAAGATTTAAAGTACTTTAAACCAAAGTGCAGCATTTTCATTCCCTAAAGAAAAGTAAGTTGTAAAGAAAGAGGGCATGTGAGGTTGACTGTTGCATCTGGGAAGACCAATAAATCACCAGAAGCTCCAACCCAATCAATGTCCATTGAAAAGTTTGGGCATCAGACAATGCCTCAGTGCTCCAGTGGGCAATGAACAAATGTGTACAATGTGAATAGATCAATTTCTTGATGAGTCCTATTAGAATACCCATACAGCATGAAATAGTTATTACCTGAGGCAGGACAGGGCACAAACAGATGTCAGCTACCACTATTAATGGTATGTACCCTGGCTGTGGTAAAAATGGTCTCAAATGTGAGATTTTCTTTATACCATGTTATATAAGACTTTTTATCCAGGTAGTAGGAGAAAACAGTGAGAGCTTTATATTTATATATCTTATTCATCCTTACAACTTTGTGTGTGTTTTTAAAATGTATGATATCTAAATACAATAACATGTATAGTTTCCCAAAAATACATATATTGGAGTATGTTTTCAAATGTATTTTATTGATTGGTTGCATAATCAAAGGTTTAGGGAAAGAGCTCTGTAATGCCTTTCTGTACTTGGGCAGTCAGCAGAGCCTCAATCTTTTGTCTAATAGTGATGGTTAAGATTCAAAGTTGTCAGACTATAAGCCACAAAGACTGACTTCTTACTTCAGCAAAAAGGGCAGACAAATGGCAAAGTCAGGCATTCTTAAATATTTATTTCATGCTCTTTACATAATAGCTCCTTCCAAATGGACGTTTCCACATAAGGCCCTTAGAAAAACTCTCATCCGATCGATATGGTAATGTGGCAGCTGCAGCTAACTGAGGAATGTCATTACATTTTCAATTAGAGTTACAGAGAAGTATGAGAAGGAATCAAGGAAATTGGACACACAATTTTGGCTAATGCAAGCAATATTTCTTTAACCAAGAAAACTTAGTATTTGTTTAGAGCCTTTTACTTGAGCATTTTGTGATTTTTCTTCCCCAGTGGGGAGTTATTAACCTGTTTGGACTAGTGAGCTGACAATTACATTTTTCACATACCTCCTTGTAGTTTACAGGGCAGGTTTGTGATATTTAATGTTCATAAATACTCAGGTAACAAAGGATCAATTTAGAATCCCCATACTGTGTATACAGAAACTGAATCTTAGAGAATGAGAGATACTTAATTTGAAAAAAGGTCCTCAGAGCCTTTGACAAAGGTGTTTTCTAATGCATCATACTACAAGGAATGAACTATGCAGTATAGATGATTAAGAAAGTACTCCCTAATCCAGGCATGGTGGTGCATGCCTGTAATCCCAGTGGCTCAGGAGGCTGAGGCAGGAGGATTGCAAGTTCAAAGCCAATCTCAGCAACAGTGAGGTGCTAAGCAACTCAGGGAGACCCTGTCTCTAAATAAAATACAAAATAGGGCTGGGGATGTGGCTCAGTGGTTGAGTACCCCTGAGTTCAATACCTAGTACCAAAAAGAGAGAGAGAAAGAGAGAGAGAGAGAGAGAGAGAGAAAGGAAAGGAAGAAAGGAAGAATGAAAGAAAGAAAGAAAGAAAGAAAGAAAGAAAGAAAGAAAGAAAGAAAGAAAGAAAGAAAGAAAAAAGAAAGTAGTCCCTGGTAAGACCAATTAATAAATAAAAGACTCCTCTTTTGTTCAATGGCTTATCCTTTTGACAACATCTATATCCTCTTGATATAAAAAGAAAGAAAAATCATTTAAAGAGATCAAGAACAATTTTACAATATTCACGTGACCCCAGCATATCTAGTCCCAGCAAACCTGGGAGGAAATACTAATCACTAATGCACAAGAAAAAGTGAAATAAAAAGGAAGCTGTTAAAGGATAAAAACCTGCGATGAAAGGAAGGGATGTGATTTAGCTAAACAGATCATGGTTAAGATGGATGCATTAGTCAGCTTTCCATTACTATAACAGAAACCTGAGATAACCAGTTTATAAAGAGGGAAGGTTTATTTTGACTCAAGGTTTTGAAGGTTTAAGTTCATGGTCAGCTTTGCTGTTGTTTTGGGCCTATGGTGAGGAGGAATATCATGGCAGTTAGCGTTTAGTGGAGCAAGCTCCTCACCGCAGGGCACCAGGGAAGTAAAGAGAGAGTGAGGTGATGATGACGCTAGCATCATCCAGTCTTCAGGGGTACACCCCCAATAACTGTAAGACCTCCAGGAGGCCCATCTCCACCACCTCCCAGGAGTGCCAAGCTGAGGACTAGGCCTTTAACACCTGGGCCTCTGGGTGACATTTAAGATCCAAACTGTAGCCAAAGCTTGGATCTTACTAGCAAAAGGACTTTCCTGACAACTGCTCCTCAGTGTGTTGGTGACTGATTCTTCTCACCTCTGGCTATTTTAAAGAGAAAGGCACTGAGCACTCAGCTAGAAAGGACCTATGAATAGTGCATAGCCAAGAGTGGTTTTTGACTATGAAGAGCTAAGTACTGAATTGAGGAGATAAAGCATGAAAATATGAAGCAGGCAGAAAACCATCAAAGGCAAAAGAGAGTAGTGGAAAGAACAGCAAGTTTGGAGCTGAAACATTGTGGTTTCTCAGAATCCTGGCAGGGATAGACACAGGTGGCCCCCAAGGGTCTGGCCTTTAGCCCCTACTCTGAGTATCTGTTTAAGGAAAAAGAAGGGATTGAATTGGGGTCTCCAGGTTCTGTTTTTGCTATCTATTTTCATGATTTTTTTGTTGTTTTTAACAAACTTGAATGAATTGTACATGTGAAAGTGTTGAGGGTATCTTTCATTCCTAGAAATTCCACATTTCATGTGTACCTTCCTCTGTGTATTGTAATGACTCTACAGTGAAGACTTTGAGGACTGCTAAGCCTAAAGATAGGTTAGAATTAGCAAGAATTTAATGAACCAAAGTTGGAATCGAGCTGATTTGTAACTAAATTTTTACCAGTCCTTAGGAAAATAAGGAAGTGAAAAAATTACAAAAACAATTAAATTGTATAATATTCTGAGATTATTTCCCATCTACATCAGTGCTAAAATGTCCTTTTCTTTATCAAATAGTGATTCTAATAATGATGATGATAAATACATACACATATTAATCTTCTTTCTTGGAAAATGAATACTCTGCGGGCAGATTACTGTGCTTCCTTCACTGAGGCAGATAAGAATTTCTTATAGAATTTCCTTCTGTGGATTTCCATTGATGACATAAAGACTAAACCTGATCCTGGTGTATTGATTTTCTCAAGCTGCCATACCAAAGTACCACAAGTTGGATGGCTTAAAAGAACAGGAATGTGTTGTCCCACGGTTCTGGAAGCCAGGACTTTGAAACCAATGTGTTAGCAGGACTGCATATATGCTTCTCCAGGGGAGAAGACTCCCTTGCCTCTTTCTAGATTCTCAGGCGGCTGTCAGTCCTTGGTATTCCTTGGCTTGTGGCAGCATCTCTCCAGCCTCTGCCTCTATTTCTACCTGTTTGTCTTCCCTCTGGCCTTGTCCTCCCATGGCTTTTGTCTGAGGGCCCCAGTTTCTCTCAAAGGATACCAGCCATTGAACTGTGGTCCATTCTAATCCAACATGGCCTCATCTTAGCTCCAGATGGTCTGTCTCCAACTTATGATGGTTCGACTTAGAATTTTTTAACTTTACAAAGTGATACACAGTTTGTAAAAAACATTCTTTGAATTTAAATCTTTTCCTAGGCTAGCAATCTGTGGTATGGTACTCTTTTGAGAAGCTGGGTAACAGCAGGTCCTAGTCAGAAATCGATGACCCAGGAGCTGAGGGTATAGCTCAGTGGCAGAGTGATTACCTAGTAAGCTCAAGATCCTGGGTTTAATCTTCAGCAGTGCCAAAAACAAAAGAGAGAGAGGGAGGGAGAGAGAAACTGATGACCCTGTTACTTTATAATTCCCATTATCCAGAATTGAATTTTAGTTCAATGTTTCAAACGTTCTTCAGTCCCCGTGTGCTTTTAGCTGTGCCTATTAATGGTGACTGCTGTAAATGCACTTATTTTTAGTACAGTAGTCAATAAATGACATGAGATGTTCAACACTTCATTATAACATAGGCTTTGTATCGGATGATTTGGCCCCCACTGTAGGCTAATGTAAGGGCCCTGAGCACATTTAAGGCAGATGAAGCTTGGCTGTGCTGTATACTGGGTTCAGAATGCATTTCCAACTTCATGACATTTTGAACTTACAATATATTTATCAGGGTGTCACCTCATCCTGAGCTGAGAAGCACCTGTAACTATGTCTGCACCTATAACTATATCTGATACCATTTCCTGTAAGATCACCCTCTGAGGTTTCCAGCTTCTGGGAAGACAGGCAATCTAGGGACACTGTTCATCCCAGTACATCTAGCATGGATGATTCTTCACAAGCTTGTTTACAATCTCAACTTCCCACCACTTCACCTCATTTGCCTTTTACTTTCCTTCCCACATGAGGACTGTTTCTGAACCTGGGGCTCTCTGAATGTAGCAGAGTTCAAGTTACCCATATATTTTAGTAGATGAATAGTAATGAAACTTAATCAGGTGGTTCAATTATCTAAAAGAAGCATATATATTCTTCATTTTTATTAATGGAACAAATTGATGAAAAAAAGGGAAAATAAAGGATATACATTTGTTATAAAAAATAAAGACACTCTGTAGCTCAATAATTCTCTTTTTAAACAATTGAGTCTAAGGAATAATATCAGGTAAATACAAAATAATTTGTGTGCGAAGATATTTTTCTTGCAGAATTGTTTTTAGTAGCAAAAAGAGAAAAAATGAGAACAGAAAATATTCCATGGAGGGATGTTTAATAAATTGGAGTATGTACATTTTTTGTAACATCAAAATTTATGCTTAGAAAAGCTTTGTTTTTGAAAATGCCTTAATAGAAGGAAGACCTTAGCAATAAGTCTCAAATTAAAAATCAGGGAATAATATATGTACAGTATGATCCCAATAATTTAAAGTAGTAATTTTCAACTGTAGGTTGTTTTGTCCCCAGGACACATTTGCAATGTCCACAGACATTTTTGGTTCTTATAACTGACCAAAAGAGGAGAGTGCTCCTGGCTTCTTGTGGGTAGAGATCAGGTATGTTTCTAAACATTCTACAATGCACAGGTCAGTTCCCTGCAAGAATTCTCCAGTCCAAAATGTCATTTTACCATGGTTGAGAATCCCTGATTTAAAATATATAACTTCTTTATTTTTGTATTTCTGTCTCTCATCTTTAGAATAATAATATTAATCTCATAGGATTGTGGTGAGAATGAAGTTAATATAAGGAAGTATTTAGAATGGTGACTAGAGCACAGTTAATCCTTCAGGGATAGCTAGGGTGAGCTATCATTAGCTTTTATCTATATTATAGTGCAAAGAAAGGGAGAAAACACCAGCCTATGGCAATGATATGTTCAGAGATTCTGGCAATGTCCCTGCCTAAAACTACAGAGAACATATCTGTGCTTGACCAAGTTTATGCAGAGGAGGACACCCACTATGGAGAATCATGCAGCATTTCAGCAAGCAGGTGTTTGGGCTCTGCTGACATGGCTGTGGAAGGGTCCAAGAAAGCAAAGGTTCACTCTAAATTAGATGTTGTAAGAAAATGGGGATGATTTTATAACTGAGCATGCTAAACATCTTATGAAGATTTTCTTCTTTCCTATAAAGGAAAGGAAGACCAGGAAAAGGATCAAGATGTACTTTGTAAAAAGGAGTAGCAAGTGATTTTGGCTGTGATGGTATGCTTAATAACTTGTGAGTGACACAGTGACCCTGCTAGTATTTGTGCTTAGATGAAACAAAGTGGCCTTTCTCTGTTTTGTTTTATCATGGCCTCAGAGTGATCTTGTCTGAAACTGCTGTTGGGAAGGATAGTTTATGTCCAGCAGGAGGCCAGCTACATGTGGTAGGATC
>CM053405.1:124453936-124527154 GCA_028644305.1 Xerus rutilus
GTATCAGTGTGGCACTTTGCATACTTTCATTCATTTCTTTTCACAGAGTAATTATTTCCTAAATATGGGTTTTCTCCCTAGAGTGTAAGTTTCTTGAGAGAATGACTGGATTTTCTTAAAGTTGTGCAAACTGGTTGGGAAGGCTTAGTCTGGATATTACTTAGGTTTCCACATCAAAGAGTTATCATTCAAAGATATTCTCTAAGGCAAATTCCTTATCACTATGGACAATCAAAAGAAATCTATTTAGTTTAGCTTTGTATTCTGCAAGTGACAAACTTCCATACATGACTTTGATTTGTTTTAATTCAACAATGAATTTTTCCACTCACCCTCAAAATAATTGGTTTTAGGAAGTGCTGTTATGGAAAGATTTAAAAAATTATGATTATCCATTATAAGTCTGGACTTTCATCAGATCACTAGTGTGATGAAACATTTTACTGATTTTCAAAATTATTTTTAATTTCCTTGAATTAAATCCCAGGGGAATTTGATTTTTCTCTTTATATTTAATGAATTATGAAACAAATGTGGTTATTCAATGGCCTACATTATTTGGAAGTGATTTTTTAAATTTTTAATCAATATTGGGGATGGAATTCAGTGGCACTCTACCATGGAGCTCCATCCCCAGACCTTTTTATTCTTTATTTTAGGACAGGATCTTGCTAAGTTGCTGAGGCTGGCCTTGAATTTGTGACCCTCCTGCCTCACGTTCCTGAGTTTCCAGGATTACAGATGTGCTCTATTGCACATGGCTTGGAAAGGGTATTTTTATCTATAAACTCTCACCTTGACTCATGCAGGAAGATGACTTTCAAAGTGACCATCAGGAGACTCTAGACTCTTTGTCCAGGGTTTGTTTTCTTCTTGTCATCCATCATATTCTTTATCTCACTACAGAATGTCAGGGCTAGGAATGACCTTTCAGATATTCTGCTCCTGCTTCACTACATTCTTATTTTAAAATAAGGAAACAACCCAGGGAAAGTTAGTCAGTTTCCATAGGACAAACCACCTTTAAAGACAGGACCACAATTAGCCACCAGCATCTGAATTTACTATAGCATTTGTCCTCTGCCTATGGGTCTGACTACTCTCTATGCCTCTTACTTAGCTATAGCCACAGATATCTTGTTGCTTTTCAAACACATCCTGTTCACTACTATCCTAAGAATGGTTAACATTTTACAGCATGTCTGTCTTCAATGCTCTGTCCCAGGTGTTTGCCTGGCTCCCAACTTTATTAGCAGATATGAATTCCATGCACAAACAGTCTATTCCTTTGCACTTCTCCAGTTTCTTGCTTTTCAGTTAGTATTAGAGATTATAGTGTTTATTTATTTATCATTATTGTCTCCACCACTGGAATACAGCTCCATGGGCATAGAGAACCTTGTTTTTTACCATAATGTCTGCAGCTTCTAGAACAGAACTTGACATAGTATAGATATTCAATCATTAGTTATTAAATGAATGAGTGATTGAATAAATGAATCCCATTCTTCTGTCTAGTGCAGATAGTGGTGAGGCAGATGGGATTAGGTTTAAGATGGAACTGATGGCTTTGGTAATTCCATGAGTGCATCCTTGGGTAAACAGGGTGAACATTCCAAGCCGTGACTTTCTCAGCTTTGAAACAGACATGAAGTAAGTGCATTGAAGATTTTATGTGAGGACAAATGATACAATGTTCACCAGTCATTTGCCCTGAGGCCTTTGGTGTAATTTAATTTAAGCCATTAATATTATTCCATTAATCATCCTCAGGTGATCTCCAGAGAAGACGGAATCAGTTAAAGCATTGATTGTGAGCATCACAACCTGGACTCAGGTGTATAAAAAGCTCAGTGAAGTAAGGAAAAGCTAAAAAGCAAGCTCAATAAAAATGGAGATTGCAATATAATCATGTTCTAGGTACCAGGAAGGTTTGAATGTTATCATTGGAGATCATCATCTCTTAGAGTTTTCTGTCCTTCTCTGGTACCTGTTGAGATTTAAATTATAAGGAGAATGACTCTGATTGATGAAGCTTTGTTAGAAATAGATGGCCCAATGATTGACAGTCCAACCAAGACTGCCTCAGATGGAATGGGGTGGGTCCCCAAGTCACATCACCGGCTCATACTAGAGAGTGTTGGCCAGAGCAGAGCCTAGTTAAGTTCACAGCTGCCATAGTAAAGAGTAGTTGACATCTGCTCTTTTGGAAAACAGTTGAGGACATTTTTCCCCTTGTGAGCAGCAAGCCATGAACATGGCCAGGCTTTTTTGGCATCTAACTCACATCCCAGCGCTGTGTCGACAAGAAGCCTCTTTAACGATCTTTCTTTTGCGTAGCACTGAACTATGCAGGACAAGAGTTCCTTCTAATCAATACTCAAGCACATTTAATATCCAGATCCTGACAAACAGAATAACTCATGAAAAAGTTGTGAAGAGTGTGTTTCCAACTTGGTACATCTTTGAAGAATTAACCAGTTGGTTTTGTTTGTGTCTTCCCTTTTCAATAATTTGACTGTCACTTGTTTTGTGATGGAGAAACTCATGGTAATTGGATTGTTTTGTGGTTTATATTTATTGATCATCGTAGTGGAAATCTGTCATCATTCTCGACTGCTCAGCATCCTAATCCTGTTCTCATGTTTGGAAAGCTCCTCACTGTGATTCAGGGTGTCACAACCTTGCTCCCATCACAGAAGCTAAAAACGTTGGCTGCTTGCTTTCTGCACATCTTTGCAAGGGAGTGGGTGTCTGGCATATAGCCTGCCACTTGACTGTACCTACTTTAGACTGTGGCTAATGGCATGATATTTAAGTTGGTCTTGAAGGAACAGTTGTGGGTAAGACTTGCATTAAAATAAGGTGCCTGGAGAACTGTGGTTAGCACTTAATATTCACAGATACACAGCTTGCTGATGCAAGGTGCCATGTCTAATGCTTGGGGATGGTAATAGCCGTGATGTTCATCCCACATCATACTGTGACTGGATTGGGGGCAATAAACTAGGCCCTGTGTCCCCAGCTGGGTCAGTTCTTTGGGGGATTAAGTCAAATAATACCATTGGAGTGATTTTTTTTTTCTGGTTAAACAAACCAGATTGGTTTCTGTTGCTTATAACTAAGATTCCTAGCTCATATAAGGCATTCATATATTGTTTCTTCCTCAGTCATTGCCATCTGCTATTGTCTTTTATTTATTCTTTCATTCACTCTCTTTAATTCATTTATTTAAAAATATATATTTGTTGAAAGCCTAGATTTTCCAGACACTGTACTCAGGATGAGATGCTGTAGCTGGCAAGATAGAAGAGGCCACTGCCCTCATGGGACTTCATTGTTAGGGTGGGGATGGTGCTAAAGAAAGTAGACAACTGAGGTGACATCAGATAGCCCTGGATATAATGGAGAGGGAAGCAGGGGGGCAGGGAATTTCATCTTAGGAGGTGTATTTCATTTGAACCTCAAGAAGGAGCCAACCAGTTAAGAAGCCAGGTGAGGATTGTTCCAGGCAAAGGAACAGGGAATGCAAACTAGCTTAGCATGAGGTGGGTATGAGAGAAGGCCAGTGTGTCCCAAAACCTTTCCAAGGTCGTATAGTCAGAAGGTGCTGGAATCAAGGTTCACATCCAGTTCAAACATGGCCAATTTTCTCAAAAACTGTAATTTGAAAAAAAAAAAATTTAAAAAGAAAAAAAAGTAGAGAAACCAGAATGTGACACTTATTTACATAAAAAGGGACATAGAATCATATCTAATGGAGGAAAACCTGGATCTGTAAAAGGCCTGAGAAAGGGAAATAAAAGGCCAGAAAGGGATGAGTGCTTTAGAGAAAGATGATGGTGAAATCCAGAGAACAAAAGATGGGATGTGTGGTTAGCTGCTGCGCTGGGATGAGCAGGCTGGCACAGATCGGGGTGCAGAGCACGAGGGTCAACTCTGGGAGAAAGGCGTGGTGTCTTGCTCATGGAGCTTACAGTTTAGTGAGGAAGATGGCTATTAAGTCAATAAGCCCAAGCATTTGTCTAATTGCAAATATGACATCTGCCTTGTGTGAGGGATTTGGAAACTGTGTTATAGGCGGATTGAAACCTGTCTTGAGATGGGGTGTTCAGGGGAGGAATCACTGATGACAATATAGAGGAAGATGAGGAGAGTCCATGCTGAGATTCAGTTTTATGACTTCGTGTTTGTTTGTGAATAGATTAGGATTTGAACCCAACTTTGAACCCTGAATTCCAGGCTCTTGTCATGTGCTCTTTTATTTATTTATTTTTTTGGTCCACAGTAATGAAAACTATCTCAAGGCTCACAGATTCACACACATCTACATACAGAATCTCAAGAGCTACATTCTCTGTCACCTTGTTGGCCTGTGGGGTGCCTTCTACAGAGGAAGCAGTGATTACTAATGACATTCTCAGTGTCTGTGATACTTACATCAGTTAATCAATCAAATGTGGCATTTGCGGCAGCCCTGCCACCTGTCTCTTCGCATCAGCATCAGAGAAATTTCACTGCAGGCTACAGGTGCCAGCTGCCAGCCTGAAATAAACTGGGGTCTGCCCCAGGATAAGTGTGCTCAGAGAATCGCTTCAGATTGAATTTCTCATCTGACAGCCCCATCTGAAGAGTTGGGACTCAAAAAGGAAAAACAAACAAATTATAGACAAGTAAACAAACATGTGGCTCTTAAGAGAGAGGAGGCTGGCTGTTACGGGGGCTACATTAATCACTCTGTCTTTTCCTTCTTTTTTGTTGGTCTAGGGACTGTGTATGGTGTATTGAAATATAGATGAATTTAATAGACACGTAATTGAGCCACTTACCACGTTGCTGTACCATGATGCTGTTCTTTCACATAAGGCAGTAGTTTTTTCCAACAGTGGATTTATGTATTAATTGGTTTGTTGTTTGTTTATTTACAGAACTGGGAATTGAACCTAGGACATTTCTACCTATTAACTACATCTCCACCCTTTAAAAATAATTATTTTGAGACAGGATCTCACTACGTTGTCCAGGCTGGCCTCCAACTTGTGCTTCTCCTGCCTCAATCTGAGTAGCTGTAATTATAGACATGAACCACCTGCCCAGTTAGGAATATTTTGATTTGAGAATTTGAGAAAGAAGGAAAGGGGTAAAGAAGTTGAACTGTTTCTGATTCCCAGCCATACCAAGCACTATGTTAGCTACTTTCCATACCTATGTCTTATTTCATTTAATTCGACCAATATATCTGTGAAGTAGACTTCATTATCTGCATTTCTCAGATAAGACAATGGTGATGCTGAAACTTTGAGTAATTTGTCCAAGAACCAACTAATTGGTAAGTGTCAAGATTGATGTTAAGCATCATAGCTTATATTCTCTCTCTCTCCCTGAACCTCTCAGCCCTCATTATCAGTCTTGTAACCAGCATCACCATTATCACCCATCTGAAACTGCATGGTCTGATGGCCAACCAGTGTTTGATGGTGTCACAGGCAAAAGTGGGAAGGTAAAGAGGATGGTTACTGGGGAAAAGAGTTGTGGAGATGTTAGCAGAAGGACACAAAATATCCACTGGATAAGAGGAACACATTCAAGTGTTCTATAATATAGCATGTAGTCTTGAAATTTAGAACAGCTTAGATTTTAAGAATTCTCCTCACACACGCAATATGATGGTATGTGAGGTAACCACTCTGTAAATTAGATCCACTGAGCCATTCATTAAGTGTACATATTTTTAAACATCATGTTGTACACGATAAATAAATGATTTTTATTTGCCAATTAAAATTAATGTCAAAACACATTCCAGTAAATCAAGAATGAAAAAGCATCCTGAATCCTTATCACAGGCCTTGGAACATAACTGCAACATATATCACACTACATCTGAAGAGACTTCCATCGTCTTCCTCAAGCCTGCTCATCCCTAATGGTCTTAGAGCTCAATATTCCCCAGTGATCTTTCTCCAAATCTCATTTTTTTCTGTGCTTTTCAAAACTTGCTTTCCCCTGACCTCTTTGGTTACAAATCTAGGTTTTTCCCCTATTAATTAGCCCCCTGTTCCTTCTTTTTTTTAAATTTTTTTTTAATTGTAGATGGATACAAAATATCTTTATTTTTATGTGGTGCTGAGGATCGAACCCAGTGCCTCAGGCATGCAAGGCAATCACTCTGCCACTGAGCCACAACCCCAGCCCCCCCACCCCCCCCACCCCCGTTCCTTCTTTCTTTTGTTTTGTTTGCTTTTTTCATTGTAAAGACTTGTCATGCATATAAAGTCCCAAATGTTTGAAAGGCTGAGACTTGACTACTAAAGAATCAACACCTTAGTATGTAGGTAGGTGGATGGGCATGCAATCTCACTGAATCCTCTTATTTAGTCATTTATTCACCCATCTAACTTCTCTGGGAACTTACCATGCTGCAGCCACTGCCCTAGGTGTAGGGGATATAGCAATAATTGTAACAGGCAAAAATTTCTCTCCCAAAGAGATTCTACAAAGAAAATATGAGATAACTCAGTAAAATGTTTAATGTGTTGTATGGTAATAAGTGTGTGATTAATAAATATAGTATAGGAGTGGCTTAAAATTGGCTAAGCAATAGAATGGATATTGTAAGGAATCTACTATCAGAATATCTAACAAAGAATATGTAGCCATCATAATCAAAGGCCATCATAGGAAATTTAGATGCCTAATGTGGATCCAAGCAAAGTGATTGAAATCCAACAATCAAGTAGGCTAAAGTACATTAGAGAGAAATGAGCAAGTATGAGGGTTTTAGACAAATTTGATGCTTCTGCTTCAATGTCAGTGAAGTGGATTGATTGCCAAAATGGTTATAATAATTAATTTTTCTCCTGAAAGCCATATTCTTGGCAATGTGATTTTGTAGGAACCCCCATTGAAACATGGAATCTGTTTGCCTCTTTTTTTATTAGTAGAAGAATTAATTGGACATAACTTTCCTAGGTTCATGTATGAATATGTGACCAGTGCAACTCCACATCATGTTCAATCACAAGAATGGGATCACAATTGTAATGGGTTTCGCCCCATGTATATATACTATGTCAAAATACACCCTACTTTCATGTATATCTAACTACCAAAACAAAGAATTAGGGAAACAGACCCCTGTTCCTTTTGGTGTAAATCAGGTTAAACATTTTGCTCCCTCTCTTCTGTTTCTGCACCTACTACATTATGGTTGTTGAGAAATTAGTTCTTAGTAATGGATGGCCTAGACTCAAACTAGGCTTTCATGTCCTAGCTGTGAATCTAAAGCAAGTTATATGACCAATCCAAGACTCAGTGTCTTTGGTAAAGAAGACGTATGATATCTGCATCATTTAGGTAGACTGGAAGATAAATTAAGTTAATACATATAAAACACTTAGGAAAGTACCTGATAGAGTAAGAACATGTAATAGTATTTTTACAGGAGAGATTTCTGATACTGTTATAATTATATTACCATTAATAGTCATTGATATTATTAAAATCAACAATTACAGTTATATTGCTATTCATAATTGTTAGTAATTTAAAAATCAAAACATTAGTATAATGAAAAGATTTTTCTGAATGCCTGTGTGTTCAGTGTCTCACACAGCATCTATTATTAATGCTTACAATGACACTTTGAGGTAGATATCATTACTAATTCATTTTGACTGATGAAAACATTGAACAATAATGTAAGAGTCAAGGTAGCTTAGTTTAAGACAATATTTCTCAATCTCTTTTATGTTACAGCACACTTTGAAAATGAAAATATATGTACTGTACATTGGATCCAAGTGTGGGAGAAGTAAAAATACCTGAAGGGTTAAAGTCTCTGGTAACCCCTTGTGAATATACTGTCAAGAAAGCTCACTGTGCCAGGCATGGTGGTGTATACCTGTAATCTCAGCACTTTGGGAGGCTGAGACAGGAGAATCATGAGTTCAAAGCCAGCCTCAGCAATGGTGAGGCACTAAGCAACTCAGTGAGACCCTGTCTCTACATAAAACACAAAATAGGGCTGAGGATGTGGCTCAGTGGTCGAGTACCCCTGAGTTTAATCCCTGGTACCAATAAAATAAAATAAAATAAAATAAAAAAGAGAGCTCAACCTAAGGGAGAGAGAGAGTCAGGGCATTGACTCAAGTCCACTTATCTTCAAAGTCCAAGTTCTTCAGGGAGTAGCTTCCATTGGACCCACTCTGTCAAAGAGAACAATTATAAATTCTGAAAATACAACCATGTCCCCATCACATACACATGGTGAAGACAATGGGGAATGGACTAACAAAGCAGGCAGAAATTGGAGAAGAATGGATACTTGAAAGAAAGTAAGGACAATGGATGAGTTTGCTGCTTTCATAACTTTATTTACTTATTTTTTCTGGAATGTGGGTGAAAACCCACAGTCTTATTGTCACAAGCAATTGGAAAACTGAAGACACATCGACTGAAAGCTAGAAAGTGAAGGGGGCGGGGAATTCTAGAAAGAAGAGAATCATTGGGAGAAGCTCCCAATTCTTCTGAAAGTTTGGCTGAACCCCCACCTTTGCAAGATTGAAGACAAAAAGAAATTAACAGAGATTTCAGGGGCTGCCTCCTGCAGTAGGGATAAAAGTTAGAGTTTGAACACACTCAACTTAAATGTCTGCTGAAGTAATTAAAAATAAAAACATTTATTCAGAGGAGTAAGTAACAGAACTCAGATATAAACTGTCATGCATGATATCCAGAACATTTACCATAATTACTTGACACAGATGTAAGAACAAACAGGGAAATATGAAAATTCTCAAGGCAATGAACAGAGATGACCCCAAAAGACCCCAATGTTAAAATTAGTAGGTAAGGATTTCAAAACAGGAAATTATGTACCACATAACATTTCAATAAATTATGGGCCACATTATGCAATGATGATTCCATGAAGCCTAGATGTGTAATGGGCTATACCATATAAGTTTGTGTAAGTACACTCCATGGTGGACATGCAATGATGGAACCTCCTGATGGTGAATTTTCAGCAATGTTACCCTTATTAAGTAAATCTTCACTGTACTACAATGATGTTCAATCACGTAGATTAAATGTGCTCATAGTGGGTAAGCACAGTTCATTTCTTCATGAGCATTCAATGCTGCCATCCAGATTTTTCTTAGTATAATATTTTCCACATAACATAACAAAAGTAAAGGACAGAGTGCTGTTTCTAAATTCTTCACATAGCTATGATAGAGCCTAAAACAAAGTCCAGGTAATCTTACTTCCTACAAAGAGTTTTTCCATAGATGTTAGGTGTGCAGATACAACAGCTTATCTGCCTTGATTTAATTACTTACTAGCTCTATAACAATGAAAGTTAATTAATCTAAGCCTCATTTTCCTTAATCAGTTGCTAGGAGGACCACACATGTCATTGCATATAAAATGCTTTGATGCATGCTTCATACATAGCACTCAGTAACATTTTAGTTACCATCGTCATCATCATCTTCATCCAACCGTCTGTTCCTTGATGGAATTCTGATTTGCTGATATGACTAGTACCTCAAGCACAGGAAAGGGCAAAAATCTACCCTGGAAGTCTGTTTTCTCATGTATTCATTCTGCATTTATTAAGCACCTACTTTGAACAAAAAGATGGACTTGATCCAGGAATATAGCCATAAGTAAGAAATGGTCTTTGATTTCAATGAATTTTAATAACTAACTTAAAAAATAAATAATTTCCATAGAAAGGAAACCAACAACCTCTAGAACTACATTTTTTTTCTAATTTTTTTTATGTTTGTGGTAGATGATAAAAATTCTAGTGGTGTAATCATCCTTTTGATGTCCAAAATTACAAGGAATTATCATCCAGTCCTGATTAGTTCTCTTTTATGCCGGGTGAGTCACTCAACCTTATAGGAAGTTAAAGTATGTTATAGAGCAATTCCTCTGATAAATGAACACACCAACATCATTGAAAACTCAATCCTAAAAGTTTACTGGCTCCTAGAGTCTGTCCACAGGCTCTCTATTGTAGAGACTTCTACTTTTGGTGATACTTCAAAGCAGCCCATTTTAGTATTGGATATATTAAAAGTGGGAAGAGCTTTTCCTCCCTTTGAGCTGACATTGGCATCTTTGACCTTTCTGCCTTTTCAAGAGGGCAGCCTGCTCTATTCTGCATGACCACAGTCCTGCAAGTATTTGAAGTTATGTTCTGCCTTGGCCTTGTCTAGGTGGAGTGGCTCCATTCCTTCCAGTGGCTACTCATTTCTCATCCAGACCCTATATCAGCCTCATTGCTGGCATGTCATTGTGTACTACCAATAATCATGAAAGTAATATATACTTATTTTAAATTAATATTAAAACCAAACTCAAAGCCAAACCACCCCCAAAGGATGTAGTTTTGTATAAAATATAAAGTAATTGTGTCTATGTATCCCACTTAGGCAATACATTCCCAGAGGTTTGTATATGCCCTCCCAGACAATGTCTGGGTATGTGCTGTGTGTTTATCTTCAGACATTTCCACATTTTTCTTAAATAGATTCACACTGTTATGCAAGCTTTAATCAACTTAATCTGTGCTAGACATTGTTGTATTTCAAGTGGTAGATGACATCATTTGACTACATGGCCATCATTATAGCCATAATTGCTTCATTTGTTCCACAAGTGTATCTTGATGGCCTATGTTAAGAGCTAGAATAAAGACATACATTATGAAGATTTGAACTAAACTTTCAAGAAACTCTTGGTCAGAGACAGATCATTTGGCAGAAAATAATGGGAGACTTGGATAAATCTAGGCTTGTACTGAATTTGTTTCTGCCGGTTGTGTTTGCTTCTCTTTTTCTCATGTTTTTTAAACTGATGTTTAACATACCTTTTGAAGTCATATAAATGTTCAAATAAATTAACTTTTATCTGCCTTTGGACATACCATTCCTTGAATAAATCTCACCATATACATAATTGCCCCGACCCGCAGGGCAACAACAGGGACACGCGGGAACCACCTAAGAGAATGAAACAAACAAGGGACGCGAAAGAACGGAGGCAAGACAGGATTCTGATCAAACCTCCAAATTTTAATTAAGAACAGGGGTATATATGTATGCTCAGGAGGGGAGGGGAAAGGAAGGAGCTGTCGCAGGAGGATTGGTCAGTGCGAACAGGTGGTATCGAAAAGGGGAGGCTCATTGCTTTGGCGCCCGCGGGTAAGTTTAACTTTTGGCGCTCCTGCTTAACCAGGAAGTGGAGCCGATCAGGAGATGACTCAGGGCTTTTTGCTCCCAACACATAATGGCCCAAGTTCATCAATACATACTAAGAATTTTTATAGATACCACTGGTTTTATTTTATCCAGTTTAGAGTGCACAAAGTAAGCCACATCCACACATGGATAGAAGTTCCACAGAGATAAATTTTAGTTACTTTTGAAAAAGAATTGCTGTTGTTTAGATTTGTCTGCAAGAGATGATTTTAGGAACTAAGCAAGTTCTTATTGGAAACATTCAGGCAGAATTTGGAAAATAATATTAATATTCCCAAATGGAGTAACTGGCCTATGATAGACAATAAACATATGTGGAAGGGATGGGGGCATGCCTTTTATTAATTCCTTCAAAAATATTTACTCTGTGTCCAGCTCTGTATTAGTTATTGGGCGGAGAGGATGATAAAAATGACAGAAATTAACTCTCTCAGCTATAGAATTTGCAATGTAATGGCAAAGGCAAAGTAAGGAATCATACCAGCATTTAACTACAGTAGTCCAAGATTCCCAGTGGATGCCTGAAACCAAAGATAAGATAGTAATGAACCATGTGTATATGATGTTTTTCTGTGTACATACATATCTATGCTACAGTTTAATTTATAAATTAGGCACAATGAGATATGACTAATAAAATGTAATGATTATAACAATATACTGTAATGAAAGTTATGTGAATGTAGTTTCTCTTTCTCTCGACATCTCTTGTTGTACTTTCGCCTTTTTACTAAAGGAGCACTTAACAGCTTCTCTTAGGGGTATTTGAATTACCAGCATCACTACTCATGTATGTTGGAGCCATGGTTAAGTAAAATAAGACCCTGGACCCCAAGCACTGAAGCACCCTAATAGTTGATCTGGTAACTATGGTAGCTACTAAGTGACTAACAGATGGTAGCCTGTACAGGGTTCACACCCTAGACAAAGTCATGATGCATGTCCCCAGTGGTACAGAGCTGCACAATGCACCATTTCATCATGGTCCTCAGAATGGAATGCAGTTTAAAACTTAAGAATAGTTCATTTCTGGAATTTTCCTTCTAATATTTTTGGACTGTGGCTGACTATGGATAACTGAAACTACGAAAGATAAGCTGTGGATAAGAGGGACCTTGGTACAAATGATCTTAGGTTTTGAAGGAAAAAGAGGAGCTATGAAAGCACTCACAGGGACAGAACTCAATTGAAGTGTCAGGGGAGACTTCTGGCGAGATTTGGGGCTGATGTGGGTGCTGGCTGTGGAATGCTCAAGCCTACATTTGATGGTGTGACTGGAGAGTGGTATCAGGCACCCTCAAGCATAGAAGAAATACCTGTGTTACTTAAACCAAAAGAACCAGGTAGGTAGCAGGATTGGATAGGACTGGAGAAGCATCAGCCAGGACCTGCTCAGGCGGGGCCTTGAAGGACACAGTGAGCAATTTGATCTTATCCTACGAATATTAGAACACGCTACTTTCATGGGGGACAGTCCAGTTTGGAGATGACAGGGAGGGAGCATGAGGAAGATGGTGGAGAAGAAGGCGGGTGGGTGGACTTGAGAGACTTCTGAGGTCAAATGGGCAGACCATCATAATAAACAAGAACCTGAGGTTATGAAGCCATCAGAGGGTATGGAGTGTGACTCTTGCCTTTCTGGCTAGTACACCTGGGAGCTGGTTAGTGACATCTGGGGCACAAAACACTGTAGGAGAATATTCCCAGTTCCTATTTGGAGCATATTGATTTGTAGGTACTTGGAGTCAGAGATACTTTGAGCTTGATGCTTTGTATATTTTCTTTCATCACCAGGACTATCTTGTGAGATCATGTTTTTCTTATGTTATATTAGAAGAAATAGAAGTACAAAGAAAACAGCATATTACCTGTATTTATTTGGTTAGTTAGGGCAAAGGGTGGATTGGAAATTGAATATAGCTGATTTCCAGGCCCCTGCTATTTGACAGGTTTTTTTGCTGGGAGTTGAATGAAATGTTTGCCAAGTGAATTCTAAATACAATGACCCTTTCCCTAATGGTGTTTTGAAACCTTAAAGAAAACATTCCTTTAATACAAAGTTGTAACTTCCCAGCTCTCTTCTTTCTCAATCTTTCTGGAGATTTAAATAGTCAGAGATTGAAACTCCAAGCTTAATCAAAATTCCATGCCAAAACAACATAGTCCCAGTTGTGTAAAGTTACTGTTTATATAACCACAATAAAATCATCTCATGAAATTCATCAGCCACTAAACAGACTAGTTATAGCTTATATCCAAAATGTGGGGCCAGCCAAACCAGCTGGGTCATTAAGACAGAACTGCATATAATTTCCTCGTTTGGTTTGTTGCTCTGGGAAACTGAATATAGTTGTCACACAGGGTGGTGGCATACTGTAGCAATGAGGTTATAGGGATTCTAAGAATACTGAACTTGTTAGAGGTCGTCTAGCAAAGCCCCTCATTTACATAAGGGGACGGGTCACAGAATCTGGCAGAGAAAATGGGAAGAGCAATGGAGCTGGGAGTAGAGTTGAGCAGGATGTAGATTTCCAGTCTGGGACTCTTTTCATTCTATCAGCAGACACTTGTGATGGATAGAGATAAGAAAGAGATGTATAGGGGCTGGGGTTATGGCGCAGTGGTAGCGTGCTCGCCTAGCACACGGGAGGCACTGGGTTCGATCCTCAGCACCACATAAAAATAAAATAAAGCTATTGTGTCCACCTACAACTAAAAAATAAATATTTTTTAAAAAAAGAGAAAGAGATGTATAGAAGGATGCACGGATGTATGTGGAAAGACAGGTGGGCAGACATCTTCCCTTTAATAACTATGGTTTCTTCAGCTGCTCTGATTCAGATAATGGGCAGAGGAGAGACTAGAAAGAGAGTTAGGGTTAAATGCATCCAAGCTTCCAAACTCTACGAACTTGCGTGAGATACAAGATGAGATCTGTGTCAAAGGTAGTAATAAAAATTTAAGTGATTACATGTTTAAAAGTCTTAGTGTAGTACCTGACACACAGTAGGTTTTCAGCAACTTCATTTTGCTTACTGGGCCAAGTCAGAAGCGGGAGTTAGGGAAAAATTCTCATTTCCTGTTGGCTATGTTTATTCCTATTAAAATGGATCCAAATTTCTTAACAGATTTATTCTACTAAATTACTCTGTTTTTCATTTGCATCATTCCAGCAAAAGCAAACTCTAATTGGTTTCCCTGTGGCATGGACCCGAGAAATCCAACCCTCTCAGTGCCCTCTTCCACAATGAGCTGCAAACCTTCAGTAAGTCATCTCATTAGCTCCCCTGTGATATTTATGAAGCCTGGGATTTGCTAATGATCTTAAATGGGGTTAGGATCTTTAGTGTGTGTTAGAATGGGGAATGGTGGAAAGAATCGGAGGGCCTTAGGAGACCTTAAATGTAAATCTTTACTGAACCATTTTTTGGTTATCAGCTACCCAGTGGGGTGTCTGACAAATTCAGTATGGGGTCTTATTCCCTATCATATGTGTGATGGCACACCATCTGGACCCATAGAAAAAGACATAGCCTGTAAGATTTGGCTGAACTAATTAGTCAATGAATAAATTATCAAAACCAACAAATGCAGTTCAAAGCAGAAGTGACCATGGGTCTTAAAATTTTTATCAGTTCAGCTGAGTCTCTCAAAGAATTTGTTTCTGGGGCTGGAGTTGTGGCTCAGTGGTGGAGTGCTTGCCTAGCACATATGAGGCACTGGGTTTGATACTCAGCACTACATACAAATAAATAAACAAATAAGGTATTGTGTCCATCTACAACTAAAAAATAAAATTAAAAAAAAATGAATTTGCTTCTAAAACAATGGACTGTACAGGGCTGGGGTCGTGGCTCAGTGGTAGAGCACTTGCCTCGCATGCGTGAGGCACTGGGTTCGATTCTCAGCACCACATATAAATAAATAAATAAAATAAGATCCATCAACAACTAATAAAAAATATTAAAAAAAAAAAAACAATGGACTATACAGGACTGGAAACCTGTCCCCTCCCCACAAACAACCTTTTTCTTCTCTTCCCCCACCTTCTCATCTTCCTCATTTTTCTAAACATTGATACTGTATCACAGTGAAAAATGACACTAATAAACATCTGCATTTCTGGGGCTGGGATTGTGGCTCAGTGGTAGAGCGCTTGCCTCACATGCGTGAGGCACTGGGTTCGATCCTCAGCACCACATAAAAATAAATAAAATAAAGATATTGTGTCCATCTACAACTGAAAAAATATTAAAAAAAAAAAATCTGCATTTCCCAAGTTAGATGGCACATAGATCAACTTAAATAGGTATCCCTTTTCCAATCTGTCCTTGCAACAGATGATTTTGTAAACTTCCCGAGGCATAGTTCTGTGTACATTTTCTGCTGGGAAAGTATTGATGGCTTTCTATTATTAAGATGTGTAGCCTGGTATCCAAGGACCTTCGTAATCAATCATGAGAAAGATGGCTAGTCTTTATGGGGTGGGTGCTGTGTATCAGACACTTGGCTCAATGTTTCTGCATTGATTAAGTTATTTAATTCTTGAAACAAATGAGTTAGGCATTATAATGATCCCTATTTCATCAATGAAGTAACTGAGGCCAAGTGAAGTTGAATAATTTTATTCAGTGGTATGTGGCTGGTAAATGGTGGAAGAAGAATATGAACCTAGAAATTTTGTGCTCCCTCTGTTTCAAAGGTCAACAAATTAATAGTTCATGAGCTAAGAGTGACTTTTACACTTTTGAATGATTGATAAAGGAGATAACAAGAACAATATTTTAAGGTATGTGGAAATTATGTGAAATTCAAATCTCAGTGCTCATAAATGCAATTTGGCTGGAACACAGCCATGCTTATTTGTTTATGCGGTGTCTGTGGCTGATTTTGTGTTATAATGGCAGAGCTGAGTAGTCATGACAGAGATTATCTGGCCTGCAGAACTGAAAATATTTACTATCTGACCCTTAACAGAAAGTTTGCTGGCTCCCGGTCTGTCTTAATTTGTGTGTAATTGTACTTTCTGCTATGATAGAAGAACTTTCTAGTCTGGATGTTTGTCGTTAGATCTTCATCTATGTTTTTCCTTCCAAGCATGCATGCTCCTAGAACAAATTATCATGCCACCTCTGCCTATTGGGTGCTTATTATCCTTCCCAGACTCAGAAATAACATTATTCATTTCAGTCTTAAAATTTTTGGTTGTAAGCAACGGTACCCCTACACATACTGGAGTTTTGAAAAAGAGGATCCATTGACTTACATAAGAAACAGCCAAGAGCTTCTCTCAGGTGTAGCTTCATGTAGGACAAAAATAATATTATCAGACCCTATCCAATCCAGTTCTTAAGGTCTCCAAAATCCCTGGCCTCCCTGCTGTGTCCAGAATTTCTCTCCTAACCCCTTGCTTTATAATGCTTCCTCCAGAAATGGAGGAGATAGAAGAAATCCTGTTTCTCAGCCATCATTAAACAAACAAACTGAACCAGAGTAAGTCTTGAAATGATTGAACTGTCTTAGGTCTTGGGTCCTGATGTCCTCAACCTAATGTGTGACCAAGAGAAGAAGTTACACTGAGGCCTCAGAAGTGGATCACACTCACCCTTAAACTATGCCTGGCTAAAGAGATGAGATTCCCTGATGGGTTTAAGTCATTAGCAACAACCCCATAAAGTCAAGGGGAGGGTAAACATCACTCCAGTACCACAGTTGAGAAATGTGGGAATGGGGGAACCATTGCTATGGAGGCCATACATCTCCCTTACCCTAAAGACTTCCAAACTCTCACATACCTGGCCCTGCTCCTGGCAGAATTTCTCCTCCTTTTCGTTCTATTCCTGTAGCCTGTTTCACCCCATGCCTTAAATTATATCAACCTGTATATGTTTTCTCTCAACAACTACTACCACTTGATATACTTCAAATTGTACAGTCTGTTACAATTATTGATTCCTGGGCTAGAGGCAGGAAACACTCTCACCTAAGTATTCTCCTTTAAAGAATTCTTATGTGGTTTTAAAAGCATATTTTGTTGTCCTTTTTAGTAGGACTATTAATATTACATTTGAGCTGCCAGCATCCCTGACTGTGCTGTTCATCTTTCCCTATACACAGGTTCTTGAGCTAGACAGGATAGTGAGGACAGGCACAGAATTAAGGATGGTGAGACTGTCAGAGACAGAGTAAAAATCAGTAATGTCCCTTTTATGCTTTACTAGGAACAGAAGACGGAGAATTCACATTTTAACATGAGGAATTGGACACAGCCGTGTTGGAATGACACACTACATTTTTTTTCTCACATCGCAGTGGCAAGATCAAAATATTTGCTGTATTCATCAAAAGACATGTGCAGGATATTCGTAGCCATACTTCCTGAGAGCCCAAACCTGGAAATATCACAAGCAACCATCAACAATACAAAAGATAATCCTATGTTCACATAATAACACTTTGTACATAAGTGAAGAGGAGGAATATGTATAGCTAGACCCAATGGTGTGTACAGATCCCAACATGATTTGGCATAAAGAATTCAGATAATAAAATACAGTATATGATTCCATCTGTATCAAAAACAAACTACCGTGTGATGTTAGAAGTCAGGATGGTAGTTATCCTGAAAGAGTTTGAGGGAGGCATCTGGGTGATCATAAGATAAGTTTTATTTATGGATTTATTTATGGATTGATTTTCTGCCTAAGTGTTGATAAAATTTATTCACATGGATGAATTCATATAAGAATTCATCAAGGCATACATTTGTAATATATGGGCTTTTAAAAGTATATTATAGGGGCTGGGATTGTGGCGCAGTGGTAGCGTGCTCGCCTAGCATGCGTGAGGCACTGGGTTTGATCCTCAGCACCACATAAAAATAAAATAAAGATATTCTGTCCACCTACAACTAAAAAAATAAATAAATATTTAAAAAAATTTTTAAAAGTATATTATATTGGAATATAGTGTTAAAATTGAAAAAGAGGTATATGTGAGGTAGGCTGTTAAAATGCTTTAATGTGTTTTAGTGCTCTGAGCTGAATGCCACATTGGGGTAGGATCAACCTGCTGGCATCTGCCCTTGCCAGGTAAAGAATAGAATAAGGCCCTTGGCTTACCCCAGGTACAGCACATAAATAAAACTTAACATTATGAGCTCGCAGAAGCCTCCCTCAAACTCTCAAAAAATATCCTCAGCCTTAGCTGAGCTAACCAGCCATGGTTAGAGTCCTAGTGAACCTCCCTGGTCAGAAGTTCTTATTTAAAAGACCCACATGTACTCTGCTATAAATCAGAACAGTCTGTGACCTTGAGCTTTGCCTGAGATCTTGGATGTTACCAGCTGTTCCAGCCTCTGGGATGAAAGGGTTTGTCTGGCATGCTGAAGTTAACATTGTCTTCTCTCCTCATGGTAAAGAGTGGATCAACAGGTGTTTGTGGTGCAGTACCTTTTCTTCTTTGTGCTAATTGCCTCTGACTTCCAGGGTCTACTGTTTCATAAAATTTGTGCTGGAGTTTCATCTTTCAAGGAGAAAGACAGGAGTAACTGGGGAATAGTGCTTCTGAGAATTTCCACCAACAGAAGGGGAGATCCTGACTTATATTGTTAAGGTGACTTTCATTTCCTTATTGTGAATACCACTGGCATACATCACATTACCTCAAAGTGGATGTTTTCTTACTCCTGAGGATATTTTTTGAAAGTACTCCAATCTGCCTATCAATGCTGTATGTTAATTGGCCTTTGAGTGTAGTGTTCCTGTTCTTGTCTTTAAACCCCTCAGTTTCTCCTAGCTCTTCCTTCTTTTCTTGGCCACAGTATAAATGTCTTCCATGTATCGATGTCTGCCTCGGTCTTGCTGGTCCAAAGGATGTACCCTGTTTCAAAATGTGGTTTCAACCATGATGAAAAAGGAGACGGGGAAGGAAGGCTGTTTGCTTTCTGGTATTTGGTATTTTGCTTCCATTTGCATCCTGGTGCTGTAATGAAATATCATGTCGCGTTCCCATAGGGCTGATAAGCCACCCTCAGCCCCTAAAGATAGCTCTGTCTGTGCGTTACTGCTTTCCAAGAAAATCCCTGTCATTATGCAGAGTGTTATGCATTTCCTTTCAAACCTAGTCATTTGCATTTTTCCGCCTTTGAAAAGGCAAATTTGCTTTGAAAAGTGTAATGAAATGTGCCCAAATGAAAAATGGGCCCTGAAGATGGCTGGTGCCAGCATGGGGCTTTAATTAAATGATTAGATGGCAATTTGATATGACCAGCTTTTGAACTGCATCATGTTATCATTTAGCTTTGGGAGGGGAAACAGCAGCTCGACCTTTAGAAATACTGTGAGATAATATGAACTTTGCTTCCAACCACAACAGAACTATGTACAGAAAGGCTTTTTCTAATTCTCTGTTCATTTCTCTCTGGCCCCAGTCTCCCAGTTATCATGGTTCCTCACACTTCCTCTCCCTGAACAAGGCAGGTCTTTTCATCCTTCCTGACATTGTGCTGTGATTTTCTTCTACCTGTAGTCTTAGTGCTTCTTGCCTTTCTGGGGAGTCTTAACTGTTGGTTCAGAGCATAGTTCACTTAACAGCCCCTCCCTTTATTGAAGCCTTTCTCAATTCGCCTAGACCTAGAGCTAGTTGCTCTCTCCATTGTCCAGATCTCAGCAAACCACAGCCTGCTAGTCTCCTGTTTTTGCAAGTCAAGTTAAATTGGAACACAGTCATGTTCCTTCATTTGCATATTGTCTATGACTGCCTTTGCTGGCCAGGGGTGGAGTTGAAGAGTCCCAACAGAAACCAGGGCCCTCAAGCCTGAAATAGTCACCCACCATAGGGTCCTTTGGAGAAAACATTTGCTCAGATGATTACTTCCTTCAACCAGTGGTTCCTCACACTAGTCACCACCAGCTAGTTAGTGACTGGAGGTACCATGAGGCTTGGAACTCCTAACCACTAATTTGCTGGCACCAAGCACAGCCCTGATACAGAGAAGGGTCCTAGAAAGTATCAAGGTATACGTTATGGCTTGAAGTCTGTTAAGCTCCTGGCACAATCCAGGCACTGACTGGAAGCCCCTTTGCAGGATCTCTGTGCTCTGTGTGCCCTTCCTCAGACCTGGACAAACCAGCCATCTTGCATTTCCTCAGCAGGTTCAATTTCTTCTTGTTTGTGAGACTTAATATTAATTTTTCAGATATACTTTAAAGTATCAGAATGATGTGAAATTTTATCCTAAAGATCTCTACCTGTTATTTTTATCTAATACCAGGTAAAAATTTAATGTTTCAGGAACTGTGTCTAGAGTTTCACAGCCATTGCCTCACTAAATAGCTGGCACCACACTTGGTAGCTGGATACTCTTGTTATTTCCATCTTACAGATCGGAAATGGAGGCACAGCTAGGCTAAGCACATAGGCTAATTTCACAAGTACAGTCAAACTGAGACCAAAATCCACATCTGCTGACTTCTAAAACTTGGCTCTTCTGCATCATATGGACCAATGGTCTCCTGGACCATTTGTTTTGTTTTGTTTTGTTTTGTTTAGAAGAAAAATTTTCAAAGAGATTTTGAAAGTATCTCTGTCTCAACAGGATTACAGATTACTTTTTTTGTGGAAATTTCTATACTGCTTCTTGACATCTGATCCTAAGAAACAGGTATTTCTTTCTGTCAAGGCTTAACCTGGCATTTACCTGAACTGGTGGCAGAAGTGGGCACATCTCAGAAACTAATGCTCATGCACAAGTGCTCAGGAAGCCCATTGTGACTAAACTGATGAGATGTGAGTCAATTAGAAACAAAGATTAAAATTAACACTGCTATGATGTACTATACAACGGCAACTTGAATCTATCTGACCGGTGACCTGGGCCTAGTAGTACTCAGTGACCCATCTGTGAAACAAGGATAGGAAACTATTATTATCGGTCACTTAAAGAATTTTGTTGGTGGTGTTTTGTTTTTCAGATGAAATGACTAGAATGTAAGCCTCCACAACATGGACTTTAGGTCTGTTCTGTCTGTAATGGTGGCCACCGTAACTAGAGCCATGGTTCTACCAACTTGGCACACTGTTAGTCTCTCTAGAGGAAAAGAACCACTAGGTTGTAAATATACACAAAACAAAATTTATTATAAAGAATTGGCTCATATGACTGTGGACACTGGCAAATCCCAAGATCTGAAATTGGTAAGCTGGAGACCCAGGGGAGCTAGTGTGTGGCTCCAGACCAAGTCTGAAGGCCAGAGAACTTGGACAGGGTGATGTAAGTTCCACTATGAAAACCCTCAAGCTTGAGACCCAAGAAGAAGCAGGATTTCAGTTCAAATCTTAGAGCTGGACAAGACCAATGAACTATGTTTGGCAGTTGAGCAGGAGGAGGTCCCTCTTACTTAGTCTTTTGTTTCTGTTTAGGTCTTCGACTGATGAGATGAGGCCCACCCACCTTCGGGAGGGCATTTTGCTTTATTCAGCCTGCCCATTCAAATGTTCATCTCATCTGGAATCTACCTTGTTATCATACCCAGGACAATGCTTGGCCAAATGTCAAGTTGACACACAGTGTTAACCATCACGAGCCGATTCCATGTCAACCTGGAGCCCATAAATATCTCCTTATACCATACCACATCTCTAAATATGGCAATAGCAAGATCATAACTCCACCTAACAAAACTATCCTACATACAACCAAAAACGCACTACCCTTTTCCTAGAAAAGGAGATAAATTTCTCAAGTGGTGTGCACTACCCTTAATACCCTATAACATAAATTCTGTGATGGAAAATAGCTAGCACAAAATACTATGATAGAAAGTCAATACATTTTATGCTGCATGATAAAGAAGCAAGAAAGGAAAGAAAACAAAAATATAGGTCTAAACCTTCATAGCCAAATGAGGAGGAAATATTTATGGCAATGATGGGTTTTGTTTTTGTAACTAGTCACACGGTTGCAGTTTATATGTATAGCTAGCTTCCTTCTTTTACTACCCTTTATGTATTTCCTTTGCCTTCAGCAAACATCCTGGCTGAGTAAATATGACCAAAATATTTGAGAAGAACATCTTAGAGGTGGAGAAGCATAGCTTCAGATGTCTTAGTCTGTGGTCTGCCAACTTCGTAGCTCTGGACTTCAGGTCATGGTGGAAGGGCATGGCCAAGGAAAGCTGCTCAGCTCATGGCAACTGAGAAGCAGAGAGAGAGTGAGTAGCCAAGAACAAGGTCTGTAATCCCCAGGGACATGCCTCTAGTGATCTTCCTCCTTCAGCCACACTCTGCTTTCCTACAGGTACTACCCAGTACAGCTTTCCTTTCAAATTATTAATCAATCAAATGGATCAATCCACTGATTAAGTTATAGTTCTCATGACAATTCAGTTCTTAAGATTTTGCATCAGCACATGAGCTTTTTTGGGGGGTATACCTCATATTCAAACTATAGTAGTTCTTTATCTTGTGAAGTGATCCAAAACTTCATTTCTATGGTGTTCTTGTTTCTATTGGACTGCTGTAGTTTTCTATTGAAATAAATTGTAGGACATAGTAATATTAAGACATACCCTAAGAGATCTCCTGTGTTCTAGCCTTAGTCTTTCTTACACTCTTTATGGAGTAATAGTTCACATTCCCCTCGATAACCTGGTCTAGTCACCATAGACAGCACAGTACTTCCTCCTTGCCTGTCGATTCAGATTCATTAGAACCTTTAAAATGGCCAGGCAACTGTCTTAAGTTCCAGTTCAATGGAATCACTGTGTGTCTCAAAGGGAGTAATCTCGTCTCTGGAACTGAGACATCCAAGGTAGCAGAGCATAGACTGCAGAAACGGGAAGTAGTTTTTTTTTTTTTTTTTTTAACATTTGCTAGCAGATCCCTAGGTATAATTATGAATGATGCCACTCTCATTTCCACCCTTGATTCCTGAACCTGTGAGTCCTGGCTATGTAAGAAATGGTACATATATGTGTTACAGATTCTAAACATATATAGCTTTCTAGAGAACTCTTCTCCAGTCTTGTGAAATATTGCCACCTAGATGACACTGTAATTGAATCTTGAAAATACCTTTCCACTATTTATCAAACTACCTACTTTAAGATGGAAAGAAACATAGTAAGAGCTGTGAATTCTATGAGCATGGGCCCATTGCCACCTGTCTTTGCTATGAAGTGAGTTTCTTGATCAGAAGCAATGCTGTGTGGAATATCATGGTAGTGGCTAAGGGATTCTGTAAGTTCTTGGATAGTAGTCTTGGCAAAAGCATTATCTGCAAAGAAGGAAAAGCTGTATCCTGAGTAAACGACTCTTCCAATAAGCAAAATCCCTTTGATGATGGAAGTGGTCCAATGTAATCAACCTACGATCAGATAACTGATTGATAGCCGTGGGGAATGCTGCCATATTAGAGACTCAGTGTTGGTATCTGCTGCTGGCAGATTGAGTTCCCAGCAGCAGCCATAGCCATGTTGGCCTTGGTGAATGCAGGTAAGATTTACTGAGCCTGTGCATAACCTCCCTGACACCATGTCATGAACCCATTAGGAGATGAGGAGAGTGGCTGGGAAAGAGGTGACATGTGTCCACAGCACAGGTTATCCTACCCGCTTGATGATTTAAATTCTCCTCTTCTGAGGTCACACTTTGGTGAGCTTTCACATGAGATAAATATCTTCATGTCTTTTTGCCCAAAGAGGTTTATCTACATACCTCCTGCTTAGATTTCTTTGTTACCAATTTAAAATTATAGTATTTCCACTTAGAAAAACTGCCTGACTATGCAGACAAAATATTGGCCACAGTCTATGAAACAGTTTGGAATAGCACGTCTAGCTTTACCTGCTGCCAAGCAAAGTGAACAGCTCCATGCACTCTCAAAGTTCTACCCATGAAGAGATTTTCCTTCACTACTGTCCTTTAGGAATGTCCTAGAAAAGAGCCATAGTTCTTTTCTAGTCATTTTAGGGTAGTGCCTGCATCTCAAGTAGAAATAACTCTAAGTCTTCCATTCTTTTGTCCAATGATCATAGGGAACACTTTGTATGGCCACAAGGCAGTGCAGAAGAAGTCAAGAACCGTGGATATTTGGACCACTTCCTCATGTAACTTCTTGTGCCTTCAGGGCCTGCACTGGCCTGACAATTCCATTTGATAACAATGCTCCTGTGTGTGCCCAGTTCTATGGCTTGGTGAGTCAGATAACAAACACTCAATTTCTGGTGGGTTTTTCAGGTTATACAGAACTTGTTGGCCTCTGGTTAAGCAATCAGTGTTTACTGAGGCCCAGTAGCAAGTCAAGAACTTTCTCAATAAGGAAATAGTTATCTGCAAAGGGCTGTTCTCCAAAGTTTTAAGATTTCACTCCATGATTCACTGATAAGTGCATGTCAAAGGCTCTGAACAGCATGCCTAATTGCCACTGACAGTTCAGGCACCATTGAATCTATTGGAAGCAGTGGTTTGCACAGCAGCTTGGGCCTGATGAAGAGCCTTGTGTTGTTGTGGATTCCATGCAAAACTAGTAGGTTTAGGGGAGTCTTTTGGTAGATGGGCTGGTATCACACACCCAGATAAGAAGTATGCTGTGTTCCCAATTCAGAGAGGCTTACCAGGCATTGCCGTTCCTTTCGGGTTATAGAAGAAGCCAGATGCATTAACTTATTCTTCACCAAAGAAAGGATAATTTGGCATGCCCCACATCACTAAACCCATAGAAATTTGTTGAAAGTAGTTTCTTAACTTTTGTCAAATTTATTTATTATCCTCTGACATACAAATATCTTACTAAGTCTTCTTACTCACTATGTCCAAACAGCATAATGCCATGAATATAATGGAGGAGTGTGACCTCTTGTGGAAGGGAAAGGTGATCAAGATTCCTTTGAAGGCAATTATTTCATCGAGCTGGAGAGTTGATATACCCCTGAGGTAGGAAAGTAAAGGTGTATTGCTGACCTTCCTAGAAGAAAGAAAACTGTTTCTGGTAGTCCTTACCAATAGAAATGGGGAAAAATATACTGGCCAGGTCAATAGCAGCGTGCCAGTTATCAGGAGCTATATTCATTCACTCAAGCACTGAAACCACATGTAGTATAGCAGCTTCAATTTCAGTCACCACCTGGTAGGTTTAGGAAAACCCACTGTCTTTCTCCACAACCCATTCATGTTCAGCACAGTAAACTGCACAAATAAGGTGAGTTGAATGGGGATGTGTCAGGAGTTCCCACTCCTGCGCCTTTTGAGTCCTTAGTGGTGGTGCTAAGCTCCGCAATCCCTCTGGGAATGAGATGCTGCTTTCAATTTCCATTTTCCTGGGTAGAGGCAGTTCTACTTGCTTGCATGTGCTCTTTCTCACCATAATTGTCCTCACTGTTGGGGATTCTGCCAGCTCCCGAGTATATCTATTCCAATTACGCATTCTGGAGCTAGGAAAATAATCGCAGAATGGGTTGGAGGCCCACTAGAGCTAAAATCACTACCTGATGTCCATAACTCTAACCCTAAACCCTACTCTTACTAGTGGGTCACTGTGACATTTGGGATCTCCTGATATTAGTGCTAGTTCAGAGTCTGCATCTGGTGGTCTCTGAAAAGTCTGATTATTTCCTTTTCCCCATACGCAGGTACCTTGGTCAAAGGCCAAAAGTATCTTTGGACAGGCTGGGAGAAAGGTTAACAGTAGAAATTTTTGGCAGTCTGCTGGAGTACTTTATCAGAGGAACTGTCCTCTTCTTCCTTCAAGAGTTCTAGATCTGTAAACTGACCCAAATCTGGCAATTAATTGAGGGACTGTGACTTGGTGTTCATGATTCAGTTAAGACTTTCATTCACTTGAACTAGAACTTTTCAGTTGATACAAGGAAGAAGTTAGTAGGTTCCTATTTCCCTTTAGAACCCCATGGTTCACTGGCCAGTGCCTTAGTTCTGCATGAGCCTATTTTGATTGTTGGTGGTAACTTCACCCACCCTGCCTTTGGTGCTTGATATTGCCATTTAGTCCCCACAACACCAGGATCCATTTACTCTAAGTGTATTCAGATTTTATTTCACTAAATTTTGGCCACAGTTTCTAATGTAAGGTCAGTCTAACCAAGACGAGTGACTGTGGAACTCCTTGAGGATGCTGGGACTCTGGTCACAGATTTCTTTCCCACAGTATTGGTAAAAGCTGCATCTTCTGGACCCTCCCAGTATGGAAGAATTGGTCTTATATGAGCCACTCACTCTAACATAATCTTCCTACCCCTATGAATCCCTTCTACATTAAACCAAGGGAGGTTTGGAATTTCCAGCTTGCTCACTATGGACCACTCTTTGATTCATATTTCAATAAACCAGCCAAACTAACTTTTAGAGCTATTCCTAACTCCCCGAGTATTTAATGAGGAAGCTCTTCTTGGTTATTCCATATCAGTAAATTCAGTCTGATTCACCTTTATGTTCCTCCTGCCATTATCCTGCACCCTTGAGATACATTCTCACACACATTCCTGCATTTATGTTTGTGTAGATTAGAAAGCTCAAGTAGTTCTTAAGAACTGAAGTGTACTTCCCATGAAGGAGGCTTTGGACCTCACCTCTAGGGGCCTGCTGGGACTTGAGTTTAATTATAGGTATAGAAGCAAAGAGGGATGGTAGAGTCTCAAGGATAATTAGCATTGTCTTACAGCTGCCTCAGGAGAGGCCATTACAGTGTCTTCTAATGGGGGAAGAGAAACAGCTTATCCTGGGGATGGAGAAGCCTCTTCCATGGGCAAAAATCAATCCATCACAATGTAGAAGCTCCATATTCTTAGTTTCATGAGATTCCCCCCCCCCACCACATTCCAACCTCCAGAATCGCATTCCTTTCTAATTGCCAAATTTTGTCAGTAGCTACTCTGCCAGGATGAAATTTCAACTTGCAAAATAAGCAGGATGAGTCTGTATTTGACTTTCAGCCGCATCAACCTGGGAGATATAAGTCTCTCTTAGGGCACAAGTAAAAACTTTGAAGTCATAGATGTGACTGAGAATTTGAATCCCTAAGCACCCCTCCTCATTGTCTTGAGATAATAGGAACAACTAGCCTCTCTCTCTGTTTATTAATCTTCTAAAAATGTTTGAAAGTGTCATATACATCGTCACCTGTCTCCTTGCTTTTATGAGCAATTGATTGAGAGTAGCTGATGATGGTGTTTTGCAGATTTCTACTGGAAAGTAATGCTATGGATCATCAGTGCTCTCTCAACTAGTGGAAATAGAATCATTAACATTTTAAAATAGTGAGTGAATTCCAAGGAACTCAACAACTAATTCAGAATTGTTTTTCTCCATCACTTTTGGCACCAGAATCTATATTAATGAGAGAATCAGAGAAATAGAACCTGTAGTCATATTATATGAGACTGGTTCACGTGATGATGGAGGCTGAGGTGCCCCAAGATCTGAAGTTTGCAAGCTGGAGACCTATGAGTATTGATGTATAGTCTTGTCTGAGTCCAAAAATCTGGCACCAAGAGAGTCTATGGTATAAGGTCTAATCTGAAAGCTGACAAGCTCTAGATCCCAAAAAAGCCAATATTCCAGCCCAAGGCCAAAGGCCAGAAAAGGCCAATATCCAAGCCACACCAGAAAAGTAGGAAGAAAAATTCCTTCTTACTCAACTTTTCTGCTCTATTGATTGTACGAGGCTTACCCACATTAGGGAGAGCAGTCTGATTTACTCAGTCTGATTTATGTTAATTTCAACCAGAAACAGCCTCATAAATGCACCCAAATAATATATGATCAAATTTCTGGGGCACATTGTGACCCAGTCAATTCGACCTACAATTTAAGCATCATGCTGTCCATTAGTATTTGATGATTTAAGAAGTAAAGAGAATTCAGTGAACGTAAAGTATTTGGAACAGTGGATGGACTGGAATAAATGCTGAACCAACATTGTTTAAATGAATTTTCCCAAAGGTATTTGAAGTTTTCTTTAACAAAGTTGGCCTATAGGTAATCATAGCCAACACAGCATGTGATATTTCAGAGGTGGACTTTTGACAAGAGCCTTTTGGTTCTAATATTATCTATGCAGACACAAAGTGGTAAGTAGGCTATATTGAAGACATTTTTACTCTTCTAGTTCTTTTTTGTGAAAAATAATTACTGAACACATTATTAGAACTCTAAGATGTGATGACAGTTGTTCCTAGGATTAATCTAGAGACAAATATTGCTTCTGCATGTTGGTGTGGGGGTATGCCTGCACAAATATGCAAATTATGCCTATGTTTTTTTTTTTTAATCTGCTCTTACACTGATATACCAATGCTTTGGTATTCATTAGTCAATCCATTTATAATATTAATGTGGAAATTTATGGTTATGGTTTAGCTATGAGCTGTCCCCCCAAAAGTTCATGTGTGGGATGATGCAAGAAAGGCTAGAGGTGAAATGATTAGATTCTGAGAGGTGTAACATGATCAGTGGATTAATCCATTGATATGGATTACTTGGGTAGGAACTGTAAGCAAGTAAGGTGTAGGTACAGGTGGACGAAGGTCACTGGGAGTGACTTTGGAGTTTATCTTTTGTTCTTGGTGAGCTTCCCAGAGCTACTTCCCTCTGCCATGCCCCTTCTGCCATGATGTTCCACCTCATCTCAGGCTCAGAGCTGTGGAGTTGATTGTCCCTGGGCCAAACCTCTGAAACCATGAACCAAAATAAACTTTCCTCTTCTAAGTTGTCCTTTTTATTTTATTTTATTTTTTTGGTACCGGGAATTGAACTCAGGGGCACTTGACCACTGAGCCACATCCCCAGCCCTATTTTATATTTCATTTACAGACAGGGTCTCACTGAGTTGCTTAGCGCCTCACAGTTGCTGAGGCTGGCTTTGAACTTGTGATTCTCCTGTCTCAGCCTCCCAAAGTGCAGGGATTACAGGCTTGCGCCACTGCGCCCGACTCTAAGTTATTCTTGTCACTCATTTGGTCATGGCCACACACAAGCTGACTAAAACACTTACAAATAGGAAAACAAAGATAACTCACCTGATAATTATCTCTTAATGATCAACTCTTTACTCAGCCTTGATATAAAATAAAACAACCACGATGAAAAAACCTTGGACGCATACGAAAAGAATACACAACATAGTCCTGATCCTCGAATGCTAATGAAGGAATTAGCTATAAAAAATAGCCATGTAACAATTAACTGACACTATAAAAACTGGGGAATTAAGTGCAAAGTGTATAAAATTGATAGTAAACACAAATGCCATTCAAAGGAGCAGGAATCCATTTGACTTGTAGTAGTTGGAAGAGGAGCACACTGAAATAATTGTATTTGCACTCTAAAAATTTAGATTACTCTTCAGCATACCACTGAGATTGCCTTCTTGCTGATCTTGGTTCCCCTCTCCCACCTGCCACAGCCTGCAGGCTCCCTCTGGTTCATCTGGAGTAGGAGGGCCTCAGGCTGAAGTGTTTGCATTCATGATTTAGCCCCTTCTTGCTGTTTCTTGTAAATCTATCACAGATATTACTAGCTTGCAAGAGGTGATTTTATTGGCTTGGCAGCTGGCTTGTTTAAAACTAGATTATTTTTTGAGCCTGGAATGTTTGTGACCAATGAAACATTGAGTTTTAAAAAAAACTCAGACTAGATTTAATCAACTCTGAGGAGAAGAAATCAAAACTACAAGTACATGGAGATTCTTCTCTGACAGAGGCTGGCTTCCCGTGCCTTGAGCCAGCATCAGTGGTAATGTGTCTATTTTCATCATTGTGAGAATGCTTGCTGTATTCGTTTCCTAGGGCTGCCGTAACAGATTACAGCAAACTTGGTTTTCTGGAACAGCAGAGATTTATTTTCCCATAGTTCTGGAGGCTAGAAGTTGGAAGTCAAGGTATCAGCAAGGCCAAGCTCACTCTGAGGGCTCTGGCTAAAAATCCCTTCTTGGCTCTGCAGCCCATGGTGGCCTCAGGCACTCCTGTGCTTAGAGCATCATGATGACAATATCTGCCTCAATCCTCACATGGCATTCTGTTTCTTACCTTCTATGTATGTCTTCTCTTCTTACAAGGAACTTGTCATTAAATGTGGGGACAACCTCATTAACCCAGGATGACTCAGTTTGAGATCCTTCACCTTGTTTTATCTGCAAAGACCTTTTCCCCAGTGATGTCAGATTTATAGGTCCTGAGGGTTAGAAATTGGATATATCTTTTGGGGAGTAGGGTAAAATTGCAACCAACTTGCCCTCCTGGCCTCTTGGTTCATTCAGAGTACACAGGAGCTCTGAGGCTGCCGACACAACACTGCTGATTACCAAAGATATCAGGTGTGGCATGTCTGGGATCACATGCCAGTGGCTTGGCTAAGTGATTTTCAGAATATGTTTTTTAAAAACCTATATAAGTTGCTTCTCCATTGCTGGGTAACCTTCATTGTAGGAGTCATACTGAACAAGAGTAGCATGAGCATTTCCCTGTCCTTATAATTAAAATCACTTCTGTTAAATTAACCTTTTATCAAGATATTTGGTGATTTTTCTACTTTTGCTAAAATGCTAGCCCTCTTCATCCAATATCATCTAGAACATGAGTTGTGAAAATGTCTTTTCTTCTCCTCCTTCAGATATCCAGTCTTAAGAGCAAGTCTGATTTTGTCTTAGGTGTTGGCCAGCTTTTTGTTGCTATGACCAAAATACCTGATAAGAACAACTTAGAGAAGGGAAAGGTTATTTGAGGCTCATGGTTTCAGAGGTCTCAGTTCAGAATCTGCCAACTCCATTGCCCTGGGCCTGAGGTGAGGCTGAGCATCATGGTGGAAGGGTCTTACAGAGGAAAGCTGCTCTGCTCACTAGGAAGCACAGGGAAAGGGAGCATAGGGTTGGAGAGAAGATAAGCCCTTCCATGGCACTCCACCAGCCAGTGACCTACATCCCTCAACTAGGTCCCTGCTCCCAGTGGTCCATTCAGCCCTCAGTGGACTAATCCACTCATGAGGACAGAGCCTGCACGAGCCAATGGCTTCCTAGAAAGCCCACCTCTGAATCTTGCTGCTTATGCTTTCAGCATGAGCCTGTGGGGGACATTCTGCATCCAAACCATAACAGATGAGGAACGTGCTTTTACTATTTTGGTACATATGTCCTATTGTCTATTTTAGGGAAAGTTTATTATATATCCACAAGGTGGCAGATATACCTACTCTGTTCCAACTTTATCTCTAGAGCCCCAAACAGTACCTGGCATATACCAAGTACTCGATACCTTTTTTTTAAGTGAATACTGTTCTATGAAGATCATAGTTTTCATATAGATTAAATGAGATCTTTTGAGTCAAAATATGGGCTCCTATTACTCATTGTGCTCCAATGTTATCTCCCCCTCCTCACCTAATTCGTTTTTCATTTGGGATCTGGCAGTAGCATTTTGATCATTGATGCAATGTGTAATTTTTTTCTTTAGTTATAATAGAGAGAGGTAGGAGAGGATATCCTGATTGTTGAAGAGCTGCTAGAACTCTGGACTTGAAGTCCAGAGGCTTGAGTTTATATCCAGATCTTACTATATGTGTAGGCAAGTATTCAGCATCTTTGGGGCTCTAGTTTCTAATATGTTTGTTTTTCAACAGATGTTTGTTAAGTATTGCAAAAGGCCAGGTGCTGCTCTAAGTGACAAAAATAAAACTGTGAACAAAAGAGACAGGAGTCTTCACCCTCAGGGATTTCAGCGTAGTCTAGGAAGAGAGATTGTAGATACACATATAATAAAATCCTAAAGTTTATCAGACAAGTGCTAGGATAAAAATAGATCAAGGAAGGGGATGGAGAGTGCTGTGATTGTGGAGATGACAGAGCTTTGAATAAGGTGGTCAAGGAAGACCTCAGTGAGAAGTGACATTTGATAAAGATCTGAAGGAGTTAAAGAGATGTTTGCATGCCTCTGGAGAAGGAGGAGGAGGAGAGAGAAGGTGGACAATCCAGGGGATGGATACTGCAGCACACTTTGAGATGTCCCTTTGGTATTGAGATACCCCTTCCCTCACCTGCTGAACAGTGTGCACAACTAATAATACTCACTGAATCCATCCCTCTATGAGAATGCCTCCCCCATTCCCCTAAGGTCACCTTCTCTCTCCAGTGGTAGCCTGCACCAGGTGAATGAATGCCTGGTCCACATGGGAGCACAAAGCCCTGATCCCAGCTTCAAGGCAGGATTGCAGTTCTGCAGGTCACATGTCTGGAATGAGTTTCACTGGGATAATGTCAAGATGACTGCAAGTTAGTCTGCCCAACTCTTGCTGAAGAATGTAAAGGAGGATCCACTTCATTGCATTTTCCAGCTTCTAAAGTCTACTCTCATTCTTTTTCTTGTGGCCTCTTCTTAAATATTCCAAGACAGCAAAAAAAAAAAAAAAAAGGGGGGGGGGAGTCAAGTCCTCACATTTCATCATTGTGACCTGGATCTTCTGCCTCCATCTTACATAAGAAAGACCCTTGTGATTTCCTTGGGCATATCCTGATAAGCTAGAATAATCTCTCTGGAATAGCAACGTTAACTCCCTCTGCAACCTTGATTTCCCTTTGCTATCTAATATAGCATATTCACAGGTTTAGAAAGGAGTGAGGGCAGGATTCTGCTTACCACACATGGGAAAGTGAACATGCCATCTATAATAATATAGAAGCTACAGTGGTCACAGATGCCAAGAGGTGGATAGGTACCACATTGGGAACTTGTGGGAATTCTTTTCTGATTACTTCATTTTTCTCAGTAGAGTAAAAAGTAGTGACAACAGTTGAGAGGTGCCAGGGGCTTAAATGAGAGAACAGATTATGCACATTGTCAAAGAGAATGAGGCATGAGTTGGCCATGATCAAATAACTGCATTGCTAGGCAATGCTCAAGGCTCTTGTGAGTCTTACCTACCTCAGGCTGTGTTGTGAGGGTTGTAATGGATAAGGAACATGAACATATTTTCCAAACTCTGAAGAGTAGTCCTAATAAAGTTAAATTTCATTGATCACTTACCTAGTGTTAGTTCTTGTTCTCTGTATTGTATGTGTATAAACTAAATTAATCCTCTCAACAAGGCTAAAAGACAGATGTTATGAATGTCATCACTGCTTGACAGATGGAGAAATTGAGGCCTGAAGAGGTGAAATACCCAAGGGTCCCTGGCTGGGTGTTGGTAGAGCTGGGATGGCAATCCAGGTAGTCTCAACAGACCCTGCTTGTTTCACACTGCTGTACTGTGGATCTTAAGTGCCCCACAAAGGTCCATGTGGTACAGCCTTGTTACCTCCAGGGGGTGCTGTTGGGGAGAGGTGGAGCCCTCAGGAGGTTGGGCCTACTGGGAGGTCTTCAGTTCCTGGGGGAGTGCCCTTGGAAGGGGTGGAAGGACTCCACAGTGTCTTCCACTGAAAAGGAAAACAATGTCACTCACTACATCTAACACCGGTGGGTAGTGCATTTCCATGGAATGATTATATTCATGGTGACAATATAAATAATGAACATGAATTTTGGCATCAGAACACTCAAATAGTTCACCTGTTTAGAAGTGCTGTGACATTTAGCAAGTTCAAACCTTGGTTTCCTTATCTGTGAGATGGAGATGATAATTGTGCCTGTCTCAAAGGGCTGCTGTGAAATAATGTATTCAGTAATCCCTTTCCCTGTCACAAGGAAAGTACACATTTTAAGAGTAGAAAAGTGTGTGCGGGGATTTCCAATTCTAAGCAAAGCTCTTCACATGATCCTACAGCAAGGACTTCCTATACTCTATCACCACCCAAATTCGAGAATCTGTTCTACAAAGAACACACCCTTCACCTTTTTTTCTCTCTGTACTACATTTTCTCCCCAAAGGACTTCCATCCATGTAATTCAAGGTCAGGCAAAATATAAGTTCATTATACACTGTGAAAATCTTATGGTACCATTTAGCTACAGTGAGGTCATTTATAGGAACCTGGCCTCATTTCTCAGTTTAATATGACATAGCTTGGTACATTCATCAGCCTTCCACAGTCACCTGCACTTTTTCTTTCTCTATCGTCATTCATTCATTTTCTTCACTTGTATTTATGGGCTAGTTCCGTTGCCAGAACCCAGGCCAGTGTCCTCCTTTTCTCCTTCTCTTTAGTTCCTCCCTCTTGAGTGTTCCAAGTCTGAATCCTGAGGTCAGGGTGGAAAGCATGCCAAATGGAATTTCTTCTGTCCCCAAATTCATACAGCTTATAATAGGGACAAGTCTGAGTACTTGTCCCTCCTTGTGGAGTATTTCTCTATTGAATAGTCTTTAGCCAGTTATTCTGAGGCCATCCAAATTAACAGTATGGAGAGCCTCATGTCCTATTTTTTTGTCGTTGTTCTTTCTGAGAAGATTTTGTTGCGTTGCCTTTAAAATAACTTTGGGTTGCTAGAATTCGATTAAATGATGAATAACATTTTATGTATTCAATCAATGTTTTCAGAGATATTTTTAAAAATATCATTTGAAAGTCTTAGTAGTACTCTTATAAATATTTTAGTAATATATTTAGCACTGTGTACTATGTATCATGCAGTATAATAAGTACCATACATATTCACTTATTTAACTCTCATAACAGCTCCAAGGAAGACGAATTGATTATCCTACTTTTTTTTTCTATTTGAAAAAACTGGAATAAGAAAGATTAACGGATTATCTCAAGGTCACACACTAGTCAGTTTTAGAAAGCTCTCCTCTGGGTTTTCTGGCTCTAAAGCTCTTGTCCTATCCCAGGGCTTGAGAGAAACCTGTTTCAAAGAAAATAAACAAATGTTAACAATTGCTGATTCAAAAATAGTCATTCTGTGGTTCATAGAGTGCCAGGACATAATATAAAAACCCAGCCTTTTCCTCTCTCTTCCCTCCTCCTCCTTTTCCCTTCCCTTCCCCTACCTTCTCTTAGTACCAATCCCTTCCTGCTCCATGGTAACTGAGGATGATAACATCTGCTTCTTATAGAGGGATATAGTGCTGCCACTCTGTCGTCTGTGGTTTGCTAAGGCAGATGGAAACTCTCAGGAGCTGACAGGCCATTTCCCACATCTGGTGTGCTCACATGCACCCTAGGTAGGAGGTCAGCAATGGTCCTGCCCAGCACCACACCCAGGCCAGGCTGGGCATGATTTTGCCCAGCATGATGGAAAGAGCTTAAACTTGTTTCTTTCTCTTGGAGAGTAGCACCATAACTCCTCTGAGAAATATTTTGGCAAAAACAGTAAAAGCCTATACACATTCCCCCACCTCTCCTTAAGCAATAATTGTCAAGATAGTCCAGTTAGAATTCATAGTTCAAAAATAATTAAATGCACCTGAATGGGGAGAGTCCTGATAAAGGTGAACACATTGTACCTTATCAAGTTAGAAGCATGATGTCTACAAAACTGTGCATCTCGATTGGTGACCTCAGATTTAAGGCTTCTGTAGGAATGGTAGGAAGATACTGGGTTTGTATCTAAAGATCTGAAAGAGCTCACACCAGAGATTTCTTACAAGGAAAAGTCATAATCTACTCCAGGATGAGCTCCAGCTTCTCTCCCAGAGTGCAGAAACTGACAAGTGCCTAACAAGTAGGAGTTTCCAGCTGTCACTCAGGTTCCAGGCTCCGCTGGCTTCTATGACTGTCACCTGAAATTCTATATCTCATCTCTGAGAACTTCAGCATTTTGAGCATCATGATTGTGGATTGAGGGACTAAGAACAGTTTAGAAGAGAAGGTAATTATGAACTCAATAATGAGAACTTTCAGAAATACAACTCTCTTGATAGAACCTTTTTCTCTCAGTTTCATTAACTGAAATGTCTGATGTCCTATCAGTGTCTTAGGAATATCGAATGTCACCTTGACTTTCCTCTTGATCATTCTAGGCTCTTCTGCCTAGTGTGTCTCTATTGATAAATAGTTAATATTGGGAGAATTATGCCTTGCACAAAGGACAAAAATGAATATGCTCATCTGTATTTGTTTTAAAATTTGTCTTAGCTTTTGATTTTATTATTCTGTATATTTTATCTAAATTTTTGAGCAATTAGATTTCAATTAGTTTTTAAAAGTAATCTTCCTTGCCTGATAAGTATTTACATTTCTTATTTTGATTCACCTGCAGCTTAATTTGTATATTTTAGATGGGAAATAATGTTCAATGTTTTCCTAAAAATGAAAGATGCATTCTATAAATATCCAGGCAACAGTTGCTCCCTTTGGCATTTAATTGGCCAGCAGTTTAACATTTCAGCCAGCAAGCAATGGGTATTTGCTGCTAAAGACTGGTGAAGATTAAAAATCCATTTAGTCATGGTAAATGTTGCTCACCTGCTATCACCTGGCGAGACTATCTTCATTGAACAGAAATTAAGACCCAAGGTTATCAGCTGCTTCAGAAAGTAAAAAAATAAAGTAAGGCATTTATGAAACTAAATATGGATTTTTTTGTTTGTTATAGTATCACTTTTTAATCCTTACTTTAAACCTTTATGGAGTAGTGTGGATTCTCATTGAAAAGAGCAGTTGAAAAAGAAACAAGAATGGTGTTTGGTATGGTTCAGCCTTTTACATGTATGTTTGCTAAGTACCCATGATGAATACATTAGTTAGCTTTTAGTAACTGTGATAAAATACCTGAGAAAATCAATGTAGAGGTTGACAATTTTATTTTGGCTCATGATTTCAGAGGTTTCCGTCCATCATCTTATTTTTTTTTTCTCCTATTGTTGTGGACTTCTGCAGAACATCATGATGGAGACTGTGTGGCAGAGCAGAGCTGCTGCTTACCTCATGGGGCAGGGACAAGATGTAGCCTTCAATAGCATATCTTGGGGACACAACCCCAGTGACCCTGCTCCTCCAATCAGGCTTCACCTCTCAAAGTTTCCAAGACTTTAGGATAACATATAAATAAAAATTGTGTTATTTGATTAAAAGCATTAAACAAATAATTATGGTCTGAAGAGTTTCTAATTAATAAGAATAGTTATGGCTACAAATGAGGGTTTAGTGCTTAGTACATATTAAGTGCTTTATTGAATTCAATGATTGCAACTTTGAAGGAGTTGGAAGCTAGTTGAATCACTATATTACAAATGAAGAAAGTAAAGCTTTGGGAGGTCATCAGATCCATGCATACCTGCATAGCAATTGGGGCAGGCAGAACTTGAGCCCGAATCTGTCTGATGAGCTTATTTTCCTTAACATCATGTTTTACTTAGCATGAACCCACAATCCCTTACAAACACTAGGAAAGTCATTATATCAGGTGTCTGTGAAAACTTTAAAAGTATGCATTTACCTTTGGAAATGGTTCTGAGTCTTTCTCTCTGTAGCCTTTCCCTTAATTACTGGTGCACGGTATATAGTACTTTTGTATTCAAATAGCACCAACTGGCCTCTTCTGTCCTTGCACTAATTTGTATCACCCAAAAGGCTCACAGTGCCCTCAAATAGACAGTTTCCAGTGGTCTCTTTGTAGCCACTATGCCTCCTAGGAGCCCCTCAAGCTCCTGCATGCTAGGAAACATTAAGAGAAAGAAATGGCTGTGCCTCTGTCATGTGTGGCTAGACTAAGAGAAGGTTCTGAACGTTACAGAGAAATTAGGGGGGCTCAGGCATACGTCCCCAGCTGTGGCATCTTTCACGTCCCATGGAATAAGTGCTTGAGTTGTTCTGCATGCACAAAACTCTAAGTGGCCCAGAAGATGCAAAGGGAACAGAAAATGGGGCTTCTGCTGCAGGGCAGTGCTTTAACAGGCTGATTCCCGATGAAACCACTAGGTCTTCTGTATTAAAATCATAAGCTGGCCTCCTCAATGTGGCCACTTTAGCAACCCATACCCCAATTTCAACAATGCTGCTGGTACTTATTTGAAAAAGCCCTTTGGAAATTGCTTTCAGAATTCTTTTGAGGCACACACAAAAAATTTGACTCAGTTCAAGGCATGCCTCACTTTTATTACCCAGCTTGGTCAACTGAACTTGGCTCTGAACTAACTTGAACTCTTTCCAATAATCAATGCAAACACTCAAGGACATGGGTTTTCTGTTGTCCTGGGTATTGACCACAGTGTCTGACACATTGTCAACGCAATAATTCCTCAGCTTATCCTTGTAGCTTCCACTGTGCCCAGCTCATCATACATGTCCAGCAAAAGTTTATTTTTCACTTAATTTGAGAATGAGAAGGAAAAAATGTGTGTGTGTGTGTGTGTGTGTGTGTGTGTGTGTGTGTGTGGAACAATCTAACATATTTTCATCAACAAGTTTTGAAATTTATATTTGTGATTTTATTAAATCAGGTATTTATGCCAGATGTGATGGTGGACATCTGGAATCCCAGCTGCTTGGGAAGCTAAGGCAGGAAGATCACAAGTTTGAGCCCTAAATTGATGTGTCAATGTGTATCATTTGCAGATCTGAGCTTTGCTCATATTTCAAGCTGGGATACTTAGTGAGACCCTTGTTTCAAAATAAAAATATAAAAAGAATGGGGAATATAGCTCAGTGGTAAAGCACCCTGGATTCAATCCTTGGAAGGAAGGAAGAAAGGAAGGAAGGAAGGAGAGAAGGGAGGGAAGGAATAAGAGAGGAAGAGGAAGAAAGAGTGAGGAAGAAAGAGCAAGAGGAAGAGAGAGTTTGGTATGTCTTTGAGGCACATATCTAATTGAAATGTAGGATTATAATGAATCAAAAAATTAGTAACCCCTCTGTGAAATGCATGGGTGTCTCTGAGTCACTATTTTGTTTGATGCTGCCCTCCCTGGCCCACAAACTGATCTAGAGACCACAAAGTAAAGATGAAGATGTTTCTTGAGCATGCCAGAAATTCCTCTAACTGTATTTCATGTATTGACCTATTTAATCCCCACATCCACACCATGAGGAAAAAAAATTCTATTCTGATCTCCCCATTCTAGAGAGAAGAAAACTGAGACACAGAGTTCTTTCCACAGAATTCCATGACAAACAGAGATGATCCATTACTCAGAGAATTCCAGTCTTCATTTTCCTCTTCTTTATGATTGCAATTCTGAAGGCACTTTGTTTGACAAAATAAAGGTTTAGCACTCTACTTTCTGACAAATAGTTCTTCTTATTAAATAAAACCGAGGGTCCCTTCAATATCAGGGAAATAGAAATCACCTAAGACTGTAGCACCTAAGTTGCCATTGTGATGCATGTCATTTGCAGATCTTAGCTTTGCTCATATTTCATACCCAATATCCTCATTCTGATTTCTTTGGGAGTTCTTTCTTAAGATGCCTGTGTGTTCTGGTTTGGATATGAAGTGCCCCCAACACTCATGGGTAAGGGCTTTGTCTCACTGCAGCTATTTTCAGCGGTGATTGGATCACGGGGTCTGTGATCTCATCAGGGGATTAATCCATCAATAGCTGAATGAAGTACTGGGAGATGGCAGAAAGTATAGGCAGGTGGAGCATAGCTGCAGGAAATAGGTCACTGAGGGTGTGCCCTTGGGGAGTATATTTTGTCCCCCTTGTTTTGCTTCCCAGGTGCCATGAACCGAGCAGTTTTCCTGTCACACCTTTCTGCCATGATGTTTCTGCCTTGGAGCCAGCTGACCATGGACTGAAATCTCTGAAACTGTGAGCCCAAATACATCTTTTCTCTTCTAAAGAGTTTTCCTTAGGTGTTTGTCACAGCAACAAAAAGCTGACTAACACACTGAAAGAGGAATGGCCTCCTTCTCTTACAGTTACTTGTTGCTATAGCCAGAGAAAATTAGCTGCATATCTTCTAATTTGTTTTGCTTCCTTGCAACCAGGGTGGTATTTTCCCTTAAGAGACTTGGTAGTTCTTTTTGGCCTAAACATTGTTCATCATCTTTTCTACCTTGAGGACAGAAAGGGAAACAGTGATAAGAAATACTTTTTGGACATATATGATAAGTTGGCTTTTGTTTCCAACAATAAATATGGATTTGCTTATATGCTCTAATATACTAATTTGTTCTAGCCACACTCTATGTTTTGCTCTGCCATACTCTGGGATACTCATTTACTAACATGTACAGATGCTTTAATAATGCTCGTCATTACAGAAATGAGAACATAGGGCCTCCAAGCAGGGGTATAGAATGCACAGGTGACTCATGACAGAGCTAAGATTGGGTGCCAGTCTTTGATGTGGGCTGTGACTCTAAACACGAGGCTGTTCCCCATTGCTGTGTGGCTAGAGCAGGCACATTTCTGCTGATAACCACCAGCTGTGCTCAGTAAAGCCCTGTCAGCTCTGCCTGCCCTCTTACCTTATCCCAGCAACTTGTGCTTGTGTGTTCCCATGTAGCTTTATCATTGTTTCTGGGTCCCAGGCTACCCAATCCTGCGACCATGTAATAGGCCTCTTTGGCCAAAAGCAGTTTCTGGAATTAATTTGTGGCTGGCTGACTCTAAGAAGGTGGAGTCTGTTGAAGGTGACTTTCAGAGGTTGGAGACAGAGTCCCTCTTACCTACCTCACCATGCTGAGTCTGTTGGCTGCATCTCTGCCCAGGACAAAAGGAGAAGTTGAGGCTGTGGTCCTTTTACACTCCTCCTTCCTTTCTGCAAACCTGAAGTTAAGACTTTAATTTACAGTCCTTCACTTTGTCTTAAGTAGATGTCTGGGCCATGATGCTGCTATTGACCAAAAATCTCAAAGCTGCTTCTTTGGATTCATCTTTCAGCCTACTTCATCAGCCTCACAGGCTCTTGGTTCATGATGCTGGTCCCTTCTCAACAGGAGAGGTAGAGAGCTCCCCTGATAGGGATTGTCTTTGACTTTAATGTCCATATGTAATATGTATACATGTGTGTGTGGGGGGATGCATTCCTGCATTATTATCTTACATATGGGGGTTACCCATGGTAATTGTTGGGCATTTTTTCCCAGAACACTTTATTTTTCTAGAATCCCTCATTCTGCACTCTCAATGTTGGGAGAGTTTAATTGCATGTTTTCCCGAGCACCTGCTGGACGTCACCTGCCTGGAGAGCTGGGGCTGAATTATATCTTGCCTGTGATGAGTGTTTCTGTCCATTTAAGGTCCACTTATCATCCTGAGTCCTCACCGTAGCTAGAGGAGAGTTGTCACACTTGGAGGGAAGTTTCCCGTGTCATAAGCGGAGGTAGAGGAACATGTTGGAAACCAGCTGCCATGAAATTGAATTACAGGTGTCGTATTCTTCCAGCCCTAAATTGCTCCATTATCGCATGGGCCTTTCTGTTTGTTTGGAACAAATAACTGCAATTTACTAGGATGCTAAGAGATGAGGGTGTAAGCAGTCAGGGGTTGTTTAAGGTTTCCATAATGATGGAAAATTACTCCTATCCATTTCAAGTACGTCTTCTCTCCCAAGCCACTACATTTAAATGTGAAGCGAGGAAATGGCTCACTTTTTAACACTTCCCTCTTGGCACAATACTCTTTAAAGGCACTCCAGGTTTCCTTAATGTCCTTAAACATGCACCCAATCAGTTTTATTTATTATACTGTGGAATGCACTCAGTAATGACTTCTGAGGCAGCCGGGGGTGAACGGACTATTTACTTTCACTGCCTTGATCTCCTCAACCCATTTCCTCTTAATTTGGTGGAGATGGTGTGGAGCCTCTAGAATCAGGAGCCGTGGAGACACTTTATGGAGGAGAGCTCCCGGTCACCTCCTCCTTCCTCATAGGGAACGTGGTGGGCAGTGACTTTCTGTGTCTTGCCTTCTTCTTCTGGGTTTTATCTTTCTGGAGAGCCCTTTTGTTTCTCTTCCAAGAACAAACTGACATCATTCTAAAGTGTGATTTTTTTCTCTCTCAGAACTCTGCAGAAACTGCTAAACTGCCTCAGTGCTTCAGGGGGTTGGGATGAGGCGGGGGTTATTTTTACATGGAGTCGGTATTGAAGTAACTCATCACTTCTCAGAGATTAGCAAAAGCCTTGCAGGAAGTTGGTCAAAATGTGTATTTTTTGGTGGACTTTCTAATTTTAAAAATGACTTGCTGCTGAGTGTCTTAAATGACAGCTGCCTAGCTGTAGACCTTGCTCAGGAAATGAAACTTGGGGTGAGATAGAGGGTTGGCCTAAGTTGCATGTACTCTGTGAGTACTTTTGGGAATTACCTTTGAGATACTTAGAGTTTTAGTCTTTTTTTTTTTTTTTCTGTGCCAGTTTATACAAGTATATCCTTTTAGCAAATTCTCATACTCAAGAAGAGGAGGAGGATTTTTACATTTGCCTCCTCACCCTCAGCTTATTCTGTGCCTTACCAATATGAGTCCTGTGTGTGTGTCTTTGGAATGTTTTGCATGTGTGAACACACATTAACTGGTGCATAGAACAATATGTGTTTTTGTTTTACAATTGTTTTAATGGAAACGTTTTATTTTCCTATACCTTTCTTCTTTTTCACTTAACACTGCTCTGTAGATCCACATGGATATGAGTAGTTGTAAGTCTTTTTTAATGACTAATTATTCTATGATATGGATGTACCATTGTTAATTTAATGTATTGATGGACATGTAAGTTATATTATTGTTCTCTTCCAACAAAGGTACTGCCATGGACATTCGTGTCTATAGCTCTTCATGCATGGGTGTGCTGGGTCTTGAGGGCACAGGTCTGGGTTTTGTTGCAATGCTACATTATTGGAACCTGTGGCCCGGTCATCCTAACTATGGACTAAAGATGACATATGTATACAGTGATCACTGATACAAATTTGCAAGAGTATATGAGCTCTGGCCTGTAGGATTTGTTAAGCAAAGGAGTTCAATTAGAATTAAAACATAATGGTGGGCTGGGACTGTAGCTCAGTGGTAGAGGGCTGGCCTAGCACATGTGAGGCACTGGGTTTGATCCCCAGCACCAAATAAAAATACATAAATAAAATAAAATTTATATAAAACATAATGGTGATTTGTTCTGGTTGTAAGAAAAAATCTTGCTAAACATATGCTTCAAGATGTGAGAAAACCATAAAAAATTTAAAAGTAAGTAAATAACAGAGTTTATTGTTATCAGCTTTAGGATCATTTCCCATAAACATGAAAGTGAATGTGTTTTCAAGAATGGCCAAGGGACCTTGAGTCTGCATTGTTTCAGCATGTAAGACACAGGAAATGTGTGGGGATCATGGCAGGATGCAAGTGAAAGACATTCTGAGTCAGAGGAGCCTGGATCAGCCCCTGGTACTGACACAAGGTGGCTTTGAGATCCCCCAAAGCTCATTATCTCTGGCCATTTCTAAAAAGAGTCTTGAAGACAGCTAGTCCCTGGAAGCTGTCATGAGGACAGGAGGGAGCCAATGTGAACAAAAAGCCAAGCACAGCACAGACCGTCCAGATAGTGATCCATACTGTATTGTTTAGAAAACGTTCCTACCAACACTATCATTCACTATCCTTATGACATTGATCAAGTTAATTGAATCTCCTCAGGTGTGCTATTTTCCTGATCAAAGAGGAGATCCAATTAGATTATCTCTAAGATTCTTTGTGTGTGTGTGTTTTGTTTATTTATTTTTTTTACTTTGACAAGTGATTTTTTTCTTTTGCAAAATGAAAGTCTTGCTCATTGCCTTTATCAGACTTTCAGTTACCAGGACACACACACACACACACACACACACACACACACACACTCACACACCATGCGTACATGCACGATACAGGTTAGGTTGATGAGACCAGGCAATGCAAGCCCTTTCAAGGCACAGCCTCTAAATAGTCAAGAAAAGACAGTTCTAAAGCTGGAAAGGATCACATGTGCTTGTGGTCCCAGCTACTTGGAGACTGAGGCAGGAAGATCAATTGAGCCCAAGAGTTTGAGGACAGCCTGGGCAATACAGTGAGACCCTCCCTCTAAAAAAAAAAAAAAGTTTCAATCTAAAAGAATCTGGGGATAAGAGAATGAGAGATCCTCTTCCCTAGGACAATAGGTGATCCACAAGAAGGTCTTAAAACATCTATGACAAAAAGGGCCTTACCATTCCTCCATGCCTCTCCCATCCACCATGAGAATGGCTACATCCTTGCCCTGTCCTCAAGCTCTGTCCCCCACCAGGACTGCTTGTACAATGACCATCACTCTGTCCTTTATGACAATAGCTATGACAACTGCTACAGCCACTCTCATTTATTAGAGCTTTAATATGCTAAACATTTTACATATATTAATTTGCTCATTCATTAGCTGATAAATATTTATCCAATGTGAATTATGCACTGAATGTAATTGGGAAAGCAGGAATCACAGCAATAAACACAATAAAGTTTTGAAGGATTTATTTTTTTAGTGAGCTGTCCCAGACAACAAATTGGTAAATAACTAATATTAGGTATTGTTCTTAATGCAAGTTGTTGTATGGAAAAATAAAGGAGATGGAGATTGATGGCTTATGCTAATTATGTAGGTATTCAGGTATGACTCGCTTAGTACTGTTCATTGAGTAGTCATTTGAATGACGTGACTATGTCATAGATTATATATATTCATCTGTACTGTGTATGCATATCTATGTGCACATTACTGCAAATTGGGTATTATTGCCTCTACTGTACAAATTAGTCAACTAATGTTTAGAGAGGTTGACAGGAAGGTTTTTCAGTAGCAAATAATAGGAAATCCATCTAACATTGACCTCACTAAACAAGAGTTGATTGTTTTAACTAGACAAGAATTCTGCAAAGAGACAGCTACTGGTTTTGGTTATGTGGTTTGGTTATGTGGTAACATGCAGGCCACCATCTCTGTGATTTCCTTAGCCTTTTCCTCATGGTCTCAGGGCGGCTTCCACAGATGCAGGCATCACATCTGCATTCCTTTTAGGAGCAAGCCAGGAGATTAACTTGCTCCAATTTAATCTTTTATCAGGAAAGATAGCAGACTGCAGATTGCCTTTGGAGTCTTTGGGGGGAGATCAATTTCCCCTGTTCTCTCCTTGAGAAAGCATTTAGTTTTCACAATTTCTATAGTGGAAGAAAGTAAGGGAGAACATATGGAAATGAATGTGGGGTTCCTGTTTGCCTTCCCATGAATATTTGCTCAGCATCACACTTCTCGTAAGCAGGTCTGTCTGGCAGCAGCTTTTGCTTCTTTAATCTCTCTCGGCCTGATTCATTTGGGACAGACTTTGTCTCTTTGAGGATCCAGAGACCATAAGTAGTGTCAGTGGCAGCTCCTGCTGAAATACTAGCAACAGCACTACATAGGAGTTTCCAACAAAGGTTTGGTTGCCATGTGTCTCATATTGATAGTACCATGCTTTGCTCTTTTACATATAATTTCATGGCACAGAAATTGGGTCCAGCTTTTCCTGATTGGCCTATGATGTCAGAAGATCTTGCACAATATGTTGCAAACTCAAGGACCATAAACCTGTTTACAGATGCAATTTAGACTTGGTATCACAGGAAAATTGCTGAAGTAAAAATTCATCTTTGGATAAATACTGACATAATGTTACTTGGAAGTTTTTCCAAAGCTTCTGAATCCTTCATAATCTGTTGAGTGTCCATCAGTTCACAACTGTTGACCCCTATATTGATTCATTTGCTTTGCACAGCTACCCTTGGAAATAAGGCAGAGGGTCTTTGTTGCTGTTTTACGTATAGATAAGCTGATACCTAGAAGAAAACTGACTTAGAATATTAAAACAAATCTTTCCTAATCGTGAGTTTCTCAGTATTATTAAAAAGTTCCTCTGCTAAAGCAGATTCAGTTATTCCCCTTGAAATCGATGACTGCCTCCAGTTCCCTCCTGTGTATAAACTCTGACTTGTCATCAGTCCATCAGTTAGATGTGGAAAATGTATTCCTAAAATATACATCTATTCACTTGCTCTGGCTCTTTCAAAGTGAAACAACTAAATCATTAAGTCTCCCATATTTTATGGCCATTTCTAATTGAAGGAATGAATAGTACATGTTGATTTTTAAAAGTTCAAACACTGCAGAAATTATCATTTCTTTAAAGGTAATTCCAAAACATAGCTACCACTAGCAGATTAATTCAAATACTTTAAATTGTTATTATTTTTGTAATAATAGCTATTGTTACTATTAATATATATAATAGTTTTATAACTTCTGTTGCCTAATAATATCTTGTGGACATATTTCCTACCAATGCATCTATATTTGCCTAGTTAATTTTCATAGTTCCCTGGTATTTTATTTAAGACTGAATTATAATTCTCATACTCAATTCCCTAACAATGCCCAAATGGTTTTTCCCAAATATTTAAAGTTGTAATTATCCACAAACATATATATGCATCTTTAGGCATATGTTTAATATCTTTGTAGGAAAAACATCCAGAAGTGGTATTGATTAATTAGATGGTAGGTGCATTTAAATTTTTATAAATACTACAAAATTACATGCCATTAGCCATGCTTGAGACTATTTCCCTAGACTCTAGCAAACTCTGGCCATTATGGTTTTCATCTTTGCTAATCTAAAAGATCAAAACAATTTGGTATCTATTTTAGTTGCATTTCTTGGATTAAAAGTGATTTCAAGAAACTTTTCACATCATTATTGGTCATTATATCATTTGTCAAGGATTTCTTGAAGCTTTTTGCCCATTTCTTGTTTAGGATTTTTTTTGTGTGTGAGGAAACTCTTTAAATATTATAGGTAAAAACTCTACATATGTCCCATACGGTGTTAATCTTTTTTTCCCTTACTCTGGCCTTACATAGCCAGATGGACTGATCCTTTTCTTTCATAGTCGCTGGGCTTATGGCAAAGCAAAGAAAACCTGGAAAAAAGTCTGATTATCTAATATTTCAAGTAGGAAATTCACTCCGGTTAAAGCGTCGACAATATGGGAGCTGGTTGAACTTGAGTAATTATCATTCTGTGGCTGATATTTACCCACACCCATTTGCAGTGTCTCCCACACCAGAATTTAATAACCCATCGAATATTTGCACAGCCTTTCTCATTTTCTAACCACTTAAAATGAGTTCTGAGAGACACACGACTCATTTTTCAATATAGTCCCCATGAATTTAGCTCTACCCTGAGAAGAGTTTTAAGGAGAATCAGTAGCTCAGGTTCAATAGTAATGGTGTCAACTTCTTGGAAAGTTTCATGCTTTTGTTTGGCCCAGATATTCTAATGAATGAAACTTAAGGTTCAATCCAATCCAACCTTGTCAATGTCAGTGAGTCTCCCAAATCAAAGAGATTAAAATAAAAGTGATCAGGTAAGTGGGAAAATGACCAGCTTTGCTGTTCAGCCATTCAGTTAAATTTGCAAGCAAGAAAATGATCATAGGAATCATGCATGGAATAAAAAATATGGATAAAAATGATAAATGGAACCCATACCCATGCCTTTTCCTATTATGAGTGCGTACTTTGGAATTCTGCACGCTTCACCTTGAATTCTGGCATCTCACCTTAATAATTATGTCAGAATATTTATTTAGCTTTCCAAAGCCTCAGTTTCTTTCTCCTTAAAATGGGAGTGACCCTTGCAACTGCATTACCTAAAACTTACCCATTTTGTCATATCTGGCATCATTGTAAAAACCTGAGTGATCAGTTTCAATTTCAATGCTCTGGCCTCAGGTGCAGGCTCTATTTAAAAACCATAGCAGATGAAAGTAAGGGAAGTGAATAAAAACTGAGTAAAACTGCCATTAATTTGGCATTTTATAAGCAAGTTCTCTCTGGCAGTCAATTCATGCTGTCTGTTAAAGTAGCCCAACTTTTCATTTTTATTTTATTTTTTACATCTCAATCTTTCGTGACTTAAAACTGATGACATCTGAATATTTCTCAAGCAGTTACTACATATTTATGAAGAACAGTTAATCTGTGGAAAAGGAGAGAGAGAGAGAAAAATACCATAAAATTTTAGAGCTGAGTGACTTTCGGGCTCACGTACAGGAAATTGAGACCCAGGCAAGTTACATTACTTGCCCAGCATCAAATATTAGTCATAATGATCAAAAAGCAACTTCCACAAAGTCGTAATGCAGCCACGAGGTCTTGAGCTGATTCTTTGCAACTCTCCTTGAGTGTGAGAGCAGATGTTTTTCTTTTGCGCTCCTTGCTTTCTCAGGCATGATAGGACAACTAGATGTCCAGGAAAGGTCTCCCTGTAGGCCATGGGCTACCTGCGCACAGTTAGAAGGCGCACCATTAGATACACCTGCTGGACAGCCAGTGACATTCAGTGTGTAGATGGCTGACTGTGAGTAGGGCGCCCCCTGCTGGGCACAGGTGAGAGAATCCAGGATCTGCTGTTAAAAAGAGACTTCAGTGCAGACTTTGGGCACCAACCCCTTAAGTAGCACATGAGGTACTCTGGAGCCTGCCTAGTTCCCAAGGGTGGGGAATGGGTGGTGAACCTGTGAGAGGATGCTCCCAGGGAGGATGAGAGGCCTCTGGCAGTGGCCTCATCTCCCCTTGGCATGGCCCCTTGGCAGTCTGGTCCTTCAGTCTTGGGCCCACCTCCTCTTTCTAGTGGCGCCCTGATCTCTCTTTTTCCTGTTTACCTTTGGCATCTGTTTTAGACAACAGTACATATCCTTCCCCAAATCTATTTTCTGTGTGCAGGAGAGCACCCATTCTCTAGGGCTAGACACTGACTCCTCCCTGGGGTCTCTGTCCCTGGGGGAAATTGCTGAAGGAGCAGAAAGTTTCAGTGATGAATGAGAAGGAAATTCTGAGACCAAAAGCCTTCTGTGGGCATTTCAGTATATCCTGCCCTCATCAGTGTAGGGTCCTCGACAGCATCATCACTGTCGGCTACCATCGCCATCAAGCAAGCACGTTAACGGAGGGCTTATTGGGGAAGTGTCAGCAAATACCATTAGTATGTAGCATTCACTGATTCCCTGTAGCATTGGTTCCATTATGTTCTCTGACACTTAGAGGGAATATATAACTTGTCTAACACAGTAGTTTTCAATCAATGGCTATTTTGTCCCTTGGGGGACATTTGGTAATGTCTGGAGACATTTTGATTGTCATGAACAGGATGGTGCTAAGGGGTGAACATCCAGCAATGCATAGCACACTTGCTCCCATAGCAAAGAATTATCCTGTTCAATATGTCAGTCATACCCAGGCTGAGAAACCCTGGTCTAACATGATGTTAACAAGTTGGAGAAAGTTTTTAACATGAACGGTGTTGAGTCTTCTCAAATACATTTACAACATCCAGATAATTATATGCTATTTTTTCATTAATCTGTTGAGAAAATGGCTTCTAGTAATAGATTTCCAGATAGTAAATTCATTCTTTCATTCTGAGGATAAGTTCTGCTTTGTCACAATATGATACCATTTTATGTGAAAATTTTAAGCATGCACACCAGTGCTGCATATTACTATGGATATTTATACATGTAGTAAAAGCATAAACAAGTCACAGAAGACAGAAACATCAATTTCAAAATAGTGGTTACCTCTGAGAAGAAAAGATGGGGGTAATGAGTGGGGAAGGTTGACAGGGTCTCATTCCATTTCATTTTTTTCAAACATTGATCTGAAACAGTGTAAGTGTTTATTCCATCTGGGGGTGTGTACAGGATTGCCTGTTATATTGTTTTCCACATTTTTAGTGTAGAAAACATTTCATATTTGGAAAGAGAAAAAATGAAAAACACAAATAGAGCTAAAGTGATGTAAATGACTCAATATCGAACAGGAAATAAGTGTTAGATCTAGGATTCAAGGTTGGGTATGAACCTCTCCAGAGTCTAAGCTCTCAACCCCAATGTCACGCTGCTTTGGTCACTGGAGCCCTCAGGGTGAGGTCCGGGTGACATGAGCTGAGTGTGCTGGGCACAGGGTACTGTTCACAGCAGCTGACTGCTGTCCCCTCCTGTCTCCTTCCCAGTAGCCCCGTGTGGCAAGGTTAGGGATATTTTCTTCATGTTGTACATGAAGATGCTGAGACACACAGAGAGCACATGCAATTTGCAATGTGACCACTTAATTGTTGTTGGTTCTTCCTCTTCTCCAATGAGTGACCATCCATTACGACTCACAAGGACTGAGCTATGAACCACAGACGTGTCCAGTCTCTGAGCATCTGACCATCCTCATCCCACTCCACATTTGTTTTTCAGCCACTGATTCCTTCTGAATCCTCAAACTGCCCACCGAGGCCATCTCAACTACCTCTGTCCTCATCTTGTTTACCTTGCCTTTTACTTGCAGTAGCCTCTTGACCATTTTCTCTGTTGCAGGCTCTGCTCTCTCTTCATCTCCCAGACCCTAGAAGCTCAACTAAAATACAAAATGCCTCTCCTGACTCCCCTTCCCTTGGGCTTCACAGATTCTTAGAATAGGAAGAATGTCTTGGATGTAGTTCAAGTTCAGGCATGAGCTAACCTATTCTTGCCCATCTTTTGTTTGCTTCCTAGCCACTGGGCCAAGTCTCTTTGCACCTCAGGGCCTTTGCTCACTCTCCTACTTCCTATGTAGTCCTCAGCATCACCCTGGCCCAATGTCCATTCACATCTCACACTCTTGCTAAACTGTGGATTCCTGTCCTTCCTTTAGTGTCCACGTCAAATATTATTTTCTCAAGGAAACTTTCCTGTAACTTCAAACTTGACTAGACCTGCACCTATCAACCCTCCTAGAATGTTGTAATAACTCTTCGCAGTACTCACAAGATCCTTAAACAAGTATGCAAATGCCTTCATGTTGGCTACAATATAAACATTATAACACTAAACCCAGCCTACTTTGTTGTTTTATCCTTTAGGGCATAAATGTGCCTGGCACATAATGGGTATTTAACACATACAGGCTGAATAAATAAAGGAATAAGTGAATGAATGAATAAATGAATGAATGAATGAATGTTTTTCTGCTTTAATGTAGAGATTGGAATGGAAGAAGATTTCACTTCTGCCCCCATTATGGCTTTGGTATACACCTTGGTATGGTGTATGAATCTGAAGCTTGGAAATGTAGCCCAGTGTGTCATTGAGGAAAAAGGCATCCAATTGCTATTAAGAGCTAAGACATGGCCATTTGACTCAGCTATCCCACTTCTTGGTCTATACCCAAGGGACTTAAAAACAGCATACTACAGTGACACAGCCACATCAATGTTTATAGCAGCACAACTCCCAATAACTAAACTGTGGAACCAACCTAGATGCCCTTTGATAGATGAATGGATAAGAAACTGTGGTATATATACACAATGGAATATTACTCAGCATTAAAAGAGAATGAAATTATGGCATTTGCAGGTAAATAGATAAGAGTTGGAGAATATCATGTTAAACAAAATAAGCCAATCCCAATAAACCAGAGGCCAAATGTTTTCTCTGGTAAATGGATGCTAATCCATAATGTGGAGGGTGGAGGGCGTGAGATGAATGGAGAGACTTTGGATGGGGCCAGCTGGGGGGAAGAGGACATGGGGGTAGGAAAGATGGTGAAATGAGACAGACATCATTACCCCAGGTACGTGTATGATTGCATAAATAGTGTGACTCTACTTCATGTACAACCAGAAAAGTGAAAAATTGTGCTCCATTTGTTTACAATGAATTGAAAAGCTTCCTGCTGTCATGTATAACTGATTAGAACTAATAAAAAAAAAAAAGAGCTATGGTATGGGGCCAAACTATAACAGTAAATAAAACAGATCTGAAGGTGATAGTAGATGTTTTCACAGACAAGGTAACCCCATTTTAAATGGTCAGAATTAGCATGTCTCTGAAAAGACCAGAAGGTGTGTATAGTTAATTTGTATTTGGGGTTCCAATTATGATTTTGCTTGTCAAGACTATTGTTTCCAAAACTTTGCTGTCAACAAAAATCATGTGTGCCTTCTAAAAATGCAGACTCCAGAGCATCTCTACAGAACTATTCTGAATCCTTAGGTTTGGGTCAGAGCTCAGGAAGCATAGTCCATAATGGTTGGGGGTGGGATGTGGGAGGTGGTAGAGAAAAGGATAAAATGAAAGAACACTTGAACATCCTTGTCTTATTGCAATCTTTCATATTAATGAAAATCCAAGTTATGCTCGAAGTCTTAATGACAGTGTGGCAACTGTTCTCGATGCATCACTTTTGGGCAGGAAGATTATGTGGTGTAATTGCACCAATGAAATGTGCTCACCGATCTGCAAGGCCTGGTAGCTTTTGCTTTTAACTCACACAGGACACAGATTAATGTTGATTGTGTTCCCCTCGTTTGGCTTTAGCCCCTCAGCAGACATAAATACCAAGCCTGGCCTTTAATTCTGACTCCTTCTTAATTAAGCTCTAAAACAATAGAAATTGTTAGCCCTCAAATCTATAAATATGGGTATTTTATGATATGGTTATGAAATTAATCTCTAGGAACAGCACTCTTCAGAGAGAATGTAGGAAAAGGGAAAGTTGCATGGGGAAACAAATGGAGTTAAATCGGAAAATTGTGGATAGACAAAGATGCCCTGAAAAGACAGCATATTTACAGCAAGACAATCTCCACTTCCACATTTAAAGACCTGGTTAAAAACTGGCCTCTCTGACGACCAATTAGATCATAGAACTGTCCTCAGCCCGATTTCATTAGCATGTAGCTCAGAGTGTCTCTCGGGAGACTTTTATTTTCTCAGTCATGCAGCGCTCCTCAGCGGGGCTGGAAAGGCTGCCACATTATTTTTGAATGCAAGAAACTTGTGATTCCAGATTCTCCTAGGATTTTAGCTCTCTTGCCTGAACAGATTGACACAACAACAGATGGTCCACGTTGGATCCTTGCGACTACTTCGAATATTAAGGATCAAGCTCCTTGGAATAACAACTAGGGCATTAGGCTTTGTAGAAGAGAGTTTAATGTCCACGCACCAGCGGGAAAGACTGTGCTCTGCAGCAGAGCTTTGCACTTAAGGAGACGCAGTGGAAGACACACGGCAGAGCTCAGTAAATGCCTACAATGCAAGATGAATTTATTGGAAGAATCCACACGACTCTTCCTCCAGTTCATGGTTGGCAGGAATCCATTTCCTGAGGGAAGCCTACTCTGTGATGGAGATTAGCATGCAGGACTTTTATTTAGGAGAGCTGTTGGGATCAATATGTGTGGGAGGGAAGGGAAGGAAGAATTGAACAGGGACAAGATGGGACTGTGATGCAGTTTCAAAGAAGCCTCTCCAGATGCCCAGAGGTGCTCGGAGGCTGGGCTGGCTCTGCATAGTTACTCCTAGTTGAGGCGAGAAAACTAAGCATTCATCTCCTGCATGCAGCTATGGTTGGCTGAAGGCTGGCCCAGAAGGTTAACACCTGAGGTCTGTGCGCTGGCCAGACCCCTGGTAGGTAGATGAAGACATCCTTCATTTCTGAAAGCAGGTCTGGTAGTACCCATCACAGCATGCTCTGTACTGGAGTTGGGGTACCTACAGGGGCAGAAACAGATGACAGTGTGTTACAGACTGAATGCTTATGTTGTCCCCAAATTCCTATGTTGCAATTCTAACCCGGAGGTGGTGGTATTAGGAGGTAGGGCCTTTTGGAAGTAATTAGGTCACAAGATGGAGCCCTCACGAATGGAATTAGTGCCTGTATGAGGGTGAAAATATCAGTGCTGGCTCGCTCTCTGTGATGGGAGTAAATAAAAAAGAATTTGGCAGACTGCAACCCAGCTCTCATGAGAATACACCCATGCTATGATTGCTCTTGGTTCCACCCACTAGCCTTTATTTAAAAAGTGATGTGAAACCCATTTATATTTGGTGGAAAAATGCAACAATAATTCTCCTAAAGACACTTGCAAAATCAAGATCATTTCCTCAGGAGATATTGGTCCAACATAACAGGCCTGCTAGAAATAAGTGGTCTCTAAGCTGAGAAAGAAGACTGGTTAGTTGCAGAGGACCAGCAAGCAGTAAGGATGGCAGCATATGGGAAGCCCGTGGTCTGACTCACAAAACCCAAAGGAGCAAAGCAAACCCAGGTTGAATTTGGATCTTGTGTCCATCTCCAGAGGACTCCAGCTGGCTCACAGCAGCAGTGTGAAGCAGGAGGAGGTGAAATGCATGGTCCAGGAGATGAAGGGAAGGGAGGGCATCTAGCTCCAGCCCACCAGGGAGGAGATCTAACTAGGGAAGACCCCAGCCCACCAGATGAGGGTTAGCAAAGGGGACCTGGATCTGATGAGGATACTGGCAAGAGCAAAGCAGGGACTGTGGGCCTGACCCAAATGGGCCAGAGCAGAGGGCTGGGCTCATTCTTGGGGGCCTGGAGAACATGCAGGGAGGCACATGGAATTCCAGACTTTGAGACAAGACTGAATCCAGAAATCTCTGTTGGTGGACTTAAACTCAAACCCCCTGTCAGTTGTGAGTCCAATTGCTTGACACTATGAATTGCCGTTTTCAGGCTCTGTAGCAGGGTGGGTGTGAGGAAGGAGGGAACTCAGGAGCTGGATTCAGTTGACGTATTCCTATTCCCCTCTGCCATTTGCTTATATTTCTGACTTTTGCCATGATGCTATATCATGGTGATTTTTCTTAGCATTTAGATGAAATTTTTGGTGTTACCAACATTGGCCTGCTTTGTCTTATCTATCTTATTTCCAGGTGCCTACAGATTCCCTGCTTCAGCTTACCAACCCCAACACCAAAACAGCCCATTATATCAGCTGCTGCCATGCCCAGGTGGTCTCCGTGATGTCTGTGCTGTATCTTGCTTTGTGTCTCGCCCCTCTGGGGTGCCCACTACATGCCTGTGTTTACTTTGTGTACTCCTTTGGAACTTAAATTTGATGACCTACCATCTGCTCTTTGGCACTATTAGTTCTGTTTGACATACTGCTCTAAGGAGATCTGAAGGCAAGGATCAGGTTTTCGCTTCTTTTGCATCCTCCTGAGTACCTAAAACCAGCACAGGGTATTCTAAACCCACAAGAGGCTGGTTGGCTGGCTGCAGAGAAGGAAGAAAGACAGGAAGACAGAGGAAGGAAAAGAAAGAACATGAAGGAAACTGAGGCTCTCCCTCTTCCTGAGTCCTCCTCCTTTTATTCTTACTCTCCTGTCTTATTTGCCTTTACTTCTAAACTTAGATAGGACACCTTTTACTTCCTCTCCCCATCCAAATCCTTGGCATGCCTTGGCCTTCTCGTCTCTCATGGTACCTCCTTCTTGTCCTTTAGGCACCAATAACACTGTGTAATGATGCATTTTAATGTTAAATTCCTGTTCCCTTTCAGGCTGTCAGTGGCACCAGGGCAGAGATTTATGCTTTTCTATGTCAAGCATCATCGTCATGTTTCATGCATGTCCATTCTCAATACATATGTGAACAAATGAATTAAATGAAAATAGAATGCAATGTATTCTTAAGTTGGTGAGTAAGTACATCAAATGCTAGAAAGTTCTCAGTTGCCAACCATGGGGTATTTTGCAACTTTCTGTGAAAGAACCCAACATAAATCTGTTTAGACACTGAAAACATGCTTTTCCAATCCCACTGGCCTTACTTATACTGCTGAGCTCGAAGAGTGTAATATTCCCAGAGACCAGATGTGGACACTGTCCCTCGCTGCCCTTTCTCCAGCTGACATTTTGTCCCCGGGTTAGTGTTGGGCTCCCAGCATGTCTGCTCTGTTATTTCATGGGTAATTAACACTGCTTATGATAAGAATTTGACAGGTTTCCCAGCCAGTAGAGTAAATGGAGAGACCTAATTACCACATGCCTGAACTCTGGGCTTCCCTGTGAGACCTTTGCTATGATGCTTCCGATGAATCACTGACTTGGTCTGAGCTGCTTTCTAGAGTTCAGGGTTTTTTGAAATTATGATGATTGCTATCTCTAAAGTATTCCAAATGCCAGTAACTGAGATTGGGCCCTGCAAATGGAGGACACATGGCTGAGTTTGCTGTTTCCTTTCTGCTTGGGATAAAAATTCCCTAGTGAAGGCAAATATCTCAGCTGGGAATCTTCCATGGGCTAGGTTCAGTTCTTTTTGTTTTCTTTTGTTTGTTTAATAATGCCAAGAAAAGAAATAGACTGCTAAACAATTAATGAGGTACCACTTGTTTTTTAAAAATAATTTTTATTCTGTCTTAAAGTAATTCAAATTTTGAGGCTCACTCAGGGAACCTAGACCAGTGATAGCAGTGATGGAAAAGGGACAGTTGTCCTTAGTATCCATGGATACCAGAATCCTCAGATGCTCAAGTATCTATAAGATGGCATAGTTTTTTCACTTAGCCTATACACATCATCCCATTAACATTAAATCATCTCTAGTTTATATATAATACCTAATGCAGTATAAATGCTATGAAAATAGTTGTTCTACGGTTATACTGTTATACAGTATTGTTTAGGAAGTAATGATAAGAAAAAAAGTCTGTACATGTTCAGTATAAATGCAATATTTTTTTCAAATATTTTTCAATTTGCCGTTGGCTGACTATACTGATGTGGAACCCACTGATATGGAGGGTGGACTGATTTGCCAGGAGCTTCCACGAGCAAGGGACTGTGTAGAGCACAAATGTATATGCTATACACTCTTGTTATTCTTATTTTAATGATAAGAAAACTGAGTTTGAATAGTGAAGTAACTTTGCCTCTAGTTGTAAGAGTTGGGACTAAACATAGGTCTCTTGGACTTCGAAGCTCATGCATTTAGTAATTTAATATTCTCTCTGTGATATGAAACACCTTAGCTAGAATGAAAGTATCAGAAATAGAACCCCAGAGAGCAGAAGGAAGGGTCTTGGTAAAGATATAAGACTTACATTTTGAAAGAATGCTCAGTTTGTACTGATGATAATTTTTGGCAGATTTTAAATTAAATAAGCAATAGCTCAAGTATTACATTCATATTCCCTAAGAACTGTGGCCCCTGTATTATTCTAGTTAGAGTGAGCTTATATGGAAACCCAGGGCTTGGGATGCCTTGTCCAGCTGAATTCTTGGCCCCTCTTGTGACATTCCCCTAATGTGTCTTAGCGGGTGGCAGCTATTCCAGTCATAATGTATCCACAGATAAAAATTCCATGACCTTCACCAACCTGTTGCAGTCTATTTGCCAGTATCCTTAGCATGACTTATTTCTATTTCCAGAGGCATGAACAATCTCTCCTTGTAGCTTAATCATGCCAATGATTATTTGTGTTTATAGTTTCCACTTTGCAAAGCATATTCAGCATACTTGGTTTTCATGAGATTCCATGAGTTAAGCAAGGCAGGGATTCGTGCACTTGTTTACTAAGCAGATATTTATTGTATCTTCTATTTGCATTAAAATATTATTATTTCTGTTTTCTAGGTAAGTAACCTGAGCCTCAGAGAGAATACATCACTGTCTATGCACGTCTCAGTCAAAGGATGCCAAGTTGAGGGCTTTTGTTCCCCCCTGAGGAGCCAGTATCTGAAGGACAGGCTCTGCACTTCATTTCCTAAGCCTTGGATGGAAATGATGGAAGCTGTTGGTACACAGGAACAGCTTGAGTATCATTTCATGTCCACAACAGTTTTATGATCATTCATCAACAAACAGTTCCTTTCCTTCTGAAGCTTGATGCACATTTTTCTTTTCTTCATGGAAAATTTTTAGAATAGCTCACAAAGCCCTATGATATGTTCATCGCCTTCCTCTTGAACTTCGTGCTCATCGCTGTGAGCTTGGTTTTTGTGAATGTCACCACCATGAGCCTGATCAGAATAGGTGAGGTACTTCAAAAATAGATTGGATGGACAAATTGAAATAAAGGTCATCAATGTAGAAACTTTAATATTCCTGGGGTTAATTCAACAAATCCTGTGTTGATTTTCTTTTCTTATTGTTCCTCCTGTGTTAATTTCCTATTGCAGCAGTAACAAATCATCATGCCTTTTATTTGAAACAACATTCATGTATTATCTTACTGTTTCCCTGGGTCAAAGGTCTGACCCTGGGATGGTTTGGCTCGTCTTTCTGCCTTTACTGTTCCATAATGCGGCAATGAAGATATTTGACAGGCCTGTGCTGTTATCTGGGAAAGATCTACTCGTAGGCCCAATCCCAGTGTTGATAGATTTCAGTTCTGTCATCTCTGGCTGTTGGCCAGTGTCTGTTTTCAGTTTTCAGCTCCTAGAACCTGCATTTCTTAGCCCATGATCTTGAATTCTTCTTGTGCTTAGAATGTCTTGCCTTCTCCGTATGCCTCAGCTTCTAACTTCCTCTTATCCTTCCTCTTGTGCTTTCCAGGGCTCCTATAATTACTTTGGGCCATCAGAATATTCTACAGTGATCTCGTCATAATTATATACCCCATGGATTTGGATGTAGACATAGGGTGGGGTGGACTTTATTCTGCCTCCTCTAAATCTGCAGTGCCTATCAGTTTGTGCCATACTGACCTCAATGGAGAGTAGTACAGTGGCATCTGTGTGAATTCCCTCCTTTGCTTCTGCAGATGCCATAGAATTTGGTGGATGGGTTCCATAGAGATGGAGCTAATGAAATTGGGGACCGTGTGGCCTCAAACCATTTAAAGTAATGGCACTCTCACTCCATTACTTTTGAGTGGTAGCCATTCACATTAATGTGCCGGTTCCCGGAGGAGCAGGAGTGCTGATTCAATCAGGTTCACAAATGGACAGAGGAGAGAAGCATGTTCCATGGTGGGCAGTGACCAGTGTCCACAGCCGCTGTGCCACCTGCCTGGCTTTCCCTCTTTCGCAGGAATGCCTGCTGCTGGTACCTGCCAAAGGCCATGCACTTCCTCTAACAGGAAGTCTCTGTACTTGGGATTCTTTAGATTTTTCTCCTTGAGCTCTCAGACCCTAGGTGCTCTTCCTCTCCTCTGAATGCAGAGGATCCTCACCTGCAGTGTATTGAAGCACCCCAGGAACTAATTATTTCAGGGAAAAACTAGGTAATTTGTTCTATTAAATTTACTAACTTTACTTATACAGTAATCATCAAGTTAATTAATTCACTCCTTTATACATCCCCTGTAACTTATGGTCAAAGATTTGAAAATACGTTTTGGTGATTATGTTAAGGTCAGGTTACCCACCATGGTGATTTACTCTGGAAATGACGTGGACATTTGAAATATCCATTCCCTGGTTGGTATGGGCAATGTTTTGAAAGTTCTTTTGCTCCTGAAGATTTTCAGTGTCTGTTAGCATATTGAAAGTACTGATTCTTTACAAACACACACACACACACACACACACACACACACACACACACACACACACACACACATATATATATATACATACTGTAGATGGACACAATGCCTTTATTTCATTTATTTATTTTTACGTGGTGCTGAGGATTGAACTCAGTGCCTCACATGTGTTAGGCAAATGTTCTACCACTGAGCACAACCCCAGCCCCAAGGTACTGATTCTTTACTAGCTGATTTCACTGTGACCATACTCTCACATTCTATGTGACACCCAATTCATCTGCATGGAACCAGGGTTCCAGGGAGCATATGGGAAATGGTAAGAGCATGGAACATGTGAGATTAGGGATGCCAAAGAAGTCGCAGGGGACTCCTAGGACCTTGTGATGAGCATAGTCTCAGGCCCTACAGGATTAACACATGGGCCAATATGCTACCACAACAATGTGCCATTTTAAGGGGCAGAAGGGACGCAGGAAACGTTGAGGTCCCAGGAGGAGAAATGATTTGTATAGAGATGTTGAGGGAGGGGCAGGTTTCAGGCTACAGAATGCTACCTTTCATCTCTATGTAAGTGGATAAGTCATCTGGACTCTTGCCAATAGCTTCCTGCCCTTGCCTTTGGAGACCTCTTCCCACAAATTTCCATTCAGGGCTTAGACAATGATCATTGGTGATTTTAAAGTGGAGCAGTTTTACATTAGTCATAGAGTACTAACCACATACACAAGCCCTGCAGTTGGCATGTTGGCTGGTGACTGCGTGTGAGCCCTGTACGAGCCATGTTTCTTGACTGCAAAGCTCCTACAGAACTGTTGATAGAGCCTGGAATCCTTTCTCACCTGGGTGTGTAAATGACTGTCTAAGGCAGACCATGGCCTATTAAGAACAGAATACAGCTCATCTTTATTCATCTACTGATGTCATAGGAGGAAGCCTGCTTGGGTGACACTTAGGGAGAATTAGGTGAGTCTTTAGAAAGGACATGACAGAAATAGCCTAATTTGAACTTTCCTTTATTAATACATTTCCCAAGTGTTCCTATCTCAGGTAATGGCATTTAACAACCCTTAACCTAGCAATTGTGACAACTCAGAGTCAATTTTGAGCCTTCTGTTGTCTTAACCTTCCAAGTTCCACTGATGTCTAAGTTTTATCTTTCTACCTCCAAAAATCTCTCTTACATCTACCCTCCTCCATGGGTGCCAGTATCACTGACCTAGTTTGGTTCCTCATTATCCTTTGCCTGGTTTTTAGAAATAAACTCCTTATGGTTCTTGTTACTCCCAGTTTCTACCAACCCCAGTTCATCTCCCATTCTCCCGCTGCCAATTACCCATCTAAAACAGAGACCCAATTGTGTCACTCCCTTACTTAGGATCTTTCAGGAGCATCTCCTTCTTTGAAGCCCCAAACTCAGCAAGGCATTGGTAAGGTCCCTCATGATCTGGGCCCAATCTGGCCTTTTAATTTCACTGTCTGCCAGTTTCCAATGCTCACTTTCCACCCCCAAGTCTCTTGCTACAAATACTTTACTCTCCCTCTTATGTTCAGCAAACAGGCTTCTGTTCATCTTTCCATTTCTAGCTCAAATGCCCTTCCTTCCAGACACCCTTCTCACTCTTTCCTCCTCAACATTTAAATATATTGTTTATGTTCTGGTCTGCTGATAACAGCAATAATAGTAATGACAACTTCCAAAATGTGTCAGGCTGTGTGCTGTCTCTCCAGTTCACTCATGTACCTTATGGGACAGGTGTTATTACCCCCATTACACATGAAGAAACAGGCTCCAGAGGAAGGCAAGTGACTTAAATAAATTACACAGCTGACAAAGGGCAGAACGTGAGTTCTTTTTGACTCAGCAGACTGGAATACTTATTTTTGCTAACTATGGGTTTCCAGAGTGTAATAACAGTAATTCCTGGTGATTAGTCTTTGTGATGAAAATACTTCTCCATCTCTTCATGAATTCTGAGACCTTCATTTCCTCATGCATCCAAAACTATCTGATCTATAGGAATAGATTCTTTTAATTGACAAATAATATATATATATAATATATATGTATGCAGCATTCAATTTTTTACATTCTTTTGATTCCTTTTAGTTATACATGAACAGTAGAATTCATTTTGATAAATTATACAATTTTATTAAATATACATGGAATATATCTTATTCTAATTAGGACTCCATTCTTTTTTTTTAAATACTTTTTTAGTTGCTGATGGACCTTTATTTTATTTATTTATATGTGGTGCTGAGAATTGAACCCAGTGCCTCACGCATGCTAGGCAAACACTCTACCACCAAGCCACAACTCCAGCCCCAGGACTCCATTCTTGTGGGTAGACACATTGGTGGGATTCACTTAGGTATTTTCATATATGTACATAGGAAAATTATATTAAGTTTGTTCTACTGTCTTTCGTATTCCTATCCCCCCTCCCTTCCCTGCGTTCCCCTTTGTCTGTCTACTGAACTTTTCTTCTTCTCCTCTGCCCCTTTATTATGGTTTAGCTTCCATTTATCAGCAAAAACATTTGAACTTTGGGTTTTTTTGGGATTGGATTATTTCACTTAGCATGATAGATTCCAGATCTATCCATTTACTGACAAATGTCATAAATACATTCTTCTTTATGCCTGAGTAATGTTCCATTATGTATATATACCACAATTTCTTTATCCATTCATCTGTTGAAAGACACCTAGGTTGGTTCCATAGCTTAGCTATTGTGAATTGTGCTGCTATAAACATTGATATGGCTGCGTCACTGTAGTAGCAACATGATGTTTTGTTATATGTTACATTGTGGAATGACTAACCAAATATAATATCATTATGATTATGTTATTATATCATAAAAGTACCCATAAGCAATAGTTGCATATCCCACTAGAACTTTATTGATAGATACTGAAATTTGAATTTCATGTACTTTTCATGAGTTGTGTAATGGTTTCTTAATTTTTTTAAACTTTAAAAAATGAAAGCTGGATGCCTTCCTGTAATCCCAGCTACTTGGGAGACTGAGACAGGAGAATGGTTCGAGCCCAGGAGTTCAAGGCCAGCCTGGGCAATGTAGTGAGCCCTTGTCTCTAAAGCCAAATGCCATGAAACAAAGAAAGCTATTCTTCACTCAAAGATTCTATAAAGTAAGTGATTAGCTCATTTTGGCCTCTGTGCCATCTTTTGTCAAACACTGTTTTAACCTATGTCATTACCATCTTTTCTGTCATAGTAGGTTAAATTTGTCATTTGTTCCATCACCCCTGGAATTTGCTTTCCGAAGGCTGTGGATTTGAATATTCTCAAGCGGAATTTCCAGGTGCAAGTTACTGACTCCTGTTATTGGAATAATAGCACAAGATTCAGAGGCAATGGAAATTATTTCACATTCTGTAAATTGATAATGTAGCTTTCAATAAACCAATGTCATTAGAATTTCCTCAGTTTTAGAGGAGGCAAGAAATCACATCGCAGCCACAACAGGTGCGAACAAGATTCCTGTGATCAGCCACCCTGTGTCTCCCTCATCCCGCTCCTGTCCATTGGAAAGTTGGTACATATTTGAGGATGAAAATCTCCTTGCATGTTTCCCAGCATAAAGAAAGCGATTTGGCTTCTAGAATTCCCCTGGGAGTAAGAAGTACCAAACCAATAGCTTGAAAATAAAAGTGAGACCCTGTTTTTTCCCTTCCTTTTGTTCAGTCCCTTCGCTCTCCCAAACCAATTACTCAGGCCCCACCACCACTTCTGGGCAGCAGCCTTGAAGCCTTGAAACTCATTATGTCAGGTTGAAAATGAGAGACAACAGCTGTCAGAGCCAGCATTTGATGCCTTTGTGTCGTTTCCATGCAGTGGGAAAAGCACACTTGCAAGCTGCACTATTGAGAGGATTCACTGTTTTTTCCACTAAGGCTTCTCAGCAGCTCTGAGACAGTGTTGCTTTCCCCTAAGCTGCTCTGCACAAAAACTACCTGTTTTATTTTTACTGAAGGTAAAGAATTGGGTTTAATGTCAATAATGCTACCGAAACAAGGCAGCCATAGAATTTCTGAATGTGACATATAAAAATCTAAAAAAATAGCAGTGCTTTAATAAAGATGTAAAGGTACGTCAATCTTTACTTATTCTTTTTCCATCACTTCTAGTTAAAGAAAGTGCATCCTATATGATGTTGTAGACCATTGCTGTGTTTTGGGGCAGGGTAAGATTTTCACATGAACCAAGGATGAAAATAAACTACCTTGCAATGAATGTGTGCATTATTTTTATTTGTTATTTGTTATTTTATTTATTTGTTGGCTTACTATTTAATTTATTTGTTGGCTTTTGTCCTTTCTTAGTCATTCTTTTCTTTCTTTCTCTTTATTTTCCTTTTCTTTTCTTCCTTTCTTTTTTTTTCTTTTTCTTTTTTTTTTTTTTTTTTTTTTGTGGCAGTGGGGGCAGGTTCCAGGGATTGAACTCAGGGGCACTCAACCACTGAACCACATCCCCAGCACTATTTTGTATTTTGTTTAGAGACCCTCACCAAGTTGCTTAGTGCCTCACTTTTGCTGAGGCTGGCTTAGAACTTGCAATCCTCCTACCTCAGCCTCTCAAGACGCTGGGATTATAGACGTGTACCATGTGCCTGGCCTTAACCATTCTTAATAACATAATTTTTCTATTTCCTTAGCTGCAAGGTCTTTCCCTTTTTCCAGCACCAATAATTAATCGAGCTGATTCACTCAGTTACCTCTAATGTCTATTGACAGCTTACTACAACAAGCACGCCAGATATTGTATCTGTAGCAATGCTTTTTGATACATATTATTAATTATTCCTATTTTCAGTTTGGGGAGCTGAGAAATGATTGATGACTAGTTTGCTGAAGCAAATGGAGGAGATATCCTCCATTCTGTTGGATGTGACTTTCTCCTTGGCTCTTCTTCACCACCATCACGCTAAATCTGCTACAGTTTTTTTCTAGACTAGCAGTTCTCAAGCCTGAGAACATCTCAGGGTCACCCATTGGGTTGTATAATCCTTGTTCAGGGTAACACGCAGGTGAATGCCCACGTGGCTGCCTGGTGCCAGGCCCACACTGAGGGACATCTCTTAAGTCAATAACATTATCTTCTGTGTGCATTTGATATCTGTGCCAATGCATTGAAGGTATAAAATATTACCTAGATATATAAAGCACTATTCTATTTACAGCAGTATCTAAGCCAGAAAGATGCCACTTCAGGGCTCCACACAATACATAGAAGCATAAATCTGCACATATACTCACCCATAAGAATAAATGGTAGGTCATGTCAACGTTCCATTTAAAAGACTCACTGCTTTTACAGCTTGCTTGTGCCAGGAGAGTACAAGGCATCCTCCTGTGATTGACAGGTTAATATCTTAAGGACCAAGCTGTTTTTCTTCAACAGGATAGTGAGGCATGTAGCCCTGAGTGTGAATTCAGACTCAAAGAGATCCTGCTGAATGGAGTTCACAGCCAACAGTGGGTGGCTGTCAAAGGAGATTGCTATTTCACAGGTGTAACCCCAAGCTCAGGAGGAAGCAGGAAGTATGATCAAGACGCTTAAAAAGGATTACAAGGTATGGTAGAGGGGAAAGGAAGCAGTGCCCAGGAACCAACTCTTTTGAATAGAGATTACTTTCACAGGTGATGCTCGATGTGTGATGATAAGCATTCTTTTGAACTCTCTGCTCATTTATAACTATCATCTCCCTTTCTTCAAAAGCTTTTTTTTTTCACTTCTAGTTTTAGAAGGCTGGAAATACCTCTGAGATGTTAAAAAAGATGATTATATGCTTCATTGCTATTCTTTGCCTTTATCCTTGCTGAATGCATTGAAAATGTTGTCAGCCAAGACAAACAAATATTTTGACTTGACACTCTGCTTGGTTGTGTTAAAACGAATCAGCCATGGTTCCTCATTATCTTCAGGGGAAAAAATGCTAACTATTATGGTAGGTACACAAAGAATTCATTGAGCTCTTACCAAAGTTCCAAGGACAGTGGTAACAACTGCCCATAAGCAGATGTAGTAGGTTTTTTCCTGAATCCAAGTGTCTTCGAACATAGGGTCTCAGGTAGAGGATTGTTAAGAAAAGGTTTCCAAAGATCTATAGATTCTTTAGTGTTTGTTTGGAGGATCTATCCAGTGGTGAGAGGGGTATGTTAAAGTCACCCAGTTTTTGTGTAGTGATCTATTTGATTCTCGAAATTGAGAAGGGTTTGTTTGATGTAGGTAGATGCTCCATTGTTTGGAGCACAAATAGTTACCATTTTTATGTTTTGTTAAAGTATAATTTTCTACAAGTGAAAGTTGTTCTGTTGCAGAAGCAAAAATTTTTGATGTTCATTATCCATCGATTCAGTGATATTTATTGAATCTCCAATAGAATGCGAGGAGCTGTCATAGGTCCTGAGATGAGCAGTGGGAGAGATGGTGTCTGCCATTTTGGGACTTAGAGCTTGTTGGAGGAGATAAACAGCAAGGGGAAAATCCCACAAACAATCTATTCCCATCTTGATAGAAGATGGATGAAAAGAAAGTACAGCACCCCATGATGGCATAGCAGAGGGAGAGAATGATGGCATCTTTGGGGTCCTAGAAAGGTCTGCTTTAGCTGAGACCCACAGGGAACGGGCCACTGGGATTATGTATGAAAGATTTAGAAACTCAGCTCATCTCTTCTCTTTTTAATAAGAGAGAATTTTAAGAGAACATTGAAAAATTAGCATCACTAATCTATGAGAACTCTTCCTGCAGGCAGATGGAAAAATAACCCAAACACATAGATTCTATGGCCAAAATTATTGAGTTATATATAAACTAACACATTATTGAAATAAGACTGAAGCTGCACAATCTGATAACCTATGACTATTATTACTTAGGGCAAAGGTCACAAGGACTTTTTTTTTTTTGCTATCACATGAAATTACGCTCTCAAAAGGGGATTGTAACTGGGCGCAGTGGCACATACCTGTAATCCCAGCAGCTCGGGAGGCTAAGGCAGGAGGATCACAAGTTCAAAGTCAGCCTCAGCAAAAGTGAGGTATTAAGCAACTCAGTGAGACCCTGTCTCTAAATAAAGTACAAAACAGGGCTGGGGAGGTGGCTCAGTGGTCGAGTGTCCTGAGTCCAATCCCCGGTACCAACCCCCCCCCCCAAAAAGGGGAATTGTATTCCAAACTCTCCAGAGGCAATGTTCTTATGATAACATTGAAGAATAAGAATTAAACTTCCTCTCTTAGTTCTTTTTCTACTTTTCCTCATCACTGTGTATCAGCGTGGAGAGTGTCATGTCACTTTTCTTCTTCCCTGTGGTTGAAGCTTCAAAGCTCTCAGATTTTCTTTTTCAAACTAGTGTATGTGTTTGAATTTTAATGTTAATCATCTTCCCACAAAATACATAATTTGTTTTCTTCTTCGAGGCTGGGCACCACTTTCAAATGAAGACCAAGCTATTGTCATCATGAAAAGCAAATGGAATCAGATACAAATAGACCTCTGAAAACCTTGCTCCCTCCCTTCTTAATGTTTTGTGCACACCCTGGAGAATTTATCCTTCTAGTTTGGTACCAGTGATGAAATGACTACAACTCTATTCTTTTTGCTGAGGAAGTTCAGGATAACATGCTTTTCACCAGGGTTGCCTCGAGTGGTACAGATTTAGAAACTCAGCTCATCTCTTCTCTTTTTAATAAGAGGAAATTTTAAGAGAACATTGAAAAATTAGCATCACTAATCTATGAGAACTTTTCCTGCAGGCAGATGGAAAAATAACCTAAACACATTTTCATATCATTCATGAGCACTAATTGGTGGAAATGTAATGCCAAGAGAAACAGCATAATCAGGAATTCCCCCCTTCCGTGAGGTAAAATGAACTAGAGCTGATTGGAATCATCACTGCTCTATCTCAGTTATCTATTGATGCTACTACTCTGAAAGTCAGTGCCACAAAACAAGCAACTCTCTGTGCTCATGGTTCTGAGGATCAGGATGAGCAGAGCAAGGATAGAGTCTCTGCTAGGCATTGGGACCTTGGCTGGAAATACTAGCTGGCTGGTGTAGGCTTGATGGCTGGGTTGGGAATCATGTAAGCATTCATTAATCATGCCTTTTTTTTGGTGTTCTATGTTTCTGATGCTTTGACATCTAGGGCCTAACTGATGCTCTGAGGACTGCCCCTGTTAGTGTTAAATAATTCCTAGAAACAGCAAACGTGAGTACTATTTCCTATGCAAACAAACCAATCCAGAACCCATTCTTCACTCACCTTCTTTTTCAAGGTGTACCCTTCTTGTCTATTGATCTCCAGTTCAAATCACCCCAGGGCCAGGTATCAATCAACTGGAGATAATATCTAAAGCCAGAGCCCACTGGAAATATTCACACTACCCAATCTTAAACCTGCTAACCAGGCCTCACCTGTCCCTTCCTGTGAATTCCGTAGTAAAGGCTCTTGCCCACATTTCCTCTTGCCCTTTTTGCCTCTTGACCAGCCCTGGTACTTCCCATGGGACTTCCTGCCTGATATTTTCTACTTCCTATTGCTTGGGATCTGTTTGCATTACAGCTTTCTTTCTTTCTTTTTTTTTTTTTTTTCACGGCAAGCATTTCCTTGACAGTGCATTAGTTATACCTGGTTAAAATAAACCCTGCGTACATTTGAAACAACCAGAACATTCTCCACCTCTATGTCCAATCCAGCAGTTGATGTTTGGGGTTGGTCAGACAATCTTGGCCATGAGTTCTCTATGGATGGAGGCCAGTTCAGAGTCCCTTGCAGCTTGGTAGCTGAATTCCTGAAACAAGTTTCCTCAGAGAAGGATGTACAGCATTTTTACGGTCCAGTCATGACTTCTATCACACTTCATTCATGGGAACTGACACAACAGCCCACTCATGTTCAAAGGGAGGAGAATGAGGTTCTACCTCAAGCTGGGAAGATTACCAAGGTCATGTTGCAAAAAGAATATGTGGACAGAGAGAGCATCTTCAGAAAATAGAGTCTGCCCCAGAGTTTTCACTGGGTGTATGTCTCCTGAGAGTTCATAGAAACCATCCTGGAAGGGGGAAAGCCGGAAGGATCACCACACTAGAGACATGCTGGACCTAATACATTGATTAAGAACTCTGAAATCCAGGAAGATGTGGTTTTAAATTGTGTCTTCTGGTTGTATGAAGGTGAGGAACTCATGAACCTCCACAGGCCTTGGTTTTCTCATCTAGAAGAGGAGCCTGTGAGGAGCATCTAACTCATTGGGATATTGAAGAGATTAAACTAGGTCTCACAAGTAAAGCAATTAACTCTTGACAAATGCCAGTGTCCACCATCATTACTGTGCTGATCAGTGTCACATTTCTTTTTCACCTCTTTGGAAGACTTGACCTTCCAAAGATGATGAGTTGTCATTCTCATCACGAATGGCAGGAATCAAGTTCACATTTGATGAAGGTATGATGAGTTACATGTTTTATTAAGTGAAAGTTATTTTGACTGAGAAAAATTCTGATCACAATGTTTCGTATCATTTGGTCCTTACTATGTGTTAGGTTTGGAATCTCAGCTCAGTTTTCTTACTACTAAGACATAGTCAATAAGACTTTCCTGTCCTCCTATTTTTTAATGAGCTGTGAATATAGAAATAATTTGTAAATGGTTCTACAATTGTTTTACAGTTAGGTTAATGCAGACTGTCAAGGGAATGTTGGTATGACAGGCTTAATGAAGTTGAAGTAGTGTGAATGAAACTTCAGAACTAGTATTGAGCCAGGTGCAGTGGTGCATGCCTATAATCCCATAGGCTGGGGAGGCTGAGGCACGAGGATTGCAAGTTCAAAGCCAGCCTCCGCAAAAGAGAGGCACTAAGCAACTCAGTGACACCCTGTCTTTAAATAAAATACAAAATAGGGCTGGAGATGTGGCTCAGTGGTTGAGTGCCTCTGAGTTCAATCCCTGGTACCCGCCCCCCCCCCAAAAAAAGAAGAAGTAGTTGCATTGACTGAGACTGAATGCCAGGAGTTGGGAACTTGACTGGATTTAAGTTAAATCCTCATGATGTCCCTGCACATGACACTCATTTGTTGGTGGCACAGAGAGTAACTTATCAAAGGCACAGCCACTGGCAGATGGAGCCTGGATTTTAACAGCCCTCTGACCCTGTAGCACAACCTTTATCCTCTATATTGTACTTTCTGGTCCTAAAAAGCCATGATGGTTCTGTGCCTTGGCTGGGCTTCTCAGAGACACATACCTTGTAGAGAGTTGGGCTCTGTCCCTCTAGATCAGCCCTGTTGCCTAAAAGCAACTGTGCAGCACTTGGAAGAGTAAGAATGCTTCTCTCTCTCTCTCTTAAGAAAGGACTTGAAAATGCCCCTTCAACTCTGCAAGAGGAAGTCAAGAGCACATCTCATTCCAGGGGCCATACAAAAGGGAAGGGGCTTTTGATTTCTTAATTAACTTTATTTGTTGACACTCTGTTCCTATATATCACCATTCAGTGATGAATAGGTTCAAGCCAGCTGTTACCTCTTTTCTCTGTGTGTTTGTTTGGTGGTTGGTTGGTTGAAGTTTTATAAATTTGAGATTTTAAAATCAAAAGTTACCAAATGGTAAAATTTGTTATATATGCAAGTTGACTCTCCCTTATTTGAAAGGACCAAAATTGTTTCAGATTTCATTTTTTAAAAAAAATTTTGGAATATTTGCACATGCAAAGTGCCTTGTAGTCGGGACATGAGTATAAACATGAAATTTATTTGCTTCATACACACTTTATACACATATCCCAAAGGTACTGTTATAAAATTTCTAAGTGTGCCTGTATTTTGACACCAACCTATCACATCAGGAATCTTTACTTGTGCCATCAATAAGTTTCTGATTTTGGAACATTTCCGATTTCAAATTTTCTGATTAGAGTGTTTAATCTGAAATTTAAATATGCATATATATTTAAATATATATTTTAAATATGCATAATAAATGCAGGTTAAGCAATATGTATTATATATGTATGTATTTTACATATATGCACACATATGTATTCTCGATGTTGCATTAATATTTGTTCCCATTTGCTTAATAGCAGGTGAAGTTGTACTATCCATGGTTTCATTAGAAGTTAAATTTGCATCTTAGTTTACTTTCCTATTGAGTGATTGTGTGGGAATATTGAGAAAGCAGTCCTATTTAAATATAATGATTATTGAGTTATTTAGTGCTGGTTTAGCGATGGGTACCATGCTAATCACATTGTAGGTGATAGTTCTTACAACAACCCAAGATGGCAAATTCAACCCTCAACCTCATTTCACACAGAAGAAAGCTTGAGGTATCACAGCTAATGAGTGCTGAAACCCAAAGTCCTTATGTGTTTCTGTTATGTGTAGTGAAAAGTGCAGGCTGTTGATTCATTAAACTCTTGAGAGTTGAGAATCTTACATCTGAGTTTAGCTTGGGATACTTGCATAAGTGACTACAATATCCTTCACATTTTTATCATGAATCAGTTTGGGGACGGATGAATTAGAATAATGATCCTGAAAATGAGCCTGCTTATTTATTTATTTATCTATCTATTTATTTATTTATTTGGTGGTGCTGGGGTCAAACCCAGAACCTTACACATGCCAGGCAAACACGCTACCACTGAACCACATCCCCAGCCCTCCTTTCTTCTTTTTAAGTGAGTTCTTAGCTCTTGTCCGAGAGTTCTTCCTATCCAACAGGCAAATTGTACACTTCATGGAGAAGTCTGAACATTCCTCAAGCTTGTCTTCAGTCTACAAATACCCTATTTCAAAAGAAGTAAGTCCTTTGTTTGAATCTCAGGAGATATTTTCCTATGGGGTGAATATTTAGATTTAGGAATATCAAAAATGTATTTTATCCCCAAGTGACTCTTCAAAGTTCCATAAGACAGAGTTTTTGTGTAGGTCAGTCATTCTATAGCATCTTGCTTTGAATTTAAACTTTTCCATTGTCCATTAACACTATGGGTTATTTTAAGATGCAAACCCTTAGGAGATGAGGTTTGGAAGGCAATGTACATGCACTGAATGAGCCTGTGCCAAGGACTGCCTCTAGGTAGGACTATAGTGCCTGTGTGTTACAATGACAGGCATTGCCTCAGGCATGGAAGATGCAGGATGCTTTTAATAAACATGAAGATCTGCGTTGCATAATAACTATGCAAAGGTATGAAGTTATAACAGTATAACATAATGAACTTTATCAAAACAATTTCCTCTATCTTAAAAAAAATAGGGGTTGGTCAAATGTAGTATTTGAAAGTTATCCAATCAGATATGTGATCAGGTATAACGTATGTGGCATTCAAACATAATTTCAAAAATAGCTCTTATTTTTTAGGCAAGGAAATAACATAGGAAAAGGTGATTTTTAGTTCAGCTCAAAGCTTATTTAAAATGCTCCGTGGGTGTTTCCTGAGCAAATTGCTGACTGGTGTAATTTTCCTCTCTCTGGGTCATACTATTGGCTTACACTATAATTGGAAAAATGTGAGCCATTTTTATTGATGGCATCACCACAAAAAGTGGTCCTCTCATGTGGTTTTCCCCTGGTGCCACACCTTCCTCTGTGGTATCCATCTGCCTTCAAACTTAAACTGCAGGTCTAGCTGTTCAGATAACTGCACCTTACAAGATTTTGTGCAGGAAAATACTTGTGATGTAAAAACCTGTATATATAAAATGTTTCTCTACCCTAGAAGGCTTGCTAAGCCCTAGAATTTTGCAGAAAGCTTAATAGAAACACCTGCTCTCTCTGCCCATGACCGACCTACTGGGATCCCTTAAAGAGAAGGCATGCAATACAAGAGGCCCATGAAGTAGACATCACACAGACAGTCTTTATTAGTTTTCTTTTGATAATCTTATTAGAAGAAATGCCCAACTGTTGATCGTGTCTTATTTGCAGCTGTGGGATCACTCTTTTAAAAGTACATACTGGCTCCAGAGAAGGCCAAATAAATTTAACGCATAAAATTTGTTTCTTTGCTTTTATGATACTTTTGTGTCCATGTGCAAAACTCTAGCCCACATTTCTAGGTTCTGTTGCCCCTAACCACGCTCTCCACCACCCAGCCACTGTTTTGTGACCCCTGGACCCAGGAGTACACCCTGGTGGCACTGTCTACCTTGGAGAAGATGGTGCTGGGCAAGAGTCCAGCCAACAGCAGAGGCTTGGAAGCAGCCTTGAGCATATGTGGGCAGACAGTTCTGTAACCCCAAACAGCATAGTGTGAAAGGGCTCAGGTGCTAGGTGGGCACATCATTCCATTGGCCCTAGGGGAAGGGATGTGGTTAGAGGAAGACTGAGCAGAGGACAGCTCAAGTCCAAGGCACCTCATCCCCTGTGCTAAGGGAAGTGCTACTTCTGACAGTGATTTAAAAGAACAACTGAAAGATCATTTTTTTTCTCAAAAATTGCATTTTAATACATGTTATCAAACATAACAGAAAAAAACAAATTTTCAGAAGCTGTACACACTGTTCACTGAAAACATTTGTTGAGCCAAATAGAAAAAATTGTTACAATCATAATTTTTCTAACTTTGCACAAAATTATAAGCAGATTAAATTCTTCATATTAAACACCTTTATATGCACTTTCAATGAACAGTATATATATATATATATATTTATATATATTTTTTATCAACCATCTTTACTATACCCATTCCCCTTTCCTGCCCCCCTGCCTCCCCCATGTCGCATCCAGTGTTTCTCTATTTCTCTTATGTTTCCCATTCCCACTTC